>CM069857.1:68798176-69398176 GCA_036172795.1 Pelodytes ibericus
TATTTTCATTTTCTTCATAATCTCCCTTCAGAAATTGAATGTAAAGCACGTTTTTAATGAAGCACTTCAGGGTATTTTTTTAGCTCAATTGTAATTCCTTCAGTTTGTACTGTAGCTGAGCAATTTCTCCAAGATGATTTATAGTTATGCTCTAAGCAAAACTGTTTAAAATTGCAGCAGAACCTCTTTCTACATTGCTTGCCCCCAGCAAACACGGCATGAATAGCTTGATCCTTGCTATTTATAAAGATTCCACTGGAAGTAGACATTTCCTGCCAAGCTAAAAATGTAAAACTAACATGAAGACTTGCATGGACGTGAATGGGTTTTTTTTCTATTCAAAATAATGTAATGTTTGTAATTGGTTCTGCTTAATTCAAATGCTTTAACCATAGGTAGGAACCTACTGTATTTGCTCGAACATAAGACGACCCTGATTATACGACAACCCCCCAAACTATGGATATTCCTTTAGGAAAAAACTAAAAGCCTGAATATAAGACTACCCTATAGGAAAAAAGTTTAACTTTTATATATTCACATGTAAATTGCTTTTTCATATTTAATAAAAACTTATGATATAAAAAAATGCATTTCTTGTTTTTATTTACCTTTTATGTGCCAATGCTCCCCCCAACGGTGTCTGTCTCTCCCCTCAAGTTGTCTGTCTCTCTCCCCCACCCTCCCCCAATGTTGTCTGTCTCCCTCCCCTAATGTTGTCTGTCTCCCCCCCCCCCCAATGTTGGCTGTCTTCCCCCCACCCTCCCCCCAATGTTGTCTGTCTTCCCCCCACCCTCCCCCCAATGTTGTCTGTCTTCCCCCCACCCTCCCCCCAATGTTGTCTGTCTTCCCCCACCCTCCCCCCAATGTTGTCTGTCTTCCCCCACCCTCCCCCAATGTTGTCTGTCTTCCCCCCACCCTCCCCCCAATGTTGTCTGACTTCCTCCCACCCTCCCCCCAATGTTGTCTGACTTCCGCCCACCCTCCCCCAATGTTGTCTGTCTCCTCCCTCCCTCCCCCCAATGTAGCCTCCCTGGTGGCTAGTGGGGGCAGCTGGGGGATGTCCCCACAATATGTGCAGACATCCCCCGGCTGCTCATATCTCCCTGGTGGCTAGTGGGGGCAGCTGTGGGATGTCTGCACGATATGTGCAGACATCCTCCATGCTGATCAGAACTATATGAAAAATAGTTGGATTTGCTCTAAATTATTAATGTTGCAGATTTGCAGATTGTGATGGCACTAAATAAATAGCACTCAGATCAGTGGTAGGAGTGGTGATTCCCAACCAGCCAATGAGAGAAGTAAATTGGTCAATCCACCACCTTTTAATACCACCACCCATTTAATACTCATGGTTGCAGGCTCAATTCCAGGCTCTTATGACTGACTGAGAATGATGGGATATGTAGTTTCCAAATATTAGCAGTGCCAAGGTTAGACATCACTGTCTTGGAGCAGATACCAAAGTTCTTTGAGTTCCTTCTCATGGTACAGTTTATAATGTTAAAATGTATTATAACTGTGTTTTATCATGCATAATCGGTCCCATTATGGTATCTTTTTTAAACTCAGCAATAACCCCAGTTCCTTGAATCACATATTCCCATTGGTTTAAAGATGCTAATTTTCAATTAGTCATGTTGTGTAGGAGGATGAATGCTATTTTATGTAACTTGTTGAGTCCCCAGATATATTTAAAAGTTCCAATTAGATTTCCTTCTCATGTCTTTCCTTGAGATCTGTCTATTACATCATTTAGTCATTGTAACTTGCAGGATGTAGAACATGTTTTTTGCAGTGCACTATCCATTATTTATGTGTGGTTCAAAAACACGAATGGTGCCGCTGACACAGGAATTAAAAGATTCCCTTAACAACAAATCTAAAAGTGAAATCACAACATTTTATTAATTTATTTATTTGCAGCAGACATTTTCACCCTCAGTCTGATATCCTGTTGGCATCACCCACTGCATAATCTTCTCATAGACTCAGGCCGCTTTAAGACCCTAGTGGGCCCTGGGCAAAGTCTTTAGCAGTGGGCCCCCCTCGACCCAATTTTTATAAAGTTGCATTGTAAAAAAAAACTGTATGTAAATGTAAACTTTTAAATATTATATGCAACTATTTTCATATCACATTCAACTAGGGTTGCCACCCAGCCGGTATTTTACCGGCAGGCCGGTAAAAAATTGGCTTGATGCCAATGTTAAGTCTATGGAGGCACCAGCAAGGCCGGTATTTTTTTGTAGAAAAGGTGGCAACCCTACATTCAACTATTTGTATATGTAATAAAAATGTTATTAAAAAACTTCATTCCTTGTTTTTATTCCCTTTGTCTGCACCCACATTGCACCTAAAGGACTTAACACCGCACCATACAGTACCCACAGCCCTTGCCAGGCACCTATATTGCACCCACAGCACTTGGCTTGCATTCATATTGCACCCACACAATTTGGCATACCACAGTGTCAATTTGCCCCACAGAACTGCCCCTGCAGAACAAGCCACAGTGTCACTTTCCGCCATAGTACATGTTATTTTGCCCCACAGAACAATCCACAGCATCCCCTTGCCAATTAAAATAAGCCACTGTCAGGTACCAATTAACATGCCACAGTCACTTTGTCATTAACATATGCAACAGTCAGTTTGCATAGTAAAATATGCCACCGTTTGTCCATTAAATATGCCACAGCTTGCCCATTAATATGTCAGTGTTATTTTGCCATTAATAAGCCAAAGCCAATTTGCCCAATAATATGCCAGTATTATTTAGCCATTAAAAAGCCCCAGCCATTTTGCCCAATAATATGCCAGTATTATTTTGCCTTTAATATGCCCCAGCCAATTTGCACAATATGCCAGTGTTATTTTGCCATTTAATATGCCCCAGCCAATTTGCCCAATAATATGCCAGTGTTATTTTGCCATTTAATATGCCACAGCCAATTTACCCAATAGTATGAAACCGTCCACCCCCCTTCCCCAGTACTCACCTCCGTGTCCTGGTCGTCTCCTCCATGCAGTCTTCCCTCCTGATGTCATCTAGCGGCGATTCAATGCACGGATGCCGGCAACACAGGTGTAACCCCCTTAACAAGTGCCTAGTTTGCCCATTGGTTAAAGCGGCCCTGCATAGACTTTTCTTTTAGCATAAGTGACATTGAAGTTCCTATTATGCTTGAAACTGTATAAGCAATTATTATAAATGCATTTTGATTTGGGATTTTGTAGACATAAGTGCATCAAATGCTAAAGTCTGGTTTTGCATAAAATGGGAGAGGATCTTTGGAGGCGTTGCTAATCATAACCTGAAGATCCATCTCGTGCATACAGGGAGTGCAGAATTATTAGGCAAGTTGTATTTTTGAGGATTAATTTTATTATTGAACAACAACCATGTTCTCAATGAACCCAAAAAACTCATTAATATCAAAGCTGAATATTTTTGGAAGTAGTTTTTAGTTTGTTTTTAGTTTTAGCTATTTTAGGGGGATATCTGTGTGTGCAGGTGACTATTACTGTGCATAATTCTTAGGCAACTTAACAAAAAACAAATATATACCCATTTCAATTATTTATTTTTACCAGTGAAACCAATATAACATCTCAACATTCACAAATATACATTTCTGACATTCAAAAACAAAACAAAAACAAATCAGTGACCAATATAGCCACCTTTCTTTGCAAGGACACTCAAAAGCCTGCCATCCATGGATTCTGTCAGTGTTTTGATCTGTTCACCATCAACATTGCGTGCAGCAGCAACCACAGCCTCCCAGACACTGTTCAGAGAGGTGTACTGTTTTCCCTCCTTGTAAATCTCACATTTGATGATGGACCACAGGTTCTCAATGGGGTTCAGATCAGGTTAACAAGGAGGCCATGTCATTAGATTTTCTTCTTTTATGAAAATCATGTTTTTCTTGAAGGATGCAGACTTCTTCCTGTACCACTGCTTGAAGAAGGTGTCTTCCAGGAACTGGCAGTAGGACTGGGAGTTGAGCTTGACTCCATCCTCAACCAGAAAAGGCCCCACAAGCTCATCTTTGATGATACCAGCCCAAACCAGTACTCCACCTCCACCTTGCTGGCGTCTGAGTCGGACTGGAGCTCTCTGCCCTTTACCAATCCAGCCACGGGCCCATCCATCTGGCCCATCAAGACTCACTCTCATTTCATCAGTCCATAAAACCTTAGAAAAATCAGTCTTGAGATATTTCTTGGCCCAGTCTTGACGTTTCAGCTTGTGTGTCTTGTTCAGTGGTGGTCGTCTTTCAGCCTTTCTTACCTTGGCCATGTCTCGGAGTATTGCACACCTTGTGCTTTTGTGCACTCCAGTGATGTTGCAGCTCTGAAATATGGCCATACTGGTGGCAAGTGGCATCGTGGCAGCTGCACGCTTGACTTTTCTCAGTTCATGGGCAGTTATTTTGCGCCTTGGTTTTTCCACACGCTTCTTGCGACCCTGTTGACTATTTTGAATGAAACGCTTGATTGTTCGATGATCACGCTTCAGAAGCTTTGCAATTTTAAGAGTGCTGCATCCCTCTGCAAGATATCTCACTATTTTTGACTTTTCTGAGCCTGTCAAGTCCTTCTTTTGACCCATTTTGCCAAAGGAAAGGAAGTTGACTAATAATTATGCACACCTGATATAGGGTGTTGATGTCATTAGACCACACCCCTTCTCATTACAGAGATGCACATCACCTAATATGCTTAATTGGTAGTAGGCTTTCGAGCCTATACAGCTTGAAATAAGACAACATGCATAAAGAGGATGATGTGGTCAAAATACTAATTGCCTAATAATTCTGCACTCCCTGTATTTCTGCACATTTAACTTTTTTGTATTAAATTATTCTCATGTAGTCTGGTGGGTTGGACACCAGCTTCAAAAACATAACATAAAAATCAATAATACTGTTGCAACTACAGTACCATACCTGTATCATACCATGATTTTAGATATTCGACCTCAGTGAGGGGCATGCTCAGTAAAGGGACATCCTAGGTAACTTCATGGTACAACAGTTGCCTACCAATGAATGCACTGAATGCATAAGAAGCTTATTTAGCTTCATATGAGTGGCCATGTTCCCAATTATATGTAACGTGAATGCAGTGTTAACTTTTAGTTATGCTTATTGCATATGGTGAACCTAATGTGATTTCAGTACAGCCCACCATTGTGTGAACAGCATGATCGTCCGATGGGTGGGTCCACATGGTTGGAGGCAGGGTCACATGAAATTTGGGGGCACATGGTGCTTGGCCAGGAGAGCCTGAAATCCAACCAAAACTAGGAGGCAACTAGGAGTTGCTGTTTAACCCTTTAAGGACCAGGGATTTTCCTGGGCCAAGGACCAGAGCGTTCTTCAATTTTTAATACGCGTTTTTTGAAACATAAATTTCCTCTCTCTCATTTAACGTACCCATACAAGTTATATGTTGTTTTTTAGAGGACAGTTAGAGCTTTCTTTTGATACCCTATACATAAAAATGATTTACATTTTAGTATTAAAAAATACATATAAAAGAGGAAATTTTTGAGGAAAAAAAAGTTTTTCCCCATTATTTTCCCAATAATAAGCTACATAACTAGTGCAACACTAACCCACTTATCCCCCCTAATTAACTAACTAATAAAAAAGAAAAATATTGGTTCCCAAACCCCCCATAACAAAAAAGACAGAAAAAAAACTCTGAAGAGTGCGATGTCAGATCAGTAAAAATCATGCAACAGGCATGCAGGGGTTAAATTTTATTAAATAAATATATTAAAATTACCTTTATTTATTCAAAAAAACTTTATAAATTGTAAAAATAAAAAAATCTGTTAAAAAAAAAACTAAATGAGGGCCATAAAGTGGAAGGAAACTGATCACAGTTAAAAACTGTGATCAGCAATGAAAGGGTTAATTTGTTTTAATTTTTTTTTTACCTATGTGTATGTTATTAATTTATTTTTACTTACAGGTCACTCTCTGTGCTTCACTATAAGAATGTGAAGCACAGGGAGTGAATTAGAGGCAAAGTCAGTGTGTGAACACACTGACTTTGCCATCTAATTTGCATGTTATCGCGGTGATGACTAAATCACCGCGATCACATGCCCGGAAACTGACCGATCGGGTCCAGGAGCTTTGCCTCGGGTGCGAGGCTTAGTCCTGGACCCGTTGCAGACTAGCTGGCGGTGCCCACGGAGCGCACCGCCGGCTAGACTGCATGACGAGTTAACTCGTCATAAGGTCGCTAACGCTGCGGCTCTTATGACGAGTTAACTCGTCATAAGGTCGGGAAGGGGTTAATGGTAAAATAACTTAAAATGTTGTTTAGGTTTGCTCTTTTAAAAATGGCACAGGTTATATATTAGGTCTTAGTCATTTATCTCAGAGAAAGTCACTTATGGAATGACAGTTGTCAATTAGGTGTACACTGGCATAATATTCAGACATACATTTTCATTTTAAATGTACAGGTATGACTGTATCCGGCCAATTTAAAAGAAGTATCTACATAAACGATTTGCTTGCTAGGCTGTGTGAAGTTACTTCATGCAATCTGCTGTCATTCACTGGAACAGCTCTGAAAAAGCCCCTATAGGGCGAAACGTGTTGCAAGATTTGTGACGCCCCCAGCGAGATTGGCTACCAGGAAGCGTTTTTCACCCGACAGACTACAATGGCGTCTGTCCAGCATAACCGAGAGTCGGCTCCTACACACAGTAGCACTACCGGGAACTCTGCTCAACGGACCAGCCTGGTGAATCTGCTCCCTGTTTGTTCTTATTTACTTTTTATTGGATGCTGCCTTTTATCGGATACTGTTTTTTTTATTATTCTACATGTAAGCTTCTACACTCCGGGGGGCTATTAAAGCTTTTGTACACTTGATATATTACATTATATTCCTCTGTCTGCTTTTCTCATTTATACCACCGTGACCCCTTGATGTACGAGCATTTTCAAGATCCCAGATAAGATTTGGGGGATTGTGGGAATCATAGTTCATCTGCCTGACACACCCAGAGCCGGTTCTTTAGGCTTTGCAGAGTGTGAGTATATTTCCAAAGGGGGAAATATTCAATATGACCACATTTTTGGGTCATTACTACACATTGTTGTTTATTTTTTTTCTTTTCATATGTGTCCCAAATTAGATTGCTACACCTACCACTGTTAAGTATTTTATATATATATTTTTGCGCAACACTTTATTACACGTTTTTTTGATTTTTATGTGCTCTGTAGAGGTAATGCACTAGTGTTTGCTGCACTTTTGCACTTTATCTATTGATTGTTTCATTTTTTCACTTAGCGCTTGTCACTTTTTCTTAATTATTCACTGGAACAAATTGCCATCACAGCAAAGCATTCCTGCTTGATAACTTACGTTATTTGTGGCTACAAAATATTTAGAGACCGTATAGTTGCACGTTAGATCTGGAGCAAAACTGGCATTCAAAGACATGCTACAAAACTGTGACTAAATATCAGACCCTTACTATCAATTACTTCATGAAGAAGATCCTGTTTTCTCTAGGTGCCACAATCTGCTATACATCATGCAGTGCTGGAGATTGTGTGAAAGATAATATAAATGGGAAACAGGAAAATAACAGAGTACAGACTTGGATAAATCAATCTTCAAGACACATCATACATCAAAAAACACCAAAAATATATACGGATATTTTTTCTTCAAAGCTGTATTTTATCATGAGTGGTTAGCAAAATCTTTGTTTCTTTGTAGGAACACAGCAATGAAACCACTATGTGACCTTCAGGTGCCCTTGAATTGATGTTGCAAGAACCCATTTGAATCTATGCCCTTTTCAATTATAGTCTGCTGCAGAAAGATGTGTAGTGGTGATTGGGGCCAATGTAGTAACATACCGAACAGATGGGAATAACAAAAATGTAGTTACCAACATTAAAATGTAATGTTTAACAAGTAGCTTTAATTGATATTGGTTAATCGTTTGAAGCAGTTTATAAATTAAAGAGTACTATAAAGATTATGTGCTTTTTAAGATTACATTGTACATGTTTCTTTTAAAGTGTCTCCTGAGCTAGTAATAGCTGATTGTAAAAACAAAACCCAGCTGCTACCACCAATCCTGCAGTGTAGACTCAATGCACATGCCAGTAGAGGGGGTAAGCCAGGGCTGGACCAAGATATTGTGTTGGCTGGGTCCAAAGTTGAAATGCTGCCCCTCCCCACCCCAACTAAACCATGCCCACCAAAACCATGCTCACGCAGTTAGCCAAACAATCCAATACACAAATGTAATTCCGTCAATAAAGCTTGCACTCTACTGCAATTATTTTAGATAATAAAGATTGCACTTTATGTAATTCAGTTTGCCAATAAAGCTTGCACTCCACTGTAATTCATTTTTGCCACTAAAGCTTGCACATTCAGTTACATAATAAATCTTACACACTACTGCAATTCATTTTGCCAATAACGCTTTCATGCTAATGCAATTCAGTTAGATAATTAACTATGCACTCTAATGTAATTAATTTTGGCAACAAAGCTTACAATCTAATGTAATTCAGTTAAATAATAAACACTGTACCCTTATGTAATTCATATTGCAAATAAAGCTTTCACACTAATATAATTCATTTTGTCAATAAAGCCTGCACTCAAATGTTTTTTTTTTTTAAATTAAAGGTGACAACCTTAGGTTGTCCATGTAATGTTATGCTTGTGAATATTTAAATGCTTAAAAAGGTATATCTACGGTGGGGGGTGGAGCGATGACGTAGCGCGCACGCACGTACGGCTACGCTCGTGGATTAGCAACGATGCCGAGAGGAGAGATCCGGAGAGATGAACGCCGATCGTCCATGTAACGCTTCGAATAGATGTACGAGCATTATTTCCAGGACCACCGCCCGACTCGCACCCTCTCTCCTTTGATAGCACGAGCCCAGACTTCTGCTTCGACCCGACGACCTGCAGTGGGGAAATGCAGTCTTGTACAGACTGATAAACACAGGCACAGCGCGACGATTGAAAGGGGAAGCTGAAAGACGCGAGACAACCTACGGAGGAAAGATAAGTCGTTTCTCTTTTTCTTTTTTTTCTTTTTTTTTTTTGACTCCCCTGTTCTGACGTGGTATGTACATGTTTTGATTTTCGGGAGAAGAGAGGAGAGGGAGGCAAAGAGGAGAGAAGTAAGGGGAAAAGAGGCACCTTTATTACACTAAAAGCTGAAAAAAAAAAAAAAACATATAAATTACCCCAGCTAGACAGAAACATCTTTCACCCAAGGAAGAGACATAATACATTAAGAGGTGTCTCAATGGCCAGAACTCCTAATAAATAAATAAAGTATATAAATAACTGAATTAAGAACAAAGCTAAAAGGAGAGAAAGGTGAAAGAGGTGCACGGATTAAACGCTGGTTTATAAAGGGAAGGAAGAAAGGGGAAAAAAAAAAAGGAAAAAAAACAATAAAACAGAAATAAAACAAAGTGAGGGGGGGAGAGAGGAAATAGAAAGAAGGAAATAATAAAATAAGAATAATAACCCAAATTCAACTTGGAAATAAAGAAGGAGAGAGGAGAGGAGGATGGCAGGAAAACGTAATGAAAATAAAATCCCGGCAAAGAGGGATAAGAAAGAGACTAAGTTAGAAAAACGACTATCCTTTTTCTCACCCTCCACACTTAATCAAGATAAAGAAAAGGAGCTTCCGGAGGAAATAAAGGGAAGACAATCTCGAGAAAGTCCCCCCCTCTCTGTACAAATATCTCCCCAACAAGATCAATCAGGAAACCTACAAGAACAACTAAGTGTTGCTCTAGAACACCAATTCCAGAAGATCAAACAGGAGATAGAAACCCACGTACAGGATTTAAAAGTAGATCTGATGAGTTTGGGGAAAAGAATCATAACCCTAGAAGAAAAAGTGACAAAACTGGAAACGCAAACAACTAATTCACAGGACCAGTATACACAGGCTCAATATAAGATAGACAACCTAGAGCAAAAATTAGCGGCATTAGAAGATAGATCCAGGATGCCAAATTTAAGACTCAGAGGAATACAAGAATCGGTCCTAGACATAGACCTAGAAAAATTTATACTGGAATTTTGCGCCCAGCCAAAACTGAACATGGATAATAAAACAAAAGTGTGGGAACGATGTCACAGAACAGGAAGATACCCAATATCTTCAGAAGATCCACCAAGAGATGTTCTCATAAGATGCTCAAACTTAAATATTAAGGATCATATCCTTCGAGCGCAAAGAGAAGGTCCCTGGCAAAACCCGTATGAAGGAATAAAAGTTTTTCCTGATCTTTCGTTCTATACGCGCTCTAAAAGACGCGCATTCGCTCCATACACTCAAGTCTTGAGAAATAAGGCCATAAAATACAAATGGGGAACACCGACCAGAATAATACTCACCCACGAACAAAAAACTGTTATCTGTGACACGCCTGACAAATTAAGAGATTGGATACAAAGAAATAATATGGATAATAGATAAATAGACCAAAGATTCTGGTCTGGGATATGAGTGAGAAGGGAGGAGAGAAGGGAAAGAAAATTTTTTTTTTTTTTTTTTTTTTTTTCTTCCCTCTCTCTCACTGAAAATTTAGTGGAGGGGAGGCGGAGAAGGAAGAAAAGGGGGGAGGGAAGTCAATAGGGGCACCAAAGATATAGATGAGAGATAGAGATAAACACAAACACTAACTCGAGTACAACACTATACAAGCAACACACGAATATCTCAGAACGCACATTATTGAACTTAAGGTTGGGGGCAAAAATACCAAAGATTGATTGGACCACACTACACTAAATTTAAAGTTTGAAGGAAGCAAGAATAGTTTAGGAGCTGACCACTTACGTAACACAAACACAATACACTCACAATACAACAGATGATATAGTTCACCACAGTTATATGCACGACACAGGGGAAAAGGGGAAAGGAAAGAGTAATAAAAGACACACAATCCCAAGAAGAAAGGGAACACTTGATTAAAGAGGAAAGGGAGGAACAGAACCAAACCATGTACACATAGGGGGGTCCATAAATGGGAGGGGTTAGCACTGTTTGAGGGTAGGGAAGAGGGGGGTGGGGAATAACGTTGGGTTTTTTTTTTTTTTTTTTTTTTCTCTTCCCCTATATCCGCTAAAATAGAACATGGCTAAACACAATTTGATACTAAGATAGGGGAGAAGATGGAAATGTCTGTTTAAAATCTCTCTCCGGGATAGGGGGAAATCTCTACTCACGGCATCGTTGCAGCCAAGGAAAAAAAAATTAATCTTTGGCAAATTTTCCATAGGGAACCCAGCAGGGTCCCGATGGAAATTATGTCTCCTCTGAAAAGTAAGAGGAGCATAGTGTTGTTTTTATGTACAAAGTCTTGTTATTTGTATTGTGACAAAGAAATTGGTCGTTATGTATGTTATGTTGGGAGTGGACTGGTGGGGTTTGAACTCAGGGGGATCAGGAAAACAAAAGATGGTTAGATTCGCAACAATTAACGCCCAAGGACTAAATTCGATAGGGAAAAGATCAATTTTATACCAATTTCTATGCAGGGAAAAGATAGATATATGCTGTATCCAGGAAACCCACTGGAGACATCTAGATCAGTTAAAACTAGAAACTAGGAAATTCCCTACAGTATTTAAGTCCTCTTTACAAGAGAAAAAAAAAAGAGGGGTTGCTATAATAGCCTCCCGAGATATCGAAATAAAAATAAAATTCTTGGAGGAAGATCCAGAAGGAAGATTTTTGATATTAGTGGGCCAATTTAATCAACTTACCCTCACAATAGTAAATATATATGCTCCCAATAAATTACCAGTTAAGTTCCTAGATAAATTAATGAAGAAAATAAAAAAGATACAACTAGGCACATTGCTGATAATGGGAGATTTTAACTGCACTCTAGATCCCAAGATGGACAAAAAAACAGTAACAGGTATTATTAAAGACAGAAATGTTTTTCAGCAATCAAAAAGACTCCAGAGAATACTAGATAACTACTCTCTTTTAGATCTATGGCGGGTATACCACCCAGGCGAGTTTGATTACACCTGTTTCTCTAAAACTTTTACAGCTTTCTCCCGAATTGATATGATCTTAGGGGAACCCCATGTGATACAACAAATAAAGAATATCCAAATTAAAGATATCACATGGTCAGACCATAACGCAGTTATTATGGAACTTAAGGATCAATACCCCGGGATCAGATCAAACTGGAGACTTAACCCCAGTCTGTTAAAACAAAAGACAGACTTGGAGCAGATAATAAAAGAAACAAAACAGTTTTTTCTTGTAAATCATCCAATAGATACATCATGTAAAACAAATTGGTGCACATATAAAGCTTTTATAAGAGGAATACTCATAAAAGTTGGTGCAAAAAAAAAAGAAAAGATATGATGCAAACCTATCAGAGTTATACATAAAATTTTACCAACAAATGAAGTTAAATAAAATAGACCCATCCATTGAAAGAGGAGGAACGATAGCTGAAACACAAAAGGAGATAAATACAATCCTCCTGAGGAAAGCAAATAATATCTTATTGACAAATAACGCAAATTGGTACTATAGAGGTAACAAAGCTGAAAAGTTGTTAACTAATATATTAAAGAAAAGACAGAGAGAGAAAAGAATTACAAGAATTACAAAGGAGGGACAAATATATCTAGCCCCACATAAGATAGGACAGGCCTTCGCAAAATATTACCAAGAATTATATAACATTCCCAAAATTAATCTGGATAAGGAAATTGAAATATATTTTAAAAATAAAAAATTGCCACAAATAACGAAAAACCAATTAGAGAATTTAAACAAGCTTTTTTCGATAGAGGAGGTAAAAAGAGCTATCCAAAAGTTAAAAAATAAAAAGGCCCAGGGCCCGGATGGGTTTGAGACTTCTTTCTATAAAAAACTCTTGGAAGAAATAGCCACACCACTTACCGAAGTATTTAATGAGACAATTAATAAAGGAGGACTTCCAAAAGAGATGCTACAAGGGAATATAGTCCCTATTTTGAAACCAGGAAAGAAAGAGGAAGATGTGACTAGTTATAGGCCCATCTCCCTTCTTAACCTGGATGCAAAAATATACGCTTCCATCTTAGCAGACAGAATAGGAACCACTCTTCCCAATTTAATTCACCACAATCAAACAGGTTTCATACGGGGAAGATCTTCTGCGGCACATATAAGAAGTCTTATGGGAGCGCTACAGCGGACCCGTGGGAACCCCCAGCTGGCTCTGTCATTGGACGCCGAAAAAGCGTTCGACAGAGTCAGCTGGGGATTCATGAAGAGCGCTATGGAAGCCTTTGGTTTCAGGGGAAATATACTTGATGCAGTGATGGCAATCTATTCTAATCCAACAGGCAGAGTTGTGGGAGCAGGGATAGAATCGTTATGGTTCCCTCTGACTAATGGGACCCGTCAGGGTTGCCCATTATCTCCAATTCTATATATTATAACATTAGAACCCCTTGCACATGACATAAGAGAGGCACCAAAAATCAAGGGACTGGCGGGACTAACATCCCAAAAGATCAGAATGTACGCAGATGATATACTGATAACAGTTGAAGATCCTATTACATCGATCGAAGAAACACTGAAATTGATTGATGAATACAGTAGACTATCAAACTATAAACTTAATCAAAACAAATCAAAGGTGATAACAACTGGAATAAAACAACAACAGATCACCTTTCTGAAAGAAAGGTATGAATTCACATGGGAAAGATCTTCTATTACATTCCTGGGTATAAATATTTCTGCCAATCCACAAGACTGGATGCAAATTAATCTGCTACCACTGATAAGAGCCATGAACATCAGACTCAAGGGCTGGAAAACTTCCTTTGTATCATGGTGGGGGAGAATAAACGCAATTAAAGCATACGAACTTCCAAGATTTACTTACCTTTTTCGAATGCTCCCAGTAAGAATACCCCCCCCATGGTTACAGATGATTCAAACAGCCTTTACCAATTTTATATGGTTAAATAAAAAACCAAGAATAAATAGACAATTATTGTCCTTGAGGCCAGATAAAGGAGGCCTGGGAGTCCCAATCATACAGGATCACGCAGACGCAGCACTATTGGCTCAGGCATTTATAACACAAAATAAGAACGCTCCCAGGGAAAGCTGGTATGAGCTGGAAAATAAAGGGAAAAAGCCACATGCCATCATGGCTAAATTTTGGCATATAGATAAAAATCTATCACAGAAAGATACACAGAAAGACAATCTCCCTCTAACAGATATCCTTGAATTTTGGAATAAATTCAGGACAAAAATAGGATTACAAAATAAAGTAATAACTGAACTTCCCTTAACGATATTAAACACAATAATGGATAACATCGAACTAGAAACATGGAATGCCTTAGGGATAAAACAAATAAAACACATGATGAATGGTACCAATATTAAAACCTTGGGAAACCTTAAGGACAGTTACCAAATACCAGCAAAAGATACTTTTAAGTACCTTAGAATAAAAAATTTTCTGAGTGAAGTCGTGATAAAAGAGGAGTCGAGAGAACCTTATACTCTCCTAATCAAAATGATGAAACAGGAAGATTATAAAAAATTGACAGCCAACTCCCTTATTCTTGTTAATACACTAAAAGAAAGTCCAGAAATCTTAGCAATTAGAAAATGGGAAAAAGAATTAAATATTGAGATAGAAAGAGAGAAATGGTGTTCCGCCTTAAAAACAGTGTATAAAAATATACACTGTCTAAATCTAAATGAAGTACAATATAAAGTAGCTAATAGATGGTATCTTGTCCCTACCAAACTTCAAAAAATATGCTTAGATAATAACCCTAGCTGCTGGAGATGTGACAGACATGTAGGAACACACACACATATATGGTGGAACTGCTCAGCTCTTAGAACACTATGGACATACATTTCAAATAAGATCATAAATAGGTTTGGCCCAGAGTGGATAATAACCCCAGAGCGGGGAATTTTACATTTAAATTTTCCAGAAGACAAAAAACCATTACCTATTATACTACATATATTAACCGCAACAAAACTTGAAATTGCAAGAAATTGGAGAACAAAAACTATCCCACAGTGGCCAAAAATTAGAGCACAAGTACTACATCAAATTCAAATGGAAAAAAAAATTATAACATCCCTAGAAACCATGGAAAAAAAAAAGCAGATACCCTATTGGCAAAAATGGATCGAAATCCTTGAAAGAAATTCATTTTAGGAAAAGAGAAAGAGAGAGGAAGAGAAAGAAGAATGTCCTTGAGGTCGTTAATGTTAATGATATTCCAAGTAATACCTGATCCCCTGGGGGAAAGCCCAAACAGTCCGTTTAACCCACATAATTGTAAAATGTCCATGTATATATGTTATATGTTTAAGTGTTATATATGAGGAAAAGTGAATTATGAAGAAGAATAACAAATACCTAACTGAACTAGGGAAACTCTGAGATACTTGGAGATTTCCTTAAAAGTATGGAGGGAGGAAAGGAAAGGAAAGAAAAAGGAAAGAAAGAATGAAGGAGCGATTATATCACTATTCACTTGCTCTCTCTACTTCATGTAAAATAAAGCTTTGCTATTGTGATAGAAAAAGGGAGGGAGAGGGGGGGAGGAGAGAGGGAAGAGGAGAAGGAAGTGGGAAGGGAAGGAAGGGAAAAGGATAAAGAAAAAGGGAGAAAAGAAGGGAAGAAAGATAATTGTAACCTTTAACAGGCAGTTTACCAACATCTGGAGGTTCTCTCTAAATGATAGATATATCACCTCTCCCCTATATCTCTGTAAATGTCTCTGAAAATTTCCTTTCCCTAGCTCGGTTTTAAATATATTGATATTAATAAAGATGAATTAAGAGAAAAAAAGGAAGAAAATAATGACACGATGATGAGATAAACCAATAACCTACAAACTACACTGAGTGTCAAAAAAAAAAAAAAGAAAAAGAAAAGGGAGAAAAAGGGAAAAAAAAAAAAAAAAAAAAAAAAAAAAAAAAAAGGTATATCTACTACATCAAGAACAAAAAGAAAAGAAAACACAAACTAAATCTATATTGGCAGCCTTTACTTTATGCATTAGGCAATCCTCCACTAAGTGGATTTGACTCCGTGTGGAATAAACTGGATATCTGGACATTATCTGTTACTTGATGTGCCCTATGTGCTTCTGGCACCCTGCACATTTCACCCAAATCTTTCCAATCTTTTCCCATTTTTCATTTTATTTGCCTTTTTCCGATCTCCTCTTGTTGTTCTTCCTACCATTGCTGAATATTATAGTTTTTGCTGCTCCTGAATAGGCGGATGGATCCTTTTCCATCTCAGAGTAATAAAATACAAATGAGAACAGATGGAACAGAGGAGAAGTGCGCTGTTACATTTACCTAAATTGCTCCGTGCCCAAACTTCTGGGTTTGACAACCCCTGTGACGTAATGAGTGATGTCTGCAGTGCAACATGCAAATGCTATATGTCCTTCAAAAAATGTCTGAACATAACCATTTGTAGAAATAAATGAGTCTAGTCACTAAAATTCGACTTTGGAGGTCGAGTTTCATTTTTATTTCGCACCCGAGTTTTGAAAAAAACCAAACAGGTTTGAATCTTCCCCATTGAAAGTGACGAGAGGTAAAGTAATCAAAGCTATTTTTGAGATTAAGTCAAATTCGGCACCTGAGTTTGACTTAGTCTCAAAAATAGCATCAATCATGTTGCCTCCCATTACTCTCAATGCAGAAGATTCCAACCTGGGGTTTTATTCAAAATAGGGGTGCTGAATTTGACTTGTCTCAAAATGTCTTGTCTCAAAAAGTCGACCTCCAATTTTTAGTTAATAGAGCCAAAAGAGGATCAGACCACCCCATGAAGCAACTTGAATTGCAAAGTTTATTATTTACAACAGGTTAAAAATGTTGGCACATAAATCTAAACACTGGTTTTAAAATCATCCACTTGGGTCGGTGTTTAGATGGCTTATTTCTTATGTGTCTGATGCATCTTTTTATGCGATGTGGCAACATTTTTAACCTGTTGAGGACAATAAACTTTTCACTTCTTTATTGAAGCTAGTTCTTGTTGTGATCCGATTCTCTTTGTTTCTTCATCTGATTGTGTCATCTTTTCTGGACCGAGGGACTTGCTATTCACCTGTAAGAGGCACGCTGCCAGGTGAATGTTTTGATTCCTGTGTCAAACCTACGCTTGAAGGGATTGCTGCTATAGCAATGGCTAATCCAACTCATCCTTAATCCATTGCACAGGAAGATCTGGAAGCTGGTTGATTTTCAACAAATATACTAAAGTGCAATTTTCATTTTAAGTTCTTTAACAGGCAAATGTGCAATTTAAATACTTATGGAACATAAACATGCATTTTTATGGTAATGAAAAGATTTATACATGATTAAAGCCAATTTGAAAATGCATGCAATCACATATAGAAAAAAAAAAGAAAGCCTGGGCCTATGGCTTTGATTTCACATTTTACATCTTCATATTATAAAAATGTGTTGTATAATAAAACATTGTGTATATTTATAGGAAATATCTACGCTGTCTGCAATCAGCTCAAATGATAAAAAAAAAAACAATCTTAGTGCTGCGGATAACAAAATACATAGCAGTCCATATAAGTCCTGAGAGTGCCTCTGTTTTCTCTGGACTATTATATATTTATATAAACATACAGACATTTTTCTTCAAAACATATACAAAAATACCCTGCTCTCCTGGATATCAAACAATCGCAAACATAATACAGGTCTACCCCCAAATGTTTTTAAAATATTGTGTGGCAGAATTATTGTTTATAATGCCTTTTGAGATTTCATGACAAGGGATCGGAGACTATTCCTCTATAGAGAATCTTTCTGGATCCTTCAAATTATAAAATCAATGCTGGTGGACACTCGTCTTCAATTCACCCAGCAGGTGTTCTATGGGGTTCAAGTAAGATGGCCATTATAGGACCTATATTTTATGGTCAGTAAACCATTTTTGTGTTGATTTTGATGTATGTTTTGGATTATTGTCCAACCATGGCACATTTTTAGCTTTCTGGCAAAGGCAGTGAGGTGTTTATTTAAAATCTGTTGATATTTGATACAGTCATTGATGCCATGTATCCTAACAAAATGGCCGGAAAAATTTTTTTTTTTACATGCCTGCTGGTAAAACACTAGCAGTGTGGAAACCCTACCTTGCTCCTACTGTTTAAATATCTCTCAGCAGCCACTGCCTTCTATGCACACATCTACCTGTTCCATTACTCTTCCTATGCCCAAATGAATCTCATCTAAATATAAGCTTAAATGTCATTTAAAGCCATATCCATTAAGCTTTCAAGCTACGTTTAGATTGTGCAACACTATGAGGCGGCAATCAATTGCAATTTGGGTACATTAAGTAATATTGAGTGTGCTCTGTATGGTGTTTCTAGCTTCCCTTGCTGTAAGGTTTAGTCTGGGAGGGCTGTGATTGGTTTATTGAGTTGCATTTTAGCTAACAAATGTCAAAACACATTGGATGTCTTGACAATGTTTTTGTTGGATTGAAATGTTTCCTAGGCTAATATGCTGAGCCTCAAAGCAGAATTAAACAATGTTCTGTCATTCTCCTCAGAGCATGATCCCTATGTGCAAAATCACCCTGGTATTTTAGGTTTTTCTCCACCTGACTTAGGTTAACCCCTTGACGACAAAAGGACGTGCCAGGCACGTCCTGGGAGAAACTCCCTTAACGACAAAGGACGTGCCTAGGACGTCCTGCAGTGAATGAAGCGGTTTTCGCGATCAACGATTGCGAAAACCGCTTTAACAGTGCTGGTCTATTGCCTCGACATCGAGGCAATAGCCAGCACCGAAATTTCTATTTTTGGGACCCCCACGATCGTCCCACGGAGCGATCGTGGCGAGCCATATTGACGGAGCATGCTGCTCTGTCAATATGGCTAAGCCCTCTGCCGGTCTGAGCTTCGGGACTGGGACATAGAGCAGCCAAGAGGTGAATACTGGGGAAGGGGTCAGAGCCCAGGAATATTGTACCATTCAGAGCCCAGTAATATTGTGCCAGTCAGATGCCTGTAATATTGTGCCAGTCAGATGCCTGCAATATTGTGCCAGTCAGATCCCAGGAATATTGTGCCAGTCAGAGCCCAGGAATATTGTGCCAGTCAGATACCAGGAATATTGTGCCAGTCAGATACCCAGAATATTGTGAAATTCAGACCCCAGTAATATTGTGCCAGTCAGATGCCTGTAATATTGTGCCAGTCAGATGCCTGCAATATTGTGCCATTCAGAGCACAGTAATAATGTACCAGTCAGATGCCTGCAATATTGTGCCAGTCAGATGCCTGCAATATTGTGCCATTCAGAGCACAGTAATAATGTGCCAGTCAGATGACTGCAATATTGGGCCAGTCAGAGCCCAGTAATATTGTGCCAGTCAGATGCCTGCAATATTGTGCCATTCAGAGCCCAGTAATAATGTGCCAGTCAGATGCCTGCAATATTGTGCCAGTCAGATGCCTGCAATATTGGGCCAGTCAGAGCCCAGTAATATTGGGCCAGTCAGAGCCCAGTAATATTGGGCCAGTCAGAGCCCAGTAATATTCTGCCAGTCAAAGCCCAGTAATATTGTGCAGTCAGAGCCCAGTAATAGTGTGCCAGTCAGAGCCCAGTAATAGTGTGCCAGTCAGAGCCCAGTAATAGTGTGCCAGTCAGATGCCCAGTAATATTGTGCCAGTCAGAGCCCAGTAATATTGTGCCAGTCATAGCCCAGTAATATTGTGCCACTCAGAGCCCAGTAATATTGTGCCACTCAGAGCCCAGGAATATTGTGCCAGTCAGATGCCTGTAATATTATGCCAGTCAGATGCCTGTAATAGTGTGCCAGTCAGAGCCCAGGAATATTGTGCCAGTCAGATGCCTGTAATATTGTGCCAGTCAGATGCCTGTAATATTATGCCAGTCAGATGCCTGTAATAGTGTGCCAGTCAGAGCCCAGGAATATTGTGCCAGTCAGATGCCTGTAATAGTGTGCCAGTCAGAGCCCAGGAATATTGTGCCAGTCAGATGCCTGTAATATTGTGCCAGTCAGATGCCTGTAATATTGTGACAGTCAGAGCCCAGGAATATTGTGCCAGTCAGATGCCTGTAATATTGTGCCAGTCAGATGCCTTTAATATTGTGCCAGTCAGAGCCCAGGAATATTGTGCCAGTCAGAGCCCAGGAATATTGTGCCAGTCAGATGCCTGTAATATTGTGCCAGTCAGGGCCCAGTAATATTGTGCCAGTCAGAGCCCAGTAATATTGTGCCAGTCAGAGCCCAGGAATATTGTGCCAGTCAGAGCCCAGGAATATTGTGCCAGTCAGATGCCTGTTATATTGTGCCAGTCAGAGCCCAGTAATAGTGTGCCAGTCAGAGCCCAGGAATATTGTGCCAGTCAGAGCCCAGTAATATTGTGCCAGTCAGAGCCCAGGAATAGTGTGCCAGTCAGAGCCCAGTAATATTGTGCCAGTCAGATGCCTGTAATATTGTGCCAGTCAGAGCCCAGTAATATTGTGCCAGTCAGAGCCCAGTAATAAAGTGCCAGCCAGATGCCCAGTAATATAGTGCCAGCCAGATGCCAGTAATATTTTGCCAGCCAGATGCCCAGTAATATTGTGCCAGCCAGATGCCTGTAATATTATGCCAGTCAGATGCCTGTAATACTGTGCCAGTCAGCCCCCTTCCCTAGTACTTACACTTCACTGCTCCGTGTCCCCCGCCGGATGTCTCCTCCGTGCAGTCTTCCCTCTTGCACGGAGGGAAACAGTCACCGGATGTACATCCGATGCAGCTTGCCGGAAAAAAGCGTTCACAAGCGCAATGCACTGTGAACGCGGAAAGAAGGGGCTGGGGGCCCACGGGACAGCTGCCTTGGGGCCCCCCAGGAGTAACTGGGCCCAGGCAAGCTGCCCCGTTTGCCCCGCGTTAAAGACGGCCCTGAGCAGGTGCACCTCTCCAAATGCGTATAGTAACATAACGATTGCAGAATTCTCTTTAAAGAAATTCAATGATAAATTACTCAAAGTGATTAGATCCTTAACTAAAGGTTTTTGTGTTTAGTGTTCACTTGCCATATATATGTTTTTGTGTATTAGCTAACTTTTTCTAACAAAATGTACAGTATATTAATGTTATCCCTATCGATACCAAAATATCCGAAGCATGCCCCCTATCGATATAATATGTAATATTTAATATACTAATATCGTTATGACTGAATCTGCACACCTCTAACTACTCCTATTTTGAACTGAATATGATTTAATATAAGCTTTTAAGCAGGGCCGGCGCTACCGTAAGGCAGCACAGGCGGCTGCCTTAGGGCGCACCAATGGGGGGGCGGGAAAATCGCCCGCTCCCCCAGACCCCAGTACTTACCTCCATGCCGCTGTTCAGATCCGTGGCTGAGAGGGAAGCGCTGTGCGCTCCCCTCAAGCCGTGCGCATTCAATAAAGTGTGTTGAAACTTTTTTTTTCAACACACTTTATTGAATGCGCACGGCCTGAGGGGAGCTCACAACGCTTCCCTCTCAGCCACGGATCTGAACAGCGGCATGGAGGTAAGTACTGGGGTCTGGGTAAGGGGGGAGGAGGGAGGTATAACGAGCAATTCCTGGGCATCTGACTGGCATAATATTCCTGGGCATCTGAATGGCATAATATTCCTGGGCATCTGAATGGCATAATATTCCTGGGCATCTGACTGGCATAATATTCCTGGGCATCTGACTGGCATAATGTTCCTGGGCATCTTAATGGCATAATATTCCTGGGCTATGACTGGCATAATATTCCTGGGCATCTGACTGGCATAATATTACTGGGCATCTTAATGGCATAATATTCCTGGGCTATGACTGGCATAATATTCCTGGGCATCTGACTGGCATAATGTTCCTGGGCATCTTAATGGCATAATATTCCTGGGCTATGACTGGCATAATATTCCTGGGCATCTGACTGGCATAATATTACTGGGCATCTTAATGGCATAATATTCCTGGGCTATGACTGGCATAATATTCCTGGGCATCTGACTGGCATAATGTTCCTGGGCATCTTAATGGCATAATATTCCTGGGCTATGACTGGCATAATATTCCTGGGCATCTTAATGGCATAATATTCCTGGGCATCTGACTGGCATAATATTCCTGGGCATCTTAATGGCATAATATTCCTGGGCTATGACTGGCATAATATTCCTGGGCATCTGACTGGCATAATATTCCTGGGCTATGACTGGCATAATATTCCTGGGCATCTTAATGGCATAATATTCCTGGGCTATGACTGGCATAATATTCCTGGGCATCTGACTGGCATAATATTCCTGGGCTATGACTGGCATAATATTCCTGGGCATCTGACTGGTATAATATTCCTGGGCAACTGACTGGCACAATATTCCTGGGCATCTGACTGGCACAATATTCCTGGGCATCTGACTGGCATAATATTCCTGGGCATCTGAATGGCACAATATTCCTGGGCATCTGACTGGCATAATATTCCTGGGCATCTGACTGGCATAATATTCCTGGGCTATGACTGGCATAATATTCCTGGGCTATGACTGGCATAATATTCCTGGGCATCTGACTGGCATAATATTCCTGGGCATCTGACTGGCATAATATTACTGGGCTATGACTGGCATAATATTACTGGGCTATGACTGGCATAATATTCCTGGGCATCTAACTGGCATAATATTCCTGGGCATCTGACTGGCATAATATTCCTGGGCTCTGAGTGGCATAATATTACTGGGCATCTGAGTGGCATAATATTACTGGGCATCTGACTGGCATAATATTACTGGGCATCTGAATGGCATAATATTCCTGGGCATCTGAATGGCATAATATTCCTGGGCATCTGACTGGCATAATGTTCCTGGGCATCTGAATGACATAATATTCCTGGGCATCTAACTGGCACAATATTCCTGGGCATCTGACTGGCATAATATTCCTGGGCTATGACTGGCATAATATTCCTGGGCATCTGAATGGCATAATATTCCTGGGCATCTGAATGGCATAATATTCTTGGGCATCTGACTGGCATAATGTTCCTGGGCATCTGAATGACATAATATTCCTGGGCATCTAACTGGCACAATATTCCTGGGCATCTGACTGGCATAATATTCCTGGACTATGACTGGCATAATATTCCTGGGCATCTAACTGGCATAATATTCCTGGGCATCTAACTGGCATAATATTCCTGGGCATCTGACTGGCATAATATTCCTGGGCTCTGAGTGGCATAATATTCCTGGGCATCTGAATGGCATAATATTCCTGGGCATCTGACTGGCATAATATTCCTGGGCATCTGAATGGCATAATATTCCTGGGCATCTGAATGGCATAATGTTCCTGGGCATCTGACTGGCATAATATTACTGGGCTCTGACTGGCATAATATTCCCATTGAAATACTGGTAAGTTTGTTGATTTAACTTTACTTCATTTTAAATATTGTATTTGTTCCCATTTTGTTTCTTCACTTCAAAATAAGATATATGCAGTGTGCATAGGAATTTGTTCATAGTTTTTGTTTTTACTATAGTCCGGCCCTCCAACGGTCTGAGGGACAGTGAACTGGCCCCCTGTTTAAAAAGTTTGAGGACCCCTGGGCTAAATACTGGCATATTGAGTGGCAAAATAGTGTGTCTCAGGTTATGTGTGAATTGGTGTAACTGTGTGTGTGTAAGTGGTAAGGGTGTCTGTGTGTGTGACTGCAAGGTGTGTCTTTGTGTTTAAGGGTTTCAATGTGTGACACATTTAGAGCATGCGAGTTGAATATTTAGATTTTTTTTTCTACACTATACATTATTTATATATATATATATATATATATATATATATATATATATATATAATTTAAGGAGGCTTAATGGTGTGGGAGGCGTGGCGGATCAGAGCAGGGGGGCACCAAAATGCACCTTCGACTGTGTAGATGAAAATCCTTGCACCGGCCCTGCTTTTAAGGGATCAATATAATATGCGTTTATGCTTTTGGGATATATATATATATATATATATATGTGATTATAGGTATCTTTCGCCACTATGTTAAACTTTAACACGTATACTTGCATGTCACTGCTCCCTTTTAATTTGTCTAGTTTAACTGTTTTTAAAATCTCTTGGTGGATAGAACGACCAGCTAATGGGAGGAATATATGGGCTGTCCTTGTAGTGTTTTTATAGCACGCTCTTCCGTTATGTCACCTGTCTATGATTAAGCCTTGTGGGCGAAATGCGTTAGACTCTTTCTCTTTGTATGCCTTTTACACTTTTGATTTATTAAACAAATTAATTCTGCAATTGTTATCTTATTACACGCATTTGGAGAGGTGCACCTTCTGGTCAGCACATTTTCCTGTTTTTATTTGGTTATAGACATTGGTGATCAACTGGTAGCCCACAGGCAGTATGCTGCTATCAAGAGTTTTTATGCAGCTGTCCTCATGATGAAGAGTCCATAAGTAAATTGTCCATCACAATGTTCAGTAAATGTCCACCAGGCACATCACGGAAAATACAGCAGGGATTGCTTCCGTCACTCATGGGTGTTGTTGGAATGCCTTTATACTGAGGCATCGAGCAACACCATAGTTGCAAACTGTCCCGGATTCGTCGGGACAGTCCCGGCAACTATGCAAATGTCCCGCGTATTTTGCGGTCACGGGACAGTCCCGGGAAAATGTACGCGCGCATAGCAGCAGCTTTTTTTTTTTTTTTCCTTTTTGTTTCTTTCATCATCTTAGGCCGGATATGACAGCTAGTCATATCCGGCTAAGGCACTTACCTCCTTCGTGCAGGAGGGAAGTTTGCAGCACGGGGGACCCAACTGGGACATAGAGCAGCCAAGAGGTGAATACTGGGGAAGGGGGAGGCAAGTGACATTATGGGCAAACTATTGCTGACAAATGAGGTGCAAAATACTGAAAAATGATGGATAAAATAACAAGTGATGGATAAAATAACAAGTGATGGATAAAATAACAAGTGATGGATAAAATAGTAAATGATGGATAAAATAACAAGTGATGGATAAAATAACAAGTGATGGATAAAATAGCAAATAATGGATAACATAACGAGTGGTGGATTAAATAGCAAATGATTGATGGATAAAATAGCAAATGATTGATGGATAAAATAGCAAATGATGGATACAAATATTTAATATTTTACTTTTTTTGTGGTCAGAAAAATAATTGTTTGCTGAGAGGGTAGTGGATATATGGAATAGTCAGTCTTCTAGCATATGGCAGAGGTTAATACAATAAAGGAGTTTAAGCATTAATGGGATAGGCATAAGGCTATCCTAGATATAAGATAAGGCCAGGGACTAATGAAAGTATTACTTTACTGAGAGGGTAGTGGATACATGGAATGGCCTTCCAGCAGAAGTGGTAGGTTCATACTAATGTATGTTTTATGGTGTACACACAGCTCTCTGACTGAAGCACATCTGCACCAGGTCTTACTATATTTCATGTAAAAGTGATATAATGCACCTGCCTGATGTAGATGTTGTGCTGTGAATGTATCTGTTGTATACCAAGGATGCATGGTAATGTTGTGGGAACTTGGTGATATAATCTACACTGTGACAAGTAGGTGGAGTTACACTATGCTAATTATGTGGAGTGGGCGGAGCTTTGGACAGTAGGTGTGGTCAATCTTAAAGTAAGTAATTGGAAGTTGAGCTGCAAAGTGTCTCTGGAAATTTTTTTCAAATGTTGGCAACTAAGCAACACCCAATAAGGATGCCAGAGTGACTGCTCAGGAGTCAATACCATGGAGTGTATTTGGAAGTGACACATAACATAATCTATGGATTCATACCAGAAGTACAATTTGTGTGGGGGGAAAAATGAATGCCACAAAAGAATGACTGCATGGAAAGTTTTAAAATACCACCATAGACATATATGTCTATTTCTCAGATGGGGGTAAACTGAATAGTCTGGCTTCAACAATGTCCCAAATAGGACATTGGCACAGCATATGGCCAAATATATAAAACTATACTATAAGTAGGAACTATAAGTAACTATAAGAAAAACTATAAGAAACTATAAGTAGGAACACTGTACAATGCTCTCTGTCAGAGTATGGCCTTTTAGCCCCCCAACAACATGACAAATCTATGCATGGGTGGTATCACTATACCTAGGAGATGTTGCTGAACACATATCAGGGCAGTAAACAAACAAATAGAACCTCTGGATGGGCTGTACTGTGAATTAAATCTGTGACCAGGTCAACTCCAACTCCACACGGTCTCGAAAGCCTAACGCGTTTTGCGCCACTACATGGCACTTAGTCAGAATCATGTGTAGTGTATGACTAAGAAAACACGTTAGGCAGTGCCTGTATGTCAGGAAGTTGCAGCCCAATGTTTTTCAGCACTTGCTGTCTGGAATAAAACTTATTATACAGTGATATCCCTGTCTGTCGGATATTTGGAGGTTAATGGTTCCTATTCTCTGTGTTTATTTTCACTTCTATGTAGCTTAGCAGAGACCCTTTACATTTTCAGTAAATGTATACCTAAATTACAATCTGTGTGAAATAAAAATCACTAACATTGTTTTAACTGTGCAAACTTTGGTAAAGATAAAATGGTTACATGAAGGGTGTCAAAATCCATCAAGTTTAATATCCTGAGTTGTCTACTTTTTAAAATGATGTACATAAGGGCGGTGGATTCAGGGACTCGTGACAGATATCAATGTTATAAAGTCACTATTGCTACTTGTGAAAAAAACATGATTTTTATATAGCAATGTGCTACTTGTTCGTATTGTATTTCCCCAAAAAGCAGAAAACTTACAAACATGAGGTACTCCCAAACTCAGGACAAAAATTTTACTCTATATAGCAGGTTTGTTCTTGAGCTTTTGTAGATGAGTAAAATATTTTTCAAGTAAAAGTTGGAAAAAGTGTTTTTTTCTTTTCAATTTGCCAGCATTTTTTTTTTATAATAACCGATAAGATAGGATCAACATATTGTAATCTAAAGAAAACCCTTCTTATCCAGAATAAATATATCATTTGTGTGGATACAGTTAATGAGGAAGAAAAAAAATATATGGCTAAACACAAACACTGCAGAAATGTTAAAACAGCCATTGTCCAGAACTACAAAACAAAAAATATGTCAAAATGTCTGGGTGGTTAGATAACATATTTGTTAGTTATTCTTATTCAGAATAGATTTATTTTCTCATTTTCAAGTATGAACAAATATGAATAAAAACTTATTACAATGCTCTGTGCCATTATACATTTATAATAATATAAATGATAAATAAAAGGCTATTTATCATTAATGATTGGTGTATATACAATGACTCCAAAGTAATACTTTTTCATTTTGCATGGCCTTGTCTAAATTTCAATTTGCTTATAATATATTTTAATAATACATATTTATATGTATTAATACATAATTTTAATAATACATTTAAAATTCAACAACCTTTCATCTTCCAGGAGCAAAAACCAGGACATCAGATGTACTGCTGTACAGGTACAAATTAGAATTAGTTCAAAAAGTAATGAAGGTCATTGGTTACAATGAATGAATGGGCAGAGAAAAGCAAATAATCAAAATTGTAATAAAATAATAGCAATGAAAAGCTTAACAGAACTTAAAAATGCATAAATACAACAACTTGTTGTGGATAAAATCATGCATATTGAAAAATCAGAGAGTATTTACTTTCAATATCTATGACCACTATGAAGAGGTCAGTAAAAATATAGATCTAGGTGTGGCAGTTGATGTGATCTATTTGGATTTTGCTAAAGCATTTGATACAGTTCCACACAAAAGGTTACTCTACAAATTGAGAGAAATGGGGGCAAATGTATGTATTTGGATTAAAAATTGGCTAAAAGATAGAACACAGAGGGTTGTTGTGAATGGTAAAGCTTCAAATTGGACCAGGGTAGTGAGCGGAGTACCTCAGGGGTCTGTTTTGGGACCTCTTCTTTTTATTATGTTTATTAATGATCTCCCACGTTTTGCTGAGTGCCATGTCTCAGTGTTTGCTGATGACACAAAATTAGGTAAGGTAATAAAGACTAATCTTGATGTTTTTTCTTTACAGGAAGATTTGGACGGAGTGGGGAACTGGGCAAGAAAGTGGCAAATGAGGTTCAATATAGACAAATGTAAAGTTATGCATTATGGGAAAAATAATAAAAAAGCAACATATACGTTAAATGGTATTTCCCTGGGAAAAACTACTAACGAAAAGGATTTAGGAATCATTGTAGATAACAAACTTGGCAACAGTGCCCAATGCCAGTCAGCAGCTGCAAGGGCCAATAAGATATTGGCATGTATAAAACGAGGTATAGATTCACGGGAGGAGGACATCATCTTGCCTCTTTACAAATCAATGGTAAGACCTCACTTTGAATATGCAGTACAATTCTGGGCACCAGTCCTTAAAAAAGATATTAAGGAACTAGAAAAAGTGCAAAGGAGAGCTACAAAATTAATAAGGGGATTGGAGGATCTTAGTTATGAAGAGAGACTTAAAAAATTGCATTTATTTACTTTAGAAAAAAGGCGTCTTAGAGGGGATATGATAACATTATATAAATATGTGCAGGGCCAATATAAGGAGCTCTCCAGGGACCTGTTCATTCACAGAAATGTACAAAGAACAAGAGGTCAACCCCTGAGACTGGAAGAGCAAAGATTTCATAGGCAGCAAAGGAAGGGATTCTTTACGGTAAGGACAATAAAATTATGGAACTCACTGCCAAGAGAGGTAGTGCTATCAACCACAATAGATGCATTTAAAAATGGTCTGGATGTTTTTTTTATAAAAGCAGAACATACAGGGGTATTAATAATAGAATAAGCATTAATAATAGAGCTTTTTGATCCAAGGATAAATCTGATTGCCCTTTTGGTGTCAAGAAGGAATTTTTTTCCCCACTAGGAGGCAAAATTCAAAATAGCTTCCTTAGGGGTTTTTTTTTGCCTTCTTTTGGATCAAAACGCTGAAATGATAGGTAGAAGGGTTGAACTTGATGGACTTGTGTCTTTTTTCAACCTAAATTGCTATGTTACTATGTAATATCTGTTCCATAGCCTGCTATGATTTAGTGTTTTTCTGACACTTTTAAATCCAGAGACAGAAGAAAAAGGGACAGCTTCCCCACTTCTTGCCTTGTATTGACATTCTGTTTGTTTTATTGTATTGAGGTTTATTCATTACAACTGGAGCAAAAGGAAAAACAAAATCTCTTAAATGAATGTCCAATTTAAGCAGTGTAAATGTTTTTGTTTTTTTTTAACATTTTCTTTCTTGGACTTACCATTACCAATATATTCAAGTGTTAATGCAGCATAATTTGTTACTTTGACGGTCTAAGGGTCTACTCAATAAAAAGAGAATTGCAGTCAATTGAGATGGGAATTTCAAACTTTAACATTGCCAAACATTGCCAAATGCTCCAATGCAAATGAATGGGAGATTGTTTCCAACCCTGCTACTTTGGCCTTAAATTTGAAATGTACATCTAATTTCTTTGCAATTCTCTCTTTATTGAGTAGACGCTCTAAAATAAATGTTTGTAGACTCTTTCGATTGACAGTGTTGCTCTCGCAGTGACCTTTGAATGTGTCAAAATTCACAATTTCAGCTTGAGGCACATTTGCATTTCAAAGGATGGTTGTTTTCTTACATGCTACATTGTAACATCCTTTGAGAAATAAATGTGCCTTTGAGCTGATGGTAAATAAAAGAAACATGTAAAGGTCATTGGAGGAAAAGAAAATTCTATAAGAAAGCAAAACATTCTGAAATGCAATGTTTAAATGAAATAGATTTTATTAATCTTAATGTTGCTATTTATATAAGAAAAAAATATTTGTTACTCCTAATCTAAATAGTGCATGTTGGTTTATTGAGCTGAAAAAGGTAGACCAAAATTAATTAATTAAGGAGGTATTTGAAAGCAAGGGTAAGGGAAGAAAGGAAAGTACTGCTATCGATAGAAAAAAAAGACAATAGTCAATAGATTACCAATTAAATACCAGAACAATCCTAGCTAGTACTGTTCCCTAGAAACCAGAAATCGGCCGGGCTAACAAGCAGCTTGCTGTGAAAGGCTCTGAAATGACCTAAGCTAACATGCCAGCTAAAGTAATAGCAAAAAGAAATTCAGTAAACGCAGGCCAGGTCACGCCAGAAAAAAATTAATTTCCCCTCTGTTTAGCCGGTCCACGGCTGTGAGGGAAGCATTTTGCGCTCCCTCCAGCCACACGGCTTCAATAAAGCTTGTTTTTAAAAAAATGTGACCGGAGTTTCCCTCCTGCACGGAGGAGGAAAACTCTGGTCACTTTTTTTTTTTTTTAACAAACTTTATTGAGGCCACGCGGCTGGAGGGGAGTGCAGAACGCTTCCCTCACAGCTGCGGACCTGCTAAACAGAGCAGAGCACCGGGAGACAGAGTAGCAAGGAGGTAAGTACTGGGGAAGGGGGAGGGTGCAAATAACGAGTATAACGGTGGCATATTGAGTGGCAAAATACTGTCATTTTTAAATACAAAAGAATGGCATATTGAGGGGCAAAATACTGCCATATTAAATGACATATTGAGGGGCAAAATATTGGCATATTAAATGGCAAAATAATGGCATATTGAGTGGCTAAATACTGGCATATTGTTTGGCTAAATCCTGGCATATTGAGTGGCAAGAGAATGGCATATTGAGTGGCTAAATACTGGAATATTGAGTGGCTAAACACTGGCATACTGAGTGGCAAAAGAATGGCATATTGAGGGGCAAAATACAGTATTTGGCACAATTTGCGTGTGTGCAGTGTTTTTCCGTCCCCAAGTGCTAAATCACGTATAACGTAAAGAATAAGAAACAGACCGGTCTTAAAAAAAATTTGCAACACTTCCAATCTCCTAAGAAACTGCAAAAAAAGTGTAATCACGTTAATGCTATTGTTATAGCAACAGTTCTGCCTGTCTATCCAAGCCCTACCGGATGGCACTGAATTTAGAGGCCCCTGTAAAAAGATTTTCACTGTAAAACTACAGGAGAATCGTAAATTGTTTTAAAGTACAGATACGTGCATTTCACATATGTTAAACACATGCACAACATACAGATAACAAGCTGGCTGCCCCTTCAAATGATAGATTACAAGAGCTATAAAATACTCTTTACCAAGCACCCAGTGTTTGTCTAGTGAAACTTCTTTATTCCACTAAACGATTTGGATCATTGCCATTCACTTATCAAGTTTTATACCTGCCATAAAAGTAAAAAGAGCAAAGCTGCAAAGTAATCTCCCATTTTCTAGTACATAACAATGAAATACAATGATTTATTTGCAAATCAATTTCTGCTATGCTCTGCAACACAAAGCATATTTTACTAAACCAGAATATGGTGACTCAGTTCATGTTCAACAATTAATATTAACTCCTATGCAATTAATTTCCCTCAGTATGAATTACATAGTCTTGCTTCAGTCAGCAAGTGAGGTTTTAAACCTTCTCCACTTACAAGACGCATTGAAAATATTTGCCGAATCATTTATTTGCTGAATGAGAATCTCAAACCCACAGTATATTTGTATGGATGATGGCTCACATAGCAAAGCATGCTGATTTCAAATTCATTGAAGCACTGCTAAACATTTTTTGTTTTCATTTGAGCTTCTTTTATAAAAGTAAAAACTACAGAATAATTTGTCAATATTCCAGGACCAGGTTAAAGGGACAGTCTAGTCCCCAAACTCACTTTGGTGCAAGTGGAAGACTACTGCCTGAATAGTGCACAGGCTTTTTTTCCAGTGTAATTTGATGCAGGCATTTTGCATAAATCACATTTTTAATATTCTACTCAAGCCCGTCCGTGAATCCTATCCTACAGGTACTGCCACACTGATTGTGTGTAGGCATTGAGTATGTATCAGTTTTGTTTCATTTAGCCACTTCCTCCGCTGCTATGCTGGTGGAATAGAATGCATTGTGTGGAACCTAAGTGACCTCGCTCTTGTACAGGTAGGGTCTCTTAACACTGCAACACATTGTCTGATGATATCACTAGAGAAACAGGATATTCCATTCATTTGAATGGCGTTATTCTCACTGGTTTCTGCAACCAAAAAGATGACATTGACTTTTAGTTAGTGTGGGCAGTCCTGATTTCTTGCAAACTGCTGTAATTTCACAAATTCATCTAAGTGTAAGATTTTCATATTTTAAGTAATGCAAAATCCTCCGCTGCTGCCCGGCATCTCTGCGGGGGACCTGGATCCCAGTCTTATAATCTGACGTTGATTTGAGGTCAGATTATAAGACGACTGCGTATATAAGATGCAAAAAAATCTAGTCTTATATTCCAGCAAATACGGTAATCATAGAATACAAATTAATATTATAGAGCTTCTTGATCCAAGGAGAAATCGGATTGCCTTTTGGAGTCAAGAAGGAAATATAAGCAATAAATACATATCCATGATGAGGGGTGCGATAAAGGGTGAATGGGGTGATGATCTGGATGCAGAGTGTAAAATGGAGGGAGAAGGTGAGATGGAGGGTGAAAGGTGCGATATGATAAGGGTGGGGGTGGGGGTGAGTTGGAGGGCGATATTCTGGAAAGAGAAGGTGAAATAGAGGGTGATGATAAGCTGGATGGAGGGGGTAAGATGGAGGGAGAGGCTGAGATGGTAGGTGAGATGTGTGATATGATATGGGTGGGGTGAGATGGAGATTGAGAGGGGTGATATTCTGGAGAGAGGGGTGAAATAGAGGGTGGGTGGGGTAATGAGCTGGAAGGAGAGGTGAGGTGGAGGGTGAAGAGGCGTGATAAGCTGGAGGGAGAGGGTGAGATGTGGGAGAGACAGGTGATAGGATAGATGGAGAGAGATGGTGAGAGGGGTAATACGATTGAGGGGAGGGTGAGAGGGGTGATAAGATGGAGGGAGAGGCTGGCAGGGGTGTTAGGATGGAGGGTATGAATAGATTTTTACATGTTGCTCTTTACATCACGAAAAGTGTTCAGCTATAACCATTTAATCTATACATTTGCTGGGTTAAGTTTCCTGGTGCCATCTTCAGCATGGCCACCGCAACTGATGCACTTGTGGATGTAGAGGCAGCATTTACTCAAAGTCCATGCTGTTGGCACAGAGATAAGCCTAAAAAAAATTCTAAACATACTGATAAAATGTCTAATATATTTGCTTAGACACCTGCCTTGCACAATGTATAGAAACAGGTGCATTACATGCATGTAGGAGACTTCAGCACGGTTGGCCACTTGGCGCGCTAGGAGTTAAACTGTATACTAATATGGCCAGAATTTGCTAGCAGGTAGCAGTTGTGGAACTAAAACTCCCACTATTCTTTAGTGCCCTGTCACTTCATAATGTCATGTCATCAAAGAATTCCATCCTCCCATATAAATACCAGCTGGCTGAGAGTTATAGGCAGTGCAGTCCCCCATAAATTCCAGCTCGCTGAGAGCGATAGGCAGTGCAGTCCGCCCGTATTGCTAGCTGGCTGAGAGTGATAGGCAGTGCAGTGCCCCATAAATGCCAGCTGACAGAGTGCTATGAAGTGCAGTGCCCCCTATAAATGCCAGCTGACTGAGAGTGATATGAAGTGCAATGACCCCATAAGTGCAAGCTGGCTGAGAGTGATAAGCAGTGCAGCCCACCCTAAATGCTAGCTGGCTGAGAGTGATAGGCAGTGCAGTGCCCCATAAATGCCAGCTGGCTTAGAGTGATAGGCAGTGCAGTCCTCTCATAAATGGATGAATGTAATTGGAAGTGCAGCCCCCCATAGATGCCAGCTGGCTGAGAGTGATAGGCAGTGCAGTCCTCTCATACATGGATGAATGTGATTGGAAGTGCAGCCCCCCATAGATGCCAGCTGGCTGAGAGTGATAGGCAGTGCAGTACACCCTAAATGCTAGCTGGCTGAGAGTGATAGGCAGTGCCCTATAAATGCCAGCTGGATGAATGTGATAGGAAGTGCAGCCCCCCCCCCCCCAAATGCCAGCTGGCTGAGTGTGATAGGCAGTGCCCCCCATGAATGCCAGCTGACAGAGTAATAGGCAGTTCAGTGCCCCCCATAAATGCCAGCTGGCTGAGAGTGATAGGCAGTGCGGTACACCCTAAATGCTAGCTGGCTGAGAGGGATAGGCAGTGCAGTTCCCCCATAAATGCCAGCTGGCTTCGAGTGATAGGCAGTTCAGTGCCCCCATGAATGCCAGCTGGCTGAGTGTGAATGGCATTGCCCCCCATGAATGCCAGCTGGCTGAGAGTAATAGGCAGTGCAGCCCTCCCATAAATAAGTACCACACTCACATCACATCATTCCCATCACTCCACTTACTCCACATCACATCACTCCACATCATTCACTCCACATCACATCACTCGCACACAGGTTTTTTACCTTTTGTGAGAAGCATGTGGCAGACCCTGCAGGCAGCACAGACTTCTCCTCTTCCTGCTCACAGCTCCACCCACAGGCGATCATGTGACCCGGCTCTCTGACAGACAGAGCCGCACAGGCAGCAGGAGGAGGAGTGTCTGTGCTGACAGCATGCATAGGGTTGCCACCTTTTCCTCAAAAAAATACCGGCCATATGTGTGGCGTAGGGCGTAGCTACAAGAGGGTAGGGTCATGAGGGATGGAGCCACAAATGGGGCGGATTATCACTGAAATTATATATATTATTTGTATATCATGCCAGTGAGAAGCGTTTGTGTATATATATTTATATATTTGTATATCATATACACACACAAGCTGTGTCTCACACTCGCAAACAAGCTTTCTCGCACACACTGTCTCACACACACACATGCTATCACACACACAGACACATGTAGTTTCTCACACAGTCTCTCTCTCTCCCAGACAGTCTCTCTCTCTCACTCTCCCAGACAGTCTCTCTCTCTCTCTCTCTCCCAGACAGTCTCTCTCTCTCCCAGACAGTCTCTCTCTCTCTCTGCCAGACAGTCTCTATCTCTCTCGCTCTCTCTCTCAGACAGTCTCTCTCTCTCTCACTCTCTGTACTTTTCATAGCGAGGTCTCTGGCTGTCAGGCTGTGCTGTTCCTGTGTGATCATCGGGTATCGGTCAGTGCAGCATGCAGGGGGCAGAGCACAGACCCTGCGCTGCATCTCCTCCTGCTGGGGCTTGGAGAGGCAGGGTGGGGTAGCTCTCCTGTATCTCTTAAACCCCCTTAGCAAAACCCCCCCCCCCCCCGCCCCCCAGCAACGCCACAATTTTTTTTTGCCTTCTTTTGAATCAATAGCAGGAATGATAGGTAGAAAGGGATGAACTTGATGGACTAAGGTCTTTTTTCAACCTAAATTACTTTGTTACTTAATAGGCAGTGACCAGGGTAATTTAATCCTTTTATCCCCAGTTTCATAAAATAGCATCTATTCAGCCTTTAAATTATGCAAGGTTCTCTCCTGCTTAGCTATCTGCCCAGAAATCCCTAGTGGTCAACAGTGGCGAAAAGAACTGGCATTGATCTCCAAGTTAGTCCTCCCTTGTGATCCCAGCATATTGTCTAATGATAGCATGCACCAGATTTGACAGGGCATTCCAGCAAGTCATTCTGCTATGAGCAGGAGAACCATAAGGGAGCAGTCCTACGGAAATCTGTTCCTTTAAAGACAAAAATCTCCAGTCCTACACAAACACATGCCTGACGTTACTGGCTTCTGAGGGCTCCCCTCTACCACAGATCTCCAGATAAATTCTTATTTTAGCATTCTTATATTCTGTTATATTCCAAATATCAAAGAATTATTAAAATCTTCTTATTACTGGCCAATTTAAATACAAAGTAAAAAGGAGCATACAAAAAATTACCTTGAAAAATAGCCAGCCTGTTAGCCTTTTCACAGTTCTTCCTGCCCAACAGACATTCTTATAAAGATCCGTGTTCACCACTCCGGGGTCTATCACATTAGCAGTCACATGACTTCCTTCTGCAGTCAACTGATATTGTAAATGATAGTTGAATGATACCAGGGCAAGCTTGCTCTGAGCATATGCACCGTGGGGTGAGTAGCATTGCCTGAAAAAGAAAAAGAGAGAGGATATTATAAAAGGCAAATTGTCTCCTATTCACATATAGATTACATCTGTTTTCAGGGCTGGCCCTTCCATGGGGCAGATTGGGGCAACTACCCCAGGTGACACCTGCCCCAGGTGACACTCTGGCAGGGGCGGCACTTTTCTGTTCCAACATTGTAAAGTCCAGGATTGAGAGCTCTGATAGAAGGAGGTCTCAGCCAATCAGTTGAGACCTCTCAATTCTCCTGATTGGCTGAGATTTCAGAAGCCTCTCCTGACTAGCTCAGTCCCTCCTCCACAAAGAGCTTAAAGCAAGAAATGCCTGCACCAGGTAAGGTAAGAACTGACAGTGTGTCAATCCGGGAGTTAACTCCTCTGACACTGCCTATATCTATCCGGACTTTGTTATAGGTCACTGTCACATATTATGTTTTACAGAATTGTGCAGCCTTATAGGTGAGCTGTTTGAATACATTATCTTATTATATGTATAAGAAGTGCTTTAGTGGGCATATGAAAATAACTTTTTTTTCTAAGAGCTCACCCACAAGGTAAAAAGAAAGTAATATGTGACCACTGACCTATAACATGACTTGTTTAAATATTGTATATTAAGTTTAAATGCTCAAAAATGTAGGGCACAAATTTTAATCATGGCCAGCCAATACTTTGGCCAGTACAGTATTTCATATAATTTTGCATTTTGACAAGGTGTTCTTTGCATTAAATTATCACTTCCTGATAAGTTTCATTTTAGTTTGAATTATCATGACTGTGGCCTTTTTTTCGTTGGAGGTGGGGGCAGCGTTTCATTCTTCGCCCCAGGCTGCACAATGTCTTTGGCTGGTCCTGACTGTTTTCACTACTTTTTTTCCCTATTTTTATCTTTTTATCTGCTGGACTGAGCAATAGACAACCCTGCTGCACTTTTCTTTTTCTTCAGCAGGTTCACAAAATCTGTCTCTTCCTCCAAAAAAAATCCTCCTCAAGGCTAAATTGTGGAAAGTGAAAGAGCTTATATTAAACCATCAAAGGAGTCTTTCAGTGTTTATCCGGATTAAGGCAGGAGGTTTGAAATTCTTAGCATTTTCCAAAAATGTCTTAAGAGTGAAGATGGGGGAAAATGCCTCCAGTATCAAATAGGGTTGCCACCTTGTCTTCAAAAAAATACCGGCCTTGGTACTGTCTCCATAAACTTAACATTGGCCTGATGCCAATTTTTTACCGGCCTGCCGGTAAAATACCGGCCAGGTGGCAACCCTAGTATCAAAACATAAGGTTTGTATTTGTAATGGTCCAGTCACCGGGTAAGCAAAATACTATGGTACATGTGTGTCTGGCAGTGTAGGAGTTAACAACATTTCCCATTTAAAACAGCATGTGATTTTTCTTCATGTTTACTAAACCAGCATTGGTTACTTTAATCATATGCCCTGGGCTATGCTATGAAACAGCCACTTCACAGCTTTTATGATAGCAGTACAGAATTTAAAAAACACACTGTGTATATCACAGCAGTAGATTTATTAACTAGCAATCATTTGCAGCTATTGTGATAGAGCAGCCTCTCCATTTACTCACACTTCAGTTCAGTAATCCAAACCTAATAACACAAACCGTGGCCTTTAACTCATTTTGTTCCACACTGTGCAGAATCCCAACCACCATGAAAAAAAATTCCCTTCCCAAGTCATGTCTCAGGCATACTGCCTCTTTAAGTTTTTTCGAGCCAACACATATGTTTAGTTCTTGCCATGCAAATAGTTTTTTACATTTATTTCTTAGTTGTTGAGATATGAGCAATGCAATGTGTTTAGTTTGTTTTTGATGCACGACTCTTCATCTGAGGGTGCACCAGTAAAGCAAAATTGGCACTGGTGACCCTTTAGGGACGATAAAGTGCCGTACTGTTTAGTCTTAGTGCTGCTGCAGTAAGAGACCCTCGGTAACAGGGTTCACATTTTTTCATCAGATAGGGAAATAACACTGTGTAATTTAAAACATCCTATATTGAGTTACAGTCACCGGTACAGACTTCAAGTGACTCTGCCCCTTTGGTCACTACCAATTAAACTACAGATACTGAATAGGTGTTTATTTAATGACCTGAATTACTTTATATGTGGTCACTGAATACTATAGACTGTAATTTTGTGATAAAAGCCACTAATCAGTGTTAGCTCAGATTATTGAATAGAGTCCATAAATTTTAGTCAGTTAATAATATTAGTTTATAAATGTATTTACAATCATTTAGTCATTCCTCCCCACTTCTGCCCCTGGCGAATCATAATTCTGGGGGCGGGGCTTGGGAGGTCAAGTGTCAGCACTACTGTGCATACGCACTAGAACATTCACTTAAACTGACTGTACATGCACAGTATGTATTCTCCTGTGTCCCAGACACCCGAAAAGCAGGATAATGTAATTTCATAATTTTGGTCCTCAACCTGTGTTTATAGTAATGCTAAGAAAAACACTTTCTAAACATCTAATCTGAATGTATATTTTATAAGATCTTTTATAGGAATTGCAGATTTTTTGTTTCCAAATCAGTTGATAAAAAAAATACTCAATTACTCTCCTAGGTAGAAAGTCAAAGCTAAATCATCATTCCACACACAAGAATAAATCCTTTCAATAATCCGTAAGGCTGCCTCACAGAATATACATGTTTGATTGATCTTTCTGAGTGAAAAAAAAATGTAGCTCTTAAAAAAAAAAAAAATTGCAATGTGGGATGTGCAGATAGAGTACAGCAGTGATAGCCATGTCAGTCAAATATTAAAAGACAGTAATAGTGAGATTAAAATAAGTATGTCAAGGTTTTGAGATGGACAAATAAAGCACATCCATGTCTGCATTTTTATTTTTTTATTTATAATTCAGTATTTTTTATTAAGATATTTAAATTATTAGGGGGGTGGGGTACAGAAATCAAGAAAGGGAAGGTAGGGGTAGTGGGGGGGTATCATCGTTGTATGTTCCGGACGCAGCCGGTTTCAGTACGTTAATACAGCAATACAATAGAAAAAAAATCATAGAAACAGTGGTATGCCGTTACATCACATTTTGTGCTGCTGATCAAATTTTTTAAAACGCGAACGGCCTCCACCCTCTCCACCCACTCACGAAAGGTGGTGGGGGGAGGTTTCGCCCCAATGCAGTGGAATTAGTGCTTTAGCTTCATTGAGGAGGTGCGGAACAATTGATTTCCTGTATGTTGAGATTGGCTGGGAAGTATGGTGTAGCAGGCACGGATCCGGCTAAAAGGGGGGGGGGGGGGTTCAGTGAACCAGTGGAGAGTGTCGTGCACGGATTTCCAGAACGGCACTACCCCCAGGAATTCCCACCAAATATGCAGTGCATTTTATAACTATAGAATGTTAAACAGCTAATGTTAATGACAATTTACATTTTTTTTGTTATCCAGATGTGTTATATAGTACTTGCTGATAATGTAACAAAAATGCCAGATATGTGTTTTCTCTCTCTCTTTTTATTAAGCCAGTTGAGGAAAGCAATGTTCATTTGCTCTGGCTTTTACAATCACTTATTAAGTAAAATAGGAAAGTGCTATAAGCATTCCATACAAAATGCAGATATAATTTAAAAAAATACACACAGAATTTGAATATCTAGAATAGTGTATAGGTGTAGGAAAATGTGCATATACTGGTCATTTATTTTTACGAATGCACACTTTTTACATACCTCCCAACTGTCTCACTTTGTGCCGGACAGTCCCGGTTTTGGTTCAAAATCCCGATGTCACATAGAGTTCTACCTCTCTCCAGCTTTTCAGGGACACCGAAGATGCAGCAAGTTAGAAAGACAGTGCCTACCTCACATACTCAGTACCGCTGACATTTGACCTCCCAAGCCCCTCCCTAATGTTCTGATTTTCCAGGGGCAAAAGTTGGGAGGTATGTTTTTACATAGAGTAGACTTATACGTGAAACATATCATACAAGTGGAGGAAACCATTCAAATTACACTATTATTTAATATTCGTATAGTTTTAAAACACATAACTAGTGTTATTGTGTCTGGGCTAAAACAATGCCCTTTATGAGTGTATGGCAGATTGCAGTTCTCCTTACTTCAGGTATTCAACAACACTGCAACTAGAATCATATCTAGGAACATTGATCACATAGCCATAGAACTAAGGAAACTATAGTAAAATGAAGGATAGCTTAAAAAAACAGACACCTCCTAGAGGTCTATTAATGGCACTCATGATACATAAAGAAAATGAGAGCTACAAATAATTTGCAAAAATAGAAAAAGTACAAATTTATTACGGTCCGTCACAAAAAAAGCCATGAGATCAATGTATAATGTAAGCAAAAAAATATTTTCACATATACACACAATACTAAGATACAAAATATAAAAACACAATGGAAAAACGTATATATATTTTTCCTGGCTATCCATGGCAGCAGTTACGTATGGGTTAGCTCCACCCTCAAGGTAGGCAGGACAGAAACAAAACTATAAGAGAGCCCCCACCCCCCCGTCTCCTCAGTCTTTTTTCTGTCCTCGTTGGTTGTTTCAGGACGGGGGCCTGTTTAGGCCCTTTCTTTGCACATTTCTTTTTTCTTTTTTGTTTTATTTAATTTTTTACTCACCTTCCGGGAAGTTCAGCCTCTTTCTTCCTGAAGCCCGGTTCCTTACCCTCTGGAAGGTTACCTGGGAATCCCTATTCCTCAGTACACTTACTGCAAGTTTGTACTGGAGATGTGGCTGGGTTATTGTTACTGTGCCTACTGCACATATTCCTCCGTAAGCTTACTGCACGCGGTACTGGAGATGTATTATTATTTGGGCAGAAGTCACATACCTGCTTTTTTGGGCTGGCTGAGTTTTTCACCATGTTTGTTTTGTTTTTTTCAGGTATTTTTTCTTCAAGTTCCTGCATCACTGTTAAGGTTAGTTATTTCCTTCCTTTTCCTTTCGTTTTTGGGGGAGTGGAACGTTTTTTATTTTCTAACGTTCCACTGCTCCCCATTTTTTGTCTTCCTGGGCTCCCCTAGGGTGGTGGAACGCTTCTGCGCTCCACACCTTTTACTTTGTCCTTTTTCGGGGTTTTCTCGGTGTTGGAACGCATATGCGTTCCACACCATTCTTATTTCTCCCCTCTGTTCGGCGGTGGAACGCATATGCGTTCCACGCCTCTTTTTTTCTTTCTTTTTAAGTGCTGGATCGCATTTGCGTTCCAGCACTCGTTTCCTGCCTATTTTCGGCACTGGAACGCATATGCGTTCCAGGCCTCACTTGTACTGTTTCCTGTTTCGGCGGTGGAACGCATATGCGTTCCACCGCCCCCTGGAACTTCCGGGTTCTGGATTTTAGGCTTTTTAAACAGGTTTTCTGCCGTTTTTTCTGCTGGATGGCCCTATATTCGTTCTTCCAGGTACCACCACTGATTTATGTTGCCTCCTCCCTTGTTTCTTGCCAGCCTCATGTAAGCCGGTTTGATTTGGTGTACTTTTTAAGGTCTTTTTTCCTTTTGGGTTCTTTATTCCCGGATTGTTAAATTTTTTTTGCATATTTTATCTCAGCCTGCCCATTTCTTTGCTACGATGTCCTCCTCATCTAAGAGATCTCGTTCTCGTCAGGCGAGGTGAGTTTTTTGTCCTTTTTTTATATTTTATGTATAAGAGTGCACATTGAACTTATCCTGTCTAAATCAGGTGTATGTTTACCAGCCCCAGACATGATTCGGATCCTCCCAGGAAAAGGACGGAGAAGCGTCCACGCTGTTTGGCCTGTGATGCCACCCCCTTGGAAGGCAAAAGCCTCTGCGGTGACTGTCTATCCCATGCCGCTGTGCCTCCTGATCAGTCTCGCGATCTAGTGCACCTCGCCAATCAGGCTGTGGAAAGGAGTCTAAAGGAACATTTGAGTAATTTTTTCCCGGTCCAACACTCTTCCCAGGAAGATGAGTTGTTCCCGAATCAGCCCGACCCTGTTGCCCCATATGCGACAGATGACCATTACTCCTCGACTGAGGAAGACGGCGATACTGGGGTCATTCTGGATTCGTCCCTCATCGACACCTCATTGGGGCTGTTCGTACTACCCTGGGTATTACCGAATCTCTTCCCAAGGCTGGAGTGGCAGACAAGTATTTTTCTAACCTGCAGAGGGTTTGCACTACCTTTCCGGTTCATGGGTCTATTGAGGAGCTGATCACCTCCGAATGGAGATACCCTGATCGAAAGGTTTCATCTGGCCGAAGACTCTCCAGATTATACCCGGTCAAGCGGAAGATGCGGTCTCCTGGACTTCTCCACCAGCCGTGGATGCTCCCGTTATTCGGGTTGTCCGGCGATCATCTTTACCACTAGATGGTCCGGCTCTCCTGCATGACCCAATGGATCGGCGGATTGAAGCCTCACTTACCAGGGCTTATGTTGCTGCAGGTGCGATTTGTCAACCCACGGTCGCCTTGACTTCGGTCTCTCGGGCCTTGAAATGTTGGGTCCTCGACCTCAAGGAAGACATTGAGGGTGGTGTTCCCAGGGAGAAACTGTTGGATTCCCTCTCTGACATTAAATTGGCGACGGAATTTTTTTATCGAATCTTCCTCAGACATTCTGAAGCTTGCAGCCAGATGTATGGGCCTGTCGGTGTCGGCTAGACGTGCCCTATGGCTGAAGCACTGGCATGCTGACAATGCCTCTAAGAATTCCCTGGTGTCCATTCCATTTGATGGGAAGCTATTGTTTGGTAAAGTCCTGGAGGACGCCATTCGTAAGGCGGCAGAGGGATCCAAGGTTTTTTTGCCCCAGGAACGGAGACGCCTTCCCAGGGCGTTTTGGAATGATCGTCGCAACTTCTGTTCCTCCTTTCGGGATTCCAGACAATACAGACCTGGTAGAGAGGTGGCTCGCTCATCCACATGGAGAAGCGGTTCCCGGAACTTAGCTAGGGGTTCCCGCTTCCGCTCTGCCTCTTCCTTTCGTGGGAAGTTCCAGTCCTGAAGTCCATCCTGCCCGGGCTGCTCTGGTTGGTGCTCGCCTCCTGGCGTTCTCGGCAGTCTGGGCAGGGTTTTCCTCGGATTCCTGGGTCCAGAACATACTTCACAACGGCTACAGTCTGGAATTTCTTTCCCCTCCAACTCCGGCTTTCATCCGTACCAATCCAAGGATCCAAGGAAAAGAGAAGTCCTTCTGAAATTTATACGATCCCTTCTTCAGGACAACATTATTACTCCTGTGAAAGGGCCGGATCGGTTCAGAGGGAATTATTCTCCCCTATTTTTTGTTACCAAGGCTTCGGGGGACCTGCGACCGGTTCTCGACCTCTCTATCCTAAACAGATCGTTGGTGTTCAAAAAATTCAGGATGAAGTCCCTCCGGTCTATCGTGCCATTCGTTTTCCCCGGCGATTGGATGGTCTCCATCGATCTCAAGGATGCCTACTTCCATATCCCCATCAGACTTCAGCACCAACGGTTCCTGCGTTTTGCCATAGCCAACCGTCATTTCCATTTTCGGGCTCTTCCCTTTGGTCTCAGCACGGCTCCTCAAACTTTTTCCAAGGTTCTGGTGGTCTGTATTGCGGAGATTCGGAAAAAGGGGCCTGAATATTTTCCACTATCTGGACGACATTCTCATTGTGGCTCCCTCTCCGGATCTTCTGGCCACCCAGAGGGACTTAGCCTTGTGTTTCCTGCAGGAAGCTGGTTGGGAGATCAATTTCGGGAAAAGCCAACTCCGTCCATCCCAATCCCTGGTCTTTCTAGGTGTGGAGTTCGACACTCTCTCCGCCAACGTTTCTCTGTCCCTGGACCGCCAGTCCCGTTTGATTTCAGCCGTCCGGAAGGTCGATCTGCCCGATTGGTTGCCCATCAGGAATCTCATGTCCCTCCTGGGTGTCCTGGTCTCCACTATCGTCCTCGTCCAATTCCTCCTGCTGTCTCGTCTTACGGTTTCCCAATAATCGTTGGATGAGCTGATATTTTTACCGAGGGAAACCGCTCACCATCTGGCCTGGTGGCTGAAGGTTCATCACCTCAGGAGAGGTTTTCCCCTGTCAGATGTCGTCTACAGGGTGATTACCACAGATGCGAGTGCTCATGGTTGGGGGGCCCATCTGGGAGATCTACAGGGCGTTACTGGCTTTTCAGCAGTCTTTTCATGGGCACTGGGTGAAAATATAGACGGACAACAAGTGTGCGGTAGCCTACATAAATCATCAAGGGGGTAATAGGAGCCGATCTCTGAGCCTGGAATTTGCTCCGATTGCCCTCTGGGCCCAGGGACAGGTGGAACATCTGTCGGCAGTATATCTCCCGGGTTTGGAGAACACGGTAGCGGATTTCCTGAGTCGCACCACTATCAGCACGGGGGACTGGAAACTCTCGCCTCAAGTGTTCCATCGTATTTGTCTACAATGGGGTCTTCCAGCGGTGGACCTGATGGCCTCTGCCTCAACTACTCAGGTCCCTCGTTTCTTCTCCAGGACTCCTCATCACTTAGCAGAAGGTGCCGACGCTCTGACTCTCCCGTGGCCGATGGAATTGCTCTACGTTTTTCGACCTCTCCCTCTGATTCCCCGCATCCTGAAGAAGGTTCGGCTGGAGAGGGCGGAAGTGATAGCCATCCTCCCTTGGTGGCCCAGGAGACCTTGGTTCCCTCTGGCGAACCAATTGTCCACCCGAAACCCTTGGATGTTGCCACTAGTTCGGGATCTTCTATCTCAAGGCCCGATGTTGCATCCTCGCCCTCACTCCCTTCAACTGGCGGCATGGCGATTGAGCGGCAGTCACTGCGGTCCCGTGGTCTGTCGTAAGGCGTGGTCTCTACCCTGTTGAAGGCTAGGAAGCCTTACACCTCGAACACATACCATCGTGTCTGGTCCGCCTTCCTAGTTTGGTCCAAGGATAGGGTTTCTGACCCGTTGTCCCCTTCGCTACCTGATATCCTGGGATTTCTACAGGCCGGCCTGGATCGGGGTTTGAGCCTGAACTCTCTCCGTGTTCAAGTTTCTGCCCTGTCTACTCTCCCATCGGTGCGCTGGGCTTTGGACCCGTTGGTTGTTTGCTTTTTCAAGGCTGTTCTCAAGCTCCGTCCTCCGGCCCGATCATTTGCGGCCCCCTGGAGCCTTCCTCTTGTCCTTCAAGCTTTAACTGGACCTCCTTTCGAACCCTTGCCTGATGCATCCCTGTGGTTGGTTACTCTGAAAACCCTATTGCTATTGGCATTGACCTCCGCTAAGCGATGTTCGGAACTGCAAGCTTTTTCGGCGGATACCCCCTATACTGTCTTCTCTGCGGATCACGCCATCCTCCGCCCGGTACGGGAGTTTCTGCCCAAGGTCGTGACCACGTTCCACCTTAATCAGGAAACTGTGTTGCCTGTGTTTTGCCCGAATCCAGCTACTCCCGAGGAATCCCGCTGGCATACCTTAGATATGGTACGTTGTCTACAGATCTACATTTCCGCTTCCTCAGCGCTGAGAAACACCTCCAGACTCTTCGTTCTTCCACTGGGGTCCCGCTGGGGCGAAGCCGCCTCCGTGTCTACTTTACGGCGCTGGATTGTTGCGGCTATTTCGAAGTGTTACATCTCCTGTGGTACTCCGGTTCCTCCTGGACTCAAGGCTCACTCGACTCGGGCTATTTCGTCCTCATGGGCGGCTGAGGCTGGTTCATCTGTGGCAACGATTTGCAGAGCTGGAAACCGGTCGTCCGCTTCCACCTTTCTAAGGCACTACAGTCTGGATGTTCGCCGGGCTGAGGATTTCTCCTTCGCCCACTCTGTGTTGACCTCTGTCTCCCCTCAGTAAACCTTTTTTTTTTTCAGTTTTGCAGAATTTCTCGTGTGTCTGTGTTTTATTGCTTTCTGTGTTGCCCTCACTGGGTTGTTTTGCTTGGGTATGTTCCATACATAACTGCTGCCATGGTTAGCCAGGAAAATTTAAAATTGTTTCATACTTACCGTGATTTTCTTTTCCTGGTTATTATCCATGGCAGCAGTGAGTTTGGAACTTAGACTGAGGAGACAGGGGGGTGGGGGCTCTCTTATAGTTTTGTTTCTGTCCTGCCTACCTTGAGGGTGGAGCTAACCCATACGTAACTGCTGCCATGGATAATAACCAGGAAAAGAAAATTACGGTAAGTATGAAACAATTTTCAATTATATGTATTTCAATCCAATCCTGCACAATATGGGCCTTCAGAGTGACATCAGGCCCCCGAAAAAAGGAGACCAAGAGGACCCTGTGACGTTCCAAAGAGACTTCACCAATAAACTCTGAAACACTGCGTCCACAGCGAATCTCAAAAAAGCATGTGGCCAATATATGAAGATAAGCTCTCATTTTCTGTATGTTTCATGAGAGCCATTAATATCTTAAGCTATACTTCATTTCACTATCTTGGATTTAGGTCTATCGGTACCCACCCTGCTGACGAGAGAAGGAGGTTGTGTTAACTAGAGAGTCTTTGTGTCTGCTGATGCAGGTAACCTTTTGGGTGTTTTAAACCAAGGAAACTATATTGGCTACCAGACTTATTATCATAGTACAGAAGAAGGTATTTTCCCCATGGAATTCTGCTCATCTTCAACTGTTCTTGCAATAATCAAGTCATACTACAGTGACAAAAAAAAAGAGGGATTTTGCTGTCCATATATTGCATGAGGTTCTGGAATGCCCTCCTCCCATCTATCAGAAAAACAACAGATTTGTAAAAATGAAATATATAATTTTATGAAAAATTATGATATAGCTGGTAGCTAAGAACTAGGTCAATGCAGAAGCACTCTACAAATACACTGTCTGCACAGTTCCCAAAGCTTTGAAGCTAAGTGGAGAGTGGGGAAGAGGGAGTCCTCATAACCAGATAGGTGGCAAGCTAGTACTCACTTGAACTCATAGTTGTATATTTGAAAGCACTTGCCTTTAAAGGAACACCACCATTAATTATTCCTTTTTCACTTTCAGAAGGGAATTAAAGGGCCTGTATCTGACTGCAAGATTATCTTCTTCTCAACTAGTATGCTGTGTAAACAAGGTACCCTACTTCTTTGTGCTTTGTTTGAGTCAGTGGATGGTAGGCAGGGCCGTCCTTAAGTGTTCCGGCGCCTTGTGCAGGCTTCCCCCGTGTCTCTCTCTCCCTTCCCATGTTTGTCCCTTTCCTCTTCCTTGCCATGTCTGTCTCTCTCTCTCCCTATGTTCTGTCTCTCTCCTCCCCTTCCTCTGTTCTGTCTCTCTCCCTCCCTGTCCCCTGTTCTGTCTCTCTCTTCTCCCTCCCCCTGTTCTGTGTCTCTCCCCCCCCCTGTTCTGTCTCTCTCTCCCCCTCCCCCTGTTCTGTCTCTCCCCCCTGTCCTGTCTCTCCCCCCCTGCCCCTGTTCTGTCTCTCCCCCCTGTCCTGTCTCTCCCCCCTGCCCCTGTTCTATCTCTCCCCCTGCCCCTGTTCTGTCTCTCTCCCCTGCCCCTGTTCTGTCTCCCTCCCCTGCCCCTGTTCTGTCTTTATCTCTCTCTCCCACTGCTCCCCTGTTCTGTCTCTCCCCCCTCCACTGTTCTATCTCTCTCTCTCTCCCCTCCCGCTGTTCTGCCTCTCTCTCCCCCCCTCCCCTTCCTTTGCCTGCAAAGGTGGATCCAGGGAGGGGGTGGAGCTAACCGTCTGAGAGGTGTAGCTCCGCCCCCACCCTGTGAAGCAGAGCAGAGTCTTCTTTAAGGGGAGCCACGGGCAGCAAGAGAATGCTTAATGCAAGCATCTTTTGCTGCCAATGGCTCCTCGTGAAGCAGACGCTGCTCTGCTTCACAGGGTGGGGGCGGAGCTACATCTCTCAGATGGTTAGCTCCGCCCCCTTTCCGGATCTAGCAGAGCATGCCGAGCAGAGGGCTGGTGAGGGGGGATCTGTCGATCTCCCCAATCCAGTGCCTCTACTGGCATTTTTTTTTTACTTTTTTTGGGGGGGAGCAGGCGGACAGGTGCCCCCTGTGCGCTCGCACACCCCTAAGGCCGGCCCTGATGGTAGGAGAAGGTATGAACAAAGGAAGAAAGACGTTAGTTGGTGGGACCAAAATATCTAGTCAAAACTAAAAAAGTTTTTAAAGGGAGTGCTTCACCTAAACCCGTTTTTTAATGTGAATGTAGACAATAAAAAACAATTGAAAATTATCTGTACACACTGTGTTAGCAAAATTGCAAGTGGCTTTACATGCAAATTACACATTTTCCACTGAACAGCTAATCTGCATTCCTCCCAACTGTCCAACTTTAAATAGGACAGTCCAGATTTGGGAGTTCTGTCCTGTTGTCCTGACGAACGCTATGTCTGTCCTTCCTTTCGCGACAGAGGTAGAGCTCAGTGGAACAGCACTCAGGAGTGCAATTCCGCGGTAGAATGCTTACTGCTCATGCGAAGCACGATGCACATGCTCAGTAGCAAACTTGGCTTCAGATGCCAGGATCTGGAACCATCACTCGACACAGACATGTGCTTCAGCACATGTGCTGTCACTCAGCTCCCCAGACTCCACGTCCCAATTCGCCGGGGGGCAATGTTAGGAGGTTTGAATTTTTATATCAAGCAACAGGTTATGTCATAAAGTGGAGACTCCACAGATTTTAAACACATTCTCCTAATTTAGTCATTTGCTTCCAATTTTGCTAAAACAGTGTATAGATCATTTTCAATACATTTTTATTCTCTATATTCATAGTAAAAAATAATGTCTGTGAATTTCTCTTGGACTAGATATTTTGCTCCCACTAACTTCTTACTTAATAGTCTGACTCCAACTAAGCACAAACAAGAAGGGTTTACCCTGTTTATACAGCATATTAGCTGAGAGGTGGAGCTGTAGTCTTTGTCAATGATCAGTTAACCCCTTTGCGACAATGGATGTGTCAGGCACGTCCAGCCAGGAACTCTGTTCCCAACAATGGACGTGCCTGACACGTCCTGTGGTGAAACCCTACAGCTCTGACGGTACTGATCTATTGCCTCGGTACTGATCTATTGCCTCGAACCCTAAATTTAGGTTTTGGGTTGGGGTCAAAAGGTCACTATAGGAAAAAAAAAAAACTATTTTGTTTTTTTGCCCTATAACTCGCAAGAAATGGCAGAAAACCATGGAAACAAGCATATTTCTGAACTCGGGACAACATTTAGAAACTATTTAGACGGGGTCTTTTTTAATGAGTGTATTTGTGTAAATTATATTTTAGGTTAAAGTTAGAAAAAGTGTTTTTTTTTTCCATCATATTTTATGATTTTTTTCTAGTAAATTATAAGATATGATGAACATAATGGTATCTAATGAAAGCCATTCTTATGAAGATAAAAACAACATATAATTTGTGTGGGTACAGTATGTGAGAAAGAAGAAAATTACAGCTAAACACAAACACCCCAGAAATGTAAAAATAGCCTTTGTCACCAAGGGAAAGTCAAGGTCAAAATGTCTTGTCACTAAGGGGTTAATGTTTACTAATGTTAAGCCAACTGATAGAAGATTGTATTCTTGACTCAAAGGCTCATTTATAAAACAGAAATACTTTTCTTTTCAGGCAAGCTATGGATCTCCAAGTAGGATCTGGTATTTTCAATTTGGGATAAACTGCACACTGATGTCCTCTTCAGTTCCCCATATAAACAAATGACTTATTTGAAATTAAAGACAGGTAAACCCTCTTTATATCTTTTAATGAGGCAGAAAGCCACTTCCAGTCTAATTTGAATGGTACATTTGTTGTGCACCTTTCAAAAGATATTCTCTCCATCTCTTTGCAAAAGCACTGACTAGGGGTCATGTCATGGAACTATGTCAGCACAAAAAATAATTAATCTGCACTGTCAGCTTGAGGAGACCCATTTCTGCAGCACAGCAGGGTGGGAGTCAGTAATTTGACTTCCAAAAAAGTCAAATTACTTCTGGTCGATTCAGTCCTGCTGTACGAAAATTCTGGGCTCAAATGCCCTTAGGACATCATAGAACCAGTGGCGGACTGGGTCTAAAAATATTGGTTGCCAGGAGACAGAAGGGGCCCACCAACAACTATAAGGCTATAATTATAGTTTCATTTTTATAATAAATAAAATTTTCAAAAACATACACAAGCGGAAAATAGGTACCATTAAAATGTTTGTGATTTTTTTTTTAAATATATTTTTTAGTAATTACAGTGTACATATTACTGGCAGTATACAGTAGATACTAAATGTAAATACATATTTTTATAATTTAATTTTTCATTTTTTTTTTTTTAAACAAAAAGTGGATTATTTTTTTAATTCAATTTTATTCAGCATCGTCACAGCCATTCACAAAAGATATAAAAGAACAATTGCCATTTCAAGGTTTTTGAAACATAAATACTGAAGCATTCGAATATAATATTTCACATTTGTACATAACATATGGTGAAATCCTTTGGTTACTTTAACAAAAATATTGTAATTTCAATAAACTGAAACTTGAGATTTAAAAAATAGGCATATAAAAAGTATATTGCACATACCAAATGATGAACTGTATTTTTACCTCTATGATAACATACAGCAGGTCTGTGAATATATGGCATAAATATCTGCTTCAGACAAACTCAAATATAGAAAAACGTAGTTAAGCAACAATTGCAGTGTTTATTATTGGTTAAACATTAGTTTTCTGTAGGTAGAGTAAGAATGGACTATTTCTAGATTTCCACTGCCCTGCATCGCCATGTATTGGATAAAATAAAAACAGACCTGGGGTCATGTATATCAAATGCACTAAAGAAAAAGAATAAGAAAAAATCTACAAATATATCACAAATATGGGTTTGCCACTGAGAAATTGTATGCAGTTAACGTTCTATAAAAGCGTCTTCTTGGCTTAGAATCTCTGCTATTCGGTCGACCTAATAATGTTCACTGTCATGACACTCAGGGCCGGCCTTAAGTGTTCCGGCGCCCTGTGCGGGCTTCCCCCGTGGCGCCCCCCCCGTCTCTTTCACCCCCCTATGTTTGTGTCTCTCTCCCTTCCCATGTTTGTCTCTTTCCTCTTCCTTGCCTTGTCTGTCTCTCTCTCTCTCTCTCTGTTCTGTCTCTTTCCCCCCGTCCCCTATTCTGTCTCTCTCCCCCCGTCCCCTATTCTGTCTCTCTCCCCCCGTCCCCTGTTCTGTCTCTCTCCCCCCCGTACCCTGTTCTGTCTCTCTCTCTCCCCCAGTTCTGTCTCTACCCCCTGCCCCTTTTCTGTCTGTCTCTCTCCCACCCCTCCCCTGTTCTGTCTCTCCCCCCTCCCCTGTTCTGTCTCTCCCCCCTCCCCCTGTTCTCTCTCTCTAGCCCTGTTCTCTCTCTCCCCCCTCCCCCTGTTCTGTCTGTCTCTCTCTCCCCTCCCCCTGTTCTGTCTGTCTCTCTCTCCCCTCCCCCTGTTCTGTCTGTCTCTCTCCCCCCTCCCCCTGTTCTGTCTCTCTCCCCCCTCCCCCTGTTCTGTCTGTCTCTCTCCCCCCTAACCCCTGTTCTGTCTGTCTCTCTCCCCCCTAACCCCTGTTCTGTCTGTCTCTCTCCCCCCTAACCCCTGTTCTATCTCTCCCCCCTGCCCCTGTTCTGTCTGTCTCTCCCCCCTAACCCCTGTTCTGCCCCTCTCTCTCCCCCCCTCCCTTACCTTTGCCTGAAAAGGTGGCTCCAGGGAGGGGGCGGAGCTAACCGGCACAGCGGTGTAGCTCCGCCCCCACCCCGGGAAGCAGAGCAGAGTCTCCATTATGGGGAGCCCCGGGCAGCAAGACTTTGTGCTGCTCGGCTCCCCATGCTTAATGCAAGCATGGGGAGCCGAGCAGCACTATCTCATGCTGCCCGGGGCTCCCCGTGAAGCAGATGCTGCTCTGCTTCCGGGGTGGGGGCGGAGCTACACCGCTGTGCCGGTTAGCTCCGCCCCCTCCCCGGACCCAGCACAGCATGCCGAGCAGAGGGCTGGTGAGGGGGGGATCTTTTGATCTCCCCCAGCCAGTGCCTCTACCGGCTTTTTTTTTTTTTTTTTTACTTTTTTTTTTTTCTTTATACCGTCCTGGCAGGCGCCCCCTGGGGTGTTGCGCCCTGTGCGCTCGCACAGGTCGCACACCCCTAAGGCCGGCCCTGATGACACTTATCATAACAGTAAGGAATACAGAGCAAACAAATAGTGCAGAGTCCTATACTTAAAGTGAAGTGTTCCAATGGAAGAGAGGATTAAGGCACGAATATATACTGAGAATTAGTCAATAGAATTAAGAGGGAGTAAGAAAGAGTAAGTAAAGGAGAGATTGCCACCTGGCAGTGAAGTCAAAAAAAGGATAGGGCCACATACTGCCATGTTGGGCGGCGAAGTTTCCCGGGGGGTTATATCAGTAGTGTAGTATTGCAGGAGCGGAGTGACATGTCAAGAAGGTACGCAAGAGACTGTCTCATTAATATGCCACTGATAATTTGTCCCTTAATATGCCACTGATAATTTGCTCATTAATATAGCACTGATAATTTGCTCATTAATATGCCACTGATAATTTGCTCATTAATATGCCGCTGATAATTTGCTCATTAATTTGTCCATAAATATACCACTAATAATTTGGCCATTAATATCCACTGATCATTTTCTCATTAATATGCCACTGATCATTTGCTCTTTAATAGCCACTGATTATTTGCTCATTAATATGCTGCTGATAATTTTCTCATTAATATGTCACTGATAATATGCTCATTAATATGCCACTGATAATTTGTCCCATAAAAAAATACCTGCTTCCCCTTCCCCAGTACTTATCTGGATGCTGTTTGTTCCCTGCAATCTCCGGAAATGATTTCAAGTCTGTGACAGAAAGCCGGGTCCTGACTGCCGGCTGCTGCCCGAACTTGACGTCTCCGCCATCACCCCCTGATGGCGGCCCTTCCCAGAGCAGCTTAATGAAGGAATTTTTTTTTTTTAATTATTAAGGGGACCCACCATAACGGGCCGACGAGGCCCACTTGCCATCGGGCATGCTGACACCCTGGCCAGTCCACCACTGCATAGAACGTTCAGTATGTAACAGCTCTTCGTGGCCCTCCATGATTAGCAGTACTGTGGATATCGATGCAGGTGACTGCAGCAGGATCTATCTTTTCAGATGAGGCCACTGTGATATTTTGGCTGGAACCGAGAGTGTTCCAAAGCACCACTGAACATGGAAGGTGTAAATGGGGCAGTATTACCTAGCTTATTTTCTATATGTTGAAAATGTTTTAATATGTATAAAAACATTTTATTTTTACTTTAAAACAAATGGCATTTTTACGTTAAAAATAATTTCTCAGAGAGAAGGAGTACACAGAAAGTGGACTGGCTTCCTTTGCAGCACACAAAAAGGAGGGTTATGTAGATAAAGGCAGGACAACAGCAAAAACCGATAGACAGATCTTCTTATTTTTTTAGTAATTATCTAAAAATATTTTTGGTGGACACTGTAGGTGGTACTACGCCTTTAAGGAACCCCATACATTGTCTAATAACCAGCACAATTCTAAAAAAAATATGATTTTTTTCTGCATTTGCTTTTTGCACAGCTTGATTCACTTGAACAGGCAAGAAAGATCAATCAAAAGAATAGGATCTAAACAGTGCACTCAGGGGCAGAGTTCGGAAGTATTGATTTTTTCATCGACCTACCCAGATGACAGCATCACTTAATACCTTGAAATACAAACCTAACTATATTTTTGCTAACCCAAAGCTCCTACCGATCAGAGGCTGTGCCAAGATGATTGATCCAATCTATTGCCTGATATCCCATATTTTTGAAGAAAGTAGAATCACATGGATTCACAAGACCTTTTAATGCTGTTCTGCAGAGATTCATTATTATACATGTGGGTCCAAACCAATGTCAAGACTTTTCACATACAAATACAATTGAATTGAGAAATGTAATGGATTTCGAACAATTTCTACTTGAAAATACTATTTTTCTTCATAAACACAGCAGGTATGAGGAGACATGTTATGTATATTAGCCTGCCCATCAAGGGTTTAATCAAAAAATGTTTTAGTGAAGCTTGATGTAAATGTAACACTATATAAATGTAAGCATTATGGATGGAGCACCACTAACCCAAATAAGACAGGCGACAAGGCAAACACTTTGGTAGGAACGATGCCACAAGACCCCAGGCAAAGAGTATTCGTAAACAGTCCAGGCCAGAAGGCGAGAGGCAAACAGTGCAGGTGATGAAACAAGCCAAGGGTCAGGAGCCAGGCATCCAGCATAAACACAAGCAATGGTCAGAGGGCAGGAGGCAAAAAGGGAAGTCCAGGAGAGCAAAGCAGAGACAGCAACCAGAATATCACAGATAAACAAGAAAAGTAATACAATAAGCATAAGAACACATTCAGCAAGGGGACCAGAGCTGAGCACTGTTTGTTTAGTCCATCAAGTTAAACACTTCTTCCTATAATTCTTGCTTTTGATATAAAAGAAGAAACAAAAACCTTAAATATTCAGGTGTCTCATTTGATAAATAAGCTCTAACATATAAATGTTTATTAAATTATTGGTGGCCCTTTATGTCCTGTTTTTCTAAAAAAAAAAAAATATATATATATATATATATATATATATATATATGAATCCAGAATCCAGACCCTTTTAGGCATCTAATGTATTTGATACACCTCTCTTGGCAGTGAATTCCATGTCTTTATTGTCTATTTATTTAAAGTATATGCAGCTTTTTGAAAGTCTCTATTCATAATTAAGATCCTCCAATCCCCTTGGTCATTTTGTAGCCCTCCTATTGACCTTTTGTATTATTTGATTATATTTTTTTTTATAAAATACAAAAAAAAACCCATAAAATTCCATGCATAACACTATCCAAAGAGAGTGCTTATACATGAATACAATGAAGGGTAGGGTAGGGGTAGAGCACTAACAAAGGAGAAAGAGTGCATATCTAATAGCATCCATATTTCGGTATTTGCACAGGTTGCCTTAATTATATTGATCAGGAATGTTGAACCATGTCCCCACATGGAATAATTGTTGGGCAGATTGAGAAATGACCAACTCTCTTTCTACTCATTTAGTCTGTAGAAGGATTTGATCCTTGACTTAATCCCAAATCAGAGTAGTTGGTTGTTTCCAGTTCCGGGCAACCAAAATTTTAAAGGCAACAAAACAGTGTATAATAAAACATGATTCTGCCCATGAAATGTAAGGACAATTCATGTGTAATAGGGCAATAGGGAATCTTTTCAATTTAATCCCTGTAATGACCTCCATAAAATCAAAAGGATGTCAGCAAGTTACTGTTACTTTCCACGCTGCCCCACAATTATACAGGTATGTACCCAACCTTGTTCCACATGTAGGAGCAGAATGGCTAATCTACGGTGGCAGATTAGCAAGTGTGAGGGGCAGAAGGGCAAGTCTGGGGTTGCGGATTGGCAAGTCTGAAAGGCAGATGACATGTCTGGGGTGGTAGCTTGTCTTGTCTGGGGTGGCAGATGGCAAGTCTGGGGTGAAGGATGTCAAATCTGGGGTGGAGGATGGCAAGTCTGAGGGGCAGATGGCAAGTCTGGAATGGCAGATTGGCAAATCTGAAGGACAGAATGGCAAGTCTAAGTATGCATTGCTAAGTCTGAGGGGCAGATTGGCAAATAAAATGAAATAAAATCAAGAAATGCATATTTTTTTTATTAAACATGGGGAAAAAAAACAGTTTACATGTGAAATAATATTAAAACATTTACCCTTAGGGTAGTCTTATATTCAGGCTTTTTCTTTTTTTTCCCAAAAATAAAATGCAAAGTTTTATATTCGAGCAAATGCGGTAATAGTTATACCCAGATGGTTGAACTAGGTCTTAGCTCATAGAAAATTGTAGTTACCGCTTATCCACTCCTTAGTCTCTAAGTCTAAACTGGAGATATTTAATTTGTAGTTAGAAATAAGACTATAATCACTGAATTCTTTCATCGGATAGTAATTACAGTAATAGTAAGTGGTGCGTTGCCTGACTTAAACCAACTAGCGCAAATGTTCTGTTATAGCCAATAGATTCTTATACAATGAAAAAATTGCATCCAACATCCAACCGTATATGCACAATGCAGATAAAGTGTGTCTGACGAAACTCCAACCGACTATGCTGAATGCCTTTCTGGCATCGACAGCCATTGTCAGTAGTGGAGTACGTTTTCTTTCAGCAACATCGAGTATATCAATTATCCTCCACAAATTAAGACATGATGGTTTTCCGGGCACAAAGCCAATCTGATCCTCATGGATTATCAAATAAATAATCTGTTTTAACCTGTCTGCCAATACGAAGGAGAAAAGTTTGACATTTGCGGTTATTAATGATATTGGCTGTAGTTAGGTACTTCTACAGTGCTTTTCCCCTGCTTCAGAATGGGCAGAACATTTGTTAGGGTCATCTCTTCAAGGAAAACACCCTGCAAGACAGCTGCATTACCGGTTGTTAGCAGTTGCTCACTTAATTGGTTCTTGAAGATCTTGTAAAATAAATTGCTAAATCCATCTGGACCGGCGGTTTTGTTTTTAATTAAAGCAGATAATACGTTATCCACTTTTATTTTAGAGATTGGTTTGTTTGAGGCAGTTTGGTTCCAGTATTTTTTTTTTTTAATCTTTTCATCTAATTCCTCCAACCTTAATAGTTCTTTAATGTCCTTTTTAAGGACTGGTGCCCAGAAATGCAGCGCATATTCAAGGTGAGGCATTACCCTGTTTTATCCATGCCAATTTCTTACTGGTCCTTGCGGCTGCTGACTGGCATTGTGCAGACTGTTGTCAACAATTCTTTCTAAATCCTTCTCATTAGTAATTTTTCCCAGGAAAATACCATTTAAAGTACATGGATAAGTTTACATTTGTCTATATTGAACCTCATTTCCCATTTACTTGCCCAGTTCCCCATGTTGTCTAAATCTCCCTGCAAAGAAGAAACATCAAGGTTAGACTGTATTACCTTACCTAATTTTGTGTCATTAGAAAACACTGAGACATGGCTCTAAACACAACTTGGCAACTTCAAGCTTCAAGTAGGAAGGAAGGGGGAGAGAGAAAAGGTATGATGGGGGGAGAAAAAACAGATTGGAGGGGAGAGAGAGAACAGATTGGAGGGGAGAGAAAGAACATATTGGGGGGAGAGAGAGAGAGAAACGATTGGAGGGGAGAGGGGAACAGATTGGGAGGGGGAGAGAGAAAAGACTGGGGGAGAGAGAGAGAACAGATTGGAGGGGAGAGAGAACAGATTGGGGGGATAACAGATTAGGGTGGAGAGAGAGAACAGATGGGGAGAGAGAGAACAGATGGGGGAAGAGAGAGAACAGATTGGAGGGGGAGAGAGCACGGATTGGAGGGGGAGAGAGAGCACGGATTGGAGGGGGGAGATAGAAAACAGATATGGGGGAGAGAGAGAAAACAGATATGGGGGAGAGAGAGAAAACAGATATGGGGAGAGAGAGAAAACGGATATGGGGAGGAGAGAGAGAGAACAGACTTTTTTTTACGTGCATTTTTTAGGGGTTAGTTTTTTGTGCTGTCATTTATTACAGTACTACAAAGACTCTTCTAAGATCTATTAACCCCTTCCTTGCCATAGATTTATGGCTAAGCAATTTTTAGCTGTCTGCCTATTTTTAGTTATCTTTTACACCACTAGGGGTTTATTATATATGCTAGGGGGTTACGTTTAAAGCAAAAAAAAAAGTTTTAAGCTGCTTGAGCGCATGTATAGTAATGATTAACAGGAAATTAGTGGCAAAGGTGGTTTGGTGATTGCTCAGATGAGCATCACCATTCGCCTGGTCACATAAATATTTGTGAATATTATTCTGAACAATCTGGATCTGCCTCCCTCTCCTCACTTACATTTTTGTGAGGGTGAGAGACAGCTCAGTATTAGTGTTAAAATAAAATTTTATAAAATTGTGAGAACAAATGGCTTTTATAAAAGCCATTCCCCATGTATTAAACCTGTTCCTGTGGTTAATTTCTTTGTACTGTAATTTATTACAGTACTATAAAGGCTCTTCTAAGAACTATTAACCCCTTCGTTGCTGTAGATAACTGCTTAGGCATTGATTCTGAGGCTACAGACTCGGGGGCTGATTTTGACCCTGGTCAGCTTTCTGATACTTCATCTAGTGATGTATCAGTGGCTGCTAAGTCCTTGCCACAAGGAGTCATGGGTGTCTACTTTTAAAAAATGTATGGTTTGGTGGGAGAGAGAGAGAACAGATTGGAGGGGGAGAGAGAAAACAGATTAGAGGGGAGATAGAAAACAGATATGGGGGAGAGAGAGAAAACGAATATGGGGAGGAGAGAGAGAGAACAGACTTTTTTATGTGCATTTTTTAGGGGTTAGTTTTTTTGAGGCTGCAGACTCGGTGGCTGATTTTGACCCTGGTCAGCTTTCTGATACTTCATCTAGTGATGTATCAGTGGCTGCTAAGTCCTTGCCACAAGGAGTCGTGGGTGTCTACTTTTAAAAAATGTATGGTTTGGTGGGAGTAAATTACATTAGCCGGAAAATAGGACATGGGCGCAGGTTGACTACAAAATTCCAAGTTGGAACACTAAGATGTGCACCTCCCAAATGTGGCCTTTTAGCCTCCAAACAACCCAACAAATCAATACATGGGTGATATCCCTGTACTCTGGAAATGTTGCTGAACACATATTGTAATTGTTGTTTGGCAGTGACACATACCAGAATCTGAAAATCCATGCCTTAAGTTAAATGTATGTGAAAATTACTACCCCACAATTTGAAAAGGCTGGTGGTAGAATTAGTGCATGGGGAGTGTTAAAAATAACACCATTTGAAATACCGTAGGATATCTAGTTTTCAAAAATATATGGTATGATGGAGTAAAATACATCGCCCAGCTAAAAAAATTTCACAAACGCACTACATGTCAAAATTCTAAGTTGAAAATGAGCACCTCCCAAATGTGGCCCCCAAACAACCCATCAAATCTAAGTATAGGTGGTATCCCTGTACTCAGGAGATGTTGCTCAACACATATTAAGGTGTTGTTAAGCAGTGACACAAAACAGAATCTGTGAATTCATGCCCGAATTACAATGTATGTGGGAAAAAAATGCTTTTCCAGACAGAGGTAGAGCTCTCTTGCACAGCACTATGTGTATGCTTTGCCAGACATGATGGATCTAGTCTGTCCTATGTTGGAAAGGGGTTAATGTTTCAATCATATCCCCGTTATGTTTATCCTTCAACCCATGAAACAATTTAGTATCCCTTCTCTGAACTCTCTCCAAAGTATCAATATCCTTCTGGAGATACGGTGTCCAGTAATGCATACAATACTCCAAGTGAGGTCTCACCAGTGCTCTGTACAATGGCATGAGCACTTCCCTCTTTCTACTGCTAATACCTCTCCCTATGAAACCAAGCATTCTGCTAGCATTTCCTGCTGCTCTATTACATTGCCTACCTACCTTTAAGTCCTCTGAAATTATTACTCCTTTATAGACATGTGCAAAACTAAAATTTTCGTTTCCGTCCATTCGGACGAAAATGTTATTTATTTAGTCTAAAACGAATTTCGTTCATTACTGCATTCGTTTCAGACGAAATTCGTTCATTATTTTCGTTTCATTTTATTCGTTCATACGAATCAATTGACCTACACATTCCATAAACCGAAAGTCTATAAACAAAACTTCGTTCAGTTTATAGACTTTCGGCTTATGGAATACATGTAATGCTATTGGCTTTCTATAAACCGAACTAGAGTCCCCATTCACAAGAAATTCTTATGAATGGGGCTCTCGTTCGGTTTATAGAAAGGCAATAGTATTACACGTATTCTATAAGCCGAAAGTCTATAAACCGAAGGTCGTTCGGTTTATAGACTTTCGGTTTATAGAATACATAGAATTCTATAAGGGGACTCCATTCATAAGAATTTCTTATGAATGGGGCTCTCGTTCGGTTTATAGAAAGGCAATAGTATTACACGTATTCTATAAGCCGCAAGTCTATAAACCGAAGGTCGTTCGGTTTATAGACTTTCGGTTTATAGAATACATGTAATTCTATGTATTCTATAAGCCGAAAGTCTATAAACCGAACGAACTTATGAATGGGGACTCTAGTTTCGTCCGAAAACGAATGCACATGTCTACTCCTTTATCCCTTTCCTCAGATGTTGTGGTTATGACTGCATCAAATATTCTGCTTTTATGGTTTTTACGCCCCATTATACATAATCTTGCACTTATCCACATTAAATGTCAGTTTTCACAGCTCTGACCAGTTTTCTAGTTTAGCAAAATTTTTTGCCATTTGGAATATCACTCCAGGAACATCAACCCTGCTGCAAATCTTTGTATCATCAGCAAAAAGATATACCTTCTGCAATATTACTAGTAAAAATATTAAAGAAAAAGGGCCAAAGTACAAATCCCTGACGTGCCCCACTAGTAACAAGACCTTGTTTCGAAATATACTCCATTGACAACAGTGAAAACTGCTTGTTTTATTCTGCTTTGTATTTGAGCATTGATGGAAACTTATTCAGTAAGCTGCTGTATTTCCTGCACCATAAAACGGGAGAAATTTACCAAAGGTCTATAAATGGAAACGCTAGAACTGCAGATCACTTATTCTGACGTATGTGGGAAAGGCAGCATTTGGTTCAAAAAAATAAAACATGAAAAGTATTTTTACATTTAAACACTGATATTTCATCAAACAAATCAGTTAGCAAAGTGTTTTACCTGCTTTGAAGGTCACTGAGGTTCAGCTCTCCAGCATAATGGGTAGCGGATGAGACTGTGATGACTCGAGCATTGTTATCACGGCTTCCAGACTTTTTCAGACATTTTAGTAAGAGGTTTGTCAGCAGGAAATGTCCCAGGTAGTTTAAGCCAAAATGTTCTTCAAATCCATCTACTGTTTTCCGCTCAGGAACCAACATTACCCCAGCTGTAATGAATGAAAGCAGCACATAAAAAATATATACAAGTCACAGTTGGAAGCATTTAAAATGTAAAACATGCCCTTTACATCTAAAATCAAAATGAATCAAGCATTACATACTGATGGAACCATTTAAATAAAATTCGCTCTTTACTTTTAAAATAGGGTTTCTTCATTGGCATTGCTTAGGAAAGTCCTTGTAAAGATGCAAAATGCATTGGTTTTGGTTTATGTTTTAGAGTGTGGTGGAACATGATGATGTCATAGCCATAAATCCCAACTTCAAACTGATAGTGCTGCCGAGCATGAATAGTATTCATCATCCAGTGTCCCAGACATTTCTGTCTGCAAGTGCAAGACACTCAGGGCCGGCCTTAGGGGTGTGCGACCTGTGCGAGCGCACAGGGCGCAACCCCCTAGGGGGCGCCCGCCCGTCCGGTAGAAAAAAAAAAAGTTAAAAAAAAAAAAAAAAGCCGGAGGAGGCACTGGCTGGGGGAGATCAAAAGATCCCCCCTCACCAGCCCTCTGCTCGGCATTCTCTGCTTGGTCCGGGGAGGGGGCGGAGCTAACCGGCTGAGCGATGTAGCTCCGCCCCCACCCTGTGAAGCAGAGCAGCGTCTGCTTCACAGGGAGCCCTGGGCAGCATGAGATAGTGCTGCTCGGCTCCCCATGCCTGCATTAAGCATGGGGAGCCCGAGCAGCACTTTCTCTTGCTGCCCATGGCTCCCCGTAATGCAGACTCTGCTCTGCTTCCCGGGGTGGGGGCGGAGCTACACCGCTGTGCCAGTTAGCTCCGCCCCCTCCCTGGATCCACCTTTGGAGGCAAAGGTAAGGGAGGGGGGGAGAGAGACAGAACAGGGGTTAGGGGGGAGAGACAGAACAGGGGTTAGGGGGGAGAGAGACAGACACACCAGGGGTTAGGGGGGAGAGACAGAACAGGGGTTAGGGGGGAGAGAGACAGACAGAACAGGGGGAGGGGAGAGAGAGACAGACAGAACAGGGGTTAGGGGGGAGAGACACAAACATGGGGGGGGGGGGCGCGCCAGAGGGGAAGCCCGCACAGGGCGCCGGAACACTTAAGGCCGGCCCTGCTGACACTACTGGGTCTTCACATGTAAGTCCTTTAGCAGCCTTGAAGTACATGAAGACTTATTGAAAGCTCTTGTTTTAGTTAATACCCTGTGCTGGAACAGAAGACTATTTTGGTGATATTTAACACATGATTCTCTTTTATTTTGAGGTTCAGATTTTAATTCGTTTTTTTTTTTTAATTCTGTTTTATTTATTTTTTATTAAACCATCACATTAGACGGCAACAACAAACTAGGCATAGTGAGTAATGACTAACAATGACTAATATGACAAAAGGACTATGAGGGAAAGTAAAAAGAAGAAAATGAGATTAGAGTAAGAGACAGCAGTAGAGAAAGGAAAGTGGGAGATACAGGGGTCAAAGTGGAGAGAGAAGGAAGGAGAGATGTGGATAAACCCCAGTTAGCACAGACAACAATGATGCAAGGGTGCTGCAAATAATGAGCATACTGGTTGATGAAATAAGCCCAAAAACCATAATAAGCCTCCAGGACAGATTGGAGTGGCCGGGAGGGTGGGAGGATGATGTGGACTAGCAGTCCAAGAACCTACCAAGAGTAATAAAACATGGGAAGGATCATCCTGAGTAGGGAACTGAAATCAAGCCTATGTTTAAATAAAATAGAGAGGTAAATCAGGCTAAATAATTGTGGATACTACAGAGTTTCAGAAGAGTGTGTCCACCATTACAGTTTGCTAGTTCAGCCCACTCTGCACCTTTAAAAGACAGGTAGACACTTTTAAAAGCCAGACTGTTCAATGGGGCATTTTCACCTACAGTGCATGAAAAGATATATTTTCAAGTACAACATTATGTAAAGTTTAATCCTCAATGCAACAGTCCTGTCCATCTCTCCAAGCCCTCCTTATTGGATGTAACTTAATTTATAGGTCCTAGTGAAATTATTTTCAACGTAAAAACAATGCTAAAAATCTTTAAATAATGTTTTAAAATAAACAAAAATTGCATTTCACATATATTAAACACAGGTACCAAATAGGGTTGCCACTTGGCCAGTATTTTACAGTCAGGCTGGTAAAAAAAATTGGCATCTGGACAATATTAAGTCTATGGAGACAGTAGCAAGGCTGGTATTTTTCTGAAGAAAAGGTGGCAACCCTAGTACAAAAATACATAATAGAAGTTAAGTGGAACTGCCCTTTTGATATTTGAAAGTGATCCATCCAAATACCAATATGAAACACACAGACACAAATGGAAATAGGCTGAATAATGTAATATTAGGGGCACTGTTGCTCTTCTGTCAATACATGCAGTTTGCTAAAATCATTCTTATCTTGAAGTTATGACCATTCAAATAATTTCACTGAGCATTATTAGTTATTGGGTTTTTTTTTTATATAAGTGTTACGTTTGTAGGAACTAATGTGGTGCCTTATCTGGTACTAAGGAACAGAGACTGGCAAAATGAGTGATGGTAACATGAAGAATTAGAGCAGACACTACTTCTTGAGGCAAATTAAATTGGTCACAATGAATAATACAAGAGATTATTTCAGATGGCTCATTCCTCTTGGAAAGGTCAAAGCGAGATATTCTGTTATATTTTTGTAGTACATTAATTCTTACCCTCATCCAGAGTGTTTGCAATTTTGAACATTTCTGTTAATTCTATTGCATCATTGTAGAACATTTTCTAAAACAGCATTTATTAAAATGGTTTTTTTCATAAAATTGTCCAAAATAAACTAACTTAGTCCTAAAATAACTTAGCATTTATTTACTGTTCTTAAAAACCAAACATGCTTGTAGAAAAGTTACTGCTACACACATGGGGATCTTCTCAAGTATGAGCGGTGGACAGAATAGCCATTTTGTCAGTCACAGTTCACAGTCTGACATGAAGACATCTTTTGGGGCATCGCTGGGTGCCCTCTGTACCATTTTGTCCAGATTCGATAATGTTGGCTGCATGTGTTTGAGCATTCAGTGTACATACGCTTGGAGAACTATGGGCCCTACAGCCTATGGAATTCCACATATTCAAAGGTTTGAATTGCACATTTTGATATGCTGTGTCGCAATGTGGCAATTTAGGTTAAATACCCGCTAGACCAGTTGATGGGATCACTCTGTGAAGACCGATGGCTACTAGATCGGTGTACACAATTGTCACAATCTCTGATTTCCACATTACATGTAAATCTTGCAGGAGATCCTGCATGAAAGCCTTCATATCTCCTTTGATAATTGGAGTATTGTCCGAGAGGTTCTGCACTCAATTTCGTGCAGAGTTCAAACAAATAAGGGATATACATAGGATTATACTCACCATGGACAATCGAGGACATGTAGTCATCCAGTGATGCAAATGCATATGTATAAAACGAGTAGGAAGAGTGACACTACAGTAGGAGTGAGCAGGCATATGATGAGAGAGATATAAAATGTTGGCACTATAGTATGAGAAATATCATAGAACATGCTGAAGATGGATAGTTAAGTTGTTTGTTCTAGTACATTAGACCAGAATAAAAGATAAGCATAAGGGGAACCCTTATATATTTAGAGTTGAATCCCTCTTTAATCATTTAATAATAACTCGTTTTACCACGTGTTTCCAATACATCTTGTCTCTTCTAATGTGAGTGGTCACATTAGAACCAATCCTGTTTCTGCTGATAAATACTTGCAATATGTGCGGCTAAACACAAGCATTATTCTTCAGTAAAGAGGCCCTCTCGTTATTACATGTACCAAGCAGCACAATAATTCAAACTCCTGTTGCTAGAAATCATTTTGACAGTAGTAATTCTCCAATGTATTTGTTCACAGAAAATGAGAAAAACTTTAAACAAGCAAAAGGCAGAAAGCCCTTTTTTCCTTTACTATGTGTAAACTCATAGATCTACCTTTTTAAACACTACGTCCAAATTAAAAAGCATGAGATCAAATCTATATTATGTATTTATTTGTAACCAGTTATTCTTTTAGGGCAAGTTAGATATGAAATACCACAGTTATTAGAAAACCCATTATATCATACATGCTTGTGTGTTCCTTAATACAGTAAGATTTTCCACAGTGTGCTAGCAAATTAATGCAAAAAAATACATGTAAATAAATGTACAGTAATGGTTTATTGCAGGAGTGGCGTTGAACGCCATATTGGTAGTTGGTGATCAACATATGAAAGATGTATAATCAACCAGTTTTCATAAGCGTAAAATAAGTTAGACATGTCTTGAAAAATAATAAAAAAAAAGATATGAATGAGACAAGACAAACTGGTACCTGTGTCTGAAACAGACAACAATCATGTCAACAGCAAGAAAAGCCCCCCAAAAAATCTCCAGGAATCTTAATAAAAATGCCCAGTACTGTGATACAAATAAAGATCAGTATACATATCCATACATCATAGGTTTTCATATTTCATTGTATTTTGCAGGGACAATTTTGTTACAAAAATAACAACAATCATAATAATTCAGGATACCACATCTGGCCTGTCACTATATGCTTTGAAGTCTAAGCTCAAGTGAGATGGAACCAACTAATAACAGTCAGTGATGTCAGTTAACCCTGGTGACCATACCCTGATTTAGGGTAAACTACCACTACCACTGTTCCTTACCTTCATCAGATGTGGTTGATTTCCATTCCCCATAGCCCTGGAGATGTGTTGTGGTTCAGCTGCAGGTACAACACACGTGTCCCATAGAGGCAAGTAAAATAAGTTAGACATGTCTTGAAAAATTAGCCACAACAGCTTGTTCTGGAGACATGTTGCACGTGACCAAACTCATTTATCATCATACCCTTATTCATATGTCACCCTATAGCAACAATTAGCTTATTATGTGTCATAGTTTTATACTCCACTAGATACACCATTTCCATAGACAAAAGATATTTCCAAATAATATGTCAACATTTTTATTTTCCTCAAATGCAAGAAACATTCAGAAATGAAGTGGTGTCTCTGCTAAAAATGACCATTCCTCAGTACAACAGATGCCTAAAGGCTTTTTGGTGCAAGAGGAATGTGGAAAATGTCAAGGTTTAAATATAAATCTCAAATACTTCAAGCTCAAAATCTCTAAAGGCCCTCATTACCTTTATGAAACAAATGGGTTAATAAAGTCTTGTAAAGAATAGCAGATAAGTAAACAATGAGAGATATTTACTAAAAGGTGAGATTTACATTGTATCACACTAGTTTGGCTATACATTTTGCAAGCACAAACCTGCCTATTCTCTGTTGTCCTTTTTTCTTTTATTACCATTTTCCTTATTTTTCCTTACTTTTTTTTAAGTGAGGGGTGTTTTATTTTATAAAAAGACTTGTGTATGGTGGCAACTTGCAGCAAAAAATATATAATTTGCCCCAGAATCATGTTATTTAGCCAAAGAGAGTTAATTGCCACTGAGATTAATAATTCAGATAATCTTACAAATGTACCTAGTCAGGCAAAAAAGAGACCTACTTATAAGTGTGCAGGGCAACGGGCCTTCAGAAGTGGATGATTTAGTATGCAGTCATGTACAGCTGTTTAATAACACAGCAAGTTTAATTATTTTGTGTCAGGAAAACAAGTAAAGCCAGCAAATCCATTTTTAATGGATTCAGCATAAAATGCATTTTCTCATTTTTTTTTATGGAGCTAACTTGTTTAACAACCGTTGAACGAATCATTGCAGCAGACGTACTAGCAGTACTTTAATAATCAAAGCCTGCCGACAAAGATGAAAAAATGAAAACAGCTATACTGAAGGGTGTGCTGACAAATGACTCATGTTGGTATTTGCATGTAACCCAAGCAGGTACTTGTCCTTCTAAACTACATCAAGCATGCTGGTGATAGCTTTGCACATAATAAAGTACATTACCACTCATATAACCATATTTTTCTAAATCCATTTAGAGGGCTGTGCTGACAGTTATGACGTACGCATGATGCTCATACTCAAATGTTATAATCTATAGTTGGTGTAACACACAACAAAGCACTACTAATTAATTGCTATTAACCCCACAACAGTGTGAGCCACACACACACTGGGAATATAAAGTAGAAAATATGAGGGAATGGGGTGAGAAATAACAATGTCAAGGTGGAACAATACTTCACCACACAGTCAGCATGCAAGGAATTTAACCAATACTTATATCTGGTATCTGTTTCTAGGGTCTTTAATATTGGAGATAAAGTATTATTTACATGAAAAAGAAATCAACAGGAAATAGTGTCTATATGATATATATTGATATATATTTATTTTTGCATTTTTAACACCTTCAGAGTGAGCACTTACACTTTTCAGAGCATATACAACGCATTTCGTCTGCAAAGAAGGCTTCATCAAGGTGACATGATGAAGCCTCGTTGTGCGGTGAAATGTGTTGTGCACAACTAGGGTTGCCACCTTTTCTTCAGAAAAATACCGGCCTTGCCACTGTCTCCATAGACTTTACATTGGCCTGATGTTAATTTTTTACCGGCCTGCCGGTAAAATACCGGCCAGGTGGCAACCCTATGCGCAACGCCTGATGTCACTTGCTTGGAGACACTTATTTTCTTGTCGAATACATTGAATGGCACAGCGGAAGTGCCTTTTCTGAGTCCTGAATGGAAAACTACAGCATTCCTGACTATGGAGGTGTTGTGAATTATTACTTCTGTGTGAAGGTGAGACCTGAGATTACCCACCACTGTATCTTGTGCAATATGTTTACTTTTAAATTAAAATTGATGTTTCATTACATATAACTACCTGTATATCATCCTTTTTTCTCCTGCCTGGGTTAATTTTATAAGCATACTATTATGTTCCAAAAAGTGTAAGGTTTGCCCACCCAATTTCCTATTTTTTTTCTACATTTATTTGCTGTATTATGTTGCACAAGATTTGGAGACAAATGAGCATCTGTAAGGAATGGCGAAGGAGACAGAAGTAGGAGGAAATTTTGAATTAACAATTCAGCGAGCCACTTTTCTCTGACAAAAAAAAACTCCAAGTGAAGTCTAGATTCTATGAAATCAAGGATATAAGGGAGGTAATGTTATAGAACAGTGATAGCGCACCAGTGGCACTTCCTAGCCTCTGCGGTGTTACTTTGCATCTGAATGCATTGTCACCATCATCATACATCGACCTCCAAATTCGACCTCCTCAAGCTATCCTCAAGTGTGGGGGTCTGATTGGTAGGTGCGGGGGTCTGATTGGGAAGTCTGGGTTCAGATCTCCACATTTGGGGGACAGATTGGGAAGTGGGGGTCAGATTGGTAGGTCTGAAGGTCAGATTAGCAAATATGGGGGTCATACTGCGAAAAAGGGGTCAGATTGGCAATAATGAGGGTCATTCTGGGAAGAAGGTGTCAGATTGGCAAATATGGGGTCATATTCAGAAGAAGGGGTCAGAATGGCAAATATGGGGGTCATATTCAGAAAAAGGGGTCATAATGGCAAATATGGGGGTCATATTCAGAAGAAGGGGTCAAACTGGCAACTTAAGGGGTCAGATTGGCAAGTTTGGGGTGAGATTGGGAAGAAGGAGCAGACTGACAAGTCGGGGTGAGATTGGGTAGTGTGGGGGTCACATTGGGTGATGGGACAGATTTGGAAGAAAGGGGGCAGATTTGCATGTTTGTGGACAGATTGGGAAGTAGGGGGCAGGTCTGGGGGTCTGATTAAGAATATGGGGAGTGATTGGGAAGTGTGGTGGTTAGATTGGGAAGAAGGGGTCAGATTGGCAGATGTGGGGGTCAGATTGGGTAGTGGGGGTCAGATTGGAAAGTATGGGGGTCATATTGGCAAATATGAAGGTCAGACTGGGAAGAAGGGGGCAGATTGGCATGTTTGGGTGGCAGAGTGGGAAGAAGGGGCAGATTGGTAAGTCTGAGGGTCACATTGGGTAGTGTGGGGGTCACATTTGGTAGTGTGGGTCAGATTTGGAAGAATGGTGCATATTGGCACATTTGGGGGGCAGATTTGGATGGAGGGAGCTGGTTTGGAATTCTGATTGGGAAGATGGGGTCAGATTGGCACATTTGGGGGCAGACTGAAAAGTGGGGGTCATATTGCCAAGTCTGGGGATTATACTTGAAAGTTTGGGGGCAGAATGGTATGTTTGGGGCGTCAGATTGGCAAATCTGGGGGTCATACTGGGAAGAAGGGGGCAGATTGGTGAGTGTAGGGCTCAGTTTGGGATGAAGGGGGCCAATTGCGAACAAGGGGGCATATTGGCAAGTTTGAGAGTCAGATTTTGAAGTGTGGGGGGATACATTGGCAAGTCTGGAGGGGATGCATTGACAAGTTTATACATGAATGCAGATTTTGCCATGACATGCCAAGTTTATACATTACTGCTGATTTTGCCATAATATGCCAAGTTTATACATTACTGCTGATATTTCCATTTAATGCCATGTTTATCCATTACTGCTGATTTTGCCATGATATGCCAAGTTTATACATTACTGCTGATTTTGCCATGATATGCCAAGTTTATACATTTTGCCATTTTTTACCAAGTGTATGTGCTACAGCTCATTTAAACTGAGTGTGTTTGTGTGTGAGACAAGCTGCATTTTGTGAGAGTGCAGGGCGGGAAGAGAGATGGTTTGGAGGAGTTTGAGTGGCGGAGAGAGATGGCTTGGTTGAGTGAGAATGGGAGCCAGTGCAGGTCCTTCCCCACATTCACTCTTTAGTCAGAGCTGCATAGCTGTGTATTTGGTATGTGTGTGGGAGGGAGAAGGGAACAGCAATGTGTGTGTGTGTGTGTGTGTGTGTGTGTGTATCTGCTCATTGGCATGATAGAGAAATATGTATATCCGTCCATTAGCATGATATAGAAATATTATGTAAATATGTCTCATTGGCATGATATAGAAAGATGATGTATATATGTCTCATTGGCATGATATAGAAAGATTATGTATACTGTATATGTCCCACTGGTATGATATTGAAAGATTATGTATATATTTCTCACTGGCATTATATACAAAGATTATGGATATATGTCTAATTGACATCATATAGAAAGATGGATATACTTACTTAGTGGGTGTTTAAACTTAACATGTATTTTTTAAAATATGGTTCTATTTATCTACCTTTTCATCATGGTAGAATGCAAATGTAAATAAATAGAACAATTTACTGTTGTCAGTCCACCACCGTTACAGACTCGCACTTACAGAATTACACTTACACTTTTTAATACTATATATATTTATTTGGATTTATTAGGTTACACTTACACACACAGATTCACACAGCAGCACACTTACAAAAACAGACATTGTGAGTCTGTGTGTGAGAGTGCATAAGTGTAAGTATGAAAGTGTGTGTAAGTGTGAGTCTGTGTGTGTAAGTTTATAAATTTGTGAAATAAATAATCTTGATAACATAAAAAAGTGTGGGTGTTTTTTTACATTTTAAAGTTGGGGGGTGGGCCTGGGGGTTATGCCAAGTACACGGTCCACCCCGGGTGCCAAATGCTCCCTGTCAGGATAACCCAGGTTATGAATGTAGCCTCTAGGTGTGCCAATGGTCTACTAAATGGTCCAGATTTTCTATTAATGAGGTATATAACTTTTTCCAGAACAAAATATAGATTTTGATATCACTATCCAAGGCATGCAGGTTTTTAAAACAATGTGCCTGCCAAGACATATTTGAAAACATTACGCCTAAGTTATGTGTTATCTTCTGATTCCAAAGCATTAAGTTACCTCCACTTCACTTACTTTTGTCTTGTTAAATATATCATATGTTTATGCAAGTGCTAGACAATCTTTTTTAACATTCCAGGAGTCTTGAACTACAGGGTACATCATTCACAGGCTGGCTAAGGTTGGAAATTATAATCCAACACTTTGATTGTGTATGCAGCTATATTTGAACTGCTGGGTTATGAATATAATGACCAAGTTTGTAAAATAATTGTACAAGACATATGCATAAGGGGTTTTGCGAATCTAGTGCTCAAAATTTTGTGGCCAGGGATTTGGGGGGATCTGGTAATGTGAAAAGGGATTTGGGGAAATCTGGTATATACTAATGGAAGCTATTATGCACCACATCTAGGGTTGCCACCTTTTCTTTGAAAAATGCCGGCCTTACCTCTGTCTCCATAGACTTAACATTAGCCCAATGGCAATTTTTTTACAGGCCTGCTAGTAAAATACCGGCCGAGTGGCAACCCTAACCACATCTAGGTTAGGCTCAAGATACATTCATGGGAGCTATGTTGTACCATGTCTGTACTTATGGGAGCATTAATGTATATGTTGGTGTGTGGTTAACCCTATTGTGATGTATCTCTTCTGTGTCTGACTAACCAAAATTTGATGGGAGCTATAAAGTACAATGTTTACATCTGGCTAACTATACATTGAGGGGAGGGAGCTATGCTGTGCCACTCTTTTTGGAAGCCTGTACCTTGCTAACTATGGACAGGGCATTACTTTACCACCATGACTAAAATGACTGTGCTATGTGGAAGGGGTTGCAAAGTATATGTTTGCCTAGGGTGTAGAAAATCCTTGCACTGGATACAAATAATTAATGTTTCTTAAATTACTCTAGAGAAAAGCATCTATTATAGCACAGAAAAAAAACTGGCTTTATCTCTTTCATACTTCAAGTTGTTCTTCATGTCTTATGTGTCGGATCCCAGTGGGATGGTTGCTCAGTATTTGAAGGAGAACCCATATAAACAACTTGTAATCTCCAGTTCTACAAAAATACATTCCAAACAGAAATTGTTTCAAATTGAACATAAAGAAATCTTATTTAACAATAAAGATTGCTATTCTTAGATATTTTTTCTCACCTAGATATACATAGGTGGTAAAAATATATATACATGGAATATCAATGATAGAAGCATAGGAACATATAATGTGTTAGCAGATAAGAACCATGCGGTCCATCTAGTCTGCCCAATTTTCTAAATAAATTTATTAGTCCCCATTCCCTATGTTATATCTAGGATCATTGACTGTATTTACCTCTACCACTTCCGCTGGAAGGCTATTCCATACATCCACTACCCTCTCAGTAAAGTAATACTTCCTGATATTACTTTTAAATATTTGCCCCTCTAATTTAAGACTGTGTGCTCTAGTTGTGGTAGTTTTTCTTCTTTTAAATATTCTCTCTTCTTTTACTGTGTTGATTACCTTTATGTATTTAAATGTTTCTATCATATCCCCCTGTTACGTCTTTCCTCCAAGCTATACATGTTAAGATGCTTTAACCTTTCCTGGTAAGTGTTATCCTTCAACCCATGAACCAGTTTGGTAGCCCTTCTCTGAACTCTCTCCAAAGTATCAATATCCTTCTGGAGATATGGTCTCCAGTACTGCGTACAATACTCCAAGTGGGGTCTTACCAGTGCTCTGTACATGAGCACTTCCCTCTTTCTACTGCTAATACAAAGCAACCAAGCATCCTAGTAGCATTTCCTGCTGCTCTATTACATTGCCTACCTACCTTTAAGTCCTCTGAAATTATTACTCCTAAATCCCTTTCCTCAGATGTTGAGGTTAGCACTGTATCAAATATTCTATATTCTGCTTTTGGGTTTTTTATGCCCAAGGTGCACAATCTTGCACATATCCACATTAAATGTCAGTTGCCACTGCTCTGACTATTTTTCTAGTTTAGCTAAATCATTTGGCTTACCCCTCCAGGAACACCAACCCTGCTGCAAATCTTTGTGTCATCAGCAAAAATACATACTTTACCAACAAGACCTTCTGCAATATCACTATTAAAAATATTAAAGATAATGGGTCCAAGTACAGATCCCTGAGGTACCCCACTAGTAACAAGAACTTGCATCGGATATACCCCATTGACTACAACCCTCTGTTGCCTGTCACTCAGCCATCTTCTAAACGATTCAACAATATTGAAATCCAAACTCAAAGATTTCAGTTTATTGATAAGCCTTCTATGTGCGACAGTGTCAAAAGCCTTTCTGTAACCTAGGTAAGCAATGTCTACTGCACCACCCTGATCTATTATTTTATTCACCCAATCAAAAACATAATTAAGATTAGTTTGGCATGATCTCCCTGAAGTAAACCCATGTTGTCTCTGTCTCATGTTGTCCATGTTTTAGATCAACAATCCTATTCTTTAACAAGGTTTCCATTATTTTCCCCACTAATGAAGTAAGACTTACTGGTCTATATTTACCAGACTCCTCCCTACTATCTTTCTTCTGAATGGGCACAACATTTGCTAATTTCCAATCTTCTGGGACTACTCCCGTTAACAATGATTGGTTAAATAAATCTGTTAACAGTTTTGCTAGTACACCACTATTTTTTTTTCCTTCTTTTTATTAAAAGAAAAGTTATTTTAATAACTTTGGGTGTATCCCATCATGGTCCATCAACTTATTTGTCTTTACTTTAGACAGCTGAAGTAAAACCTCTTTCTTTGTAAACTTACATGCATCAAAAGACTCATTAATCAATAATAAAAAAAAATCAATAACCTTTCACTCTTATCCGACTGGTAATCATGTAAAGGATATAAGTGACCTTGAATGTAATAAACATTCAATATTTGTAACGTACAAAATGCAAATGAAAAATAAATGTATTATATATATTTATGTATTCATCGACAGTTCAATATGCAATAAAGACTGTATGAAAATTATATGAACTAAAAATAAACACCATTACAAAAGTTAAGATTTCAAAATATTTTATTGTGTTTTTACATCCTTTAAATCTCATTGTTTTGCTGTGCAGTGTATTTAGTAAAGCAATGGTTTTGATTCAGTTACATAGTTCAATAAGTTGAAAAAAAGACATGTAGTCCATCAAGTCTAACATTTCCACACAACTGTATTTATTCATCCTGAAGAAGCCAAAAACAAAACAATACAATGAGGCACTTCTATTTCATTAAAAAGGGGGAAAATGTCCTTATTGACTATAAAAACAGTGAAATTCACCTACAATCAACATTAATACTGCTAGTACTGCTAGCTACTTTTTAGATCTTTTTGCATTTCACTGCTAGAAAGGCATACAACTGCATTTTTTTTTTTTTTTTTAAGTATTGATTGTATACACCAAAATTACTTCACTTGGCAGTGTATTTCACATTCTAACTATACTAACAATAAATAAATATTTTCAGTGCTTAAGCCGATAGCTCATAAGGGCTATTATGATACAACTTTAGACTGTTTGTTCAGGTGAGTGCTTCCTCTATTTTGTTTTATGTAACGACACAAAATCCTTATCCGCCAAGTCGTCATGGCGACCATCAAATTCGAGCTGGTGCCCAGGTATTGTTATCCCCGCATGACAGCCTTTGCTGCAGGGGACATTTTTTGTGTTTTTTTTCCCCAGCGGAGCATGAGGGAGAAGTGTGTGTGCAGGCTGCACAGACTTCCTACGCTGCCCTCTTGCACATCACGCTTTAGCGTCTGAGCGCCAGGTGTCACATTCCGATTCTCAGCAGGAATCTGATGATGGTCTGTGCCTGTGTGAGAGGTACAGACCAGGCTGGAACAGAAATCCCATGTGAGGTAAAGCAGCAGAGAAGAGGGGGCATATTGATACTTTCTTTTCTCTTAAAAAACAAAAACTGCTGGTTTGTGTGTGTGATTCTATGTATGTGACTAACTATCTGTATGACTGTATGTGTATGTGACTGACTGGTATGTGTGTGTGTGTGTTTGTGAGTGTGTGGCTGTCAGTCTGTGTGTACATGTAATTGGCTGCATAATTGTGTGTGTATGTTTGCATGATTGTGTGTATGTGCTGTTGTCTGGCTCCTACACTTTTTTGTCAAGCCCTGTGCTAGTGGAATCGGGTTTATTAAACCCAAGTGATAACCGGGGTTTGTTTTTTTATAACACAAAGCAGATGCATGCAGGGTTGGTGAGGACTGCAGCTTATATAACATTTCCTGCTTTGCTTTGTTTTCTATTTTTTTTTTTTTATCACCTTCATCCATTTCACATGAGAGTGTTAGGCAGAATTGCTTATTATACTTGCAAATCATCTTTGTTGTTGTTGTTTTCTCCATTTCGTCTACAAAATATGTCTTCTCCTCCCACGCACGTCTTAAAATGATCATAACCCACAGTAGGAAATCCTGGAGGAAAGCCTATTCAGATAAGAGCTTAGGGTTTCCCTCACCTTTACTTTTATTACACTGCAAAGAATAATTTTGTATTTTAACCCCTTTACTGCTGGCCAGATGTCTTCATTATTATCTCCAGTGAGCCTTTGCAATAAAAAAAAAAAATGAAAGGATGGTAATAGAATCAGGGCATGTAGCTAGGATATGGCTGACTATCTAGTTATGCATAGTAAGTATGCAGATTAAAGAAAAATATATCTGCTTTTCTGAGTCATGCGCTACATTTCAGTTCTGCTTGAGGTGTAAATATAATTTTAATATGAATTACTAAATGTTAATTTAATTTTCTCTGGCACAGTGGTTTGTGTGTTGTCAGCAAGGAATAGCCCTTATGCCATTCATCCATGCCCTTCATGCATGCCGTTTATGTGTTTCTGAAGAGTTTGTTGACCTCTAAGTGACATTGCAAGATTCATATCTTTGTTGATGTGCACATTAGCTTTAGGCTATATGGAAAAATCCACAAAATATTGTCCCCAGCTGCAATCAAGAAGCTGGAAGATTTTACATTTCAGATGTTCACATTGCCCTTATCTGCTCTGTGCAGAGTTAAGCAGTGATGCTATGCAGATATCCAAAGGGGAACAAATCGTTAAGAAAGTTGGCTGGAAGATTATTAAAACATAGTACAAAACAACATGCAAAATAAAAAAAAGGCACAACTCGTGATAAAAGGTAGAACATATATAACCATACAGGATTACATTTGTGTTCACCTTTTATACGCTGTGTGATATAGGTGTAGTTATATATTGATGACATCACACAAGGTCCAGAAGATCTATATATTCTGTAGCTCTATTATCTGTTGTGTTATGTGAGGACACAAAGATGTTCCTTCTCACCTTCTCCCTCACTGAATTTAATCACACAGTTTACATAGCTAATAAGGTTAAAAAAAGACAAGTAGTCCAACAATTTTAGCCCTTCCACACACACCTCTTTTATTAAGGCAAAGGAAAACGATTGTGAAAAACTTCCAATATCATCTCAATGTAGAAACAAATATTTTTGTTTTATTCTACAGGCAGAAAATTCCACTTTCAATAAACATTACATACGCTTAATTTTTAATTGTGGTAGCCCTGTATGCATTTAATCGCTAGAAAAGCATCCAACCATCTTTTAAACGTATTGATTGAATCTTCCAAAACAATTTCAGATAGCAGTGTATTCCACAATGTAACTGTCCTAATAAGGAACTGCTCCAGTATTTAAGATAATAATACCTTTTTTAAATCTTAAGGGATGCCTGTGCATTGTCTGATAAGTAAACAAAATTACATTAAAAAAAACCTTTCATTTTAATATTCAGAATGCGGACATAATATATAATAAAATATGAAAAGTACTAAGACTTCAGACAACAGAATTATATATACAATACTGTAAAATAAAGTGCATTGTTACAGACTCTAGGGATATTTGGGAATTACATTAGGCCCTTTTCCATAGAACACTCATCTAAAGAGAACGTTCTTCAAAGCAGTCTATACAGACAGAGAGGTACTTTTGGATTAAACTACCAAGAGGAATCAACATTCTAACACAGTTTTAAGGAACAATACACAACAAACTCCAATGTTTATCACTAGCTATAGCAATCAGTTCCTACGAATAAAATCAAGTGTTGCAGTAAACAAAGCAGTAATTACTGGCAATACTTTTCGATCTTCAGTGACCCAACAGGACAATCAAATCAGTACATAAATTGTAACACCGAGAATGTCATTTATTGTTCAATACAATATATAGGAAAAACATTGCACAGTTTAAAATGTCAAATTAGAGTACATATTTTACCAATTAAAAGTGATACACCTTTGGATACCCCATATGACACTCATTTCATGAGTGTCCTAACTTAGATTTTATTCAATGTGGAATGCAGGGTATAGACCGAGCTTTGTTACCTGCAAGAGGAGGCAATATATCAGATATTTTAGGTCGTTTGGAAGGTAAAATTGATTTTTTTTTTATCTACAGACTAGCAAACCGAAGGGACTCAATGCTCAGTTTGATGTGTCTCATTATTTCTAAAATCTATATTTAATAATTATAAATTCTAATAATTATGTAATTAATATTAACTGATCTCTTGTTGCAATCAGTGTTTTTTCATATATATGCTTATTCATATATCTGCATATTACTGATGTAGATTTTATAAAAATTCTAAGTATGTAAAATACTACTTTTTTATTTTTATGTTTACAGGTCTACTCATGTTTTTTATATATGTTGTTTACTGTTATGGTTTTATTGAACAAGCTGTACTGGTTTCTACATACTGATTACCTTAGTGGGCGGGATAATTGTCAGCTGCACTGCATTTCCACCCTATGCTTGCTGGTACAAAGCCCGGCCACTCAGATGGTCAGTTAGCTTATACCGTATTTGCTCGATTATAAGACGACCCTGATTATAAGACGACACCCCAAACTTTGGATATTCCATTAGGAAAAAAACTAAAAGCCTGAATATAAGACTACCCTATAGGAAAAAAGTTCAACTTGTATATATTGACATGTAAATTGCTTTTTTAATAAAAAATGATGATATCAAAACATGTATTTCTTGTTTTTATTTCATTTTATGTGCCAATGCTGCCTCTCTCTCCCCCCTCGCCTCTGTTTCTGCACCCCCTCCCTCCCCTTGTCTTTGTCTCTTCCCCCCCTCCCTCCCCTTGTTGCTGTCTCTTCCCCCCTCCCTCCCATTGTTGCTCTGCCCCCCCCTCCCTTTGTCTCTGTTTCTTAACCCCTTCCTCCCCTTGTTGCTGTCTCTTCCCCCCTCCCTCCCTTGTTGCTCTGTCCCCCCCCCCTCTGCCCCCCTCCCTCCCCCTCACCTTTGTCATGATCCCTGGTGGCTAGTGGGGGCAGGCGGGGGATGTCTGCACGATACAGCTGGTCCGTCATAATAGACGGAGGTGTCGGGCAGCATGGAGGATGTCTGCACGTATCGTGCAGACATCCCCCGGCTGCCCGATTCTCCCTGGTGGCTAGTGGGGCAGCAGATGATGTCTGCACGATGAGCGCAGACTCCCCTGCTGCCGCCCGGCACGACCGCCGGGACTTCTGTGACGAAAGCGGAAGTACCCGGCTTCTTCATAGAAGCCCCGGCGGTCGTGCCGGGCGGAAGCAGGGGAGTCTGCGCTCATCGCGCAGACATCCCCTGCTGTTAGAGAAGGGGATCCAGGTCCCCTGCAACTCTGCTGGGGACCTGGATCCCAATCTTATAGTCTGACCTCAATTTGAGGTCAGATTATAAGACGACCTCGATTATCAGACGAGCGGGATTTTTCAGAATTTTTTTTCTGAAAAAAACCTCGTCTTATAAACGAGCAAACACGGTAATTACGTGCTGAAGTGTCAAGCGTGAAGTCAGCAGTCTTTTTGTACCTGATTTCTGTTTCTGGATACTTCCAATTATTTCTCAATAAACAAAGTTTTATATGAATCCCCGTTAGAAGGGCAATCTTCAATCTTCTAAAAATAAACATATTTGTAAGATCTAGAATCTCCTATTATGCCATCTATTGTAATGTGTATAAATCACTATACTTACTGAATAGTACCCTTAACTGAAAGTGTATTCCTCTGTATATAAAATTAATGGGTTTCACTGTTCTTTAAGCAGTGTGATGGTAGTCAGCATACTGACAGATTACCTTGACCATCCTTAGTTACTAGGTTTAATGTTAATTTATCATTTGTTTGAAAATCCCAAGGCGTTTAATGTCCACCAAAGACAAAAGATCCCTGCAGCACTCCATTAATGTGCCTTCTTCACTGACCACCAGGATGTCACGTGACACCAGGCACTCGCACTGTATTCCCACTACACACAAAAAAAATTAAGAAATAAAAGTAATGCGAGGGGCATCAGCAAGATGCAGATTTTACCACCTGTCTTCCTCCCCTTTCCTTATGGCGGCACCCTAAGGCATCTGCCTGAGCTGCTGTTGCTCAGTGAGCATGCGAGTGGGTCCATTTTTGCCACCCTCCTGAACAGTGCCATACTTGGCTTCGGTCTAGGGTTGCCACCTTTTCCTCAAAAAAATACCGGCCATGTGTGGGCCGAGCTACAAGAGGGAGGAGCCATGAGGGATGGAGCCATAAAGGGGGCGGATTATCACTGAAATTATATATATTATTTGTATATCATGCCAGTGAGAAGCGTGTGTGTATATATATAAAATTTATTTGTATATTGAGAGGCAAAATATTACTGGCATATTGACCAACTGCTCCCAACCACCCTCCATATTACACTAGACAGTCTAGTGTAGAATGGAGGGTGGTTGGGAGCAGTTGGTCAATATGCCAGTAATATTTTGCCACTCAATATGCCAGTAATATTTTGCCACTCAGTAAGTCAGTATTTTGCCCTCAATATGCCAGGATTTAGCCATTCAATATGCCATTCTTTTGCCATTGAACATGCCATTCCTTTGCCATTTAATATTACAGTATTTTGCCCCTCAATATGCCATTCTTTTCCCATTTTAATATGCCAGGATTTTGCCACTCTATTGACACGTAATATGCCAGGATATTGCCATTTAATATGCCAGGATATTGCCATTTAATATGCCAGTATATTGCCAATATGCCAGGATATAGCCACTTAACATGCCAGGATATAGCCACTTAACATGCCAGGATATAGCCACTTAATATGCCAGGATATTGCTATTTAATATGCCAGGATATTGCCAATTAATATGCCAGGATATTGCCACTTAATATGCTAGGATATTGCCAATTAATATGCCAGGATATTTCCACTTAATATGCCAGGATATAGCCAATTAATATGCCAGGATATAGCCACTTAATATGCCAGGATATTGCTATTTAATATGCCAGGATATAGCCACTTAATATGCCAGGATATAGCCACTTAATATGCCAGGATATTGTTATTTAAAATGCCAGGATATTGCCAATTAATATGACAGGATATTGCCACTTAATATGCCAGGAATTTGCCATTTAATATGCCAGGATATTGCCAATTAATATGAATGGATAGAGCCAATTAATATGCCAGGATTTTGCCCCTCAGTATGCTCGTTATTCGTTAAAACAAACTTTTTTGATCCGCGTGGCTGGAGGGGAGCGCACAACGCTTCCCTCACAGCCACGGACCTGCACTGGGAGACAGCAGCAAGGAGATGTACTGTCTGGGGAAGGGGGGAGAAAAATACCTGGACTTGCGTGGCCGGTATATTACCTATACCGGCCCGAAGACCCAAAATACTGTCTGTGCCGGTAAATTACCAGCCAGGTGGCCACCCTACTTGGGTCTTGTTGGCCTAGGCCGAGATACATCATTGGCCTTCCCTAAACTGTTTACACAAAGTTGGAAGCATCCCAAGTCCAAAATTTGTATGCGGAAGCATTATAAACAGCCCCATACCATTATCACTCCTCCACCAAACTTTACAGTTGGCACAATGCAGTCAGGCAGATAACGTTCTCCTGGCATCTGCCAAACCCACACTCACCTATCAGACTGCCAAACGTGAAGACTCGACAGACCACATTTCCACTGCTCCAGAGTCCAGTGACTTTTACACCACTAAATCGAATGCTTGGCATTGTACTTTATGTGAGGCTTTACACAAAAAAGAGAGATTTGGAGGAGCACACACACAATAGAACTGTATAGAGTATCAAAATATTTATTTAAGACAAAGATTTAACAATAGATCACATAAGAAATATAATCACACATCTTACCCTAATGGGTAAAAAGAAAAATACTTGCATACATATACAAAACACAGATAAAGAACAGCTTGACCTCAAAGCAGCAGCAGCAGTAACAAAAAAATAGCAAAAAAGATAACCAAAGACAGGAGGGTCACACAGCGCAAAAAAATTCACCCGACGTTTCGGCTAAAAAGCCTTTATCAAGGTAGACTTAATCACTATCTGTAATGCCAGTTATATATAGGGCAAAAAAAATTAAATTGAATAATATGAAATTACTGTTGGTATAACGCCCTACTCCTATGAGAAATAAAATAAAGAAAGAAAAATTGCAAACAATGTAATATACAAATTATTATACTATTTGTATATTACATTGTTTGCAATTTTTCTTTATTTATTTTAAATAAAATGAGAAAAATGTTTTTTTTGTTTTTCTTTCCATGACTTACCATTGCCAATTTTTTAGTTTTGAGATATAATGAGGATAAAGAGACATGCATAATTATAATGTAAGCCGAAGTATACAAAAATAATAAATAAATAAAAGGCCCAGAAATGAAGAAACCATACAACTTGAAAAACCTCACAAATTGAACGAGACATTGCCTGACACATGGATTATATTCAGTGTTAAATTACAATCTAGCACTGGCCAAATAAAAATAACTTGCATTTATAAATAAATAGGGGGAAAGGCATCCTGTAAGGTAAAATCTTGAACTAGCAAAGGAATGAAATAACCACTATTAGGTTCCAAATTGCCAATTTCTAATTTGTTTTTATTAAAGCATTTTCACCTACTTGGAGGATTTTATTTCACAAATCAGAGAACCTGAGTGTTGATCAAAAGTATTGCATTCCCAGTTACCTGTATATGTGTCAAAATTTAAAGTTTCAGCTAGAGGTACATGTTTATATTAAAGAATGGCAATCATTTTTCCATGATACATTACAACATACATGTAAATTGTGAACACTATAAAGGTAAATAGAGGGTTAAGTAAAATATTTTGAAATGGATCATGACTGTATAAACAATAAAGATGTGCTTAACTATAATATTAATATCTTGTGAAAGATACAGACAACATTCAAACAGTATTTTATTCATGTCAATTTGGTCATGTATTTAAGATACACTACTTTCTGGTCTTTACTTCCTTTTGAACATTTTGGGAGAGTGTTCCTGGAAAGAGAAGAAGACCAACCACTGACGTATAATGCACTGTGATAAATGCAAGCTTAATATACTGTGGGATTCGAATTTGTATTTATGTCATGGTGATCTTTATGAAGTACAAATGTCTTGAATTTATATGACTTTCATTTGGCAATCTCAGATTAGGTGAAGGAATGCTAAGATCAAGCGTTACCTCCAATATGTAATTAGTTGATGATCATAGATTTCCATAGGCACCAAGATGGAAGTAAAATACAAGAAAAGAAGGTTCAAGAACGGGTTAATAAAAAAAATGTAGCCTCACAAAGACAAATCCTTTAACCCTATAACAATGTACCATCCAGTATACATACAAAAATAAGTATATGAAAATATACTCCATCATAATACTGGATATTGTGTTTTGGCCTCCCTTATTGGCGATTGTAAACTGTGCAAGATTTGATAAGGTTCAGATTTAAAGAGTATATCTTGAGATTCATTTCTGGATCATCCAAGCAGTAAACTAGTTTCAAAAGAAAACAATTTTGCATCACAAATACTAGCTATAAGTAATGTAAACAATCACACTCACCATTATTCACTAGGACGTGAAGGCCAAGATGTTTTGCCTTGAACTTCTGTACAAATGTATGGATGGACTTCATGGAAGACAAATCACAGTGCAAAAACTCCACTGGGAAAGAGAAAAGCAAACAATTATTAATAAATCTGTGCTCATATAACTTCAAGGAACAGTACTGTGCATGCAAAATATTTCAGATAGCAGTAGGCATCAATTACATTTATTCTTGCCATCTTATTATATAGTACCATAATCATGGGCATCCACAAATTTTTTTTCAAGGGAGACGGGGAAAATGCACCCTTATCCAAAATCGGGTTACTCATACGTGGCTTGTATCACAATGGAAGTCAAATAACACACTACTGAAGTGGTACTTCAACAACAAATTTATAAATAAAAAAAGAATACTCAAAGAGATATATTCAACCATCAACATCCAAACTGGCACACACAACTGAGTAGTTGTGTAAAAGTTACATAAATGTTTAACATATTTGCATAAAAATAAGACAGTATATATTTAAAAAGATGACAAAATGCATATACTTTAGCTAGCAATGTGATGCAATTGTAAAATAAGCTGCAATAATATAATAACGTTATATACACATCAACCATTGTATAGGGTAAAATGGATCTAACAGGGCTCTAAGATAGGGCTCAGGATAGCCCACTGACACGGCTCAGGACAAGGCTCAGGATAGCCCATTAATTGTTGTCACGTATTAAAATATGTGTAGGTTCATCCAGGCTGTCTCCAGTCGTTTCATGTTTTCTTTCTTTGCATTCATGCTACTGTTGTATTCATGCCCCTGCCCTGTTTCTTGTATTTTTGTATCTCTGTATCTGTGTACTGACTTGACGCCCTGTAATGGGACTGCCCTGAGTCCTGAATCTCTGTAGTGGAGCTGCACCTGTGGCCTGAAACACTGTCTCCTTGGTCCTGTACTCTGTACATTCAATTATGTTCTGTCTTAATTTTCTATTCTGCTATCCCTCTGCTTGCTATATCTGCCTGTCTCAGCCTGCAACATCCTGCTTTCCTGTCAAAGTTGTTGTGTTCAATGCCTGCTCCAGGATATCCTTCACAGCAACTTCCACAGGGCCCTGGTATATGGTCACACCAACCTAGGGCCTCAAGCTTCCAGGAGATTGCATACTTTCTGCACCAGGCACTGTGTCTCCAACCCCTGCACCATAACTCCTAATCTTGGGTGCTCAAGATCCCATGCCATGTGGACCCCATTCGTTATACTGACTCTACTTAAGTGTTATCCAAAATACTTTCAGTTTAATCAAAGCACTAAATAATAATACTTTATTCATACTAAAATGTATTAAACACAACAGCGATACAATACACTTATCAGTCTCAGACACGATTACAAGGAGAATCTTGTATTTGGTTAAGCTACTGGGCTGCTGGAAAATGCTCTATTGTGTGATGAAAAGGTTATATGGCTCAAACCCGTGGCTTTGCCTTATAAAGTCACTGAGCATGTGACTCTCATTACCCACTCTCTGTGTGCCCTGTCATAGGGAGGAGTCAGGAATTCCATTTTCTGACTCAACAGAAAGCATGGAACAGACAAAGGGATCTTACAAATGGTGCTCACTAATCTCCTAAAGGTATATCTTAAAATGGCACTCAGCATTATAAACTGTATTACATTATATGTAAAGTATAAGACCATATTAACTACCCGTGCCCGCTACAACCCCATATACCAGGGGAAGGCAACCTACAGCCAGGATGTTGCAGGGCTACATTTCCCATACTCCTCTGCCAACCCCTTAGCTCAAAGAGCATTATTGCAGATGTAGTTCATCAGAAGCTAAAGGGTCACAGGTTCCCTACCCATGCCCAAGACACATAGAAATCCCCTTCCAGCTGTCTACCTCTCTTGGCTTGGAAGAGGTACACAACTGGTGATATGTTGCAAAGACTGGTTGATTTTCCCTGGGAACATACATTTCCACCAATGTCCCTATGTTGTCCCGTGCACCTGTGTGTCAAAGCACTGGGATTCCATGGAGTACGTAGGGGCAAAGAAGAAAGAGCCTGTGCCAATGTCTTCCAATCTCTGTTAGACTGATACAGTAAGCAGAACAGGAAAAAAAAACACACAACCTTGTAATTTGCATAAGTTTTTACACACAGTGTGGCCTGACAGTGAGAGGAAACCAGATCACTATTAGAAAATTATAGGACTGTGGAAATGGGAGTGGGGGGATAAAAGAAACAGTGCAAAGGGGAAAATAACTGGCACTTGTTTTGTGAGGGGATAGAAGGTCCAGGAGTTTTAAGTTATGTCCCTGATTATATCTATACATTTATACAGATGAGAAACCTGTTATGCAGTGGCAATAACAAGAGGCAGACAAAAGGAATCTTACCTTAGAGAAGAGAAATATGGGACAAAATTCTAAATGGAATTTTGACTCATTGATTTCTAAAACAATATACTGTTTATTGACACATTTACCAACAGAGGATAAAATGATAGATCAAATTATCAGAAAAAAACACTTTTATGTGTAAGACACTTTTTTTTTTTTTATAAAAGACCTGCAATTGATGGCCTGTGCAAATTCTTGAAAGTTATAAGAAAATCATTGTGTATATTTTAATGGAAAAAAGGGAATATTAGGAACAGAACTAAGATTTTTCCCAGAGGTAGTGGTTTCATTTCCATTTGGTTACATTTTTTCAGTTTTATATTAAAGTGTTTATGTTGCCTTGTTCAGAGATATTGCATGTTCAGAAATCCTCTAGAGAGCAGTACAATTTCAACCACATTTAAAACCGTATCACAGTAATACTCACACACAGAAAAGGTTGACAGAGTATCTAAATCAATTATCTATGGACTTAGTTCTAAGGCACACAATTTATGAAGTGAAATTACTTTGGATGACCAGAATGATGATTGTTCACATTGCAATTTGAGTTAGGGTTTACCAACTAGTTAGTATTTTACTAGCAGGTCAGTGAAAATGTAGTCAGAAGTCAATAGTACATTTATAGCAGCAATCACATTACAAAAATGTAATCTTAACTCTGTTTCCGACATGATTTCTTCTTTTGGATTAAAAATACCCAAATTGGTCAATAGTTGTTTTCCTAGCTCATAGAGTAAAAAGGAAAGTGAAATAAATTACACCTTACTGTAATATTTCAAGAGGATGCATGGCTTGCTCCATCTGAGGGGATACAGCATTTAATAAAGGGTTGCCACCCAGCCGTTATTTTACCGACAGGCCGGTAAAAATATTGGCATCAACCCAATGTTAAGTCTATGGAGACAGTATTTTTTTTAAACTTTTGTCCTGTGATTACCAGACTAAAATATAGATATACCGTATTTATCGGCGTATAACACGCACTTTTTCTCCCAGAAAATAGGGGGGAAATGATGTGTGCGTGTTATACGCCGAAAAAAAAAAAATCTAAAACTTACCTCATTCCTGCTCTGTCCCCTGCTCGGTCAATAAAGTGTGTTTATTTTAAACAGACTTTATTGTTCCGCGCGGCTGGAGGGAAGCTCACAACGCTTCCCTCACAGCCACGCAGCTTCAGAGCACCGGGGGACAGAGCAGTAACGAGGTAAGTACTGGGGTCTGGGGAAGGGGGGGAGGAGGGTGGCATAACGAGCATACTAAGGGGCAATATCCTGGCATATTAAATGGCATATTGGGGGCAATATCCTGGCATATTAAATGGCATATTGGGGGCAATATCCTGGCATATTAAAATGGCATATTGGGGGCAATATCCTGGCATATTAAAATGGCATATTGGGGGCAATATCCTGGCATATTAAAATGGCATATTGGGGGCAATATCCTGCATATTAAATGGCATATTGGGGGCAATATCCTGCATATTAAATGGCATATTGGGGGCAATATCCTGGCATATTAAAATGGCATATTGGGGGCAATATCCTGGCATATTAAAATGGCATATTGGGGGCAATATCCTGGCATATTAAAATGGCATATTGGGGGCAATATCCTGGCATATTAAAATGGCATATTGGGGGCAATATCTGGCATATTAAATGGCATATTGGGGGCAATATCCTGGCATATTAAAATGACATATTGGGCTTCAAAGTTCTTTATTTGAAATTTAAGTTTTTTTTCCTGAAATTTCCTTCTTAAAATGAGGTGCGTGTTATACGCCGGCGCGTGTTATACGCCGGCGCGTGTTATACGCCGGAGCGTGTTATACGCCGGCGCGTGTTATACGCCGGCGCGTGTTATACGCCGATAAATACGGTAAATAAAGACTACTGCTAGTACATAATTTAGAGGAAACTTGCAAAGATTTCTGAAACATAAGTTGTGATTAAGTTCTCTGTAGTTAGCTGTAAGTTCATTATATTATACACCTTAGGGTTCACACGGTAAAATGTCAGCATGCTTTTCAGCTCAAGCTTACTGTTGCATCTGATAGGATGGTTGTTTATGAACGGACAGTGAGACAAAGGAGGTACCAGAACCTATAAGTCGTATCAGATGACGGCACTGAAAGAGAACTGGGAGCACAAAAGATTCATAGGTAAGTTGAACTATCTAGCACAGGGATAGGCTCCATATTTTGTGAACTACATTTCTCTTAATACTTTTCCAGCATTATTCCTCTAAGAGAATTATGGGAGATGTTAGTGCTGAAGGTCACCTACCCCTGATCTAGCATGACAAAAGGTAAGTATTAGGTGAACTGTTAAATAAGGTGATTTTTTTTTCAAGGTTTAATCAGTTGGAATTCTTATTTTGATTTATCATATCAACAGAGTAATAAGAAAGCGTTAACATGACGTTTCCGTGAACTGGAGATTGATGGAAGAAGAGGAAATGCTGTTATGTTTGCTTAATTTTTTTACACTGAACCTCAAATGTGTCACACTTTATAACTCTAAAATTGTAACAATTACACTGTGAATCTGTTAAGGCCAAGAATAACTTCCAAGCAAATTTAGTGAAAGTCATGCACCTCTGAAAATCACTTTGATTGCATACTTCATTAAGTCACAAATATCCTTTCCCAACAGTTTTGGTTACGCACATTTAATTTAAAGCGTGACTTTGTCTTCATGATGGAGGTGGCCTATGTTATTAAAGCCACTGTCAGACATCCCTGTGACCAATACACTTTTAATTAGAAAATTGTAACTGGGTTCTTCAAAGAATTTGTAGTTCAAAGTATGTTTAGTTTGAAAAGTTAAAGTGTTAAATAAATAAATAAAAATGGATCTACATTTAAAACGGGTATTTATAATCCAGTCACGAAGCAGCTAACTTGCTTAAATGTAAAAGCGTATCTGAATCCTGCTTAAAAAACAAGGCAATTACTTTAAATAACACAGCTGAAGACCTTGAAAATGAACCATCGCTTACTACCATTGTTTTCCTGATTGCAAAGTCTACAACAGTTTGAGTATCCCTTATCCAGAATACTTGGGACCAGAAGTATTTTGGTTAACGGATCATGTTAGTTAACGGATCATGTCAGTTAACAGATCGTTTTCACCAGTAAGATATTATTAAAGCCTCTCATAAAATGCAATAGTATAAATGGAAATACTGTTAAGAGCATATACCCCAGTCAGCTATAACATTATGACCACCTGCCTAATAATTGTGTAGGTTTTGTGTTTTCCAATACAATAATACAATACACTTTATATTTTGACTGGGAAAAGAAGAAATACCAGCCATTCCTAAATACTTGGTTAAGAATAAATGGCTGAGCCATGTAATTCTGATTTTAATTTAATTACCACAAATATGGATGTAAGATAAAGAACTCAAAATGTAATGTAGTGTTATATTTTTGGCATTACCATAACTACACCTCCAAGAGAATTTGGCAGTTCTTGAGGAACTTGATTCGCCCATTTGTCAGGTATATACTATAAATTCTGTGAAACTAATTCTATAACATAATATGCATCAAGCATTCGGCAAACTACTGCAATTTTCCTTCATATAAAGTGACTAATGTATCTGCCTATGTTCAACTGCTGCGCTGATTACAACTGATTTTATAAAATGCTAAGTTCGCCAGATGTGTTTACTTTGCAGACAGAATATAATCTCACGTGTTGTTTTTTTTTCCATACTGATGCTCTCTTTGTGAATAACTGAAGTATATCCTTTTTATCATCTAAGTGCCCTCTTTGGCTATTTGAAATGTTGGAAAATATTTATGCTACATGAAATGATTTCAGTAATACCAAAATGCAAATGTGATTGTATGCGCTAATGTATTTATTTAAAGGACCTTAATAAATATGCACATGCTGCACATGCAAAGATCATCATATCAGCATAGTGTATACAAATGAATGCAAGCCTGCGTGATGCCTCTCAATTGAATTTTTTCAAAAATGTGCATTATATGCATAATATACTAATTATATTACTGACATTGTTAACTGCAGCATTTATGTTTAATTGCCGATATTTTTAGCTCGGATGCCTCTTACGATATGTAATTTATGTTTTAATAAGGCTAAATTAATCACGGGTCATAGAAAGACAGCATGAAATCAAATGAACGGTACAGGATGGGCTTGTTAAAGGGTCTAGGACACTCCAGCGTGGCGACTTCATCGCTGACAGTTCACTCGGCCGTTAGAATGCTGAACTGTCAGCAATGAAGAATAACGCGGCTGTTTCATTGCGGACGCGGCTATGTAAGAGCTGACAGTCCAGCGCTGAACTGTCAGCCCTTACAAACGTACCAGTTAAAATAAAATAACCCCCCTAATAAATGATTCCCCCCCCAAAGTGCCCTCCAAACCCTAATACTAAAATTAACCCGAAAACCCCAATACTGAAATTAACCCCAAAACCCCAATACTAATACTAACCCCCAAACCCTAATACTAACCCCTGAACCCTAATACTAACCCCCTAAACCATAATAATAACCCCCGAACTCTAATACTAACCCCCTAAACCCTAATACTAACCCCCGAACCCTAATACTAAAATTAACCCCAAAACCCCAATACTAAAATTAACCCCAAAACCCCAATACTAAAATTAATCCCCGAACTCTAATACTAACCCCCGAACCCTAATACTAACCCCCGAACCTTAATACTAACCCCCTAAACCCTAATAATAACCCCCGAACCCTAATACTAAAATTAACCTCCTAAACCCTAATACTAAAATTAACCCTGAACCCTAAAAACTAATTCTAACCCCCTAAACCCTAATTATAACCAAAATATACTAAAATTCTAATTCTAACACTCTATCTTCTAACTGTAACACATTAAAACTCACCTTTAGCGATGAAATGTCCCGCGATGAAATATCCCGTGACGAGCTGTCGTGTGGTGAAGTAATAGCGGTGAAGCGGATGCAGCCGCGATGAAGTGTCCCATCCCCCTAGTTAAAGGTTGGAGCATGCCATATTAAACTGCTTATTCATTCAACTACATCATGGCTCTATCACAAAGGGAGTAATTCACTAATGTCTGCGGTGACTATTATTGGCTTGTAACTCCCACTAGCTTCACAGAGCTTTCCTGTCAGAAAAGGGCCGAACAGCTTTTTTAAGTTCTTAATATAGAGGCTGTCTCTCTGGGGGAGAATATATTTTCTGAAAGCATCAAAATGGGATTAAATGCCCCTGTTTTTGACAAGGACAAATACATAAATATTATTTATGTAAAAACAATAATAAACACAGAGATATACATTTTATGCAACAGGGAGGGGACAATAAAACAAGGAAATGTGTTAATATTAATTTAAATTTCATCCGGGCTTCAGGGTCAACCAGATAACCTTGTCTGTGAATATGCGACACGTATGCCATTGCGAGTTGCCACCTGTATTGGATTTAATAAGATAGCTTAAGTTTACTTGGTCCAGCTCGATCACATTTGGGACTTATCCAGCAATGCTCGCATCTGTGGAAGTGGATTCTCATTTAACCTATGTATGCCTAAGAAACCTACGTAGCTGAAACACATCTGCATTAAGCGCTAGACTCATATTTAACCTATGTATGCCTAAGAAACCTACATAGTTTAAACAACTCTGTATTGAGATCCAGACACCCAAAGATGACGTCAACTTAAACCACTGGAGACTTGAGCTCAGTTTGCTGGATAATGCAGGGGGGGTTAGTATTCCTAGGATAAGCCCCTTCCAGCCTGCCACTATTGAAGCTTATGAATTCCTCCTTCAATGTTCTGTTTAGTGGCTCTGCTTATAGGCCAAATTGTTGTACGCCTAGCCTGTAGCCTAGGACCATTATGCACCTGACCTGCTGTCTGTTTGTTCAGCCTATTTAAACCTTTTTAGTATTATGCTCTGACTGAGCTCAATTATTTTGTAGGTTCTTCCTGTTCCTGACCTTTTGACTGCTGTATTACGTTCCTATGCTGTCCTGGACTATCAGACTTGGCATCTGCCTGATTTTTCCTCCTGGTTCCTCTGTCTGAAGCTCACAAGCAGTTTTTTTTTTACTTTTTGGATCATTAATTGTACATATTACCCTTAATATCAAATTAAACACTGTATGTGTTTACCCAAATGTATGTATAGAAGGAAAATATCATCCTATTGATGAAAGATGTGGGGCTAAAATGGTCCTTTCTGAAAGACGTCCATTTTGGGCTTCAATCATTAAAGAGAAAATTGCAGAAAATTGAGAAGGGAATTTTAAACTTGAGCTAAAGTAGCCAAGTTGGAAGATTCTTCCATGCAAGTTATTTACTATATGGAAGAAATCTCCCATTCAAATCATATACTATATGTTTACACCCATATTTAATTATAGAAGGTAACGCTGGCTTGATAAGGTTGTAATAGAAACATAGAAACATAGAATGTGTCGGCAGATAAGAACCATTCGGTCCATCTAGTCTGGCCAATTTTTTTTTTTGAGTACTTTTATTACTCCCCCGTTCCCGGTCTTATAGCTAGGATAGCCTTGTGTCTATCCCACGCATGCTTAAAATCCTTGACTGTGTTTACCTCTACCACTTCTGCTGGAAGGCTATTCCATACATCCACTACCCTCTCAGTAAAGTAATACTTCCTGATATTACTTTTAAATCGTTGCCACTCTAATTTAAGACTATGTCCTCTAGTTGTGGTAGTTTTTCTTCTTTTAAATATACTCACCTTCCTTTACTGTGTTGATAGTCTCTTTCCAAAAAATGTGCATTAAACTTAATGGGATAATTTTTTCAACTCTGCTTTTTCGGCCTTAAATTTTAAAATCCCTTCTCAATTTCCTGCAATTCTATCTTTCATGAATAAATCCCTAAATGTACGTGATATACCTGTTTTGGAAGATACTATTTTAGTCTCACAAACTTCATTGCGCCAGAGTTATCTTGTATATGTATAAATATACAATTTATCATTTCAATGGGTTGAAATATTCCAACTTGGATACTTTAGCTTGAATTTAGAAATTGCCTTCTCAATCTCATTTACACAAAAAAACTGAGTGTTTAGGGCTTGTTGGTGCTGTGTTGTTTCTCTGGTCAGGAGTACAATTAGTTTGCTGGTTAGTGTATTGTATATTTAGATATACATTTCTTTTTACTCACCTAATTTTACAATGTATGTATGTATAAGTATGCAATTCATCTATGTGTACAGCTGTACATTCAATATTTTCAAAAACAGGTTACATGGAGAAGTTGAGGAAATAATCTATTTTTTTATCTGCATACACAGGGGAAGGCTGGCAACTTTTGGCTAAGGGGGGCAAAATCATAGCCCATTTTGAATTTTTTATTTGCTTCTCTGCTCCACTTGCCAGCCCTCCCCTGTGCATACATAAATATGAATGTTGAACATGCAAATCAAATTGATTAAGGATTGTAAATGTCTCTATAGGGGGTTACACTGCAATCCAAATGCACAAAATGAATAAAAGCCTAATAGGACCGTTTTATAATACATTATGTGTATTTGGCACTAAATGACATTAGAACAAATGATGACAATCTATCTTCCAAAAATCAACACTAGTCATAAACAGTGCAGATGGTAATCCTTTATCTGCTAAAATATACGTGGTAAGAAAGTTTGGACATTCTGCATATTACTGATTAGTAATATTCAGGCATCATAATAACTTGCAAAACCATATGATAATGACATGTTTATTTAAAAAATTAAGAAATAGGTTATAATGAAATTACCTGGGTCAGTTGGCATGGAATTATAACTTTACAGTCCATAAAAACGATAATAGGGTTTTCCTGAATAACTAACACTTATTCTATTATCACCTTTAATGGAAAATTCTTTACGCTACAAGCTTCCAACCTCCGTCAATGACTAAATCTCTACCATATTCCCATTTCTTAAGAGTTATCAAGAACAACTCTGACCCGTCAGTGTGAGGATGAAGAGGTTAAGACAACGCGATTATAAATAGGGAAACTTTGGAGACAACACTAAGGTTCAACAGGATATTTTAACACCAAATACATGTCAAAAGACAGAAAGGCGATTTTTTCAAACTCATTTTCATACCGCCTCTAGAGATATCAAAATAACCATGATGTGAAACTGGAGTGTCATCACAAAGAATAATTCCCTTCCTAAAGTATTACAAAAAACTGTGATGTTTTGTGACAAACATGGTACAAATTTAAGAGATCAGACCCAATAGATTGTTCCGATAAAGTGGAATCTCAACGCTTGTTCCAGAAATTAGGATGTTTTCGATGTTTGGGTTGCGTGACATGCTCCCACGTGTTGTTTTATTTGGCAAAGTGATGCTGTGGCATGTTCTGTGGGTAGGGTTGCAACCTGGCCGGTAATCGGCTCTTAAAAGCCAGAGCTGGCATGTGTAATGCAAAAGTCGTTTTTTTTAAATCTTTTGCAATCGCGTCGCCACCCCTTTAAGTGCCGATAGCTGCGGGTGTTTCCTCAACTATCGGCACTAAGAGTGTAAAGATCGGAGGATCTCACTCTCTCCTTCTCTGCCTCTCTCCCTGCGTGTACCTGTCTAGCAGCAGGAAGTGACTTCTCACAGCCATTTCCTGCTGCTGGAGCTGTTTACACGAAGGGAGACACAGCAAGCTGGAGGCAGGGTAAGCAGGGTAGAGAGACTCTCCTTGGGGGGCTAGGGGCAGAGCTATTAAATGTGAAAAGTCCTATTTTATTTTGTTTTAATGATACACATACCTGTGTCTCAAGTGTAAATGATGTTGGACATAGGACAAAGATCAGTTATTAGAGAAACCAGAGATTATTAATATTTTTATTCTTCCCACTTTGTTTCTTGTCTCTATTTTTTTTAAACTGTTTCATTCAAGTGGTATATGCTTTTGTACTTTCATTTTTTGGGGGTTATCAAATCACCTCTACTAAAACATCCATCATTATATATTTTTCATAATTAGCCCTAATTAAATGGGCACTGTTGCTATCAAGCTAATAGTAAAATCATGAATTGCAAATGATGGCATTTATTAAAATGCAGTGCCATGTTTTGTGTTTGGATCAGTTGGTAAATAAAAGATTTGGAATTAGATTAACCCCTTCGCGACAATGGAGTCAGGGATGTCCTGCCAGGAACTCCGTTCCCGAGATTAATGAACGCGAAAACCACTTTAACGGTGCTGGTCTACTGCCTCGATGTCATGTACTATGTACTATGGGCAAAAATGACACTGAGGCTTGTTCTGCAGGGGCAGTTCTGTGGGACAAAGTGACACTGTGATATGTTCTGTGCAGCAAATTGACACTGTGGCATGCCAAATTGTGTGGGTGCAATATGAGTGCATACCAAGTGCTGTGGGTGCAATATAGGTGCATAGTAAGTGCTGTGGGTATTGTATGGAGCTGTGTTAAGTCTTTTAGGTGCAATGTGGGTGCAGAAAAAGGGAATAAAAACATGAAATGCACTTTTTCAATAACATTTTTATTACATATACAAATAGTTGCATATAATATTTAAAAGTTTACATTTACATACAGTTTTCTTTACAATGCGACTTTAGAAAAATTGGGTTGAGGGGGGACCACTGCTAAAGACTTTGTCCAGGCAGGACGACCTGACGCGTTTCGCATGTTACCACACTTAGTCATAGTATAGCGAAACTGGCAAAGTGTCCGTACAAGGATATCAGGGTCCATGATACAGTCTGTGACATCCCATACAACATCATGAAATTGTGTGTCCGATTGTGTAAATTGGGTAAATGTCCGATGCCTACTTCTGGAAAGGATTTGTGTGCATGAACGTTAGATTATATTTACTTAAATAAAGTAAATACTTAAATACTTCCAAAATTCTTAAAAAATAATTAAACTTTTTTTTATTACTTTTATTTTCTGGCACAAATCATTTCATCCAAAGAAATTTTGTGCAATTGTTCTACATTTATGATGGAAACACCATTATTCATAACTTCCATTGTCTCTATAAATATTTAACTGGATTCTCAGTAAGTGTGCTGGTATGTACACATTTAAATTCACCATATATCAGCACTATCCTGTCTGTTTTCAGCTAATGCAGCATGCACTCTTTGCTATATTGAATACTCTCGTGGACTCTCCCTGAGAAAGAGGAGTATCCCCCAACGTGGAGCCCTTGCTTACACTGGAAAAGGGATATAAGGCCTATATTAGGTTGAAACGTACAGCTAAGGTGCCTAGACAGATTGCCTGAGATTTGGGCTCTTGACCACCTCTTGAGGGCAGGATTCGTCGGATATGTTCCAGGATATTCTCTCTCTGTAATGGCGCATTATGCAGAAAAATATGTTCTTTGCTTAGAGTTGGAATTTTACTAAAGGGCATCTTACTAGTCCCATCTATTTTCGGTTTAAGCAGTCTTATATCTGCCCCATCTCCAAAATATTTCCTGCATTGTGCATCATTAATGTAAATTTTACCAGGGGTATTATTTTCTGGGACATGAACATTTTCTTTATTTAAAAATCTACATTTCAAATTAAGGGTCATCGTTTCACGGAATCTAGAGTTTCAGCTCTTTTTCGTAATCTTAATTGAATTCTGTAGGATACCGAGACCAAACAATATGCCACTGAGTGAAATAAAGCCAGATGAACAGATTGAGAAAAGAAAACAATAATGCCGATCCGGTATAGGAGACTCGATAAGCAAGATATATTTTAAATCCATGTGTAAAGCTTCCTTAACTTTAACAAAGCACCGTTCATATACTTACTTTAAAAACAGTCTTTCTTTAAAGTGAAACCAGCATTACAATTATGTTTGTGTTTTGTACTTTAAAAATATATACTATTGCAATGTAGTTCAAAAATATGGTAGCTTTAAGTTTATTTTACTCATTATTTTATTTTCAGTACAATCACATATTTTGGTCCCTTATGATGGTCTTTCATTACATCACCCAACTGTTTTGCTTTACATGGAACACTCCCAATTGGAAAGCACTACATTTTTGTCCTGAATTTAACCACTTGTGTACAATTCTCTGGTAGAGGAGAGCTGCAGTTATGACATAATTTTATAGCCATTTCATGCTTATCCCCATGGAATGGGAAATATAATCATCAGTACTTGGAATATTGGGATATTCCACAGAAGGTCATGGAGAATTACAGAGCTAATATCCTGAGAGACACTCAATATCATTATTTCTATATACAAAGAATTTTGCAACACTGCATGTACCAAATGATCACAAAACTTGGTTTGACATTCATAACTTGCTTAATAAAAAACAAATTATGAAAAACAACTTTTCGAAAAATAGAAATACATTATTATAGTTGGTTTTGGTAAGTCATATCCTTGTTAACATGTATTGTAGAAAACAGTTGGTGTATAGCGAAACTGGCAAAGTGTCCGTACAAGGATATCCGTGTCCATGACACAGTCTGTGACATTCCATACAACATCATGAAATTATGTGTCAGAAAGTTCTGTAAATGTCTGATGCCTACTTCTGGAAAGAATATGTGTGCATGAACGTTGGATTATATTTACCGGTACTTAAAAAGACAGAGACAACGTTGGGGAAGAGAGGGGGAGAGACAACGTTGGGGGGAGAGAGCCACCATTGGGCAAGTCTGGGTGGGGGAGAAGGAGCATTGGGCAAGTCTGGGGGGTAGGGGCAACATTGGCACATAAAAGGAAATAAAAACAAGAAATGCATTTTTGTATATCATAATTTTCTATTAAATATGAAAAAGCAATTTACATGTGAATATATACAAATTAAACTTTTTCCTATAGGGTCTTATATTCAGGCTTTTAGTTTTTTTTCCTAAAGGAATATCCAAAGTTTGGGGGGGTTGTCTTTTTTTTTTTTTTATTAAAGTATCAAAGTCAGACATGATTATCAGTGAGGATATCAGTAAAAATATTCAATACAAAAATACGGACAGAATAGCTCAATACAAAGAAAAACACAGGGTACCCGACATATAGAAGCATATATACCAGATCCCACATTACTTATCAATTCTATCATGGTTATTTAGATAGTAACCTTTCTCCATCAGGGACTGGTAGTCTAGTTGGTCAATTAGGTTGGCTATATCCACGGGACCCAGGGTTTTCCACGATCTAGTTATAATAAGTTTTGCGGCCAGTAGTATTTGGACAAGGTGTGTTCTTTTCTCCATATCCCATCTCTCCAATCCCAAATAGAATAGCATTAGGGCCGGGTCACACATGATCTCGGTTCCCAGGATATTGGTGGCAAGTAGAGAGACTTCGCTCCAGTAGTTTTTTACAAACTGACATTCCCACCATTGATGTACCAATGTTCCCTTATTACTTAGGCATCTCCAGCAATTATCATCACAGCCATTATACATTTTTTTTAATCTTGCCGGGGATAGATTCCATCTGTATATTGCTTTATAAAAGGTCTCCAACAAATTTAGGGACTGAGTGGACCTTCTTGTTGTCTGTATAGCTTTATACCATTCTTTTTCTTCCCACGATATTTTTAATTCATTACACCATTTTTTTATTATTGGCAGGCTAGTAAATTCTTCCAAGCAGTCTAGGGCTGCGTAGGCTCTTTTGCCCCATTTCCCTTTCCATGCCGCCGAGAAGAAGTCATCCATATCTTGATTTATTTTGTGTGGCAGATGGGCTCTCTCTTTTTCAAAGTAATGTTTTATTCTTAAGTATGGATATACTTCCCTTGGCCGCAGGGAAAAGGTACTGGCTATAACTGAGAATTGCTGGATTTTCCCCTCTCCAGATATCTGAGCTTATTCCCGCCTCCTTCCATGATTTTAGATCTAAGTCCATCATTCGATTTTCTACTACATCTAGAGATAGAAATCTATTTATAACATATGTAGAGAGATATTTTTTCCTAATTTTTTTCCATAGATAACAGAGATCGTCCACTATAGGGTTGTTGGTCTGTTTCTTATTTTTATTTGTACAGAAGAGATTATCTTTTAATAAAGAGCCACATTGTTCCATTAGAATCCAGGAATACTTTTCTGTGTCTGTATGTGTCCACTTTGCAAGGTGAGTGAGCATTACTGTGTCATAGATCTTGCATATGTCTGGCATCCTAATTCCTCCCTGAGCCAGTGTTCTAGATAATATCTTAAAAGCAATTCTCGAGGTTTTGCCCCCACGAGCGAATTCATTATATTTTTTTTAAAATAGTTTCAGAATGTTATAGTCTACCTTCAGAGGAATTAAACGAAAAAAGAAGTATAAACGCGGGAGAGCACAGTAGTTTAAAATGTTAACTCTACCAAACCAAGATGTATATAGTTGTTTCCATTAATTAAGATTATTTACTGTATCTTTCAAGATTGGGAGGTAGACGTAATAATTTTTTGAGGATCATAACATATTCTTATTCCCAGATACTCTATGTGGTCTGTTTTCCATAGAAAGCAATATTTTTTCTTAAGATCATTTAGTTCAGGGCTGTCAGGACCACATATTAGTGCTTGACACTTTGCTACGTTCAGTTTGTAATATGATACACTTTCAAATTGGTCGATCTCGTTCATCATGGGTTCAATTGACATTTCAGGTTTTTCTAGTGTCAACATTATATCATCTGCAAAGAGTGAAATTTAAAATTTCTCTCCTTGCAGCTTTACCCCCTGGATATCTTTTTTCTCCCTAATACTTTGGGCCAATGGTTCTAGCGAGATTACATAAAGTAGGGGTGCCAAGGAGCATCCCTGACGCGTACCATTATGTATCTCGAACCAGGACGATGACACACCCGATCCCATGATTCTCGCACATGGATTTTTATAGAGAGCCCCCACTGCATCCAAGAACGGGCCTCCCATTCCAAATGTTCTAAGGGCGAGCTCGAGGTAGGTCCAACTGACCCTGTCTAAGGCCTTCTCGGCATCCAACGACAGGGCCAGCACCTGCCCACCCCGAGCCCGGACCGAGAACAATGCGTCAAGATTTTGCATAATATTATCCGAGGCTGATCTTGTTGGGATAAAGCCTGACTGATCTTCATGTATTAACCGATGGATTACTTTCTTGAGCCTGCCTGCCAGAACTGCTGAGTATATCTTAACGTCTGTATTAATCAAGGAGATTGGTCTATAATTTTTTATTTCCATTTTCTCCTTCCCTTCTTTTAGTATAGGGCTAATATTAGCACTAAGCACAAGCAAGGTAATTTTAAGTTTGACCTCTTTTATCTTCTCTAGTATCTCTCCCTGAATTTGTTTGTGGACTTTTTCTAGACTATACAGTTCTGCTTGAAGTTGTTGGTATGTCAACCGTTTTTTTTCTCTGCCTTTAATGTGCACCAGAGTGTTGATCTCAAGATTAAATCGTTTTCATTTTTTTCAAAGAAGTTTTTTATATCTATTTGTATCTGCTTTTTAATTGAGTTCTGCGTTAGCAGGGATTCATTTAATTTCCAATTAAATTTTTTTTTGACACTTCCTTCTTCTATCGAAATCGTAACTGGTGAGTGGTCTGACCATGAAGCTATTCCAATATAGCATTTAAGTTCGCCTCTGAATATATCTCTATTAATCAAGAATAGGTCTATACGAGAATAAGAATTATGGGGTATTGAGTAGTGGGTATAGTCTTTTTAGATGGGATTCAATGCTCTCCAGACATTGATTAGATTATTTTTAATAATAAATTCCCCGAATTTTTTTGCTACTTGTATTTGTTTATGACTTATTTTTTTCCTGGACTGCACTTTCTTGTCCAGATCAATGTCTGATACAATGTTAAATTATCCCCCCATAATGAGTTGTCCTTGTGTTACTTTTTCTACCTGTGACCACATTTTTTCCAAGAAGATTATAGCGTTTTCATTCGGTGCATAAATATTAACAAGAGTGAACATAGTGTTATTTAGTTTACAGACTAGTATAATATATCTACCGTGTTTATCTATAACTTTATGTAGTATTTCTGGTGCAAGTGTATCTTTTATAATAGTCATAACTCCTCGACTTTTCTTTTTACTGTGATAATTAGATGTGAATATATATGAATATTTTCTATTATATATCATTTTTTTTGTGGATTTCACCCAATGTGTTTCTTGTACGAAGGCAACATCGATTCTCTCATGGTTAAGCATTTCCATTAATGTTCTCCTTTTATACGGGGAATTTAGTCCCTGCGCATTTATTGTACCGATCTTAATCACCATGTCTGAGATTGACAGCAAGTTCTATCAACGGTCCGGGGGTTCCATTCATTCTTCACATTCATATCAGATTGAGTGGTCGGCTCCCGTTGGGGACCGAGCACCATCTTATCCCAGTATAAGGGGTCTCTCAACAATCAGTTTATACTTGGCTCTAAATGAGCTTAGCTCGATTTAAGGTAGGTGGTAGAGAGGGCACCGTGAATCAGACTTGCGATAGCACCCATTTATTACTATATCATACCCAGCCTCGAGATGCCGGACCTGGGATGGTTGGAGACCCTAACTACATATATATATATATATATATATATATATATATATATACATATATATATCATATTAAGGCCTATGTGCTCAAGGTAGTCTCTCAATTCCATCATTGACACAAATAACAGTATGGACCCACCACATCTCCCCATCCCGCCCCCACAGTGGGGGTGGGAGGCGAGTCGTCGTCCACACTGTCAAATGGATGGTCGGTGCAAGTCAATAGTAACAGACAAAAAGGCAGCGCCCCGGGCCCTCCCCCCGCCATCACCCCGGCCCGAGCCCCCCCCACAGACAAAGTAGGGCACAACATAGACATTATATATCCTCTTCTGTTTCATCTGGGCATCCTCCCCCGTCACCCCGACACTGCCCCCCCCCAATAAATAAAAGGAGGGGGAACGGGGGGGGGGGAGAGAGGATAGCAAACCCACGAGCAGGGATTCCCCTATTCCACCATTAATCCCGAAGGGGAAGAGGGCTATTTTTCTGGTATGGCGTCTACTCCATGACTTTGAAAAAGGAGAAAAAAGAAGAGAAAAAAAGAAAAACATAGATTCTGTAGATACGATATGTCTTGATCTAGTTCCCCCCAAATTGTCCTAGCCTACGTGCAGGAATGTTCCCCCCTGATCGATCCAGTTTATATCCATGCACCCCGCTTACAACCCAATAATTTTACTACTGGATGTTTATCTTGAAGGTTTTGGATCCCCTAGTTTGATAGGGTTTTCCTTCGGTAACTTGTAGGTATATCCTAGAAAGATCACGTAAAATTATGGCTGGATTTCATATTAACTTGGATCTGAAAAGGAGAGTCAGCAAGTATTTAATGATCCCTACTAAGAAAAAAAAATGGAGTATATATTTATCAGATGGAGATTCCCATTTTTTGAATAGGTCCAAGGCTTGCTCCCGAGAGTTAATTGATTATCTCACATCTTTATAGGTAAGGAGTATCTTTACTGGGAATCCCCAGGCAAACCTTATATTCTCCCTATGTAATACTTCTGTGATGCTTCTTAATTTCAATCTCTGTTGCCTGGTGTGTAGAGATATGTCCTGCATGATCCTCAATGCTTTAAATTTTACTGAAAGAGATTCTTTATTGTTTCTTGCTTTCCATATCATTTCTTTATGTGCATAGTTGTGAAAGCGGACCAGTACGTCCCTTGGGCGTTGATCCGCTTTGTTTGAGCGAGGACCATATGTTCTGTGTATCATTTCCATCATAATTTCCTTTGGGATAGTGTCACCTGCCAGCTCTTGAAAATATTCATGTACGTATGATTGGAGGTTTTCCCAGGAGGTCTCTTCAGGGATTCCCCAAATCCTCATATTTTTTCGTCTTGATCTGTCCTCGGCATCAGCCATTTTATTTTGAAGGTCTTCTATTTTGTTCTGCAATTCTTTGTTTATATACTGCTGTTTTTCCACTTCAAATCTTAAGGCTTCCACTTTCGTCAATATTTGCCTGTAGCTTGACATTTATATTTCGCACCTCTGCTGTCAGCTCACTTATATTGGGGGATCGTCTTATAATCAGGGTCGTCTTATATTCAAGCAAATTTGGTATATGCACTGCTCATTAAGGCAAATAGCATATGAGAAGAAAAACTGAAACTTTTGTTGTCAGAATGTCACCTAGTTGGCACGCAAATGTATATATATATTAATCATTATATACATATATAGTAAAAGCTTTGACATATTATATCCTACTAGATCAGACATGTTTGGAGTAAAAGAGATCTTACTTACCATATTTGCTCGAATATAAGACAACCCTGATTATAAAACGACCCTCCAAACTTTGGATATTCCTTTAGGAAAAAAAACTAAAAGCCTGAATATAAGACTACCCTATAGGAAAAAGGTTCAACTTGAATATATTCACATGTAAATTACTTTTTAATATTTAATAAAAAGTATGATTTTTAAAAAAATGCATTTCTTGTTTTTTTCTTTTATGTGCCAATGCTGCCTCTCTCACTCCCCCTGCATTGTCTCTCTCTCCCCCCTTAGTGTTGTCTCTCTCTCCCCCCTTAGTGTTGTTTCTGACTGTCCCCCCAGCGTTATCTCTCTTCTCCTCGTACTCTCCCTCCCCCCAAACTTTTGTCTCTCTCTCTCCCCCTCACCTTGTGTGTGTCTCTCTCTCCCCCTCACCTTGTGTGTGTCTCTCTCCCCCCTCACCTTGTGTGTCTCTCTCTCTCCCTTTCACCTTGTGTGTCTCTCTTCCCCCCTCCCTCCCCCACCTCACCTTGTATCTCCCTGGTCTCCAGTGGATGCAGCCGGAGGATGTCTGCACGATACGCGCAGACATCCTCCTGCTGCCTGGCACTTCCGCCGGGACTTTTATGATATCATCATAGAAGTGCCGGCAGTCGTGCCAGGCGGCAGCAGGGGATGTCTGCGCACATCGCGCAGATATCCACCAGCTGTTAGCGAGGAGGATCCAGGTCCCCTGCAGCTCTGCGGGGGACCTGGATCCCAGTCTTATAGTCTGACCTCGATTTGAGGTCAGATTATAAGACGACCTCGAATATAAGACGAGGGGGCTTTTTCAGAGCATTTGCTCTGAAAAAAGCCTTGTCTTATATCCGAGCAAATACGGTATTCCTGGGGATATTTCTGTATCACTGTTCTTGTGTATAATCTAAAATTGAAGGATAGAATATTCACAGGTACAGTGATACAGATATATCTGCCAAACTTGAGGTTTAGGAAGTAAATTGCTATTTATGTGAGGAATAGTAGGAGCACAATGCCAAGCATTGCCTATTGAGAAAATCTTCTTAGGACTCCCTGGTCTATGTAAAATGTGATATTAGAAAAATGTTACAAAAAGATATTTATGTCATCAATCACTTATTAGTAATTACTTATTCCTGTAGAGCTGTGTTTCAAAGAACAGCAGGCAAAATTACCACTCACTCAGTGCTGTAATTATCTACTCAACCACTCAAATTAATTAATAAATTATAAGTAGTTATTATACTTTATTGTATGTTATAATATGATAGCTAGACAGACACCCACTCATGCACACAATATTTAGATATAAAAGTCCCACTTTTTAAATAGACCAATATATATAAGTGAAACAATAGGTAAAGTGAACTGTCATTCACATACATTTGGATAACCAGCACAGCTTCCTGAAGATTTTCAAGCTAAATCTCACATTGAAATCCTCAGCATCAGTATAATTAAAAAAAACAAAAAACTTACCAGGAGTTTTTTTCCATCTACTCCAAGATGGCTGTCAATATTTCCAAAACAAAAACACACATTTGCTTTCCAAAACAGTGCAGGAAGCAGTCATTTGGCAGATAGGTACATTTAAAAACAATCAACTGTATTATTAGCACAAAATATAGCGCTTTTCTCCCTGTGAGACTCAAAGCACTGTACAATGATATAAACAAACATAAGTTAATAGTTTCTGCATGTAAGATGAGCTGACTGAATGCCTGATAAAATATGTGGGTCTTGTAATGATTAGGTGCCTCTCTGACTAAGGAAGGAAAGAGATCTAGAATGTGGGGGCAGCATGGCTGAATGCCAGGGATCCTGAGTTTGTCTTTATTCTGGACACTGACTGGAGGGATTAATTAGCTGACCGAAGTATTCGAGATGGAATATAGGATGTCAGGACCTCTTTCAGGTCCTGCATAGGTGTGGTGAACTGGTGTTCTGTAGGAGACTAAATCTCCAATATTTTTTCATCTAAGCTAGGTGCTTTTAAAATAACTTTAAATATTTAAAAATATAAAAAATTAAGATAATGTGTTGTATAGATGCACACTGACTTTTTGTATTGCTGTTTAGGTACAGCATGTATAATTGTCTCTCTGAGGCATCAGAAGGAAAAGGTCAGTACATTTCTTGTGTTGCACTGCATCTAGCTTAGTGATCTGATAAAGGATGTCTGTCACCTCACGTCAAACACCCAGTAAAACTGAACAGAGGTGAGAGCACATTTACAGCATCTGCCCATTTGTCACAACAGATTGGGGACAGCTTTGTTCTGTACTTTATGTGCCACTCCAGGGCATATTTTTTTTCCTCACTACAAGTTTCACAGAGAGACTGTTTGTTGGTCGAAAGCTATGAAAAAACATGGCTGTATGCATTATAGTGCATGAGACAAGAATATACAATTGCCTGCAGTGGCCTCTGATTAAATACAAACAAAATTGAAATGTTTGATGTATGTCAAAGGATCACAGAACCAGCATTCCTTCTTCACAATATAAATTTGTGTCCTGGGGAGCTAGATATTTTATGGTAATTATACTGGGTGCAACAGTGCCCACTACTTAAAACTTAGGTGTGGTTAGGGTTGCCACCTTTTCTTCAAAAAGATTTTTACTTAGCATTTGTCACACTGTTTTTGTGTCACTTTTGGAGTCACCTCATCTCTCCACCCGCCACCCAGCGCTACGCTCCTTACCCCTGAATCTCACATAACAAGCAAGCCAAGCTATGGAGCTTGCAGGGATGGCTGAAGCTATACAAGCACTTACACAACAAATTGCGATCTTGACACACACTGTACAAGGAGTCCAGGAACAACAGATAAATTTGCATAATCAAGTACAAGCACTCCAAGCGGCACCACCTCCTCCCGCCCTTGCAGTACCTCCTCCATTTCTTGTCGCCGCACCACCAGAAGATGGGGGCGCCGCCTTCCCAGAACCTCAAGTCAAACTCCCAGAAAGGTTCGAAGGAGACCGTACCAAATACAGAACCTTCATCACGGCCTATGAATTACTATTTGTATTAAAACCCCGGACCTATGCCACAGACTTTGTAAGGGTTCGAACCGCTATTTCCCTTCTATCTGGAGGTCCCATGACCTGGGCCCAACATCTACTGGAAAGTCAACACCCCTCTCTAGCATCATGGGGGGCATTTCGCCAAGAAATATGATGATCCCCACCGTAAGTCAATCAAATACTCGAACAATATCTTCGATGCTATATCACCCATCTCCAAGACAATTGGTTATCCTTGCTACCCTTGGCGGAATTTGCCTACAATAATCATCTACAGACATGTCCCCCTTCAAAGCCAACTACGGGTTACATCCCGCATTCCATTTTGATTTACCAAAGACCAGTAATGTACCCCCCGTCACAGACCGTCTTCAACTTCTCCAACAAAAATTTTCTGTTATCAAGACCACCCTAAACAAGGCCCAACAAGACTATAAAAGATACGCAGATAGACATCGAATTCCAGCACCTTCCTTTCAAGTAGGAGAAAAAGTTTGGCTCTCATCGGCTCATATCAAGACAACTGGGCCATCTCGCAAACTAAGTCCAAATTCCTAGGACCATTTTTTATCACAACACTCTGTGGCCCCCCAGCGGTTCGATTATCACTCCCTAAGACCTGGAGGATACACCCAGCCTTCCACATCTCTTTAATCAAGAAATGGAAACCAGACGCCTATCCTCGAAGACACCTACCTTGCCCAGGGGACCCTCACAGCCAAAGTCATCCTCTGTCCCTGTTTGCCGCCATCGAGCTTTAGCGCGACCGCGAGGTAGGCCGCATCCCCGGCCTCGAGTTGCTATTCACCCGCTAACAGTGAATGCAACTACTTCCAAGAGGTTTAGGGGGCGGAGCTTACTCGCGAGAAACGTTGCGCGATTGGTTGTTGGCAAAGGGCCAGGGAGAATAGGAAGAGGTACCTCTTCTCCCTATTCACAACATGGTGCAGGGGCGGTCCCCGGGTGTAAAGGGGAGAGGTCCTTAATCAACAGATCTATAAAAACCCCACACTCACCTCAATCATTGCTTGCTTGTTGAGCTGTGGTGTCTGTTCTCAGTACCATTTATTCCCCATTTACCTGCTACATTTATTGAAGAACTACCTGTGTACCGACCTTGGCTTTTTCCCTGGACTATCCTTATTGCTGTATCCTTACCTGCACTTCTATACCTGTTTTGTGTATCCTGACTACCGGCATTGACCTTTTGGATTGGACTGACTATTCTACCGCCTTACCCTTTTTTGTGTCACTTTTGGAGTCACCTCATCTCTCCACCCGCCACCCAGAGCTACGCTCCTTACCCCTGAATCTCACAGCCACATACGCAATGATATGTCCTTGCATAACTGGCTTAGAGGCCTCCCAAAAAAGTTATTCAGATGTTTCAAATTATCATCCAAATAGTTTTCCCCGTTGTGTTTTAAATGTTCTTTAAAGACATCAGAGTGGGATAGATATGTAGGAAAGTGGTAGTTATACGAGTTCCATGGGGTATTCAGTTTGACATCAGTCCAGAAGGGGGCATGGTCAGACAGAGCTATCAATTCTATTTTTGCTTGTACCAGTCTATGGAGTATGTATCAGGAATGAAGATATAGTCAATTCAAGAAAGATAGTTATGAGAGTGTGAGAAAAAGCAATATTGTTTTTCTGTCAGGTTCAGGTGTCTCCAGGTGTCAACCAAGTCAAAATGCAATACAATAATGGTATTACCGTATTTGCTCGATTATAAGACGAGGTTTTTTTCAGAAAAAAAAATCTGAAAACTACCCCTCGTCTTATAATCGAGGTCTTCTTATAATCTGACCTCAAATTGAGGTCAGATTATAAGACATGGATCCAGGTCCCCAGCAGAGCTCTAGCAACGAGCGCAGACTCCCCTGCTTCCGCCCGGCACGACCGCCGGGGCTTCTGTGAAGAAGCCGGGTACTTCCGCTTTCGTCACAGAAGTCCTGGCGAGCGTGCCGGGCGGCAGCAGGGGAGGTCTGCGCTCATCGCGCAGACTTCCTCTGCTGCCCCACTAGGCACCAGGGACAATCGGGCAGCTGGGGGATGTCTGCACTATACGTGCAGATATCCTCCATGCTGCCCGACACGGCAGACTATTATGACGGACAGCTGTCTGTCATAATAGACTGCCGTGTCGGGCAGCATGGAGGATGTCTGCAAGTATCGTGCAGACATCCCCCGGCTGCCCCCACTAGCCACCAGGGATCAAGGTAAGGGGAAGGGAGGGAGGGGGGCAGAGAGACAGGGGGAGGGAGGGAGGGGGACAGAGAGACACGGGGGACAGAGAGACAGGGGGGAGGGAGGGGGGCAGAGACAGAGTCAAGGGGAGGGAGGGGGTTAAGAGACAGAGACAAGGGGAGGGAAGGGGTTAAGAGACAGAGACAAGGGGAGTGAGGGGGTTAAGAGACAGAGACAAGGGGAGGGAAGGGGTTAAGAGACAGAGACAAGGGGAGTGAGGGGGTTAAGAGACAGACAAGGGGAGTGAGGGGGTTAAGAGACAGAGACAAGGGGAGGGAAGGGGTTAAGAGACAGAGACAAGGGGAGTGAGGGGGTTAAGAGACAGACAAGGGGAGGGGGGAGAAAGAGAAAAATGGGGGCAAGGGAAAGAGAAAGGCAGCATTGGCACATAAAAAGAAATTAAAACTAGAAATACATTTTTTGATATCATAATTTTTTATTAAAAAAGCAATTACATATGAATATATACAAGTTGAACTTTTTTCCTATAGGGTAGTCTTATATTCAGGCTTTTAGTTTTTTTCCTAATGGAATATCCAAAGTTTGGGGGGTCGTCTTATAATCAGGGTCGTCTTATAATCGAGCAAATACGGTATTGTTGAATTTTGAGTTGGATTTATCTAACGTCTAATGGTTCATAGTGAGGTTGAAGTCTCTAGAATTAAGTTTGGTTGTGGTGAGTCTCTCAGTAATTTATATAAATCGACAATTAAACTTATCTGGCCAGAATTGGCCAAATAGATACTGACCATTTTATTTTCAATGTTTGTATTCAGTAAAATATAGCGTCCCCCGAATGGTGCCTGAATGGTGGATTCTATTGTGTAAGTAAGGTTTTTGGATATTAGAAGTCCCTTGGGGAACATGGCAGAATAACGACAAGCTTACCATTGGGCTTATAAGGTGTTAACCTGGGGATCAAACCAATGGGTCTACCATAGGAAGATGATATCCAGGTTGAGCTTTTTTACTTTTGATTGGTGAGCAGTGTTAATTTTGATGGAACAGACATTGTGCTGCAGCCTATGCCACACAAGGGACATTTTGGTTATCTGCGTGCTCACTGAAAACTAGTTACATATAAATTTTGATAGTTATGTACACATTTTTATGTCCATAATTGTGTAAGAAAAACACATATTAACTGTTTCAATACCACAAGACAAAGAAAAGCCTTGGTTAAAAGGATTAAATAGAGAAAGTAATGTAAGAAAAGGTACATTTTTTTATGCACGGTCTGCTTCTGGCATCAGCTCACGGATTAATGCATTTTCCCCCCATTGGCACTTCAGCTCTCAGCAGTAGATCATTTATCCTGATGTCAATTCACCAGAGGGCATTTTAGCTTCCTAAGTGTTTAGCGCAATATTCGTCCTTTATCAATAACCAATAAAAACAGACATTTGTTCACGTGAAAGGTTAGTAGGTTTTCCTTCAGGACAACAGGAATTTGTAAGTAATGGTAACGGGTCTCAGCAGCGATAACGCTTTGGAATTTACTTCCTCTTTGGATTAGATGGCTAAATATGTGATATGGTTTGAAAAAACGGTACTTGATTTTTTTGTTTGTAAATCACACAGAGTAAGATGCACTATAGTCTATTTTAATAGCAGTCATACATTATTCCAAATAGGCTTGACTTTACATTTTAGGACAGTGGCTTTATAGAACTTGAAATACAAAAACGGTGGTCCCATTTTAAAGTGACCAATAATATATTAGTATATATCGCAGCATTCTACTACAGATTTCTAGAACATTGAGTACATAGATTTGGTCATTTTATTACTAAACGCGGTTGTAGCAAAGCAATGTTATCTTAAAAGGGTTAGATCCTGGTCTAACACCTATAGCAAATATTTCGAGTAAAAAAGCCAAGTATTATGCCTCAGGTTTGCATGATGACCATTTTAAGTCCTGATAAAGTTAAAAATGTTCTTTATTATAGCTTGAATTCTATACATGCGCATCCAGAGAGGGGTGGCGAAAGGGGGATAAAGTAACATTTTGGTCCCCCTCCTGGAAAATGTCTGAGTATGCCCATGCTTCAATACACAGTAAAAGGGCATGACTATAAATTGTGTACTGGTGCAGTTCATAAATACATTTCATCTTCTCTAAGGCTTTACACTGCTGTTATTGTAAAGATATTCATATGTGCATAAAACTAGACATTTCAAAACATATTACATGTGCAGTATTTTATAAGGATGTTAAATACTCAGTCAGTGACTCATATTTCTAAAGATCAAAGCTTTGTGGTTGTGAAATCTTAAGTAGTGGAATATGCTTGCTCTCATAAAATACTATCATCGACTGAAAGCAGATCAGTTCATTCATTACAGACAACTCACATTACCGCTGTATGAGACATCCTGTCAACACTATAAATCATGAGGACATTATAATACAGTGAAAATGGTTTTGTCCTATGCAGTTAGAACAAGGATACACTGCTGGGACCAAGTGTGAAAAGGATTGACACATATACCAGGACAAAACCAAAAGGAGACAGAAATGGCATTGTATACAGATTTCCAAATATGCCTGAAAACATATAGATATTTTGTTTCATATTATACTTATGTGTGGTTTTCGCAGATGCAGGAAACATCAGTTCATTCATATAATCCTTCCCGTTATTTTATTGGATGATGTCCATGTTTCCCCCTTATCTCGCACTGATAATGAAGAATTATTAATTCCATACCTGCCAGTAAACAGAGGGTTCCACCCCAGGATGCAGAGGAGGATTGACCAAGCTAGTGCAGGTTCATGAGATGTTGCATGACCCAGTGACATTGTAAATCTTGCCTCCCTGGGTCTGCAGGACCTCAAGATTGTGTGTTTTAAGCTGTATAAATCCATAAGACATTTAAACTGGATTTAATAAAGACACTGTGTTTCTGTTTCCAAGCAGCACTCATAGCAGGACATGCCCAGAATTGAATGATAGTGCCCGCCAAAAATGGGACTGTCTTAAACACTACTATATTCATTAATCTTAGTGCGATGTCCCTTTAAAATGTAACCATTAACATGTATTTATGAGTCTAGTTTTTTCAGAAAGGAGTGTTTTGATTACAAGTTCCGTGAATACAATCTGGATGGTGGGGTATATTCTAGCTTCAAAGAAGCTAGAAATGTAGTGAAAGGTTTTACTGCATTATTTCTATAATCAAAAAATATTTTGGAGGGTTTCTGACACTTATACAATATTTTCATGTATAAAGCCATTTAATATCCTTGAAAGACTGGAAAAGAAAAGTACTCATTTGCCTGATTGGATGTCATCAATCCACTTGCTAAACTAATACAACCCCAAGAAACATATTCGCTAATAGAATACAAATCATACAGTCTCATGAGATTTATTTCTGACAGAGCACCATCTGTGCTGAGCTGCGGCGGTTCAAAAACATTTCCTTGTTTTTCTTTATGAAATTAATTTATAAGACCTGTCATAATAATCCGCAAGGATTTAGCTTAAATGTTTTACTGCACTCCGAGGTATTCCGAGTATGGTGCTCATTGCTGAACTTGCCTTGTATGTGACAAGCATTATTTGCTTGTTCATTCGATATAGGTGATAGAACCACCATCTGGGCAAAGAGCCAAGCAAAAAAACAGAGAGATTCTCTAGCTGCACATAATTCTAAGTTGTAACTAATGAATGCTTATTCAAAACTTGAAGCATGTCTAATCAAGGTCAGAATGGGATGGTCATTTTTAATTAATAATATAATGAAATAAAGATTTGCCCATGGAAAACATTTTCTCACTAATTTGTCCTGAAATGCCGTTCCCCTTATTATATCACATTTCTTTGCCTGATAACCTCTCTAGAATAATCGCATTCCATTTTCCTTCACATACATTAAATCCCTCGTTTTCATATCTGCTATACCCAGACCTCTTTTACCAAAAGGAACCAGGATGGTTCCTTAGAACTTATCAGTAGGGCATAGTTTCAGATTTAGGTTCCTGGCATTATTGTTACCTATTCACAGTTTACCATATTTGATAAAATATAAGACGATCATGATTATAACACAACCCAGAAACTTTGGATCTTAATTTTGAAAAAAATTGAGGCAAACAAAATTGTACTAGTATAATCTCCTATACATGTAAACTGTTTTTTATATTTAATAAAAATATTATTGAAAAATGAATTTCTTGTTTTTATTTCTTTCTTCTGTCCCCCTTCATTCCAGTTCTTCTGCTAACCTTTCATGATTTCCCAATAACAAAATATTGCATCCCCGGGATCCCCAGACTATTGCTACCACAGACTTGCCAGTGCCCCAAGGCTTGCCAATACAACCTCAGTCTTTTCAATTCACCTCCAGGACTTGCCAATGCATTGACAGGATCGTCAATGCACCCCCAGGACACTTTCTGGTATCTGTGCTCTGCTCAGTGGGTACAGGCATCCTCTGGTGCTGCCCAACACTTCCACTGGGTCTAATGAGACAGAACTCCGGGAGGTTATATGAGTGCACAGAATTCATCCAGCTGCCTGTCGAGAAGTATCCAGGTCCCTGGCAGTTCTGTGGGGGATCTGAGTCCTAGTCTTATAGTCTATTTAATGTCTGATTATAAGATCACCTCGAATATAAGAAACATGGACATTTTCAGAGAATGTATGCTCTGGGGGAAAAAAAACATGTCTTATATTCAAGTAAATACAGTATGTATTTCTAGAAGATATAGACAGTAAAGTTGATATGTGGAATCACACTCGCATTGATAGGGTGTTGTATAGATAGGCAAGATTTCACCCAATTTCAAAAATATACCAAAAGATTGAGAACCACTCTTTCTGGGCTAAAACATTGCCTGTAGCAGAATAATTCTTTTGCAGATACGCAAAGACTAAACACCAAGAAGTGAGCTCCAGACTCCAGTACTTTGAACAAGTTTCAGTCTCACTGGGTTACAAAAACACTAGCAGAGCTACAAACCCCAGAGAGGGCTCCAGTGCCAAAAATCGGGTCTGAATTAAAGGGCACTCTGACCATAAAAAATGACAAATATACAGAAAATGGCATAGAAAAAATGGTAATTTATTAAAGGTCCATAAAAATGGGGTACCTAAAGGTGAGAGCACGTCTAATAGTGTAAAAAAAGCACAAACACAATATTTACAACAATTACACTGACAGATATAAAAAAAACTGTGATCCTGCAGGGCAGAGACAAAGCAAGCAGGTGTAGCTATAATGCTGTACACATAAGCTGATCTACCATTAAACTTGGTAAGTATGAATGATATACAGTATGTAAGAAATTTTCAGCTGTAGATAGTCCTGCTGCAAGTAAAAAAAAAAAAAAAGGGAGAGGTATAAATAGGTGATGAAAATCAGCAGTAAAGTGGCTCTGCAGGTGTAGAACACAGGCTGATGCAGCATTTAGGGATAATGTGAATAGATAAAGTGCAACTCCAAGGTTTAAAGTCCACAAGTATATATGGAGGGTAGCATAAACACTGGGACCGAACACTTAATAGCCGCTGTGTGCTTGGCAGACTTGGTACCTGAAGCTCCTGGGTGTAGCCCTCTGGTTACCTCCAGCAAACGGTCACCTGATATGAATTGCTTAGCGCCAAAGTGAACTGAGTGAAGTTTCCACAGCCCTTGGAAAGAAACAAAAAATGGTATTCCCATACAAATTGCTCCATGCAGTCACAGCCTTCAAATTGCAGTTAGGGGCACTAATGTGCATATGCAGAGACTCTTCCTTGGCTCCTCCCACAGGAAAGTGATGTAAAAAAAAACGACGATCGTTTCGCAAAAGGCTTCTTCCGGGTCACGGGGTTACATGACATTACGTTATCCTGCCCACAACAGGCTTTATGCCCGATGCATACTAGAACCCTGTCCTTATTTTGGCAGGTATTTTAGGAATTTTCTGGCTTTCAGCCAACTGTTCTTACCATTGCCATAGATTCTGATATCCATTGCCACTCCACTACTCCAATAATTGTGGGGGAAGGTGCTACATATGCAACAAGTTGGGGAGGATCACACGACCATTCAACTGGTGATTGTGACACTTTAATGTGTATTCTCCAGAACTGTACTTAACCATAGTTATACAGACCACATTAAGGATATTATTTTTGTTAACATATTAAATGGAATATCTGAAAATATGTACACTGTAGGTTATATTTGAAAAGCCAACCTATTTAATCTTTTAGCCATATCACAAAGCGTGTAGAATATTTTGTGTACTGAGGTTTTAACGTTTGTGTACATTTTCTCTACTCAAAGTCACGTTGGGAGAGAAAGCACTTAGATTACATAAGAGGCTGCTCTGTGACCTGCAGGTTATTTGAGAATAGTATTTTATTCACGTTCTCTGTGCATTCCATGCTGTTGCTCCCCAGTGAGAAAGCAGTTATTTTAAGCATTTTAGTCAAATTGCAAACAGAGAGTCAAAAAACACAGGAAACCAGAACACCTAGAAAATGAGTCCGCAATATACTTTTCAATAAAACTGTCATCTCATTTTTTTTTATGGACAATACATTTCATATCTAAGAAAAAACATTTAATTTCTATAAAAAGTAGCAATATGTTAGCTATTGCAATAATAACATTGTGCATCTGAAATTCAAGTGGACGTATGGTGCACATTATAGTATGGTGTATTTTATAGTATGGTGTATATTATAGTATGGTGTATATTATATTTGATGATACTTTAATAATAACAAAGTGATTAACCATGAGGGGTATATTCAGATGTTAGTAATCATTTGCACACTAAATACATACTGAGGTCTATCTTATCCAGCATTCATGCCAACGTTGGTAGCTTGTATCCCAGGACACCAGTACAGATACTGGGTGTCTAGTATTCAGTTCTTCATTGTTTACACCATTGATTCACAACTCAAAAAATGTATTGTTGCCTACAACTGTCCTATAGAAATGCAATATCACTTCTTCCTAATACCAACAGTGATTCTCAGCTCACGCTATATGTAGATTCAGTACTTGTTACAATAAATTGAAAGAAAATGCAAAAAGGACAAAGGCTTCACAATAGGAAAATTGGTAGTTATGCAGCATTGGTGGCTAACCATTGGCACTGTTATTACATTTCTCATGATTTTCAGCCAACCAAATGGAAGGCTGGGAATCCTGAGATCGGCATTCCATAGCAGCTGCATTAACAATATATAATTATATATTAGCTTACCTTTGGCACTCCAGTTATAGAGTTATAGGAGTCATGGTAAATGTAGTCTCAAGAACTGGAGTGTTCACTAACACTAGGGGAAATACATGTTTGAATGAAGTACCTTGTGTCACTGCCCAGATGAACAAGAAAAGAGCAGACAAAACCACTCTGACAGGAAGGGGGTGCTGCACTACCTTAGCTGAATTTCTAAGTGGGTGAGGGTGACAAGTACCCCCCTTTCCCCTTCCCACACCCAGGAGTACACTTTTTTTTTTAGAATGCTTCTATTCAGCTGTCTATTCAAGAAATGTTAATTTTATTGGAAAGTAATAGCACTTTAGAATAATTTACATCTCTTTTTTTAACTAGCCATAAACATAACAATCAGAACTAAATTATTATAGTTTACACATGGCAAACCACATGCTAATGTGTGTGTAAATAAAAGTTACAGATATTATGCTTAGATGTTTTACAATGGTTTCTTTTATTGATAACTAATCCCGTTAATATATCGTACACAGCTCATACCAAGACAATAACAAATAATAACTGTTTATTTCCTCGTTTTATTTGCATTCTGTGTTAATTGCAGTAATGAAATCACACAAGTGCAGCTGCTGTGAATTATTTGGAGACAAATGATATTACTATAGCAGGTAATTTACAGCTTAAATTCCATTTAGGCATGTCCTGTAACTGTGTTGTGGGGACTACTGAGTTATGTTACGAGTCAGTAATAGACAGCCACATGGCACAAGTTCATCCCTATATGCTGAATTTCTCATTTGACATACTAACTTATCAAAAATCTTTAATTGTATTATTGGTGTAAAAAAGTTACAGTTACAGTGCTACCTATTTTCTCGGTGATAAATAAATGTAATGTATTGTTTCAGTTTTAAGGAAAGAAATTATTTGATTGAGCACCAGTCAAATGACCCCTTGTGCTCTGACGTCAGATCAGAGCGCAGGTACGTGAGAGACACCATGCTGCTTTCTCGCGTGGATATGCTGCTGAGGAGAGATCTTATGATCTCCCCAGCCAGCATCTCTGCTGGCACGCTTTATTTATTTTTTTCAGAGCGGGCCCAGGTGTATCTACCATCACCCCCTTATGGCGGCCCTGATCACATCTATATTTACCTTTCACGTGTCGCATATTGTGCACTGCTTCAAAAATAATGTCTGTGGAGATATAGCCAATTTGAAATAAAGTACAAAATGAAAAAATAAAAACAAAATACAAAAATGTTACATTTTACATAAAATATCTGTAAGGGGGACTGATAAGGATAATTGATAATGAGCCTTGGAATATGTGTATGCTAACTAATAATATAGTTTTCTAGTGAACAGCCTTTAGCAGGCTCACATTAATCAACATCATGTAAGGAGACATCTGGTAGTAAAAAAGAATGATACAAAGCCAACAACAAATATCTTCATATTCATTTTAGTTACATTCCAAAATTGTATGCAGACAATAATTCCCGCGTCTCTGAGAGGAAGACAACTACATAGCAAAGTCTACAACCTGTGTGGGACTTTCAGAGGGAAGGTGTTAGCATTTAACGTCATTACAGGCACCTTAATATGAGTCGACTTTTATTCTCTACTATACACTGCTTTTCAGAAGGTAGTTTTACAATATACGAGTTTCAAACTTAAAGAAAAAAATTCCCATTACATTTCCATAAAATCTACAGAATTTAATTGCCAAATAAATTCTGTTTAATTAATTTTACAAAGCATATTTGTATAAAAACTCAGTGAGACTTGACCATATTATAAATTGCTGTGAGTAACACATAAGATTCTACTTTTTACATTATTCCCCTCAGACACAAAGTGTTAATTTTCCTGGCAAGAGAAACTCTTCCCTGGTGCAAACTAGACAAATGTTCTGACATATTAACTTGTAGACATCCAACTAGATGACACTAGCAGATGTACAAATTACTGCAATATCAAGGACACAAAATCTCATTAAATATAGTTACTGACACACAGAGAATTGAATACAGACACTCATGTGCGAGGCAGTGTGGTTAAAAGAAAATAATTCACACACTACATAAAACCTTGGTGATGAAAAAAAAGGCCACAAAAAATTTATTGAAATATAACATAATATAAATTGTAGCGAAATAACATAATCCTTGTCTTGTGCTAAAGGAAATATATATATAACCTTCATCATATGAATATTAATCCCCAGTCAGACATTAATAAAACAAGCTCAGTCTATACCACTTGACCAGCCTATACCACTTGAACAATCTGCTAGTAGTAGGCTCTCACCCAGACTGGTTAACACAAGAAAGAACAGTATTCATTATGAAGGATCAGCACAATTGTACAATGCCGCTCAACTAGCAGCCAATAACATACCTTCCCACAGCATTGAAAGCCCTATAAGGCATCCTACCTGCCAAGCTACAGGACTATATGGGCCACTACATGAGCCCAGCACAGAAGGGCATTTGGAACAACAACAGAGACTCAAAAAAAACAGTTGCACAGACCAGTCACCCAAGACTAAAGATCTAGACAGACCAACTTGAACACAGCCTGGACTGACTACAGAAAAGCTTAGTACTCAATGCCACAAACATGGATTTGTGAATGCCTGGCATAACACAAAGTTAACAAGACACTAAAGGCCTTTCTCTACAACCCAATGGAGCACTGGAAGAAAACAGTTAGCCGAAGTGACCACCAAGGGTGGTATAGCAAGGTGATGCACTGTCAGTACAAACACAAAGTGTAGACTGCTGCGCCTGTATGTGAACAGGTATGCAGCACTCGGGCACCGCTAGTGTCTCACTTTTGCAAAACAAATGCAATACAAAGAAAAACGTGACCAGTGCACTTCAACCAACACTACACACACTTATATTTACCCTTAGAACAAGTATGTATCTTGCAGTGTTGTACAAAGGGAATATGAAAAATAAAAGAATAAAACACACAATAGTGTAATATATCAAAGAAAAAGTGAAATAAAGTGAATGAATGGTGCCAAGTGGCCACTCACATTCGTCTGAGCAACTACTTGCTCAGGCATATCAGCATAAGGGAGCCCAGGGAAAGGGTTAATGATGATCCGTCACTTCATCCATGAAGACTCCACAAAATATTTCAACACATGAGGAAGAAGGAAGACAAGGATATTAATGAACACTGTTTAATATGTAATACAAATAAAACATAGAATTCTTACAGTTAAAATCTGAAGAGTCCTCAATTTCAATAAAAGCAGTAAAAATAATAAAAATCCTTGAAAAAGAGTCCAGTGTTGCACATCCCTTGTTTCCTGTAGCACACAACGCGTTTCTCCTCTTTTGTGAGGCTTTTTCAAGCACTGCTATTCTACATAGGCTTTAACTGCCTCAACCTGCAAGAACTGGATCCAGATACAAGTTCAAGATTGTAACCACCATCAGCCACCTTCTCTATACGGATGACATCAAGATGTATGCTAAGAGCGAACAACTCAATCCAACTGACATGAATTTACAGTGAAGATATTGGAATGTCAATTTAGACTGGAGACGTGTGGCTGGATTGTAGCAAGAAGAGGGAAGGAACTTAAGAATGATAGAGTGGAACTGCCAGCAGGGCACACAGTACACATACAGACCAACTACAAGTACCTTGGTATCCCACAATCACATGGGAGGAGGCCCGGAATAAAGCAACATCCAAGTACCACCAAAGGATAAGATAGGTCATGAAAAACCAGCTCAATGGGAGGAACAAGATCCATCAATATGTTTGGCAGTCATCAGAAATTCTACCAGTATCGTGAGCTTGAGATAGTTATTATTTTGATTGTCTTCGGGCCAATGTTAAGTCTATGGAGGTTATAGAACTGCAGATATATTGTTAAAAGAAAAGGTGGCAACCTGAAAAGTTATCTAAATGGCTATTGAAAGATTACAAGTCCCTACATCAAAAATCTTAAGAACTTAACATTTCAGGAGAAAATAAGACTGAATAACTGTCATCAAATATAAAGCGTAAAACTGTACTGGGATCTTCACTTCAGAAAGCTTAGTCTCCGTGAGGAATCACTTTGAATGTAACACTTAAAACTTGGTAAGAAGATCATGAATAAAAAGGAGAGAAACAAAATACAGAAGACTGCCTGAGGTCTTGTGGTTATGGCTGTTCCACTAAGCCATGTATTGATTTTTGTATCTGAGAGACAGAAATATGATTGGGATTATTTGTCAACTAGGTCAAACTAAACATTTGTCACCTGAATTCATATCGTTTTAGATGAAACATTTTTTTTGCAAGCTGTGTGAAATCAATAGTCTTTAAGTAAGTAGTAAATAACTGACACAAAAAGAACTGAAAATCAGCAGTAGCTGATAACTTGTTAACCAAACATGAAACTATAGCATGTACTAACCATGTATAAAACCGTAATTGCTCGATTATAAGATGACCCTGATTATAAGACAACCCCCCAAACTGGTGACTATTACATTTTTATTTTTCACTTAGAACTTTTTAATAAATCATTATGGTGTAATGATTTTCAGGTAATTAGTTGCATAAAACCGTAATTGCTCGATTATAAGATGACCCTGATTATAAGACAACCCCCCAAACTTTGTATATTCCTTTAGGAAAAAAACTAAAAAGCCTGAATATAAAAGACTACCGTATAGGAAAAAAGTTCAACTTGTATATATTAACATGTAAATTGCTTTTTTAATAAAAAAATTATATCAAAAAATGCATTTATTGTTTTTATTTCCTTTTATGTGCCAATGCTGCCTCTCTCTTTCCCTTGCCCCCAACTTTGTCTCTCTCCCCCCCTTAGTGTTCTCTCTCTCTCCCCTTGACTCCCCCCTCGCTCCCCTTGTCTCTCTCCCCCCCCTGTGCCCCCCCTCCCTCCTCTTGTCTCTCTCTTCACCCACTCCCTCCCCTTGTCTCTCTCTTCCCCCCTCCCTCCCCTTGTCTCTCTCTTCCCCCCTTCCCTCCCCTTGTCTCTCTCTTCCCCTTTTCCCTTCCCTCTGTGTCTTCCCCCCTCCCCTTCCCTCCCCTTGTCTCTGTTTCTTCCCCCCCTTCCCTCCCCTTGTCTCTGTCTCTGCCCTCCCCCCTCCCCTTGTTGCTCTGGTCCCCCCTCCCTCCCTCCACCCCCCTCACCTTGTTCTCTTTCCCTGGTGGCTAGTGGGGGCAGCCGGGGGATGTCTGCACGATACGTGCAGACATCCTCCATGCTGCCCGACACCTCCGTCTATTATGATGGACAGCCGGTCCGTCATAATAGACGGAAGTTTCAGGCAGCATGGAGGATGTCTGCACCCCCGGCTGCCCGATTCTCCCTGGTGGCTAGCGGGGCAGCAGAGGACGTCTGCGCGACGAGCGCAGACCTCCCCTACTGCCGCCCGGCACGACCGCCGGGACTTTTATGACGAAGCCGGAAGTTTCTGGCTTCATCATAGAAGCCCCAGTGGTCGTGCCGGGCGGCAGCAGGGGAGTCTGCGCTCATCACGCAGACATCCCCTGCTGTTAGAGAGGGGGATCCAGGTCCCCTGCAGCTTTGCTGGGGACCTGGATCCCAGTCTTATAGTCTGACCTCAATTTGAGGTCAGATTATAAGACGACCTCGATTATAAGACGAAAGGTCGTTTTCAGAATTTTTTTTCTGAAAAAAACCTCGTCTTATAATCAAGCAAATACGGTAATAAGAGAGGAGCTAAGGGGAGGAGGCCAGGGAAAGGACATACTACTGACAGAGAAGGGAATAGAGGATCTGCCAGGGAAACAGGGGAGTAGGTTAACCCTTCTCAAGGAGTTTTAGAGAAGCCCTGCACACCAGCCAGACAGAAGGTAAGCTGAGCTCCAGTCCATGGCCTTTAAAACCAATTTGTTTCTGTGGAGGATGATGACGATGGATGCCACTAACCAGCAGCAAGAGAGTTCCAGTGGTGATAACGACAGAGTAGATCAGCAGCATCAATATGATGGCCAGCTAGAGAATGTGGACCTGGTGAAGATTGTAGTCAAGCACAGTGAACTTCGTGTCACCAAGATGCAGCCAAAGGCACTGCAGCTGAAAGAAAATCAGCCTGGCAAAAGGTAGAGGATCTGGGTATCAGACTTTCACAAGCTGCTCATCATCCACAGCAGGGATATATAGTGATGCAGTTACGATTTCCAGTGACATCATTTAGGGCTGAGCTTCTCATGAACACACCTTGGGGGGGGGGGGAGCTTATAACTCTTGCCTATAAATGACCATTTTCCTGATTAGCTGTTGTCTGTGTTTTATTTCTGGCCTTTGTTTGTGACCCATTGTCAAATGTACTGCTTTGCACTCGTTACCGAACCCGCTGTTCCTGGTCGACTCTGATCCATTGCTGCCAGCAACAAACTTTTGGACGTTCTCTGCCTTTATCTCAATTTTGCACTGTATTCCTGGTTCCACTTGCAACCACCTGAACCTGGTGGGCTTAATCCACTGGGAGAAGGTGGGTGATTTCTTTCTGCCAATGCCACCATCTGTCTAGAGAGTACAGTTCCTGTTTGGCTCATCCAGCGTGTACCACAACATTGGAAAGATCTACATAAATATTTTGTGCAACTTTCATGCACATATTCTGTTATCTGTAATTTTCTGAGCATATCCATATTGCTTTCAAAAATATGATAATTTTAATTCTTACAACTCATGCCACTTAAATAATTATAATAAAAATAATGCTAAGAATAAAGGCAAAAACCTGTTATCCACCGCTCATGCCTCCAGAAGTTATCGTTAGACCATAAGGAAAATTGTGGCTTCGAAGCAGACCGACACTTTTGCCAAGAAAGCAACATTTTACAGAATGTCAGCAAAAAGTGTTTCTAAAAGGGAGAATCGATGACTGGTCAAGTAAAGAAAAGGTTATCACTGCAGCTGCACTTCCAAAGAATTGAAAGGTAAAGACCTTCTTGACATCCTCGGCATGAGATAAGGATTTGAAATTTGTCTCGACAAAAGGGAAATCCAAGTTAATGACTTACATTTATGTAACTGAAAAGAAAGACACATTTTAGCAATGTACAGGAGAAACAACAAACACGTATTCAAATTAATCTCTGCCAATGTTCATAATGAATAAATGTATTATGTTTGTTGTGTTTGTAAATTTTGTTCTGAGCTTGTATAACATCTGGACCCAGTTCTGTAGGACATATTCATGCCTTCTTTTTCCAACAACAGCCCCCTTGTCAACAACAGATACAGTAATCAGAAGGGGCAGAGATGCTGGAATGCTAATGTTTACAACTTCTGAACTAGCACTTTACTGAAGAAAAGTACAGAACTCATGACTACATTTACAGCCCCTGTAAATTCACAACTGAAGTACAAAGTAAAGAGAAAAACTGAAGGGCTTTATCAAAGTGATAAATGAAGAGAGCTGATTACCAGCACTTGTAATGGAAAACTCCCGTAAATGCTCATAAAAAGCACAAAGGAAAAACAGTATTAACGTGTGCTGTGTTCTCTTCTCTACAACTTTGAACTCAGTGCATTTATATATTGTTTTTTTCCTGATGTACAAGTGTTCTTGTCAGGGCCGGACTGGCCTGCCCCGGGACCGCCTTGGCCACTTAAAGTGAAGCGGCGGCGGCCGCCACTTTAAGAGTTCGGCTGCTGCAGCATCTGGCGGCAGCAGACAAATTTCTTAAAGCGGCGACGGCCACCGAATTGCTTAAAGCGGCGGTGGGCCACTTTAAGCAATTCGGCGGCCGTCGCCGCTTTAAGAAATTCGCCTGCTGCCGCCGGATGCTGCAGAAGCAGTTCCGGCGGCGGGATGGGGAGCAGAGAACGCAAGGTGAGTGAGACATAAAGGGCAGGGGGTGAAAGACACTACAGGGGGGGTGAAAGACACTACAGGGGGAGGGGGAAGGGTGGGGTGAAAGACACTACAGGGGGAGGGGGAAGGGTGGGGGGTGAAAGACACTACAGGGGGGGAAGGGGGGGTGAAAGACACTACAGGGGGAGGGGGAAGGGTGGGGTGAAAGACACTACAGGGGGAGGGGGAAGGGTGGGGGTGAAAGACACTACAGGGGGGGAAGGGGGGGGAAAGACACTACAGGGGAAGGGGGAAGGGTGGGGTGAAAGACACTACAGGGGGGGTGAAAGACACTACAGGGGGAGATGGAAGGGGGGGTGAAAGACACTACAGGGGGAGGTGGAAGGGGGGGTGAAAGACTGTACAGGGGAAGAGGAGGGTGTGAAAGACTACAGGGGGAAAGGGGTGAAAGACACTAAGGGGAAAGGTGGGAAGAGAGATGCCACAGAAAGGACACACAGAGAGCGAGACGCCACAGAGAGCGAGACGCCACAGAGAGCGAGATACCCAACAGAGAGAGAGATGCCACAGAGAGAGAGAGAGAGATGCCACAGAGAGAGAGAGAGATGCCACAGAGAGAGAGAGAGAAAGAGACGCCACAGAGAGAGAGAGAGACGCCACAGAGAGGGAGAGAGACGCCACAGAAAGGACAGAGAGAGAGAGAGAGAAAGGACACAGAGAGAGAGAGACGCCACAGAAAGACAGAGAGAGAGACGCCACACAAAAAAAAGACAGAGAGAGAGACGCCACAGAAAAGACAGAGAGAGAGACGCCACAGAAAAGACAGAGAGAGAGACGCCACAGAAAGGACAGAGACAGGCTACAGATATGCGAGAGACAGGCTACAGGATATGTCTCACACACTGCCCTGATATATACCTCTGCACAGGACAATTCATATAACTCTGTGTACATACTGGAGGTATATATATTGCCCTAGACAGGCTTATATATCAGTCTTATCTATAAATAATACACTGTTCAGATGTGCTTTTTAAAATGCATGATTTTCCCTTGTATGAATAAAAAAATTATATTATGCTATGGGCTGGTTTAAAAATCTTATGCAATGGGGCTGGTATATAAATTTTTTCCAGGGCTGGTTTTTGTTCCCAGTCCGGCCCTGGTTCTTGTACACACCAAAAATTACAACTACAAACAATCCACTGTCCTGGGGGATGGGGGGGTCTATTTTTTTAAAATACATTTTTAATGGTTTACATTTCAATTCCATACAGCCGAATTGCGTGCGTATCAATTTGGACCAGAATTAAGGAATATTGAGTAGCATTTTGGGGATTTGTGAATCTCAGCTACAGTCCCCGACCCAAATCAAATTTGGGACAATTCAAGGTATATTGAGTAGACCATTTTATTCATTTGTGTATTTAGAATGCTTTATTCTCATTCTAATTACTACCCAAATTACATAAACAGTTAATGATAGGCTATGAAAATGTCCCAACAATGCCCCGCCCATAGCCACACCTTCAGCCACTCTCACAAAAATAAATGTGTCCCTCTTTGGCCATTTGAAATGTTGGGAGGTAGACATCATACAGTCTTACTAATAGATATACTACCGTATTTGCTCGAATATAAGACGACCCTGTTTATAAGACGACCCCCCAAACTTTGGATATTCCTTTAGGAAAAAAACTAAAAGCCTGAATATAAGTTTAACTTGTATATATTCACAAGCAAATTGCTTTTTAATATTTAATAAAAATTATGATATAAAAAATAATGCATTTCTTGTTTTATTTCCTTTTATGTGCCAATGATGCCTCTCTCTCCCCCTCCCCCAAGCTTTGTCTCTCTCTCTCTCTCTCTCCCCCCCTTTCCCCCCTCAGTGTTTTCACTCTCTCTCCCCCCAGTGTTATCTCTCTCCCCCTCCCTCCCACGTTGTCTCTCCCTCCACCCGAACTTTTCTCTCTCTCTCCCCCAAACTTTTCTCTCTCTCTCCCCCCCCTCCACCTCACCTTGTCTCTCCCCCCCTTGTCTCTCTCTCCCCCCTTTTTCTCTCTCTCCCCCTCCCCCTATCTCTCTCTCTCAGGCGGTCCGTCATAATAGACAGAAGCACGATATGCGCAGACATCCTCAGCTGCTGCCTGGCACTTTCGCCGGGACTTTTATGATGAATTCGGAAGCACCCGACTGACGTGCCGGGCAGCAGCTGAGGATGTCTGCACGCATTGCACAGACATTCACCAGCTGTTAGTGAGGGGGATCAAGGTCCCCTGCAGCTCTGCGGGGGCCTGGATCCCAGTCTTATAGTCTGACCTCGATTTGAGGTCAGACTATAAGATGAGCTTGAATATAAGACGAGGGGTCTTTTTAAGAGCATTTGCTCAGAAAACAACCTCATCTTATATTCGAGCAAATACGGTATTTTTTATATCATTTTCATGAATCACAAGAGTTTCCTTTGTCTACATCTGAATGGAAAAATGCAAGAATGCAGTTTCCACAAACTCAGTGGTTTGTATGAATGTCCTGTTCTATATGCCATTTAAATTGCTCTCAAAAATACAAAAGAAGATTACTCTAAAACAGGTGCTTTTGCAAATAAACAAAACAAAGCATTAGCCATTGTCACTCCGATTGCTTTTGTGAAATAAATCACAGTGTTTCAGAGACTGAAAAGGTATCTCTAAGTGCAAGGGGTGTTGAAGATTGTTTTATATGAAACACACTTACAGAGGACACGGTACTTCATCATTTCATGGTTTGTATAAACAATACAGAATACATAGTTTCATATAAAAGCCATCTGCTAATTTCCAGTTGCCTTTAAAAGTACACTCAGAATCATGTTTAAGTGTTTTAAATGAAACTTCACAGCATGATTGTGCCATCCTTTAAAACCAGGGTGCACTCACATATATGTGATGTGCAGACAGTTGTAACAAGTAACGGGGGCAACACACTGGAACTGTTTTTCTGCATGCTGCCCATTGACCTCATGAACCAAATTTGGCATCACATGTGGTGTCAATCTATCTGCTTTAAGACCACAAGGATACATTATCATCGAGTTTTATTTTTTTAAAGCATTATTTAAGAATTGCACTTTATATTGCCAAATGACATGGGTCTTCAAAACGACTGCATCCCTGCCACATCCAGCCCACAACAACTTGAAATCAGAGCAGTGCTTAGGTTCCAAGGTGGTACTGACTTCAGGCAAACAAGGAGTGTAATGGACAAAATGTCTCTTTTACTATTATATATTTGTGTTTATGTCTTATTTGGCACACTTCCCTAAAGGTCATAATTTCTTACAGATGCTTAAGTATAAGCATTGCATTCCGTTGTCTGTTTAATCCCTTACACATGTGCTCAAATAAACTACTTCCTATGGAAACTCCTCCCATCCAAGCTACCCCTTCCCCCCTGCTAAGGAGCAAGTCTCATGTAACACATTCTTATAAAGACCAGCTTCCGGTACTAACTCCTCCCCCTTTCTCTTGTACAAGTTATTGCATGCCACGTGCAACAAAATGGAGAATCACTGGTAAAGTAACAGTAACTGTTCCCCCTGGAGCCCCTCTTTGTTCAGTAACTACTCACTCCCCCCTCCCATCGTGTAACCAAGATGGAGCTGGAATGTGGGTGGGAGAACTCTATAAAGATGACATCACATTCTGTAGGGTGGGCTTAAAGAAGACCCCCCAACTGTTAGCCAATTGTTGAACATATATTGTATCTTTAAACTATGACTGTACTGTGACGTATTCCTGCTTTAAAAGGAATCCCCCACTCTGAGAAATAAAGGTTTGCCTCAGGTTTTTCACTGATCAGAAACTTTGTCTCCGGTGTGAATTACTTCTAGGGGAGAGCGCATTAGTTGATCAATTTGGAAGGAGTAGATAGACAATAAAGCAAAGTTTGCTTTGATCCAAATCAGTTGGCGCCCGAACAGGGACATTTGGGTTGTGTTGCTACGGAAGCCGCATTGAGGACCGGAGAGGAGACCCCCAGAGACTGGAAAAAAGAGCCTGATCACCTCTGCATATGGTAAATTACCTATATATTTTCCTGTCTTTGGACTTGGCCTGCACTCCGTGTCTGCGCCCGGCTTCTCGTGGATAACTACTGAACAGGTATATAGTTTGCCCAAATGTCCCCTTTATTTGAATAGAACCTGTCAATTGTCTATCTACTTCCTTAGTCATTCCTGAGTGTGTGTTTTATGTGTGGAAGAGTCTGCTTGCCTGAGAATCTGTTATACTTCTGATGCATACTTGCCTGACATTGTGGTGTTGTTTTATTTGTTGTTTTAAGCTGAGAATCTTAATAAGAAAGATCTAGCTGAGTGTTATTGCTTTGTTTTTTTGATTTGCCTTGTTTGGATTAAACTTGGTGTTTTATTTGTTGTTTTAAGCTGAGAATCTTGATAAGAAAGATCTAGCTGAGTGTTACTGTTTTATTTTTATGATTTGCCTAGTTTTAAAGGTGTTATTTTTTGTAGGTTTAGTTAAGCTAGTTTGGTGAACAGAAATACAAACAGGCGTCTGTTGTTTTGGTATGCAGATATTGTATGTGAAATTGAGTCTGTGTGTGACCTGAGTTTTTTTTTTATTAGCCAGCATTTATTTTAAGGTGTTTGTAATTTAATTACAGCTGTGTATTGTGTATTTGTCTGTATATGTCTTTTTGGGTACCATATATGTTAATTGTCTTGTTGCTCTCCTATTCTATCTTTTGTCTTTAGGTGAGCTGTGCTACAGCAGTCACATGGTTAAAAATCCTTTTGTGTTGGCTGAAAACTGTCCTTCTCCCCCCCACTGCTTTTTCACCCCTCCTTCTTTCTTGGTGTATAAGCAGCAGAAACTTTTTGTGTGTGCACATCTGCTTTCCCCCCTTTTTTTTTTATTGTCACCCCTCCCTTCCTTTTTGTGTGCTTAGGCACTCACATAGTTAATACTTTGGCTTTCAAAAACTGCAAAACACATGTGTTGTTACTGCAGTCCCAAGGAACACTCTTCAAAAGTTATTAACAGAAGAGAGATTGGTTACATTTGATGTTTCACTAGCAAAAACATAAATTAAAAGAAAAATAAATCATTTCAAGTATTGCTGAAGTAACAGAAAGAAATGTAGAGCAATATTGATAAGGAGGATACAAGATCTTAAAAGTAATAAAAATACATGTACCAACTTAAGCTTGCTAGAAACATTATGTCATAGATTAATTAGATGTGTTATAAATTGTATAAAAAGTGCAGATACAGGTAAATCTGGGAGGTGAGACTGATTTCTATTGTGGAAATTACTGAAAAGAAGTTGATAATGAGATGGTTCAAAAGTTATGTAGTTAGTGAATGGGTTAAGAGTCAGTAGATAGCTGTACTGGAAGATAAAGGAAAAATATATGGGAAAGTACAGGCTATAGAAGGTGGAGAATGGTTTATTGTTAAATTTGATGGTTTATGCAATGTGGTGAAGAATGTTTCTTGTCACTTTATACTCTTTTTGTTTTGTTTTTTAGAGAAGGAAACATATGTTATGTTAAGCAGTGGACAAAGCATGTAATCTGACCACTGACACGTCAGCTAAGTCCAATGGATAGCACAAAGTGTTACTGTGTATCGCAAATAGAACTATTCTAAATTAGAGAATATGACGTCATTATAATATTGAAAAATATGGGAATTTTGCTTTTACTAATAAATTGTTTGATAGAGATTTCTACAGGCCTGATTCCTATCAAATATGTATTTAGTGAGGTGATTTGATAAATTAGCTGATCAGGCTACTTCTATTAATGATGTTGTTCACGAAAAATCAGAAACAGTTGAAAGATTTAATTCTAGGCTAACTCAAACATTCTCTGATCTGGGTTTCAATACATGTAATAAGGCCCACACCCAGATGCTATCAGCTGTGCAGACCTTAAAGAACCCATAAGGAAAGGCCTAGAGTCGATCCAATTGCCCCAGCACAAGAAATCCAATCCTTTAATGTTTTCTTTATATAACCCTGCAATTCAGCCTAAACATCTCTCTACACAGAGACATCTTCGTCTTCAAAACTTTATTGTTACCCGATAATGTCTCCTTACTATTCAGATACACTTTGAATCCTGCCACTCTTCTGCCTCTTCCCAAGGGGGAGTACCACACTATTGGTACAGCTATTGAGGACCTGAAGAAGTGGCCATATTGAAAGTAAAAACTCATGGAAGATGGAATTCGGAAGAAACGTGTGGCAATCATAAGCTGACCAAGCCGCCATGGATGCTGCATGTTAATCAAGTGAAGTGGACAGAAGAGTGTCCGATCCAAAGTCTGATACAGGCACACACAAGTTGCTTCCTGGTGATTGGGTTCTGGTTAAAAAGTTCCAGCTCCAGAGGAAGCAGATCCTGTTATAACATGAATTATTTTGTGTATTTTTTCTTGCTGCTAGGTCTGATAAAAGCCCAACAAGTCGCAATCATGTTTACACATTTTGGTACAGTTCCTCTAATACACGGGTAGCCACATTTGCATTTGATTACTGTGATGTCGTAAATTGTACATTTCCATCGTCATTATTGTCAACAGTGTACAAAGATATACCCAACATCAAGGACCCATACATATGTGTGACTGATGACTACTGGAAATATGAGTGTAGTTCGTGGAAGGCAGCAGGTTGGAATACAGGGCCAGCCTGGGGCTATAGACCACAAAGTGCCTTAGACAGATTAGATAAAAATGGGGAGTCCTTACTGAAAAGAATGACGTTCAGGAAACCAGGGGGAGCGACACCTATAAAATTAGCTTTGAACATAGAACATCCCAGTCCTGGGGATGCTGGGCAATATGTAATGGGAATGTACTGGAAGGGAGGAGGTTCATACAGTAAACAGGGCACCTTTTACTTACGGGACATGTATGACTCACCTGACTGGGTAGGTACCACGCACATGACTATTAATCCTCTTAAGCCATACATCAAAAACCTAAAAGACATGATAGCTATAGCTAACCCCACGTATGAGGACACTATGGCTGTAGAGACGGGTTTCTCTGACACTAACTTATGGCTTGAATGGATGAGACATAACGCTAACAAAAACAACAGATCTAACTGCTATGTCTGTGGAGGAGCGAGGCCTCACTTAGGTACTGTCCCTTTAAACATACCTCCGGAGATAGAGATGTGTTTCCTAAGTCTCTATACTGCAATTAAAACTGACCGGACGGAATGTGAATCATGGACAAAGGAATACCCAATTATCCTTAAAGATGTTAAGCCAGATAGAGGTATCACCATATATCCAGGGAACTACACTTGTTATGGTATATATGATGGGGTAGGCCAATTCTTTGGTAATTTCACTGGTAAGTACTGTGCCACATATAGCTCAATGCCAGCTGCCTTACTCCAGCAACAAGTAAGATCTCTTGGGGACATATATTGGATTTGTGGGTATAAGCAGATTAGAACTAGATTGGAAGGTGTATGGTGGGGAGAATGTGCTCTAGCTAAGGTAATTATGCCTATACACATAATCTCCGACGGACACCAAGATACCCCAGGTACGGTACACCAATACTCTAGAATAAAGAGAGATACTCCTGTAAAAGGCAGTTTTGATCCCCATATCTATATAGATGCCATAGGAGTGCCAAGGGGGGTGCCGAATGAATTCAAAGCAAGAGATGAAGTGTCCGCAGGGTTTGAATCTATTTTCCCAATCATTACGGCCAATAAAAATGTAAATTGGATTAATTACATATATTATAATCAACAACGGTTTGTAAATTATACTAGAGATGCCCTCCAGGGTTTGGCGGAACAATAACAAGCAACTTCCCAGATGACCTTCCAGAATAGAATGGCCTTAGATATGATTCTGGCAGAGAAAGGGGGAGTATGTAAAATACTCCCAGACACCATGACATGCTGTACCTATATCCCAGATAATACAGGCCCTAATGGTAAGGTAACATTGGCAATAGAAAAGTTAAAGAGTTTGTCCAATGAACTGAAACGGAATTCTGGGGCCATGGATCCATGGGAAAAATGGTTTGGATGGATGTCTGGATGGCAAGGTGCTCTAGCCCAAATAGGTGTTGCCATTTTAATAATGATAATCATCCTCGCTCATCTTGTTTAATGCGTGTTACCCTGTCTTAGGAAATGCCTACAAAAGACAGTTCATCAGACAATCGATCAAACCACCCCGACCTTCCTTTACCACGAGATTGACGACATAGACTATGAAACACCACATACACCCTTACAGTCCCACCGCACCAAGTCAACAGCTACTTCCTCTTAAGGGCATTCAGGGATAGCGTCTGTCTCTACGGGCAAAAGTCTGTCGCGGGAGAAGTAGTGGACAAGCTGCTATGGGCCACCCGCGCAGTGAAGCGTTGGAGGCCTCTTCAAACAGATGTGCAAGATAGCCTTTTGTTATTGTTCTATAGGGACAGTATTAGGGTTAGAGATAGTAGCTGTTAGTAAAATAGCCATTTTTAGGGGGGAATGTAATGGACAAAATGTCTCTTTTACTATTATATATTTGTGTTTATGTCTTATTTGGCACACTTCCCTAAAGGTCATAATTTCTTACAGATGCTTAAGTATAAGCATTGCATTCCTTTGTCTGTTTAATCTCTTACACATGTGCTCAAATAAACTACTTCCTATGGAAACTCCTCCCATCCAAGCTACCCCTTCCCCCCTGCTAAGGAGCAAGTCTCATGTAACACATTCTTATAAAGACCAGCTTCCGGTACTAACTCCTCCCCCTTTCTCTTGTACAAGTTATTGCATGCCACGTGCAACAAAATGGAGAATCACTGGTAAAGTAACAGTAACTGTTCCCCCTGGAGCCCCTCTTTGTTCAGTAACTACTCACTCCCCCCTCCCATCGTGTAACCAAGATGGAGCTGGAATGTGGGTGGGAGAACTCTATAAAGATGACATCACATTCTGTAGGGTGGGCTTAAAGAAGACCCCCCAACTGTTAGCCAATTGTTGAACATATATTGTATCTTTAAACTATGACTGTACTGTGACGTATTCCTGCTTTAAAAGGAATCCCCCACTCTGAGAAATAAAGGTTTGCCTCAGGTTTTTCACTGATCAGAAACTTTGTCTCCGGTGTGAATTACTTCTAGGGGAGAGCGCATTAGTTGATCAATTTGGAAGGAATAGATAGACAATAAAGCAAAGTTTGCTTTGATCCAAATCAGGAGTGCTGCCCTCTGATGGCGCAACATTCTTTCATTTATGAAGTCCTCCTCTTCTGTGAGAGGAGTACTCTGATGCTACCTATGCCTATCTGCTTGGGACCTCCCCTCCTTCTTGTAGGCATAGAGCAGACCAGTGGCATCACGAGGGGAGTTCGGACTGCACCGGGTGACACCACCAGCGGTGGTGACACCCGTGCTGCAGACACCCCCTGCATTAAAAAAAAATCAAAAACTTAACACCTTGCTGCTGTCTCCCGGTGCAGGTCTGCGGCTGCGAGGGAAGCGTTGTGCGCTCACCTCCAGCCGCGCGGCTTCAATAAAGTTTGTTTAAACTTTTTTTTTCAACAAACGCTTCCCTCACAGCCACGGACCTGCACCAGGAGACAGCAGCAAGGAGGTAAGTACTGGCTGGGGAAGGGGGAGGAGGGTGGCATAACGAGCATACTGAGGGGCAAAATCCTGGCATATTAATTGGTTAATACCCTGGCATATTAAGTGGCAATATCCTGGCATATTAATTGGCAATATCCTGGCATACTGGGGGGAAAAATCCTGGCATATTGAGGGGCAAAATCCTGGCAAATTGGGGGGCAAATTTCATCGCGGCTGGTTCCGCGCAGCCGCTTCACCGCCGACTCTGCACCGCAAGACAGCTCGTCGCTGGAGATTTTATCGCTAAAGGTAAGTATTTTAGCTATTTTCGTTTATTTTAGTAAGGGTGGTTAGAATTAGGGTTTAGGGGGTTAGAATTAGGGTTTAGTGGGTTAATTTTAGCATTGGGGTTTGGGGTTTATTTTAGTATTAGGGTTTAGGGGGTTAATTTTAGTATTAGGGTTCGGGGATTAGTATTAGGGTTTAGGGGGTTAGTATTAGGGTTAGTATTAGGGTTTAGGGGGTTAATTTTAGTATTAGGGGTCGGGGGTAAGTATTAGGGTTTAGGGGGTTAGTATTAGGGTTTAGGGGGTTAGTATTAGGGGTCGGGGTTAGTATTAGGGTTTAGGGGGTTAGTATTAGGGTTCGGGGGTTAGTATTAGGGGGTTAATTTTAGTATTAGGGGTCGGGGGTTAGTATTAGGGTTTAGGGGGTTAGTATTAGGGGTCAGGGGTTAGTATTAGGGTTTAGGGGGTTAATATTAGGGGTCGTGGGTTAGTATTAGGGTTCAAGGGTTAGTATTAGGGTTTAGGGGGTTAGTATTAGGGTTCGGGGGTTAATTTTAGTATTGGGGTTAATTTTAGTATTGGGGTTTGGCAATCATTTATTAGGGGGGGTTATTTTCTTTTTACTTGTACATTTGTAAGAGCTGACAGTTCAGCGCTGAACTGTCAGCTCTTACATAGCCGCGGCCGTTATTCTTCATTGCTGACAGTTAAACATTCTAACTGCCGCGCTGAACTGTCAGCGATGAAGATGCGGCGCAGAAGTGTCCTAGACCCTGGGACACAGAGCAGAGACAGAGCAGCAAATAAAGTAAGTACTACTGGGGAAGGGGGAGGAGGGTGGTATAAAACGAGCAAAATCCTGGCATATTGAGTGGCATAATAATCCTGGCATACTGAGGGGTTAAATACTGGCATACTGAGTGGCTAAATCCTGGCACATTGAGTGGAAAAATAATCCTGGCATACTGAGGGGTTAAATACTGGCATATTGAGTGGCATAATAATCCTGGCATATTAAGTGGCTAAATCCTGGCATATTGAATGGCTAACTCATGGTATATTGAGTGGCTAAATAATACTTTGTGGCATGCCAAATCGTGTAGGTGCAAGCCAAGTGCTGTGGGTGCAATATAGGTGCATGGCAAGTTCTGTGGGTATGGTGCTGTGTTAAGTCCTTTAGGTGCAATGTGTGTGCAGAGGAAGGGAATAAAAAATAGGAATGTAATTTTTAAATAAAATTTTTATTAAATAGAATATTAAATAATTCAAATAAGTATAAATGCAACTAGTTATAGAGAGATGTCTGTGTTTATAGATATGTTTTGTTTTCGAATTATACAATTGTCACCTTGTGGGGCTCCTGTTTGTCGCATAATTAATGGCTGTCCCATGTGTGGCATATTTATTGGGCCCCATGTGTGGCATAATTAAGGGGCTCTTTTGTGTGGCATAATTATGGGGCGCCTGTGTGTGGCATAATTAAGGGGCGCCTATGTGTGTGGCATAATTGGGCTCCAAGGTGAGGCATAATTTATGGGGCTTTGGTGTGGCATAATTTATGGGGCTCTTGTGTGTCATAGTTATGGGGCTCCTGTATTTGGCATAGTTATGGGCTCCTGTGTGTGGCATAATTTGTGGGGCTCCTGTATGTGGCATATTTAATGGGCCATCTGACTGTCATTACTAAGGAATCTGTTTGGCATGGTATTGGAGGAAATCCAGGGGGGTGACACCATGAGTTACCGCACCGGGTGACACCAACATTAGTGACGCCTTTGGAGCAGACCTTCCATCATAGGCACGTGTGAGTCACCTGGTACCCATGCGCCATAAACACGCTCTTCTTGTTGGTGGCACAAGCGTAGCAGGAATGTGTAATCCCTTCCCTCTGCATAAAGTTGCAGGACCAGGAAATCATCTCACTCCATGTTGGTAAGCTTGCGGGGGGGGGGGGGGGGGTGAGAAGGGTATAGAATTTGTGGTAGACAAGACACAGAAAAGCTTGGGGCAGAGATGACACAGGAAAGGGTCTTTGGGCAGACATAGCACAGGAAAAGATATTTGAGGGCAGTCAAGGCACAGGAAAGGGATTTGGGAGAAGTCATGGGTCATGAAAGGGACATGAAAGGGACGTTAGTTAAGCAACATTTTGAAATTAAAAAAAAAATTGTTACAATTTAGCACTATCTACTATTGCCCAATAACCAGACTACCTCCCTTGGTTCTAGGATTCACCGATGGATAACCTGGGCACTGCAGTCAGTAATAAGACAGTGCCATGGTAAGTCACCTGCCTTGCCTGGTTAGCCATCACTGATGTATGGTATGATCTCTTGAACTTTATTGGACTATTTTATTGCCTTGTACCAGAGAATATGGTGCTGATTTATTGTTTTGGGATTTGTTCACTGTATAAAATAAAAGGCACACATTTTTACACTACTATGTACTAGGCATTGATTATACAAAATATATGACAATAATAGTATTTCAAATATTTCAATATCTTTGACTTGTCCATATTGTTAATTAAAGGAACAGTCAAGCCACATTTATTTTTACATGGACAGGCTGCTAAACTATGCCACCGTAGAGACTGCAGTAAGAGTGATTTAATGCACACATGAAGGCATGTATATTGTGCTACTCTAGGCCTCCGTCATTGGTTTATATTCAATGAAACCATAAATAAGTAGTCAAATAATGACGTCAGCAGTACATAAGTATTTTCCAAGCAAATACATCTGTACTGTGCCTTTAAGAAAATGTAAACTTTTCAGAAGGAAACTCATAAAAAATGTATGTGACTCTTTTCATTAAATTGGAACATATAAAAAAAATTATCTTTATAACTGCCCAGCTTAAATATGTCAATTTAGACACTTTTGTTCTATCAATTTGCTAGCTCTTAATTTGTCTTTTTATAGTCATCAATTGGCTTAGCAAATCATTAGTGGTTAAGTAAAGTTACCATTTGATTGCACTGTAACATTAAAAATACGTTGATAATTGCAGTTTAAAAATGTAATTTAGACATTTGTTTCCCATCAATTATTTGCTGATTTCTTTTTATGCTATAAATTGGCTCTGGAATTGAAAGCAATGGAGTCATTGTGAGTTTTTCCAATTGCTCATTTTGTTCTTACCAGAAAGGAAAATACTTTCTCAGCTCTCTGCAGGCATCTTTACAACAGAACAATATATATGTTTATACACATGCAAACTACACTATTTATGGCACTACAAGAGTCTAATTAGGTTTATTTTTGTTCCTGGATAGCTATGAAAAAAGATAAACATGCATAAAAATTAAAAGGCTTCACAAAACAGCTTTGAAGAAAATGTAAAATTGTTGATTGTAATAAAGCTATGACCTCATTCAAAGCTTGTAATGTTCCAAACCATTATAAATGTAATTGGGTTTTTCTGCAGCGTCCTTTTTTCCCTGCTCTCTTCCTGCTATATTGGTCTTCTTACATAGGTTTTAGGATCAAATTTAACTCCTGCATAGTTGGCCTGATCTCAGGGAGTGATGTCCTTTCCTTGCCCTGGTACACCATTTTTGTTTTGTCTCAGCACTGCAACTTGTAGCAGGCAGATGACATCATAAAACACAGGTACCAGGAGCTCTCTGCGCTTATTGAGGATGTTAATTTAACACAAAGGATGGCACAGTTTATCTAAATAAGCTCAATAGTCCAATAAGTAACTAGATGGTTTGTTAGGGACTCCCACCTGTTATCTGCATACCTAGGGTGAACTCAAGTACTGTTTCTAGTATAGCTCCAGGCTATAAGTGGAATCCCAAGGAGTTGCTACATCCTGGCAACTACTGGCTGCAACCCTATCACAGGGAAAAGAGGTCTCAGGATTGCCAATCATGTATTCTTGCTTCAATACAATCATTATGCCTTTTTCTGTAAAGACTTCATCCATGGAGTCCTTAACTGATGCTGACAGTAGTGTCAGAGAATTCAGTATGTCTCATAAGCATAATTATAAATCAGTCCTAGTGAATTTTGTTAGTTCTTCCCATCTGCAACAAGGTGTGTGACACCAAAGATTGCCACCTTTTCTTCAAAACAATAACAGCGATACATTTGCCTGCAGAAACTTAACATTGGAATCAACCCAGTGCTTTAGCAGTCTGATTGTAAAGCACTCGCTGGATGACATCACCAGAGACACCACTGGCACTACAAGTTAACAACTCTATTTGAATGCTTGCATGGCTGACCATGGCAAGTATAGATCTAAACGGACATGGATCATTTACCCAATGGGATCATGATGGAAATCAGCTGTATCACCACACCCAGTTTGCAGACTCCTCCAAGCTGTTCCACTGATTTCAGTATCCTTTGGCTTTGCTTGCTTTTTCATTTTCTATGCTCGCTCCTGCTTTTGCTTTCCTCTCTGGTTTTGCTTTTTGCCTATGCTCATTCATGTCTTCTAGCTCAGCCACATAGTGGTATCCCCCCACAGGGTAGCATCCCTCTCTAGCTCTGCCACATAGTGGTATCCCCCCACAGGGTAGCATCCCTCTCTAGCTTGGCCACATAGTGGTATTGTATCCCCCCACAGAGTGGCATGTCTTTCTAGCTCAGCCACACAGTGGTATCCCCCAGAGTGGCACCTGTCCACTCCGGCTACCGTCTGGATACTGACATGTTCCAGAGTAACCCCTACCTGGAACAGGGGATCTGTACATGTCATGACTTCTGTTCCCTTAAAAAAGTTATCCAGCAAAGCAGTAGTGCTGGTCGCCTCTGGAGGTTTTTCATGTAATTGTAGACTAGGTCTGCTCTTATGCCCTGTATCCTGATTCCCTGTATTTCTCAGCCCTGCTATTGTTACTGTTCTGTTTAAGTTACTTTATTGTTTATAGTTCAGCCTTTTATTATGTCAGCCCTGTCTCAGAACTCTGTTTACACCTTCGCGACAAAGGACGTGTCAGGCACGTCCTGGGAGAAACTCCCTTAACGACAAAGGACGTGCCTGCGGTGAATAAAGCGGTTTTCGCGATCAACGATCGCGAAAACCACTTTAACGGTGCTGGTCTATTGCCTCGATGTCGAGGCAATAGCCAGCACCGAAATTTCTGTTTTGGAGCACCCACGATCGCCCCACGGAGCGATCGTGGGGAGCCATATTGATGGAGCATGCTGCCCCGTCAATATGGCTAAGCCCTCTGCCGGTCTGAGCTTTGGAAGTGAAAGTAACTTCACTTCCGTCGCTCTGAATATGCTACTTGACTGCCCCTAGTGGTAGTTAAGTAGCATTGCAATGGAAAATAATTAAAATACATATTTAATTAATTAAAAACAGGTTATTTAGCTATATTAGTCTATAGGGTTAAAATTAAATAATTTTTAGCATAAGGGATAGGGTTAAATTAAAAAATATTAAGGGATATAATAAGGATTAGAGTTGGGGTTAAATTTAGTGTTAGTGTTAAATTTTGGGTTCGGGTTGGGGTCAAAAGGTCAATATAGGAAAAAAACAAAAAACACTATTTTTGGTTTTTGCCCCATAACTCGCAAAAAAAATACCGAAAAATATGGAAACATGCATATTTTTGAACTCGGGACAACATTTAGAAACTATTTAGATGGGGTCTTTTTTAATGATTTTATTTGTGTAAATTATATTTTAGGTCTAAGAGTGTTTTATCTAAGAGTGTTAGGTCAGTTCCTGCATGTTTGTTTGTATGTTTATGTCTCCTTATCCTGTCTCCCTGAAGCTCCTGAGGACCTCAGCTCCTCTTACCTATCCCCATGTCCAGCTTGGTTCCCCTTATGAAACGTCCGTGGATCTCGCCTCCTCACTCCATTCTTTGTGTTCCTTTAGCCCTTACCCTGTCCTCTGTATGTTGTTCTGTGTTTTATAAATGCCTTATGCTTTGCCCTTTCTTGTACGCTTTAGTTCTCCTTTTGATCTTTGCTCTGTCCTAATGCCCTATACTTTTTCAGTTCTGTTCTTCCTCAGTTGCTTTATCCTGCTTCATCCTGCTAACCTGTTCTAGTTATACTCCATGCTAGCTCCAGGATGTTTGCAGGATCACTTCAGTTATCCCCTAGGCTTCACTGGAATTCCACGACTGCTTGAATTTGGGGTCTGAAAGCACTGAGGGATTGCAGATACCCAGCACCAGGTCATGTGTCTCCATTTCCAGTGCATTGAACTTCTGCATCAGGCACTCAGGATAATATAACGCCCTGAACCCATCGTTGACATATGGCTATGGACTATAGTAAGGAGCCTGACATCAGCAGTCTACTGATTAAAAAAATTAACTGTGGTGAACTGGCACTGGAATAAGAAAAAAGCAGGCCTTAATTATTAATGTCTAACCTTTGCAGATCACCTCGGTTGTTTTTGTGAATATACCCCTAGAGTTAGATTTTAGGCAAGCTCCAACTTTGCAGCTCTCTCTCTTTACACCACTCATCACAGGTGATCCTTAAATATCCCTAACCCATAGTTTCCAACATCCTGAAATCCAGTCTCAGGATGCAATGCGTCGGAGCTAAAAGTACACTTGGCTTTATGAAATCATGCAACACTGCATGAACCATAAGATTAGGTACAGGCACTCACTCTCAGGAACTCACTCCTTGGTGTTTACTTATCAACGTACATATTATAAGTGCAATACTGCTTGTGAAAAGCACTGCGCATAGGAGGCAATAATGCCAGGACAGACCTAAATTTGACAATGTTCCAGCAAATCCAGGACTGTTGGCATCTTTGCTCCTCAATAATTATTCGCCCCCCCAAAAAAAGTGAATTCATTACTTGTGCTAAATGCACCACAGGGCCCATTCCTGCTGATCTAAAGCTATCTCTTACAATTGAAAATGAAAATCTCTAAAACAATTATACTAATTGAAAAGTGAATAGTGCAAAGTTTAAGAGAAATAGATTACATGGTGCTAAAAAAATCTATGTAGGTTACAGATCCACATTGTGTTTGAGCACTCTGTTGTAATTCTGTCTGCTTCAGCCTTTCCGCCTAGCATGTGGCACTCTGGTTTTCTTTTTTCTCCTCTACTAACAAAAGCATCAAGCTGTGAATGAACGGGTGAACTTTAGCACTGCAATCAGTATGAATATTTGCTTCTATTGTGCCCAAGCAAAGCACCTGCAGAAATCTATGCACCAGCATCTGGAACGGCTTCTGAAAGTGGAAGTTGCATTTATATTTTTGACTGCATTTTATTTGGTTGGGTTAAAATGGTTCCAAACCTAAAAGATAACGGCAAGAGATGTGAATTGTTCAATACTACAAAATAAATCAATGTATTATCCTCATTAATATATTAGTAACATATTCTGCAGGTAAGGGGATAATGTTCAGGTCATATAATGGATTGTGTTATGATACGAAGGGTCTATGCCGCCAGCTACTGCTCCGATGCAAGCCGGAGAATGGCCTACCTTATACTTATGCGCTGTGACTGCCGTGGCTCTCACATGTATGTTGGGATGCAGCCCATGATTCTCGGAATGCGCATCATAGTTCACAGGGCACCAAAGTTTAAATAGACAAATTTCATTTGTGACATGCAAGGATACTTTTTGTGAATATTTATATATATATCACTTAGCTCTATAACTGATGTGGTAAAACTGATAAATAGCCTTAAATGAACAAAATATGTTCACAAAATATGTGCACTTTGTGTACATCATGTTCTCATTTTCTTTCCTTTATGTTCATGCTTAGGGTTAGGTTTGCCTGTCTGTCTGTATCCCACTCTATACCATATTCAATAAGAAGGAGCAAGGGAATTGTAGTTCTGGGCATTTTTCTCCTCTTCGACTTGTTTAATGGTCAGATTGAGTGATTTAACACCACACTGTGCAGAGGATCATATCTCTGTTTTGATGTACTCGATCTGAGGAATAAACGAGCAGTCGTCATAAATTTGACAGGTGACAGCTCACAGAGCTCTCCAGAGTAGTGAAGCAGCTGTAAAACCATGAGTGGTGCAAAGGGCAATAATAACTAAAAAAACACATATAAACATACATAAATAAACACACAAGACCAGAATTATGGTCTTTACTGGTTCTTTAATGGGGTTTTAGTCATAACAAATATATAACTTTTCTTTATTTTAGACTTATAATTCCAAAACCATTACCCATACCGCTTAATATCATACCATGATGTCCCCAAGTCAGCCCACCTTAGCCAGACTTGTCTTAAAGATAATAACATCTAGTCCACCCCCCTTTACCACGACAATATATAATAGACTCATCTAAATCAAAATGGGGCAGGTGGGAGGACAGTACTGCCAAAAGGTGAGCTCTGCTGCCTGGCACGAGAGCTAATGAGATCAGCATCGAAACTGCTGCTTGAACCTGGCTCTATTTATATGGTAACCCTGCGCACGCTCACCCTGACACTCCTGACTAATCCCCACCCTCTAAACTCACCAGAAAATAACTTAATGTAATTAACTTGCTGCCTAAACCTCGAATACAGCCCACCCTTGCTTTCTTATGTATCATCCGACTCTAGCATTCTGGGAGTCTGCATTGTCCCAGAATGCTGTTGCCTCAACACGGGGCTTAATCTTAAAATGTGGGACTATCCCATGCAAACCAAGAAATGTGATCACACTACTCCCTGTGGTGTGTGCACTTCTTGTATCTTTGTAGTGATAGATTGGATGTTGACCAAGTACAATACGGACCGATACAGAACTGTTTTTATGGTTGCAGTCAGTGTAGTCAATATAGCAATTATAAGGAACGCATTAGGGTCTGGATTTCTATTGTCCTTTCTTGTGTTTGCTCATCATCTGGTATATCTGCTGTACACATTAGTAGAGACTTAAGTGTGCTCTAATTTAATCTTTTAGAAACTTGCTCCCCCCTATAGCTAACATGCTAGAGAGTTGACCATATCTTTGTCGTATTACCTTCATACATGGAGTAAACCAAACAAAAGCATTAATACCAGGCCACAGTTCGCTGGGAGTTAGTTCTACTTCTCTCCAAGATGAAAACCCTATCCAAAGTTCTAAATAATTTCTACATAAGCCCAGGAAAGGTGCTGGATTACCAGGTAAAAAACTACATCTCCGTTACATTTATTATTTAGCTATTTAAGAATTTTCTTCAGTAAATCCATTTTCTTAAGCCAACTATTAGAAACAGATGTACACTCCTAGCGAAGTTTGTATTTGGGAGGCTGGTTTTCCCAAATTAGGGTTTTCTTAGTTTTTTCTTACTTAAGCTTCAAACTGGTCCATGAAGAATTTTAAAGTAGCTTTACTATGGGAAGTTTTGTTTAAGTGATTGTTCTACAATAACCAGGCTGTCTTGCCCATGGTAGACAGGGGAACAAAGAATGAATTACATTTCTTGTCAAGCAAATCTATTCCGGGGCACGCTGCATCTCATTAATAGGTGTACTGTACATTTTGCATTAGTTGCACAAACAATATTACTTAAAAGTATAAAACAAAAATACAAGATATCAAATGTGATATGCAAATTCTGGGTAGTAGTCATATGCAAATAATTTCAACAAATACCAAATAAACAAATATGTATGAAGTGAACAATGCATCAAATACACTGCCTGGCCAAAAAAAAGGTCACACACTAATATTTTGTTGGACCGCATTGTTTCTATAAGCTTCTTAAATGTCACGAGATTTATTTCCGTCCATTGTTACATGCATTTTTCACCAAGATCCTGTAAAGCTGTCAGAATACCTGATATTATCCAAATAAATACAGATAAAATTGGACCTAGACATAACAATTTACAATTATAAATCAGTGATTTTAAAATAGAAACATACATATATATATGACTATAATCACCTACATAACCTCTAGACATATCTATTATGTTTCTATGCGATTATAGTTTATCTTTTACAATAACATGAAACATAAATTGTTGTACTAGTATGGGCCCAGTCTCTTATATTAAATAACCTCCCAATGACCCTTCTCAAAGTTCCAACAGTTTCTTTTTAACAGTTACTTTAACCAGTAAATCTTATCTAAGTCCCTCTTGAAGGTATATTTGGGAAAGACTTTAAGAAGACAATGGGACAATTTAAGTTAGCAATCGTGCTCAGCAGGGGTATATTTTATGATGTGAAACTCAAATAGTTCCATGGCCATTCCAAGAGACCTCAGGGTGAGATAGGTATATACAAGGTGTGCAAATAGAAACCTGAGAAATCTAACTAACAAATGCCTAGAAAATGGAATGAATTAAGAAGTGACCTGCTAACATGATAACTAATAGACAAGTCTATAGATATCTGTTTACATATATATTTACATCCATATGTAAAGGCAGATGTATTGGTACATGTATGGTTGTATAAATGAATTAGATAGATACTCTGTATTTTATCAATAAGATTCAGTCTTTGATGTTATCTATTTAATTCATTACATTTACAATACGTTAACCATGAATATTGCAATAAAATACCATAGAACAATATATTTGGTACATGTGGTGTAGTAGAAGTGATTAGCTATTACATAATATGCCATAGAATAAGTTATGAGTGTTTATATTCATTTTAATTGTAATGTAGTCATATATATATTCATATGCCTAAAATCAAGAATAGTTTGAATGCTTCCTGGGTTTTTATCACAATTAGGTAATTATACGCTAAAATCTTAGAGGGCACATATATATTAAACTGTATTCAGGTGGGACCCTGGTGATTACAAAGTTTTTGATTTAAACATGGTCAGATCTGTGAGCTAAGAGTGCCCCCTTTTGATTAATATTATTATACCCTAATCAAATATTAAGAGAGGAGTGTTTTTTAGAGAACCAACCAGATTAAAACACATACATCTACCACACCTTCGATGGGTGTGGTATAGAGATGGAAATTTGGGATAAAATTAGGTTAAGGGGGAGTTTTAGGGATCAAGTCTGAAAGATCCAAACTGGGGAGATTCTTGATCCAGAGAGGCCATACTGACGATATCCAACATCATTCCAGAGGGAACAGATCCAGAAACTATTGGTTATACCTTGGTAAATATAGTCTACTTTGAATTTATATTTTAGTGTGTTGTTTCTGCAACCTTGTATGGTAAATCAAATTCTATACTGGCTTCAATTCTAAGCCATTAGACCTAGCAGGCTATAGTTTGATATCCTTATTTCTGCAGATGAAGATATTAAATAACAGCCTAATTCTTATATTTATAAGTGAGAATATTTGATTTATCATATGTGTTGCACTCATTATATGCTGAAATACTAAAAGTAAATATATTAGTAGTCTATGTATACCATTGCACACTGATATTTATGGTCTTTAAGGAAAATTAGATCAGTTAGTGTAATATCGGGTTTTAGTAGAATCTGGTTCTGCATTAGTGTTGGTTACTCTGATACACAAGGATTGTGTGGATAGAAATCACTACACTGCTCACAGTAAAGCGGCTATTGATAGATTGTGTGTGTATGGTCTGTTTTTGTTTACTCTGCCACTGCCTTTGTTTTACAACCTATTGAGTTCTCAGGTCTGTAACTGTTTTGTTTGTATTGACTAACAATAGGTTGTTGTTTGTTGGTGTACTGGCTCAATTAATGTATTATTATTATTATTGTGTGTTATTTCTATATTAGTGTGTGTAAATAAATTTTCATATTTTGTCACTGTATGCTTTATTTCATTTACATAGTGGTTTAAGTGTATGTCATATTATCGCCTTGTAAAACGAACTTGGGAGATACTGTTATTGTGATTGGTTATAGGCCATCTTTAGTGGCATCTAATCTTTCATAATTCCACTTATCTCTGACATTTATATGGAGGCGCTGCTGAGATTACTAGCGATTAATATCATATACTTGAAACCCTGTATCTGAGATAAAGGTATTGCACTCACAGTGTAGATATATTGTATTTTATATTTGATTGAGCTAAGATAATACATTCTAAAATGTCTGTTGCTGAAAGTGGTTCAGATCAGGAATCTCAGATGAGTCAGGCAAACACTGACAATTCCTTTAGGACATTGGCTAATAGAGAATGTGCTAAACTATGTATCATGCAATATATACGTAAAAGACTAGACATCAAGCTAGAAGTAAACGCATGGATAGACACTTTACAAGACAGGGCCAAACTTATTGCAGAGAACTTATGGCATGAGGAAAGTGAAGTAGCCCAATTCATAAAACATTTCCCTGCAACGAAAGAGTCAGTTCGGGATAAAGCAATATTTGACACATGGCCTACAATGTTTTATCTGAATTTGGAATTTGCTCAGCAACTTGAAAAGAAAAATTCAGAATTAAAACAAATCAATAAGGACCTATCTCAAATAACTCATGCTCATTCTGAACTGACTAAGACACACATCAATCTGGATTTAAAAAGAGAAGAGCTAAGGGATGAGATAAATGTGATCAGAGGTCAGTTAGAAAACCATAAATCACTCTTAAATCAAACTAGAGAAACAAATACGCGTTTAAGAAATGAAATGACTGAGGCCTTAGTTGCAAAATGTAAATTTGAACAGGAAGCCCACCATTTCAGAGAAATGTGTATACAGCTAGAAAAAGAATGTGAGGCACACCTCAAACATCTGGGAAGGGGATCCCCAGCAAAGGATGCTCTATCTAGCAGGGAGATAACTAACTCCACTACTGATAAGATGCAAATCATACAGGATAGATTTAATTCCCAGATAGAAACCCTACAAAGTCAGATCAGTCAGATGTCACGGGTAATCGTGGAAACAAGAGAATCTGGCAAACAGAGTTCAGTTATGGCAGACACAGTAAATGTGCCTGCTGTACCTTCTTATCTAAAGGAGGAGTACCGTAGTGATACCAGTGAATCTGAGGGAGACACATTGTATTCAGAGGGTAGCATTGAGGAATCAGCTCCCGTTTTACTTTTGGGGCCTAGTCATACTGGGGCAGGCAGGGGTAACCCTAAAAGGTACTCCAAGAGAGGCATCAGAGCCAGTAGGAGTAACCAATACACCCAGGATCACAGGTATGACACACCCAAAGTAATCAAATTTCTAAGAGAGACGGTAACCATGTTTTCCAAAAAGGGATCCATCTCTATAACTGATCATTTAGATTCCTATGAGCGAGCCATGGCCACACTGAATATGAATTCTGACCTGCATAAAATCACCTTGGTATTTGAGAACAAATATAGCCATTTCTTTGACTCACTGCAGGATATGAAAATCCATGCCTGGAGTGATATCAAACAGCATTGCCAACAAGAGTTTGGGCAGTTTAGGACTACTACTGCAGCCAAGGCGGCTATGTATAATTTAAGGTCTAACCCAAATCAGAGTCCCATTGAATTTCTGGCCATATTAAAAAATGCCTATACCCTTACTGAAAAAAATCCTGATTTTGAGCACCCAGAGTTTAAAACACTATTTTATGAAGCCTTACATCCCCAGATAAAGGTAATATTGGCTCGAGAGTTACATGTAGGTAAGCCTTTGGAATGGTTGGTAAGAGAAAGTATTACTTTGTATTCTGTGCAACAAAATGATGACTATGGGGGAAGAAAAGCTTCCAAAACAAATACTCACCATATAGCTGAAGCTAGTGTTAAAAATGAACAATTAGAATTGGAGTCTGAGAGAAAGACTTATGCAGCAGTGGTAAAAGGTCCCAAACCTACCAGGCAGGAAAGGGTTAATCCCACGCCTGTCCATTCAGGTACTGAGACCAGGGAACCCCGAGTAAATAGGGAAGAAAACCCCCCAATACCTAGGAATACGTGGAGATATGGGAGTTACAGGCCCAGCTATCGCAGGTCTCAGCCCCCACGCCAGGAAAGGCATAGTCACCCTAACTCTAATCCCTATCAGCCTCAGCCATCCCCCTCTAGGGATAATGGGCCTAGAAGTAATGGGAGGGGTAGTTTGTATGCTCAGGTAAATCAGCTCACCAATCAGATGGCTCAATTAATGGAGCGAATGGCTACCATTAACCCAGGTGTTGCTGCTACTGCCCAGCCCAATAATTCTTTTTTAGGGGGAGCTACACCTGTCAACAACAATCAATAATCCAGAACACAGGTACTCAGGCAACACTCGCCTGTAAAAGGAAACAGGTTAATGTGGTAAAGCAACCTTATTCTAACTCTGTTTCTTCTCCAAATGATATGTGCAATCAGGAAAAATCTGCATCCAATGTTAATATCCATCCTTCATCTTTGGATGAAGGTGCTGTGTGTATTAATGATTCTTGTGTCTCACAATTTAAGCCTAAGCCATCCGAAGTACACTACAACATGTCTTTAGCAGTCGCAAATCCACAGGAAACTTCCATAAAAGCGCTGACAGATGAAAAGCCAAAAACCTGCTGTAATGCAGTTCAAAAGGAACTAAGAGACCCTCGCATAGAAAGGCCAGTGGGTAAGCGAATGCAGTCTCCTGCACAAGGTAATATTCCTGTTAAAGCCAACCAATGGAAGAATCCACAAATGTTGGAACATGCTAACTTCATGTGTGAACTATATGAATCTGATGGTAGATATTATGTGTCAGTGGAATTCCCAGAATCATTGCCCCAATCAATCATGGGGTTAATTGATACTGGATCACAGGCCACTATATTATCACACCGATATTACCTCCAAATAGTAGAATTAGCAGCAGAAAAGCCAAAGCTCAGAGAGTTTACAGGTTCGTTGTTGAGTGTTGGTGGTGACTCCTTGCAGGTTCTAGGTACTTCTTGGCTGCAACTCAGGCTTGGTAATAAGGTAATCAGACACCCTGTTATCATAGTAGAAATTCCACATGATCGTTTCATCATTGGAATAGATTTACTCCGGAGACTAAACACTATTATTGATTGCATTAACAATATCATTTGGTCCCAGGTGAATGTGCCAATACAATACCAGCGTTCTAATTCCCAGCATTCCAGACGCAACTGTCACGTGATTGAAGAGAGGCCCGATTCGATTGAGATCCATTTTAGAAACAGTCAGCTACCTGATATAACTATATTGCAAACAGATGATCATAACCCACGAGGAGACTATGAGGATGATCATACTATCAGGGTTTCCCCAGAGAAAATTGAAAGTATTTTTCTGGAAGGTGATGTATTAACCATATCTCTCCACAGGAAGGATCAGGAGCCCGCCAAAGGGGGTGACCATTCCCAGTTCCTTACAGAAATTGAAAAGGTTAATGAAAATGTGTTTTTTCCCATACAGATCCATGATCTAGGAAAGACCAAATATGCCAAACTGGACCTAAAGCAGGAATGTAGTTATATAAGTGAATGCATGTTCAAGCAAATTGCTAAACCTAAAATGATCAGATATCTCTCTCCCCAAAATCACTGGATACAGGATCTGGATGAGCATGTCGAAGGGTATAATATCATTGCTAAATGTTTGTTATCTATATCCATAGGTAGTAAAACAGTTAAACATGTATTTCTTGTACTTGACAATCCCCAATACCAGATGTATATTGGTAATGATGTGTTACATCGCTTTGCCGTTCAAATAGACCTGGTTAACTTTTGTCTTTGGAGTAGACTAAAGGGGGACCCATGTGAATTTCAGGATGAGGACGCTGCCCTGAAATCAGCACAACAGATGCCGTACGCGATGACTGAAAAGACGGTAGAAGATCTGATAAATTGAAGATGTCGACCCTCTGGATGGTAATCCTTTATGTCTGGATAACTCCCCACCAAGAAATCCAAGCAGAACCGATAGCAGTGCCAGGACCATCCTCAGGAATATTAACGCAGGAAACACCGGGATTCATACTCACAGAGAAGAGAGTGTTATCACAAAAAGTCTGCATGAGTGTTGACCCAAAGATATCGGTGGAGAAGAAACTTAATGGATCTGCCATTCAATCACCAGAAATACAAGCCTGGTACGAAATGCATTTGATCCGATCACAGAACCGAGCAAAAGAAATACTGGAACAGGCAAGAAAACCTTTCGTTTCAGCATCGCTAATGCCACAAAGAAGACAAAAAAGATTCATTGGCGCTTTAATGGCTGGCCTAATCTTTGCGACATTAGGTACGGTGGTAGCCACTACTGTTTCAACTGTAAATTCAGTTTCCGTCAAAACCCTAGAAATGGAGATAATCAACTTACAAGGAAACATACAGGCCATCCATCAAGTCCTGGAAAATCAGAAAATGAACCTACTGGATGTGATAACCGTAATCAACGACACTGTCATAACAGTCAACAAGCATACTGAGCTGATATACCATTCAACAAAATTACATCAGAGTCATGAACAATTCAAAAGGTATTTACTTTTTATAAAAGATCCCATTCTCTTCCACACTCTGTCTTTCCTAGATGAAGTACAGAATGGAATGAACGATCTAACCAGAGGACATATCCCTTTGTATTTTGTCCCTACAGACATGATAAGGAACATGCTATATCAAGTAGAGGACCAAAAGTTGGATAATCTACAAATCAACTTGGCTTTTGAAATGGGAAGTGCGCTACCCCTCTACATCGACCCTGACCACATGGAAATCTGTTTCCTACTGGCAATTCCATACGTGACATCATCGAATGTTTTCCAAATGAAAGCCATCCATAATGTTGGGACATGGAAAGATGGCATACATGTGAAGATTCAAACATCAGACATTGTCGCTTTTCAGCCCTGGAACCCGGATCTATACTCGATCCCAATTTTGAACGATTGTGTCAAATTCAAGGACAATAACTTTCAATGTAATGGAAATCCGTTTGTATTTGATGCTACACAGGCATTATGCGGAATCGAGTATTTGAAACACGGGTCTGAAAAATGTCAAGTGACAATGAGTAAATCGAATGATCAAATGGCAGTTAACGCCATCCTAGTAAATGATAAATGGTTAGTAAGCACATTGATGAAAAACATGAGTGTCTTCTTCAAAAATCAGATGATGAACAAAATTATTGCACTACCGTCTATAGTCTCCCTCATTAAAGTACCACAAGATGCCAGAATCACCATCGGTGACGTCACCCTCTACCCAGTTAACATAGATGTATGGGCCGGGGAAGTGGAAAGTATTGACGCATTTCAAAATCAAGAAATACCAATAAATCCAGATTTAAAATTCTTACTTGATCATAAAATTAACCATACCATTCAAATGGTTATCCGTAAAAATAACATTACGATAGACACGTTCAAATACACCGCACAAGATACATGGACAATGGAAAAGAGGGACGCAATAAGTCGGAATGAGATTATTATGGTACTATTGACCGGGTTAGTTGGGTTGTGGTTAATCATACTCGCAGTCAAATTGTCTAAAATGATATACCGATTTAAGAGACAATTACCACTCGCCTTCCGTTTAACCAAAGAAGGACTGACAGCACAAATTTAAAATAATATGAATTAATGTCTAGACCACTGAACAATCGATTTAAATCTATCCTCAGAAGTAAATCAAGAAGGAAAGATGTAAATAGAAGGGGGAAATGTCAGAATACCTGATATTATCCAAATAAATACAGATAAAATTGGACCTAGACATAACAATTTACAATTATAAATCAGTGATTTTAAAATAGAAACATACATATATATATGACTATAATCACCTACATAACCTCTAGACATATCTATTATGTTTCTATGCGATTATAGTTTATCTTTTACAATAACATGAAACATAAATTGTTGTACTAGTATGGGCCCAGTCTCTTATATTAAATAACCTCCCAATGACCCTTCTCAAAGTTCCAACAGTTTCTTTTTAACAGTTACTTTAACCAGTAAATCTTATCTAAGTCCCTCTTGAAGGTATATTTGGGAAAGACTTTAAGAAGACAATGGGACAATTTAAGTTAGCAATCGTGCTCAGCAGGGGTATATTTTATGATGTGAAACTCAAATAGTTCCATGGCCATTCCAAGAGACCTCAGGGTGAGATAGGTATATACAAGGTGTGCAAATAGAAACCTGAGAAATCTAACTAACAAATGCCTAGAAAATGGAATGAATTAAGAAGTGACCTGCTAACATGATAACTAATAGACAAGTCTATAGATATCTGTTTACATATATATTTACATCCATATGTAAAGGCAGATGTATTGGTACATGTATGGTTGTATAAATGAATTAGATAGATACTCTGTATTTTATCAATAAGATTCAGTCTTTGATGTTATCTATTTAATTCATTACATTTACAATACGTTAACCATGAATATTGCAATAAAATACCATAGAACAATATATTTGGTACATGTGGTGTAGTAGAAGTGATTAGCTATTACATAATATGCCATAGAATAAGTTATGAGTGTTTATATTCATTTTAATTGTAATGTAGTCATATATATATTCATATGCCTAAAATCAAGAATAGTTTGAATGCTTCCTGGGTTTTTATCACAATTAGGTAATTATACGCTAAAATCTTAGAGGGCACATATATATTAAACTGTATTCAGGTGGGACCCTGGTGATTACAAAGTTTTTGATTTAAACATGGTCAGATCTGTGAGCTAAGAGTGCCCCCTTTTGATTAATATTATTATACCCTAATCAAATATTAAGAGAGGAGTGTTTTTTAGAGAACCAACCAGATTAAAACACATACATCTACCACACCTTCGATGGGTGTGGTATAGAGATGGAAATTTGGGATAAAATTAGGCTAAGGGGGAGTTTTAGGGATCAAGTCTGAAAGATCCAAACTGGGGAGATTCTTGATCCAGAGAGGCCATACTGACGATATCCAACATCATTCCAGAGGGAACAGATCCAGAAACTATTGGTTATACCTTGGTAAATATAGTCTACTTTGAATTTATATTTTAGTGTGTTGTTTCTGCAACCTTGTATGGTAAATCAAATTCTATACTGGCTTCAATTCTAAGCCATTAGACCTAGCAGGCTATAGTTTGATATCCTTATTTCTGCAGATGAAGATATTAAATAACAGCCTAATTCTTATATTTATAAGTGAGAATATTTGATTTATCATATGTGTTGCACTCATTATATGCTGAAATACTAAAAGTAAATATATTAGTAGTCTATGTATACCATTGCACACTGATATTTATGGTCTTTAAGGAAAATTAGATCAGTTAGTGTAATATCGGGTTTTAGTAGAATCTGGTTCTGCATTAGTGTTGGTTACTCTGATACACAAGGATTGTGTGGATAGAAATCACTACACTGCTCACAGTAAAGCGGCTATTGATAGATTGTGTGTGTATGGTCTGTTTTTGTTTACTCTGCCACTGCCTTTGTTTTACAACCTATTGAGTTCTCAGGTCTGTAACTGTTTTGTTTGTATTGACTAACAATAGGTTGTTGTTTGTTGGTGTACTGGCTCAATTAATGTATTATTATTATTATTGTGTGTTATTTCTATATTAGTGTGTGTAAATAAATTTTCATATTTTGTCACTGTATGCTTTATTTCATTTACATAGTGGTTTAAGTGTATGTCATATTATCGCCTTGTAAAACGAACTTGGGAGATACTGTTATTGTGATTGGTTATAGGCCATCTTTAGTGGCATCTAATCTTTCATAATTCCACTTATCTCTGACAAAGCAAAGCCTTCTCCAGCACATCCCAACGATTCTCAATGGGGTTAAGATTCTGGACTCTGTAGTGGCCAATCCATGTGTGAAAATTATGTCTTATGCTCCCTGAACCACTCTTTCACAGTTTGAGCTCGATGAATACTGGCATTGTCATCTTGGAATATGCCCGTGCCAACAGGGAAGAAAAAATCCACTGATGGAATAACCTGGTCATTCAGTATATTCAGGTAGTCAGCTGACCTCATTCTTTGGGCACATAATGTTGCTGAGCCTTCACCTGACCAACTGCAGCAACCCCAGACCTATTTGCTTAGTTAAATCCAGGTGGCGACTTTTTTTTTGGCCAGGCGGTGTACAATGCAAACATTGGGAAGTAAGTCATTGCTATAGGAATTTGCCTTGTGTTCCAAAATTTGGAGAAGCACAGGGTGATTTTCAAATGTTTACTATAAAAGTTGTTTTACTGGGATGACCGACTGACTAAAATATATACTTATAATATTTACTTATTATTAATAATAATTTAATGTATCAAACACAACATTATCCATAGCAGGGGCGTCTAAATAACATCATCAAAATTTGTATTGTAAGTGAAAATGTGTATTGTGCCTCATTACATTTTTGTGTAGAATATTGAAGAAAAGCTTGAATTAAAACAATTTTTTTATTTAGCAGTAATACAAATGCAGTCCAAAATAGTTTAAATAAATCTTATTCAAGGGAAACTACACATTTATAAGGCTAATAAAAATATATGGGTAGTTAATTCTGGTCCACTGCATTTGGTACACAGAAAGCACATTAGACAATACTAACTTCCACATCCCCTAACCACACCATGATGTTACAACAGTACATGTGTTGTAAAAAGGAGAATACTAAATATATTATGTTATGACCTATATTTTTAATACATATAAAAATGTATGAATTATCAAAATGTAAGCATTTATTAAAATGTAAATAACTACATTCTAAATATGTCTTATTTTCCATTCCATTAACATTTATTTATATAGCGCCAACAATTTACGTAGCGCAAGGCACAGAGCATAGAAGGGAACAACTAAATTAGACAAACGAGAACAGACTGGTACAGGAGATAGAGAACCCTGCTCGCAAGTTTACAATCTAAAGGGAATGGGGTCCATAAGACACATAAGGGATTGAAGAGGTCAGAGGGATCGAAGTTGTAGTATCAATAGTGTGGATAGGTGACACTAGGTGGGATAGGCCAAAGATTAATTGTGCATGGTCCAGTTTGGTGGGATCAGCTAGATGTAAAGTGACCGGTATTCTAGTGGGTTGGGTAGTAAGCTTCTTTAAAGAGATGCGTTTTAAGGGACTTTTTAAAGTTTGAAAAGGAGGGAGAGAGCTGGATGCTCTGCAGAAGGGCGTTCCATAGAGAGGGGGAAGCTCAGGTGAAATCTTGGAGACGCAAGTGAGAAGTGGTGATGAGGGTGGAGGAGAGTTTTAGTCCCATTGAGGAGCGCAAAGGTCGTGCAGGGAGGTATCGGTTAACAAGGGAAGCAATGTACGGAGGGGCGGAGGGCTTTGCAGGTTAAAGACAGAATTTTAAATTTTATCCTTGAGCAGACGGGGAGCCAGTGTAGGACATAGCAGAGAGGAGCCGCCGAATCAGACCGACGTGCAAGAAAGATGAGTCTGGCAGCTGCGTTTTGGATAGATTGCAGGGGAGACAGACGAGTCAGAGGTAGTCCAATCTGGAGGCTATTACAGTAGTCAAGTCTCTTCGCTGAGGAACGGGTGAATGCGTGTGATGTTCCTTAGGTGCAGCCGACAGGATTTAGCTAAAGACTGAATATGAGGAACGGAGGCGAGAGCAGAGTCAAAAGTGACCCCAAGACATCGGACAAGGTCAGCCGGTACAAATGTAGCATTTTGAACAGTGACTGTGAACCCAGGTTTAGGGACAGAGTTTGAATGAGGGAAGATAATCAGTTCTGTTTTGGAAAGGTTAAGTTTCAGGTAGCGATCAGACATCCAAACGGAGATGGCCGACACACACTCAGCTACACATGACAATAGAGAGGGAGTGAGGTCAGGGGAGGAGAGTTAGATCTGAGTATCATCCGCGTACAGGTGGTATTGGAAACCAAAAGAGTGGATGAGTTCTCCCAGAGAGGTAGTGTACAGGGAAAACAGCAGCGGGCCAAGGACCGATCCTTGAGGAACACCAACAGAGACCGGAATAGGTGACGATGTCTCTCCAGCAAGCGACACTGAATAGGTGCGCTCAGATAAGTATCACTCAATCCAAGAGTGCCGTACCACCTATGCCAAACGAGGATAATCTGTTAAGAAGGAGGCGGTGGTCAACGGTGTCAAAGGCAGCAGAGAGATCTAAGAGGATCATCACTGAGAAGTGGCCTTTAGATTTGGCAGAAAGGAGGTCATTTGATACTCTAGCAAGGGCTGTTTCAGTAGAGTGTAAGGGTCTAAAGCCAGGTTGAAAAGGGTCAAGCAGGTCATTGGCAGTCAGAAAGTCTGTCAGTCGCGAGTGCACCATTATCTACATCAACTTGGACATGAAGGGGAGAAGGGATATAGGATGGTAGTTAGATGGAAGAGTGGGGTCAAGGGAAGATTTTTTCAATACTGGTACGATTTGGGCTTGCTTGACGGTTGACGGTACTATTCCAGAGGACAGGGAAAGGTTGTGTGGGATGGGTTAGAGTTGGACAGAGTAAAGGGGAAAGAGAGCATAAAAGGTGAGATGGGATAGGATCTAACACACAAGTAGTAGATCTCGAGCAGGAGAGCAGATCGTCTACCTCTTTCTCAGCTACAGGGGAGAAGTTATTCAGAGTGGGTTTGGGGGATGGGAACGAGGCAGGAGGTAGTTGGGGCAAGTCATGTGAGATGAAGTTACACCTGATAGCGTCAACTTTGTTTTTGAAGTGAGAGGCAAGGTCTTGGGCCGTAAGAGTGGAGCAGGGCTGAGGAGCACATTAAAATTGAGAAGAGACATTTGGGATTCGATGAGAGGTTGGATATTAAGGTAGAGAAATGTCTTGCTTGGACTGAGCGAGAGCAGAGTTGTAGGAACACAGCATGAATTTATAATGAAGAAAATCACAGATTATTTAATCACAGATTCTAGTTTGCAGCTTATACTGATCCTCCCATTTAACTCTCCAGCATTTTGCTAGTGCCTGAGAGGAAATAAATACCAATCAAGGAATCTCATATGAATGAAATGTGCACATACATTGAAAAGGCTTTTTTTCCCCTGTGCAGACGTATGCTGGGCCTCTTTATGATACAGACAGTGTGTGGAATTAAGATAACGTGATTTTAGATGAATAGAAATAAAATAGAACTTATTTAGGTTAAAGGCTCAGTATAAGGCATTTTGTTATTTGCACCATAAACAGCCTTTCTGAATTCTTACGGTTTTCTTGCTGTTAATCTAAGCAGTTTTTAAATTCACTCCTCATACTTTTCATTCCATGTACATACATATATATATATATATATATATATATATATATATATATTCAACAGTTTTTTGGAGGTAGACCTAGAACTTTTACATTCTGCCCTCTTTATTGGATGCCACTGAATTTCAAGGCCCTGGTGAAATTATTTTCAACTACAGGAGTATGATATATTGTTTTAAATTAAAATTAAGATCATATTATATGCACAGGAAACATGCACAGCACACAGACAATAAAGTAGGTGGAACTGTCCCTTTTTTTATACACAGATGGATGAAGTTAATTTTATATTACAGTGCTAGTAAACAAAAAGTATTGCAGCAGAGCTTGCCACATATAATGTAATGGATCTGTAAACGATTGTGGCTTAACAAATACCGCAAATCCCAAACATAGTATTGATGTGTACAGAGGGTTGCTAAATGAGTAATCTGGAGCCCTAATACAGCTGTATGGGTTTATATGGATGCAGGAAATGTGATTTCATTAACAAACTAACAAGTGATGAATAAAATGGTCTTCTTCTTTGATCCATGGCCAATGCAACATGTTAGTCAGAAAAGTTGCTAACAGGAAGTCACTGAACTGGTTCCCTGAAACAGATGGGATGAACACCCTTAATGTGAAATCTTAATTAAGTGAACACCCACTACACTGTTGTCACATTAGGTTTAATCAAAATAATTTTAAAAAATAAATAAAAAAAGAATATTAATTAAATGATCTATGGTCTCAACTTTGAAAGTTGGGAGCCACGACTGTATCATTATGATGAGGTCAATAAATCAATAATCTGATGAGTAATTATCAGGTTAATTAAACCCTAAATCATTTTCTTAAGGAACTCCATCTCCTAAGCAGGTTGTTCAATGTAAATCTAGAATATATGATGTATACATTGTACTAGCAGCAAATGCATGGATTGAAAGAAAAGTATACTTTATATGTATCCGTGTTGTTTAATATTTATGTCAAGCTGGTGTAAGATATGCAAATTTCTAACTACAACATAGATTATGAATATACTTTATTCATGAAGGAGAGAATTGCAGGGAAGTGAAAAGGGAATTTAAAACATAAGGCCTAACTAGCCGAGTTGGATACATTTCCCCCCTTTAGCTAAATTTGTATATGGTGCCATAAGGTCATAAAAGAGAGACTGCAGAGGCAAATTCAACACATTTGTTCTCTCTTAAAATATCACTGCAGTCTGGAAACAAATTATCAAATAAATACATATTAAAATAGTGGTTTTAAAGATATATATGCATTTATTTGTTCTTATTTAATGAAAAATCTGATGTATGTATCTTTGTTACTGAAAGTTGCTGATATGTAAAAGGCAGTGTTTCTCATATCATCCTCAGCATCCTATTCCAAGGGAATCCAGCACAGGAAAAATGACACATTGTTCTGCAGCTCTCACAAACAGAGGGCTCCCAGAAGCATAAAGATACCCACTGTAGATCTACAGGATGTCACTTATGACACCTCACAAGCTGTCCCTCTCCCCAATTTCTGCAGTCACAACAAAAACAATCAAAAAAAGGAGACAGTGAGTAGCTTGAATAAAGTTGCAGAAACAGGCTTCTGCATTTGCTTAATTTAAGAGGACATGCTGATCCAAACAAAGCAACCTACAAAAAAGGAAGAAAACTGTACAGATGTATCAAACATAGTTTAACTGTATATTTGCTTGCAATGTTTTATCACAAAAGTAGTCATTTGTGTCTGAACACCAAAATAAGCAATACAAATTGTAATGCATATTTAAGCATGTATACATTCTGTATAAATCATATTTTTAATATTTGACTCAAGCCCTCCCAAGTGATTACTCTGCATGTTCATTGCAGGTGCGGCAGCACTGATTACATACACATTGAGGATATTAAGTTTTGTTTCATTTAGTAACTTCTTGTCCTCAAAGATTGAGTCTATTGTGTGGCCTCTGAGTGACCTTACTCTTGTACACAGTAGGATCTATTTACAGTGTAACACATGTTCTGATGGCATCACTAGAGAGACAGGATATTCCATTCATTTGAATGGGAATATTCTCATTGGTTCCTGTAGCACCTAATGCAGGCAGTCCTTGTTTCTTACAAACTGCTGTAATTTCACAATTTCATCTAGCTGTCTGAATTTTATATTTTAAGCAATGCAAAATGTAAGACATGCATTTTAAAGCACATTAATATGCATTCATATTTAGAAGATGCATTTTAGGCAAGAGACAGTCCCTTTAAATAAAATAATTTTATATGCAGAACTGTTGGACAGTGGAATTTATTCCTGTGACTAAAAGCACAAAGTTTTATTGTTTCGAGGCACTATCAGAAACAGCTGGGTCCCCCATATACCTATTTGTATCTGCCCATTTTTTCCCCGATTACTGCTGGCGGCAGCGAAAAGCCCAGTTACCGTGTGCGCTTGATTTGTGTTTAAGTTTAAGACTGAACTAGTTACAAAGGATTGAAGATTGCGTTTTGCCGCATGTTACAGCTCATAGGATGCCTTCTTGATTTGTTTTCTCTCTTGTAATGAGCCAGTCAAATCCATTTACTTTAATGTAGATGAACGTAAAATATTTATAGAGAATAGAAGGTGCACTAGAAGGAGTACTCTGAGTTCTTCAGTCAAATATTGTGCTTTATTTGTATCGTTAAAATCCACAGTGAGTCCACAAAATGCAGGGGGCACAGACAGATAAAATTATGCGTACCACCTTATGCATTTCGCATTCTGGTAGTGCTTAATCATAACATAAACACACACCTTATATCCCTGAGTATCACCTGGATAATCCCACCCCTAATTAGGTGAGAAAAACATGATAGGTTATATTAAAGTCCTGGATTTGGTGCATGTGAATTTGTTCTAATCTTTTTGATTAATGAAATAAAAAAATAATAACAGCTAGATATAATTAATTCAGTATGCACAGTAGAATTAGGATACATTTTCTTGAATAGTCAATAATTACTAAAAGTAGATAACCAACAAAATTATTTATATCATATATTATACAGCATCATTTTTCATGAATACTAGACTGTAGTTCATTTTATGGCCATAATTAAGTTGTTATACATTATATTGAATTTAATGTTGAATATAAGCAGTTCTATCTGGTTCCATTCCTTTATACTGCAATTGAGAAGCTGTATTAACATTCTTAGAGAAGTTGGTGTTTTCTCTATTATGTCATAAAAATAGGAGGTTATACATATAGGTATGCACTGATACTAAGCCACTTATGAAACAAAGTTGCCGAGCAAATTGCAACATGTTTCTTGGAGGTCATCTTTATAGTACAGAGACAACCTTCAGGCAGGAGATAACTAGAAATAAGTTATCTCTAAAGATATAATAACCTACAAAATGGGTTTAATAAAAAAAGAACAGGTATTTTTTGTGTACATATAAAAGGAAACCTTTTTTCTTCTCCAAATTCATAGTAATAATTGTTTTTTAATTAGATTTTTCTCAACGAATTAGTGGTGGGATTATCCAGATCAGGGATAAAAGTTAGGTTTTATGCTATGATATCACCTATGATTAAGCATTATCACAGCATGAAACGCGTAAGACAGTACATTTAATGTCTGTGCCCCCAATGCTATGTCGACTCACTGTGGGTTTTAACAATACAAACAAAGCACCGTTTTTAATTGAAGAACATGGAGTCTTCATTTTCCATTGAGCGCAGAGTGCACGTCATATACGCCTAGCCACCAGAGTTAAGAGTCTAAACAGCAGCCGAGCCAGTTGGCATGCTGTACTATGGAGTACCTGCATACAGTCTCCTATCGGTGAGTGGGCCAGCAAGGTCGTTACAATTGGGCAATATAGCACAATCCCCATTTGAGGATGATATGGACACACAACCAGTAGACAAATCATTGCAATTATTCCACCTGTTGGAAAAGGAAAGCCAATGGCAAAATAGGCTATGATGGGATATGACAAGTCTCCTAAAATATCTAGAACATGAAAGGATACCAAACGGATTACGTATATTTGTAGAAAACTCTGAATTATGAATGTGAGGAGGAGGGGTTCACAGAGGAGTGGAACCAGGTAGAGTGAGTGCTCTATCAAAATAATGAATATTATAATAAAATATAATACAATTCAATTAATCATTTTCAAGCAGAGAATTAGACTCATGGGATAATGTTTCTACATCTAGATCAGCTTCATCATGCTCTGATAATCCAGAAGGTGACTTATACAAAAAAGCCAGCAGGAGCAACAAACTGGCAACTACTTTCTCAGAAGAAGAGCTGAGTAGCATCTCAAACAACAAGGTGCAACAAACGAGGATGTATCACCCTCGATATGCCAAAACAAATCAACAGTATCAAGACAAACACGGAGGAAACAAGGAAGAGGCTCAAGTAACAAATTAAAATCAGAGGCAGCAACACCATAGAAGCAGATGCAGGAGACAATAGATTCAGTAATTAACCTTCTCTGAAATTCACAATGTCAACTGTTATCCTGGATACCATGTTGTACCATGAGATAATTTCAACTTGTTCAATACAAAGCTCAATATTAATAAAATTTGTTAGGGAGTTTTGAGTTTTGTATTGAACAAGTTGAAATTATCTGATGGCACAACATTGTATCCATGGACAACAGTTGGCATTGTGAATTTCCGAGAAGGTTAATCACAGAGAATTTCAGAGAATGTTAATCACAGTTAAAAAATGTTTTGCAAATAAATAATATCCACCAGTAGGTGGGGTAGGAGATTCAGAGTTGTTAGCTCTAATATAAAGTGATGATTCTCAAAATGTTGAAAATGCATTTAAAGATCTCTCTACTGTTACAGATTTGGAAACATTTCAAATTGAACAGCAGACAGAGGATACAGTAAAATGAGGTACATTTATCCCACAACTAAAGGAGCGCACTATGTGTATCCTAGACAGGTTCAAGGGCATGTGGAGTTCATGTTACTAAATATGGTATAGGATGATCTTAAAACCCTGCATCAAATATAAAGGAATTCGAAAGATAGCATATCTAGGATGAAATATATTGTCCTAAAATATCTATTGCAAAATTTTAAAATCACAATAAAAGAACTCGGACAAGGGAGATAATGTGCTAGCATAGCACATGGAAAATTATCTAGCGGAAGCTCACAGACAGCTGTCAGATTTGGAAAAATATACTAAATTATTATCTGACCCAACTCAACAATGGGTCTGCTAATGATATATATCCAGTTGTCCATACATTCTACCATGTTCCCAAAGTTCACAAGCAAAACACCATGCCAATGGGTTGGGATGACAAGGGGTAAAACCACATTGAACGTAACACAACTAGATCACAGTGTTACAATTGTTTCGTTCAATGTAAAGGGATTAAATCTACCAGAAAAGAGATCAAAACTATTCCGGGACCTATATGTGTATAAAGCTGATATTGTCTTTTTGCAAGAAACCCACTTTCAGGAAAATAAAACGCCTAGATTATATGACAAGAGATTTGAACAATATTATTACTCGCATTCTCCAGTTAATAAAGCTAAGGGGGTTGCGATTCTGCTAGCAGGCAAACTACATTTCAAAATTGTGGATACATGGTCAGATACAGAAGGCAGAGCAGTATTTGTTAAAGGTAGTATTGGAGAAACAAAGATTACCATGGGAAACATATATGCCCCAAATAAAGATCAGCGATCTTTTCTAGGTACCATGATAGGAAAATTTTCAGAATTTGCGGAGGGTATCATGATACTTGGAGGAGATTGTAATATTGCTATAGACCCCCCTCTGGACTCTTCTACGGGGAGGTCGCAGTTAAGATATATAGAAATAAGGAAAATAAAGAGTAAACTACATATAGAACAATTATCAGATTCATGGAGAGTATTCCACCCAGACAAAAGAGATTATACATTTTATTCTACTCCCCATGTAAGATATTCACGTATTGATTATCTCTTCTTGTCCCACAGGCACTTAAATTTGATAAAAAGAGTAGATATTGGCCATATAACTTGGAGCGATCATGCTCCCATATTTCTTGAGCTTCGAATCCCTTGTTTCAAGAGAACCTTTTCAAATTGGAGATTTAATGAGAACTTGGTTAAAAAACCCGAACAGGTTAAGATAATCAATGACACTTTGGTACAGTACTTCTGGGAGAACGATCGGGACGATACCCCACAGACAGTGATATGGGAAGCCCATAAAGAGGTTATAAGGGGACAAATGATTAATATGTCTGCACAGAATAAGAAGAAAAATTTGCAGGAGAAAAAAAATATATTGTCTCAAATAGCTAGCATAGAGACGAGATATAAGTTGTCACTAGATTTGATAACATATCAGAGACTACTGAAATTAAGATCGCAGTTAGCCTAAATACATAATCTAAATATTCATCACTCTTTCCTGGCATTAAAGGCTAAAAGTCATTTGTTTGGCAATAAACCAGGAAAGTTCCTAGCGAAATATATCAAATCAAAGAGAGTAGCAGCATTTGTCCCTAGGATAAAAGATACTGGGAATAAAATTTTGAGTTTTAATGATGAAATTGCGGAAGTATTTCGTAATTATTATAAACATCTGTATAACCTTTCAAATAGACAAACAGAGGTGGGATATAAGAAAAAACTGAAAGAATATCTGGATAAACATTTACCCAAAAAATTAAAGGAGGAATAGGTGGAGAGTCTTGAAACCCCCATAACAGCGGAGGAGTTAAGACTTCCAATAAAAGGTTCCCCATCAGGCAAAAGTCCAGGCCCAGATGGTTTTTCTACAACATATTATAAGGTATTCTCAGATGTATTGATCCCCCAGTTTGTTAAAACATTTGAATCATTGTCTGTGGGGGGGTCTCTCCCGAACCAGGCCCAGGAGGCACATATTGTGGTTATTCCTAAACCTGGAAAGGATCCTCTCCTGTGTTCAAGTTATAGACCAATCTCTCTTGTAAATGAAGATATTAAATTGTTCTCTAGACTATTGGCTAATAGGCTGAAAAAAATTCTCCCGTATCTTATACATGGGGACCAGGTGGGATTTGTTCCAGGTAGGGAGGCTAGGGATAATACTATAAACATTTTAAATCTAATACACTATGCCCAGGAAAATGTAGTTCCTATGTTGTTGGTATCAATAGATGCCCAGAAGGCATTTGATAGGGTGAGCTGGTCCTTTATGTTAGGTGTTCTAAAACATCAAGGAATTGGACCTAGGATGGGTAAATGGATAAATGCACTATATCAGGCACCCACAGCTAGAGTTAGGGTCAACGGTATACTGTCGGACCAGCTCACCCTATCCAATGGTACAAGACAGGGATGTCCCCTGTCACCTCTCCTGTTTGTACTGGTAATGGAACCATTCTTGACGGCTTTGAGATCTAATTCAGATATCAACGGATTGAAATTGGACCAGCATGAGTATAAGATAGCCGCATTTGCGGACGATCTATTGCTGATTGTTACTCAACCTTTGGTATCTATGCCAAATATACTAAAGGAAATAGATATGTATGCAAACCTGTTCAATTTTAAAGTGAACCTGGAGAAGTCAGAAATATTGAATGTTTCGGTATATCCAAGAATGGAAACACTTATTAAAAGACCCTTCCCATTAAAATGGTCTAGTGGATACATAAAGTATCTGGGAGTACTTATACCATGTGAATTGAGGAAAATATATCATCTACACTTTCCTCCGCTATTGCTTACAATGAAGGAAGATATATTAAGATGGGATAAGCTAAAAATCTCCTGGTTTGGGCGGATTTGAGTTACTAAGATGAACCTATTGCCTAGAGTCCTGTAGACCCTCCCGATCCAAATACCCGAAAAATTATTTAAGAATGTCAGGAAATGCATAATGGATTATATATGGGATAACAAACCCCCTAGGTTGGCCTATAGATATCTTATTAAACCTAAAAGCAGGGGGGGATTGGATTATTTTAGGTATATCAATGTAATGTATTTATTTAAATGTATCGTAATTAACTGTTGTAATGTGAATATACATATTAATATTCTTGATAAAAGGAAATAAAGATATTTTGAAATAAAGAATATCTGAAATAATGGTGCATATATTGTGATGTTATATGGGTGATAAGGTAAACATGTATGTGTAAATATAAATGATAAAAATAATATTATAATCGGATAATAAAATTGAATAATACTAGATAAATGTTCCTAATTTATATGAAATGATATATCAAGTTATGTGATTAGTATGGATTATAAGTTTTTATAATAAATACATTGGGTTAATATAATAAAAAGATAAAAATATGTACATATAATTAATGCAGTATGCAGTAGAATTAGGATAAATACGATCATTTATTCATTGAGGATATTAATGAATTAATTAATATACAGTTAATAATAACTAAAAGTAAATAATACCAACAAAATAATTTAAATACTTCAAATAAGTTAGAATAATAATTTTTCATGATTATTGGGCTGTAGTTCATTGTATGGCCATAATTAAGTTATAATTCATTATAATGGATTTAATGTTGAAAAAAAAAGCAATAAAACGGTGGGGGGTGGGAACTTGACGAAGACGCTTAATCAGTCTTACTCAATTAAGTCATTGAGTGAATTTAAGCCTACATCGGACTGTGGACTGTAAGCACAATGTTTTTTTTTGTAAATAAAATGTGTACATAGTAAATATTACTCAAGGCCAATACACATTAATCTACTAAAGTAAATATTACTGGAGAGAAATAGAAACATAGAATGTGTCGGCAGATAAGAACCATTTCGGTCCATCTAGTCTGCCCAATTTTATTTTTTTTTGAGTACTTTTATTAGTCCCCCGTTCCCGGTAATGCATTTATTTTCCCTCCTGGAATGCCATGGACTAAGTTGCTGCCAATGATATCAAAAGCACTAACTTATATGTATCAGTTTGAATAAAAAATAGATACATATATTATCTCTGTGAGACTCTCTGCTCAGTGTTTTAAAACACTCTTTGAGAAAACAAACATTTCCTAAGCCATACTGTATCAGTCCCTGCAAGTCAAAATTCACAGTCATAATATGTGCCCATTTTCAAGACTGATTGATAAGAGAGATTTTGTAACAACATTTATAATTGTTTACAAATGATGAAAGTATGTTCAGCTCTCTAGTCTGCCATCCAGAAACTTAACCCCTTAGTGACAAGACATTTTCACCTTGACTTTCCCTTGTGACAATGGCTGTTTTGACATTTCTAGGGTGTTTGTGTTTAGCTGTAATTTTTTTCTCTTTCTCACATACAGTTCCCACACAAATTATATGTTGTTTTTATCGTCATAAGAAGGGCTTTCATTAGATACCATTATGTTCATCATATCTTATAATTTACTACAAAAAAAAATCATAAAATATGATGAAAAATTTTAAAAAACCCACTTTTTCTAACTTTGACCTAAAATATAATTTACACAAATAAAATCATTAAAAAAGACCCCATCTAAATAGTTTCTAAATGTTGTCCCGAGTTCAAAAATATGCATGTTTCCATATTTTTCAGTATTTTTTTGCGAGTTATGGGGCAAAAACCAAAAATAGTGTTTTTTGTTTTTTTCCTATATTGAACTTTTGACCCCAACCCGAACCCAAAATTTAACCCTAACACTAAATTTAACCCAAACTCTAATCCTTATTATATCCCTTAATATTTTTTAATTTTAATTTAATTTGAACCCTATCCCTTATGCTAAAAATTAAATTTTAACCCTATAGGCTAATATAGCTATATAACCTGTTTTTAATTAATTAAATATGTATTTTAAATATTTTCCATTGCAATGCTACTTAACTACCACTAGGTAGCATATAAGTAGCATATTCAGAGCGACAGAAGTGAAGTTACTTTCACTTCCGAAGCTCAGACCGGCAGAGGGCTTAGCCATATTGACGGAGCAGCATGCTCCGTCAATATGGCTCGCCACGATCGCTCCGTGGGGCGATCGTGGGTGCTCCAAAACAGAAATTTCGGTGCTGGCTATTGCCTCGACATCGAGGCAATAGACCAGCACCGTTAAAGTGGTTTTCGCGATCGTTCATCGCGAAAACCGCTTGATTCACCGCAGGACGTGCCAGGGAGTTTCTCCCAGGACGTGCCTGGCACGTCCTTTGTCGCGAAGGTGTTAAATGAGGGTGAATTAATATAAATTAGTGATGCAGTCCATCATATTTGAGTAGCTTTTCAATCAATATCTCTAAGAGCCACAACATGTTACAACTTAATTTCCAAAGTAAGTATTAAATTTATCTTCAAAACAACGTCTGAACAAACACAAACCTTTTGAGTTTCTGTTGACTAGACTTCAACTGCAGAACTTAAACTTAACAGTCATCAGCTCACAAATCCCATGTCAAATGCATACCTTTTTCATTCAGCGTGTGCTGTCTTATCTGTTTCACTGCTCCATTGCCTTCATTTTCTGAGTTTCCAGCTGTGAAGGCCCAAGTACAAAAACCGTTTATTTTGTGGAAAAAGTACATCCAAAATGGTTGGATAATTTTGTTTTTGTTAAATACAATATACCATGTAATAAAAATAAAAGGACAACCATAATCCTCTCTTACCAAATTTTAAAAAAATACACAATTCATTTTGTTTAATGAATATGTGTATTTTTGCTCACTGGTGAAATATATAAATTAAAATGTAACATGTACAGTAAAATATAAATGTCTATTCTTCAAGGCTAAAGCAGCAAAGCATGTTTAAAAATATATTTTAAAAAAAGTGACAGAAATTAGTCAGCTAATTTAAACAAAGCCTGATCATTTTTAGCTATAACAATATGTTCATTCACAAAAGTACTATTGTATTGTATCACATTGAACAAGCCTTGTAGCAAATGAAAAACTCGCATACATGAAGATTAACACAAATTTGTTTACAAGTAATATTTGTTTTTTAGTCTATCTTATACTGTAAAAGATACTGACCGATTTTTTTAATAAATAACAAATTTTGACATTTCTCAAATTATATTTAATTGTCTAATCAGTAAAGAGAGAAACACAGGGAATTAAGATGGAAATTTTAAACTTTAGACCAATGTAGCAGAGTTGGAAAAATTCTCCCATGCAGCTGCATGGGAGAATTTTTCCAACTCAGCTACTAATAGCCTTAAGTTTGAAATTCCCATCTCATTTCCCTGCAATTCTCTCTTTATTGAGTAGACCCGTGTATGGTCTAAATTTAAATTCTTATAAAAAAACATGTTCTAAAAAAACAAGTTCACTTAATTTTAACACACATTATTCCAATTTATTGAGTTGTCAAAATAATAATAATAATAATAAAGTGCTTAACCACGAATGATACGTTCAGATACTCTATGGTTTTAAAGTACATCCTAGACGAAGGTTACTTTTGCCCAACAGCCTGTGAATGCTATGATTACCCAAATTAATGGTACTCATTTTATGTAATTCAGAATGAGGAGGACTGATCTGGTCAAATACTACAGATGGATGATTGGCCCACTGAGCTAGTTCAATGTTTCTAGAAATGTAATTTGCATTTAGGGAAAAAAGTATTTCATCCCCTGCTGATTCTGAACGTTTGCTCACTGACAAAGAAATGGTCAGTCTATAATTTTAATGGTAGATGTATTTTAACAGTGAGGGATTAACAAAACAAAAAAATCCAGAAAAACACATGACAAAAAATGTATCAATTGATTTGCATGTCAGTGAATGAAATAATTATTTGACCCCTTCAATTTAGTTACTTGGTGGCAAAACCCTTGTTGACAAAGGTCAGACGTTTCTTGTAGTTGGCCACCAGGTTTGCACACATCTCAGGAGGGGTTTTGTCCCACTCCTCTCGGTAGATCCTCTCCAAGTCATTAATGTTTTGAGGCTGACATTTGGCAACTCAAATCAGCTCCCTCCACAGATTTTCTGTGGGATTAAGGTCTGGAAACTGGCTAGGCCACTCCAGGACCTTAATGTGCTTCTTCTTGAGCCACTCCTTTGTTGCCTTGGCTGTGTGTTTTGGGTCACTGTCATGCTGGAATACCCATCCATGACCCATTTTCAATGCCCTGGCTGAGGGAAGGAGGTTCTCACCCAAGATTTGACGGAACATTGCCCCATCCATCGTCCTTTTGATGTGGTGTAGTTGCCCTGTCTCCTTAGCAGAAAAACACCCCCAAAGCATAATGTTTCCACCTTCATGTTTGATGGTGGGGATGGCGTTCTTGGGTTCATAGACAGCATTCTCCCTCCTCCAAACACGGCGAGTTCACCAAGTTCACCTCTGAATCACTTCAGACGGGCCTGTACATGTGCTTTCTTGAGCAGGGGGACCTTGCGGGCGCTGCAGGATTTCAGTCCTACAGTGTTTAAGTTGCCAAATGTCAGTCTGGAAACCTAAATGACTTGGAGAGGATCTGCAAAGAGGTTTGGGATAAAATCCCTCCAGAGATGTGTGCAAACCTGGTGAACATGGATTTTTCCCTTCAACAGTACTAAGTAACATGGGTTTTACCCCTTCAACAGTACTAAGTTGAAGGGGTCAAATACTTATTTCACTCATTGACATGCAAATCAATTTATAACTTTTTTGACATTCGTTTTTTTTTTTTTATTCTGTCTCTTACTGTTAAAATACACCTACCATTAAAATTATAGACTGATCATTTCTTTGTCAGTTGGCAAATGATCAAAATCAGCAGGGGATGAAATACTTTTTTCCCCTCACTGTACAAATTTCTACAACATTATTTAATAATTTCACAATGCCAAAGGATAAAATATTTCACGTACCTATGATAACATGCATTCCAAGTTTAGATAAATGCAATGCAGTGCAATATCCTATTCCTTTGGAACCTCCGGTGATTATTGCAACTTTTCCATGCTGCTTTGGGAGAACTATAGGGGAAAAAGTAAGAAATGATTATAATCCTCCATTACTGTCTAGAAGATTAATATAGGATTATATACATTTAGAAACTACTGAAGGACCTCAAAACTGAATTTAATTCAGGAATTAGGGAGGCGTCAACACACGACAGTTGATGAGTGATGAAAGTCTCATGAAATACTTCAACTTTCTCTCTTCAGAAAACAATCCTTGATTCCAATATTGCACAGTAACCAATAATAAAGTCAAACCAGTGATAAAGCATAGATTGAAGAGGATAGAAGGGACAAATCCTAAAATGAGTTTTAACTAGGCATTTCAATCGTTATGAATTGAGCAGGCCTTTAAATGCAAAATGCTGTCTTACAAATCTCCCATCGAATGGTAAATATCATATAAAATATATATGGACGTAAACAAGTACACATACGCGCATGTAAAGTCGTTCAATTTTGTATATTTACTGTTATTGTTGTATGTAGTATTCGACATCACAAACTCCACCAAAAAATGGAGACTCTTTAACCAATCTCTCAAAACACAGCTGCCTTTATTATAGCGGGGAGGTCAGGGCTACCAACTATATATGGAATGGGAGCCTATTGGGTATTTCCCAGCCCTGTTTTTAATGGGGGGTCTGGTCTATTTCTTAGGGGCGCTGATTTTTTTATGTATTGATTTTTGGTTTTATTTTGGGAGGAATTTGGCTATCCCGATTGACTGAGACCTGAATATACACCATCTCACTGCAAGCTGCAACAGCCTGACTGGTTCTGTACCAACAAATCCTGCATGCCAACAAATCCTGCATGCACTTACATAAAAAGTGTGCCTGAAAGGAAATGCGTTCACTGTTTTTTGAATGAGCTATTCATGTAACCATTTTGGTGCATAATAACCAATGATGGCACTGCGGGTGTTTAGGAACTACATTTCTCATGTTTATCCTTGGCACTCAGGGATGACTGAGAATGATTGGTTCTGCAGTGTGAAGATGTGTGAAGATGTACCATCCCTGAGACAGACAGTGAGCTGTGAACAATCCGCTCTGTATGTCAAACATATTTAATAAAACAGAGATTTAGTTACTGAAGTGTCAAAATACGTAATGGTGGGCAAAGTGAAGAAGGGAGATTTTGCAGCTTCTAGAATCGTGTTCTTGCTAGAAACAAACTACTGTACACAGAAAGGTTACGTTATCAAAGTTTCATTTATTTAAACAGTGTAAATCACATCATTTCTGAAGTGTTAACTTCTCCAATACTGTAGAAAAAAAAAATCCAGTAGTGAGATTGACACTTTTGGAGATAAAGAGCCATAAATCTCTTTTCCTGAATTATGATTTATTTGCCTTTTTGTTATAGAATATATACAGGGTCAGGGCACTCACAGGGTTAAATCAAGCAAAAAAGTCAAGGTGGGAAAGATCAACTCAGACATCTTGACCTGGTTTTTGCTATACAAATGTTTATTCTCCATAATAATGATCGAGACCCACTAAGGCACATGAAGAGAATCGCTCAGTTACATATGGGTTAGACCAGTGTGTTATTTACCGCGAGGCATCCTAGGCGGATGACTTGGGCGGCAAATTTTGGGGGGCAGCAGAGCCCCCCCCCCCCCCCCCCAACACTGAAAAGAAAAACCTAAGATAAAAACGAACGGGCAGCCCGATAATTTTTTTCTTACGGGGGGCGGAGTGATGATAGGTCACGTGACCTGGCGCGCTGAAGTCAGGCGCACACCAGGTCACGTGACCTATCCACACTCACCGCGGGGAGCTCAACAGGCAGCATGGTAGGACACCATGCTGCCTGCCACTAGCCACCAGGGATATAATGGGGGTGATAGGGTTAATGGAGGCATTTAATGGGGGTGATAGGGTTAATGGAGGCATTTAATGGAGTGATGGGGTTAATGGAGGCATATAATGGGGTTGATAAGGCATGTAATAGGGGTGATGGAGCCATGTACTGGGGGTCATGGAGGCATGTACTGGGGGTGATGGAGGCATGTATTGGGGGTGATGGAGGCATGTATTGGGGGTGATGGAGGCATGTATTGGGGGTGATGGAGGCATGTAATGGGGGTGATGGGGCATGTAATGGGGGTGATGGAGGCATGTATTGGGGGTGATGGAGGCATGTATTGGGGGTGATGGAGGCATGTATTGGGGGTTATGGGGTTAATGGAGGCATTTATTGGAGTGATGGGGTTAATGGAGGCATATAATGGGGTTGATAAGGCATGTAATAGGGGTGATGGAGCCATGTACTGGGGGTCATGGAGGCATGTACTGGGGGTGATGGAGGCATGTATTGGGGGTGATGGAGGCATGTATTGGGGGTGATGGAGGCATGTATTGGGGGTGATGGAGGCATGTATTGGGGGTGATGGAGGCATGTATTGGGAGTGATGGGGCATGTAATGGGGGTGATGGGGCATGTAATGGGGGTGATGGAGGCATGTATTGGGGGTGATGGAGGCATGTATTGGGGGTGATGGGGTTAATGGAGGCATATAATGGTGTGATGGGGTTAATGGAGGCATATAATGGGGTGATGGAGGCATGTAATGGGGGTGATGGGGGCATGTGATGGGGTCATGTAATGTGGTTATGGGGCATGCTGTGCGTGTGCAGCGTGGGTAGGGGGGTGCCTGAATTTTGTCTGCCTAGAGGAGCACAAAACCAAGATACACCACTGGGTTAGGCACATCCAATGCTCCATTATGCACACAAGGCTATGCTTTGTTGTTATTTCCTTTTATTTGCCAATCTGCCCCCACAAAGACAAATCCAATTTCACAAGGTTGTTCTCCAGTTCCCTAAGACATCTTTTACAGCGTACAGACGTCCATGTGTGGGAGCAAAACCCACTTCTGACAAAAAGGCAGATAGATAAGCACAAAGGATTTAAATGTGTAATATAAAATAGTGGTATGTATAGACACATTTGCAGAAATATGGGACATGAAGAAAAGGTTTGTAATCAGTATTTAAATTTGAAAACAAGAAAAAAAAACATAGGTTCATAATCCTTCTAATAATGGGAGTTCAAGATATAAAACATACAGGCAATTATTATTTAGCTAGGGTGATAATAGCAGCTCATAATTATTTCAAATCAAACATTAAAAAAATACGTGTAAATTATTCATTTACCAGTACTTTTAACACTAAAAAATGATCAAGCAAAAGGTGATAGGATACTGACTTTAAATAGAAATGGATTTTAGAATGAATAGCAACTGAAAAATATGAGTTAGGTAAATATGAGGTGACAGTTAATAAAGTTCAGTGTTTAAAGGAGATCTTCAAACTTCAAATAAGGGTCAAAGGAATAGTCAGGCCTTTGAAGCAACACCATTTTTGGCAGCATGAATCAACACAATATCATGATAATTCTATGATCCTTTCTAGGCACCTCAGGTGCCTTCTATGACAGTCTTGTGGGCTATTGGTAGGGATAGGATTCTGCTACATCCTTCTGCCATAGATAATATGTTGGACATGTATAATTTCCCATCAGAATGCATTGCATAGTATTTTGTAAATCATGTTTGCAGTTACTGCAATTGAAACTGTAAATTTTGATAGCAGAAAGATTCTTTGTCCCCTTCCTCACAGATACACACATTTTGATTGACACATTCACATTATGTGACACATATGATACACACATATACATGTGATATTTATATATATATATAATGCTGCTGTATTCTTGAGCATGTAGTTTTTTCCCTTCATTAGCATTTTTAAACACAGAGGAGGCTATTTATAAAAGTCAATTCTGGGTCAAAGTGGACTAAAGTCTAAAAGTGGACCATGGAAACCAATGGAATGTTCCTGCTGTTTAGAACGCTTATAAATTTGCCCCAGAATTAAGATCTATAAATTATCAATTGACCACATTGACATTAGGCACACATCCAAAATGTTCACATAAATACCATAAAAGCGACATTTAATCCTATCAAACCTGCTAAGGCCCTACTCCTTTATCATATAATGAAATCATGTTTTAAAAGAATACAAAATTATGAATTATTGAATTATTTGTAAAACTAATAATTATGGCAGTTTGACATGTGGCAGACATGTATAAATCAGCAAATATTTCTATATAATTTTAAGCATATAATGATGAAAACTATCCTCTAGATTGTGAGCAGAGCTCTCTACCTCATGTATCAGATTATCTCTCTTCGTGGACTGAAAATTTCCCCCTTCCCTGCAGTAAAGTATAGCAGCAGGGAGGGGGAACACATTGATAGATTTAAAAAAAAAATGATTTACTTGTATGTCTGACATTTTGTGTGTGCGTGTGTATGAGTGACTGTGTGTGACTGTATGTGTGTGTATATGTGACTGTGTGACTGACTGACTGTATGTGTGTGACTGACTGTATGCTGTGTGTATGTGTGTGTGATTGACTGACTGTGTATGTGTTTGTGTGTGACTGAATGTATATGTGTTTGTGTGTGACTGAATGTATATGTGTTTGTGTGTGACTGAATGTATATGTGTTTGTGTGTGACTGAATGTATATGTGTTTGTTTGTTACTGACTGTATATGTGTTTGTGTGTGACTGACTGTATATGTGTTTGTGTGTGACTGACTGTATATGTGTTTGTGTGTGACTGACTGTATATGTGCTTGTGTGTGACTGACTGTATATGTGTTTGTGTGTGACTGTATGTGTTTGTGTGACTGACTGTATATGTGTATGTGTGTGTGACTGACTGTATATGTGTATGTATGTGTGACTGACTGACACACTCATGTGTATGAATGTGTGACTGACTGTATATGTGTATGTATGTGACTGATTGTATATGTGTATGTATGTGACTGATTGTATATGTGTAAGTATGTGACTGTATATGTGTAAGTATGTGTGTGTGTGACTGCGTGTGATTGTGTGTATGTGCTGTTGTCTGACTCCTAGATTTTTTTTGCTGGCTCCTAAAAGGAAGTATTATTAGGGGTTAGGTCTTAGTATAAAGGTTCGGGGGTGTTAGTATTAGGGGTATTAGGGTTTGGGGGATTAGTATTAGGGTTCGCGGGGTTAGTATGGGGGTTTAGGGGGAACTTTTGGGAGGTTTATTTTATTAGGGGTGTTTTATAAGCGATGACAGTTCAGCACTGAATTGTCAGTGTTTGCATTGCCTCGGTGAAGCGGCCGTGTTGCCTTTCACCACTGACAGTTCAGTGTTCAATCTGCCGCACTGAACTGTTAGCGGTGAAACAGCCACGAAGAACTGTCCTAAACACCTGTACCAAGTGCTACTTTGAGTAGTCTATGGTTTCTATGTATACACGGTTTTTGTACCTTATTACATCATTTGTGAGAGCTGCCTTGGAGCTGTATGGCTTGTTTGTGGTGTGATAACTGGTTTAGGGCCTGCATGATTCTCCCTTCTTTTCATTTTTTCCTTTATTTTCTGAAACTGTTATACAATGTACTACATGTTCAGACAGGGGTACATGTTATTTGTCCCAAATATGACCGTATTACATGTTGATACATTTGTTTCCCTTGTGTGAAATTGTGAGAATAACATATAGAATGTAGGTTCTTTGTATATAGTTGTGTGCTATTGTAAGTGTACTGTTTTACATGTCCATCCCTCACTCATGTTGTTTTATCAATGTATTCACTTTTTTAATTGGTAGGGTGCAACCGCTCCATCCCATCTAGATTGTTTTTAAGGAAATAAGAGGGAGATGTGAATGCCTTCAGTCCTACATTAGAAATGAGGACAGTCTCCATTTCCTATGTTCGTTCACAGTATTGGGCATCAATAAAGACAAATTTTCTTGACTGAATTTGGGTCCAGTCTCCAGTCACATCTTCTTGCTGGATTGAGTGCTACCAACCTTGATAACCATCTTTTGTATTTATACATGCGGTCCTGGCAGATTTAGGTGGGTGTGAAGTTCCTACAGAGTGAACATGGCTTTGATGCCTAAATTGTTGGCACTATATAAATAAATGTTAAAGTAATGTTAATTTATAAATGTATGGAAATGTGAGGCTTTTGGGGGACTGCAGATAATTATCAATATTTGTGAAGGTTAAAATATATATGATCATTTGTTATTATATGATGTATACACTAATGCTTTTTGAAGCAAGAGAAGGGAAAGAAGAAATAAAAGAAAATATAATATGCCATGAAGCATCAAGAGCTGTAAAATGCCATGAAGCATCAACGGCTCTTCACAATGTTGGGTACTGAATATACAGGCGAGGCAGATGTTTTAGTTGTTTAAAGTCAAGAACAGTGACTTGCAGTAACCTTGCACTACACAAACATGTTGAGTCTAAGAGTTATATTCCTGTAAACAGTACAATGTAGCACACTAAGAATGTCAGCTTGGATTATACAGACTATCATTTACAGTTAAAACACCTGAAAGGCAAAAGCACAGAAGGCTGCGTTATTAAAAATATAATAATTAGGTAATAAAGTGTTTTTAACATCATCATCATGTTTCTCTCAGGATGCAGTACAATTCAATTTATGACAGGGTTTGGATAAGAGACCTCTTGAGGATGGCTCATTGGTGACAATGGGAGATTAGATTTTGGGCGGAATTTTAACATCCTTCCTTATTATTTTGGCAAGTATCTCTCTAACACCATCAAAGCACCTAATAGATAGATCTGTGTAAATATTTAATGGTAAATTAAACCCTAAAATGAATTTTAACCAGAACAAGGGTGTTCTATTCCTTTTCAGTGTTTAGAAAAGACTGAGAAGGGGGCGTGGCTGATCGGAGTAGAAAATGGTTGCATAAGTGGTGAGCTCCGTTGCCTTCCTCCTTAACCAACAGCACCCAACACTACTAAATGACATGGGACGTAACAGTCAGTACCTCACAGACCCCCCAGCTCTGTTTTCCAAAACGCCTGCTGACCTGGTTTTGCAGGTCCAAGAGAAACATGAGGCCTACTCCTCCACTAACTCTATGTGCGCAAGACAACAGCAGTATTGATACTGCACAGGGGCATCAGGGACCGTCCCTGACTCCTACACCGCCTACGCATCATATCTTTGCGTCGGCCCCATGGAAGTCAGACTTCAGCCATTTGATTACCGAAGTCAAGCAGTCCATCCACACGGAGGTTACCTCCTTCAGAACGGAACTGGGCCAATTAAATAATAGGGTCTCAGCACAGTAGGAGGTTGCTGTGCTACAAACAAAACAGTTGACATCCATAACCCACACTTCAGCGCAACACTCAATCTAGTGGAGTATCGGAGGCAGATAAAAGACCTTGATAACCGGGGAGGCGACACACCATAAAGGTACGTGACGTTCCTGAATCTTCTCCGCAAGCTGAAGAGAACATGACTCTCTTCCTGCAAAACATCTTTGATCCCCTTCTTGACAGGCCCGTAACTGCCGAAATTGACATTGATAGAGTGCACAGCACCCTGAGGCCCACCGGAAAGCACCCCCCTATGACCTGATTTTCCGCATTGTTGATTTTCATCTCAAAGAAATGATAATAGGGCGAGCACGAGAAGTCAGACACTGTACTTATGAGAATCGACCAGTAACCTTTTTTCACATCTCTGCACTATGCCGATCAAATTTGGATCTAAGGACACCCGATTGAGGAATCCCAACTTCGCCGCCATAGCCCACACTTCTACCAGGGCTCAGAATATCTCTACACCTTATTCACCAGATTCCTACTCCCATTCTGATGGCCTTTTCAGTAATGAGACTGCTGCTACAAAGCGGGCAATGACCATTATTACACCAGCTGTGGCTTGCTTCGAAGGACCTTTGCTTACCCGAAACTCTGCTGCACCTAATAGGCCGCTAGCTTTGGTCCGAACCTGTACGCTTGGAAAATGCCCACTGCTACTCCTATTTTGGACATGAAACACGTATTGCCTGCTCGCAAACACCGCTACACTAGTGTACCTTGAAGATTGGTGAATATGCATTTATTTCACATATGTATGTTTTAGATATCATTTCTAATCCCATGTTTACTCGTGAAAAGTTGCGGTGTAGCTGGGATAATCACCCACTGCACCCCTTGCCCCACATAGAGGAATTGCCTGTAGCATAATTCACTACTATAGAGGGCCAGAGCCCTTTTGACGTAAACACACCATCACATATATACAAAAAGTCAGAGATCCTAAAGATGCCCCACAGCTACTCGTGAACACCATTGCTAAGGAATTTGTAAACTACCATATTTGCTCGAATATAAGATGACCCTGATTATAAGACGACCCCCCAAACTATGGATATTCCTTTAGGAAAAAACAAAAAAGCCTGAATATAAGACTACCCTATAGGAAAAAAGTTTAACATGTATATATTCACATGTAAATTGCTTTTTAATATTTAATAAAAACTTATGATATAAAAAAAATGCATTTCTTGTTTTTTTTACCTTTTATGCTGCCCCTACCCCCCAGACTTACCCAATACTCCCCCCAACGGTGTCTGTCTCTCCACCCCTCCCTCCCCCCAGCGTTGTCTGTCTCTCTCCCCCACCCTCCTCCCAATGTTGTCCGTCTCTCTCCCCCACCCTCCCCCCAATGTTGTCTGGCTCCCCCCTCCCTCCCCCCAGTGTAGCCTCCCTGGTGGATAGTTGAAAATAAGATGGTGCAGATCTGATGTGTTCTTGCATGGTGAATTAAATCTATGGCCATGATTTTCAACTGATACATCCTCCATGCTCCCCCACACTTCCGTCCATTATGACGGACAGCCGGTCCGTCATAATAGATGGAAGTGTGGGCAGCATGGAGGATGTCTGCACTATCATGCAGACATCCCCCGGCTGCCCAAATCTCCTGGTGGCTAGTGGAGGCAGCCGGAGGATGTCTGTGTGTATCACATCCGCCGGGACTTTTATGATGAAGCCGTAAGGACCCGGCTTCATCATAGAAGTCCCGCCGGTCGTGCCGCAGACATCCACCGGCTGTTAGCGAGGGGGATCCAGGTCCCCTGCAGCTCTGACCTCGATTTGGGGTCAGATTATAAGACAACCTCGAATATAAGGGCATTTGCTGGGAAAAAACCTTGTCTTATATTCGAGAAAATACGGTATTTCTCCAGACTGTACAACCTACATCCAGGAACGACCGAACCAGAGACAAATGCAAAAACATATATCTCAGGGTCCTATTATCCTTGGGGAATTAGCCTCGGCCCTGAAAGACTCGAAATCTGGTAAATGCCTGGGCCAATATGGACTCACTTTGGTTTACTACAATACATTTTTGGAAGAATTAGGACCACACCTGGTCAAATCCCTGAATTTGATTCTAGACCATGGGACTTTCCACCCTCACACCTTAACAACCACAATTACACTTGCAGAAGTTATAGGCCCATTTCATAACTGAATGTGGACTGCAAGCTTTTTTTCTCAAATTTTGGCCACAAGAATAAATCCCCTTTTACCCACGTTAAACTACTCAGACAAGGCGGGATTTGTCCAGGGACTGCAAAATCATGGCCATAGATTTAATTCACCATGCAAGAACACATCTGATCTGCACCATCTTATTTTCAACTGATTTTGAGAAGGCCTTTGACCGTCTAGATTGGAATTTCATGTTTTCATGGAGGTGTTAAAGCACATGGGACAAATTTGATGGCCTGGGTGTCGTCCCTGTACTCCCGTCCCTCAGCTAATATACGCATTAATGGAGCTCTATCGGACCCCTTCATCATAACCAATGTCACCTGACAGGGATGCCCCCTGTCCACCCTACTTTTATTTTATCTCTGGAGCCGTTACTGGCCATAGTCCGTCAGTACATTTCGGGACTTGAAATAGCTGGTACTCATCACAAGGTCTTGGGTTCACTGATGATTTATTATTTACCATGACTAATCCCCATATGTCCCTCCCGAACCTCTTATGGGAATTTGACGAATATGATAATCTTGCCCGCCTTAAAATCAACACCAACAAATCCGAAATCTTAAATGTCACCCTTCCACCTACGGGCGCAAAACATCTTTCACTAATTCTCCCATGCAAATGGTAACAGCATAAAATAAGATATTTAGTTATCTGTCTGATGGATGAGCCTCACACACTATACCATTATAATTTCCCACCCTTGATTACTTATCAACCTGCCGTGGGCGGAAACACCCTCCGTTAAAGGGAGATGGGAGGATGCCCTCTACATCACATTAACTGACCAACAATAGGAAAAAATTTGCACCCTTACTCATAAGAGCTCCCTGAGAAACATAACGCAGGAGATGAACTATAAACTCTTGACTGGGTGGTATCGAACACCTGAAAAACTGCATAACATATTCCCGAAAGTTCCTAATATCTGTTGGCGCTGTGGTTCCGTGCCGGGCACTACTCTCCATATCTGGTAGAAATGCCCATCATAATCCCGTACTGGACTAAAACCCACTCACTACTACATAAATTCATGGACACACACACCCCTCTGCTCCCAGCCCCGATGTTGCTCCACCACACGACCACAACCATTGCCACATACAAAAAGTTGATAACTCGTCACCTCTTAAATGAGGCCAAAGCCATAATTCCATTACATTGGAGGGACCCTTCCCCACCATCTTTTAGAGAATGGATTTTACGAGTCAAGCAAACCTGCATGTTGGAGGAGCTTGTACTTATATCAGATGATAATGTTAAGCGATACAACCATGCTTGGTTTTACTGGCTACAGTTTGTTGAGGAACTCCAAACAAAACTTATGCTTACACCCGAAAGCCCCCTTCTAATCCATACCCCTTAACTCACCCCCCTTAATTCTTCCAACCCACACCACCATTTAAGGATTGTGATATGTATACTCCCTGTATTATTGTTATATACAACCAGTTTTTATGTATTGCTGACTGTACTATGATATCGACTTCCCTGCTGCACCAGGATCCTTCCCCTGTATACTTGTACCTGACCTTGCCCTCTTCCCTCCCCTCTCCCCCTTCTCTTGTTTTAAATACAATTGACATTGACAACTCAATTAAAACTGATTTACAAAAAAAGAAAATATTGGGGGGATACCATTTGACAGAGCACTGCTCTGTGACACTGGAAAGAAACAGCTTTAGAATGGTCTCTATTAGCACCATTCAGAATTAATTTTAATCAGACAGAAGTGGTCTCATGCCTGATTAAACATTTTATGGGATATTTATTCCCTCTTTAAGAAGGGACTGATATACCAGGCATCCTTAAACAGACTGGATATGTTTTGGCACAATCAGTCCGTGTAAATGAATAAATAGCTATAACTTTACTTTGAACCGTTTGATAAAATAGCATTTCATTATATCAAACCAAATGGACAAAAATGTCACAATTTATTTTAAACTAATGGTATTCTGAGACCCATGATTTAAAAAATAAGATACTCTGTAATTAATTAAAATTCCTTTGTTGATCGAACAAATACCATAGCAAAACATGAGTGCAGCACGCCACATAATAGGAAGAATGTGCGCAATAATAATAATAACAATTTGGTGTGCAACATGGTAGTTGTAGGGGTGAGAAAAAGGTATATATATATATATATTTATATATATATATTATGTGACAAACCACCTCTTTTACATATAGGATTTTGCCACCGATCTTACAATAAACCACAGCCTTCTAGGGTATACAAAGTCCAGGACACATTCAGTTCGGTTTTCCTTTTTTTATTCGATAGGAAAACAGCTGCTTTAAATAATAATAAACAAAAAGAAAATTCCTTGCTCTTACTAGACATAAATCACTATCTGTAATTGGGTGGCTTTCCCACTAACCAATTTCTTCAAAAAAAAACGAAAACAGCTTTGCAGTAAACACAAGTATTGTTCTCTGTCTCAGCTCTCCTAGCTGGCCTTTTTTTCTCCCTTTGCAGCAGGCTGATCTCTTCTTCTAAAGGCCTGCCTGCTAATTGACCAGCTACAGGTGAGTGCCAATTAGGAAACTTTGGAAGTTAAATCCAAATCCTGGTCTGTTACACAGCAACTAGTGCTGTTGGAGCATTGGCCCACCCTGCTCTCCAAATACTCCGCCCCAGGGATCCATACCGTGGTTTGCAGAGCATCAGCAATGTATATTGCAAACTTTAACATCTCTCCCTGGGGCATTTAACTGAAAATTCTCAGGTTGCTGTTTAGCAAATCAGGCCTGATGTATCTTCCTTCAACCACTATTCCACTTTTTCGCTCACAATATTATATATATATATATACACACACACACTTTATGGACAATTATTGAATTCCGGTGTTTCAAATTAAACCCATTGCCACAGGTGTATATTATCATTAAGCACATAGCCATGCAATCTGCATTTACTAACATTTGTGAAAAAATGGAGTTGTTCTGAAGATGTCACCTGCATGAAGTCAGTTCATGAATGTAACGGGAGAGCTACTAGATGGGTAGCTCCTACCGGAATCAGTTCCACAAAATCACTCCTCAGGTCCAGGAAAATACAAAAATACAAACAGGGGTAGTCTCTGTTTCCCTGCTAGCAATTCCCCAACATAGTGGACGAGACCGGTCATGTTGGGTAAAACAAGAACTGTTTATTAATTCAAAACACAGGACATATATCCAGTAACGCATCTTGATAACACAGATTAAACAAAGGAACTATATCAGGATTAATGTTTAACATAGAATAGTAAATGGAAACAGGAAATAGTGTATTACAAGTTCACACCTACACAAAGGATAAATTAATTTGGTGCGAGAATACCTGGCAACCAATCAGATTTACCGTAGAATATATTCCTGGGGAAACTGTTAAAAGTGATAAAGCTCTTTTAACAGCATACTATACACTTTAAACACACTGTTAACTTAGGGCAAAACACACATAACTCAGCCGGAACATGGGCACTGACAAACGGCAAAACATGGTTGGTGCGGGGCTACCGTGACAATGAAATTTCATCCCTGCTAGATATTCTAGTCAACTGTAAGTGGTATTATTGGAAAGTGGAAGCATTTAGGAACAGCAGCAACTCAATAACAAAGCGGAAGACCATGTGACATCACAAAGCAGGGTCACTGCGTGCTGAGGTGCATGGTGTGTAAAAGTCACATGTGCTCTGCTGATTTTATAGCTGATGTGATATCAGCAATAAAACTGTGTGGCAGGAGTCTTATGGAATGGGTATCCATGGCCGAGCAGCTGCATGCAAGCCTCACATCAATGACAAGCATCAAGTGGTGTAAAGCACACCACCACTGGACTCTGAAGTAGGGGAAACATGTTCTGTGGAGTCTTCACATTTCAGTCTGACACAGTGGACTTTTTATATATATATATATATATATATAGTAGTCTTTGACTACAGCTGCATTTTGTTATACTTTAGAATTAACTTGTGATCCACAATACAGGTATGTGGGGACATGTTTATTGATTGTACCACCATGAATTTTCCACAAAACGTAACCTCTTCCAGTAGGGTATTAGAGCGTCCCCCTGTATACAGATCTCTCCCTGCAGCCCTGCTAGCAGTATACAACCTGCACAATAGGCACACTTGCATTCCCAGTGCGACCTTGCGTGACATCACATGCTTACTCAACCAAAGGGGTGTGGCTTCATGAGAGATAATGCAGGGCCACACACAGTTAAGAGGCAGGACTGCAGGAAACTTGGGTTAGAAATCCTACCCAAGTGAAAAAAAGATGGCAGCTCTGTTATTTGCAGCAAGTGCTGTAAAAAGATAACGATAACTGAAAAAATTGTATTGGGAAGGTTTCATAGGAATGGCACAGCAAATAATACAATGTTAGTTAAGGCAGGGCTTGACAAATTTAATCTGATTTTAGGAGTCAGCACAAAAATGTAGGAGCCAGACAATCACGCAAACATACACGCAATTCATAAACACACACGCCTACTTCACATACATACACACTTCACACACACACCTTACTTTACCTATACACAAATATACAAAAACCTCACACACACCTGCTTTACATATACACATATATACAAACACCTATCACACACCTACATTACATATACACATATATACAAAACACCTTACACACACCTACATTACATATACACATATATACAAAACACCTTACACACACCTGCTTTACCTCTACACATATATACAAACACACACCCAGCACACACAGTTTTTTTTCTTAACGTGTCCCCCCTCCCTGCTGCTTTACCTCATTGCAGGGGAGGGGGACATTCGTGCTGCAGCCGATCTTCATTGATCGGCCTGGTGATTGCAGGGATGTCACGTGACTACACCCGGCACTCAGACACGTGTTGCATGAGGGGGCTGAGCTTGCAGCCTGTGCCATCCGCGAAAAAATAAAATAAAAAATTGGATGGTAGCGGCAAGGGGACCATGAGGCTAACTGCACCCAGGCGCCAGGTCTAATTTCCTGGATGCCACGGCGCCTGGGGTTTGTCAAGCCCTGAGTTAAGGGGACAGATGTCCTTTAACAAATGTTTAATTTGGATATAACTTGTCAATTATGCATTTACACTTTTCCTTTTGAGGAACAATTGATTTCATTTAAATAACCCTGGATTATTGTTGTTCAAATATATACCTGTGGTGGTGCAACCCTAACCCTGAAAAGCATATAGGCTTTATTAAATTATGAATCATATTTTGCCCCCACTCCTACCCAACACTAAAAAGTTGCACATTGTATAAGAGTGAAGTAGAGGAAAGCTTTATCAAGCTCAAATCCAATAATATTTGTAATGCATAGCTATAAAAGATGTGAGACTACTTAACACAGTAACTGAGAACAAAAGGTTCATGGTGTATTCAAAGTTAATGAGGTATTAAGAGTATATTTTGATCACATTTTAAAGAACATATACAAAAATCCCAATAAAATCCTTTTGCCTTCAACTTGTTATTAATATTCTTTAGATACAGACGTAAACAACCACCTCAATTTGAACTGAGCTACTTTGTTGTCATGCATGTTACATTTTTGAAATTAATATATATATATTGTACAGGAGCCTGTAAAGAGCACTCGTCTGTAGTATTGGTAGGTCAGACAGTTTATTGCGGGGCCTAATGAATGTAGAATACAAGTGGGTCCAGAAGGAATCAGTTAATTGATCAAATTTGGGATGCCAAAGGAACTACCTTGATTAATCTCTCTGAACACATATGAACTATACAACATATATATGTGTAATAACTAAATCAGCATTGCTCACATTGCCATACAAAAGAATTCAATACAAAACTGGTCTGCCTCAAACCTTGCTTATTCACATCATTTAAAAAGTCACAAGCTGACTGAACTGCATGACACGTTTCGCACATGGGTGCTCAGTTTTCAAGTGTGTTTGGTCAATATTATCCATATGCATAATAAGGCATATCCAATAAAAAGTGCACAGGAGGTTATTTCCCGCCACCTATGAAAAGTCAAGTTTGTGTTCTATATTGGATTGGTTTCTTGATATTGTATTATGTATTAAACATAGATATATGCACCAACAAAAGAGAATAGAGAAGTTATGTTATATATTATTTCCATATTGTTCCATAATCATGAAATGCAACATCTAGCTTTTGGCGTGGAATAATTGATTACACTTTTACACTGCAAGCAGAAAATGCATAAGCTTTAAATAAATGTGGCAAATCCAAATTTATGAAATATTAACTGAAATCTTGAATATTTTTCTGCCTATGTAAAATCAGTTTATGTTTGGAGCATTGGTGCTATTATTTCAGGGTAATTTTTATTTTCAAATTGTGTTATTTTGTAGAAGGAAGGTACTATTCCACATTTCTTTGTTTATCATCACTTTCTAAAATATGTCTCAATTAGACATAAGCTTATGAAAAACAATATGTTATAATACAAATAATAAAGTTAAAGTATTCATTAGCACAACATATTCCTAGAAGGAATAGCAGAGTTTGAAGTGTAGTCTATTTGGTGAATTTTTCAAACTCGGTTACCTTGTCTTGCGTTTGCAATTCCCTCTTTCATAAATAGAGCCCAAAGTATTTTGCAGGAAATCGTGAAACAACTAACTTAGTGCTAAATGATAAAAGGCACTTTTATGAACTCCAATGAAGGGGCTATATAAACCCAAGCCCTGAAAAAAAGAGAATAAAAATATGGTGTAGATGGTACTGGAAAAATATAATTAAAAAACTCGTACTTACAAGTGGTCCACCAATGCAATGTGGAGCAACATAAACTGGCACATAAGGAAAGATCCTGTTGCTATCTGGGAGTATAGATGACCAGTGGACGAGTTAACTTTAAATACCAATATACGACTTTAAGGAAAATAAAATCATAAAATAAAAAATGCAGAGACAGTCTGCTCCAAGAAGTCCTTCTTCAGCTTACTTAATGATGGACTTTTTACTCTTCAGACTTTGTTTGTTTTATCGGATTTTAAATTGTAATTATAATAAAGTTGCATTTTAATGCTTAACTCGTCCACCAGTCATCTATACTCCCTGATTGGCACATAAGCAATGATCCTGTTGCAGTTTATGTTGATCCACATTGCATTGGAGGACCACTTGTAAGTACCAGTTCTACAGTTCCATGTTGGTTCCAGTACTATATTTTCTTTTTTAGTACTTGAGGTTTATATAGTCTTTTAACTGAAATTGATATCAAACTGCAGTTTTACACTAAGTACCTTTTATCATTTAGCACGGCTTTGTCTTGGCCCCTTCTTGAATCCTTGTTCCCCGTTTCCCATCCCCCTTTTTTCAGTTTGGTCACTCCTTACTCTTTTATTCTTCTTCATAGTATTATCCATATAAATTATACAAGGTTCTAAGATAATACATTATGGCAACGTATCCGTGACATTTCAGTGTTTCTGGCTATGAAATGTGCAAAAGGAATCTAGTTATGCCTCAACTGAGCAGATTGCTTTTTTTTTTTTTAAAGAGTAATTGGTAATTGGGATTTTGTTTAACTAGATTATAATACGTGGTCTTTAATAGGTAATTGTATTCTTTCATTTAGCATTTGCACATACCTGCTACTGATGTTTGCAGTAGGCTTTTCTGTCCTCACAGTAAATTAATCACAAATAGAAATAGAACAAAATGTCTAGTTGTTTGAAAACTTTTCCATACATTTGGTACATGAGCCTTACTTAGAAGAAGCAAATTAACCATGATCAGATATAATTTTGTATTTTCCAGATGGAAAGGGGGAAAAAATGGGAATCCAATAAAAGTTTTCACAATGACACCTAATGGTGTTAAGTTGTTGGAGGTCCTTTTGATAGAGTCTAAAATAAAAGGGTCACTTCAAGGAGTTGTCGCGTTTGTGCTGTTTATGGTCTCATGCTCTTTTGTTTCGGAACATGATCTTTGAATGACACACTCTGCTTTAAAATCAACACCAAATATATGAATATACTAATTTGTGTGGGCAAAAGCCTGCCCAACGCTATATAGATTATATTCTGACAGTATTTTTTTATCGGATATTCACAGAAATATCAGGGTGCAACCACAGAATGTACTGTTCTTAAATAGAAGCTCATATCTGAAAATAAGGTGGACACACAGGCCTTTCTACTTTGTATTTACTTGGATTCTCCTACAATTTCTATGGATGACCTGTGGGTAGCTGTGTTGGGGTGCTAAACCTAAAAGCTTTGTCAGACTTCAAATACACTTATGGATCAACTCAGCACGCCTGGATCTGGCCGCAAATCCGGGCAGATCAGGGCATAAAGCCTAATTGGGGAGAAATCAACAATTTGGCTAAAAAATATATCCAATTTCAGCACAAATAGGTTGGAATCACATCACCGGCATTGTTATACCACAAAAGCTGTTATGGCGATGTACAAAATTATATATGACAATGTATACATATATGACAATATATGTGTACGTGGCCATTCCATTATTGGGGTTACAACGTGAAGCATGGGGTACGTATATTTTATATTATACGATTTCTACATTGACGTGGTAATTACACCATTTATGAGATAATAACAATTACAAATCATTTATTTTTTAGGAATAAATATACTATGACATATTAAAAACAATTCCCATGCCAATGAATCATAATGTTTATCCATAAGAAAATGGTACCGAAATAAAAAGTCTATGGGTATAATCTGTATCAAATGCCAGTTCAGAAAGGAAAAAAATACTAATTTGTAGGAAATAAGTAAAATTAAAGTCATTTTATTTGAGTCATGAGCAACCGGAGTCAACACTATAGAAACATTAGAGCACTGCTCCAAATTAGAACTTTAATATAGTCTTCACAAATGTAGGTCTAAGATGTTACATAGTAACACATTAAAACAACTGAAATGTCAGTCATGCAAATGCTTAAGATCATGTACTGTTCATGGCAATCACCTTTTCACATATTACCGACCAGTATGCCATGTAAACAACAGGTTAATAAAGGGCAATTATGGGGCACAGTTCTAAAGGTGGGGCAGTCACCAGGAATATTTACTTGGTTGCAACAATGACTGCTCCAATTTCTGAACTTAAACCAGAGTTGACTTTTATAGATATCAAGTGGTGTAAAAAAATGTATTTAATTTTTACATTGCATTTACCTCCCAAACCAGGACTCTTCATTTGAGGTCATGATATAAAATCTGTGTAAGTTCATTTGGTTCTACAGGGTTAACAAACAGAATAGACTTAGAGCACTACATGGGCTACAATAAACACAATAGAATTATGATGCTACCTTTGCTCTTTATACATATATTCACTCTATAGAAGTGTGCCTTTTTCATAAACACTTTCATAAACAGAATTACATTTTAAAAATAAAGACACAACCTTTGCTCCTTTCACAAAAGCAAACTTTTTTTTTCATTTCACAAAAGTGAACGTTTTGTTTTTTTTCACCACAAGCCTGATATTGCTATAAAAATATAATGTATTTTAGAAGATCTGTTCCTAGTTACGTGTGCTTCAGTCTGAATAAAACAGGCTAATCCAGGTGACTATCACTTCCGCAACAAGAGACCTTCTGCTATGAAACAGTGCAAACTAGTTTCACTCAAAAAATATATTACTTAAAAATGGGTGGCTGCAGGAGCAACGAGAAGCACAAATCTCAACAGCAGACTGGATGAAAGGAGACCAGTGATAGAAGTGTGAGTCTGCAGCTGATCTGCTGTGACAGATACTGGGGTAGAATCAGCATGTAGCCCATAATTTCTCCCCCGAAACAGTGAAACTTTAAAAATATGTTTTTGCCATTATTAAAAGTGTTATTTTCTATGTTTGGTGGATATTCATAAGTTGCCCACAAAAAGTAGGCTACAAACGAAGGTTATATTTTATTTTGTGGTCTAATCATTTTATTTCCCTGATGTAAAGCAATAGATCCATATTGTCATTGTAAGATAACATTAATCCCTCATCTTCTCAGTAGGCTGGTTGGGTATAAGTATGTGATTTTTATGCATAAGTTCTTGTATAACAGTTCATTCTTTGAAGAGGAACCTTTGCAAAAAGCTCTAGAGCAATATGGTTGAAAATACATGTTTTTGTAATTCAATTCTCTCTGATATTTAATAAAAAATACTTGGCACATTATTTCTGAATCCTGTACCATCTTACTTTTAAATTTTTTTATAAAAATGACCAACCAAATGTGAAGTAGGGGACAATTGTATAAACCATGTTGAGTTTTGTTTATTATCCATTAATTTGGAAATCATTCATACAAACTTCATTAGTGGTAAATCAATATTAACATGAATTCTTAAGGTTTTATGTCAGAATGAATGATAAAAACTCAGCCTTTAGTGAATTAAGCTGAAAATTAAGCTATTCATGCTAAATGAGGAATGTTTTTTGAGTTACAAAATCATTTTTACTACGCTTAGGACTTCATATAGCTTAGTCTCTAAACTCAAAAAGAGACTCAAACTAAGATGATATATTTAATAGCATGAAAAGGTAAACTATTTAAGTCACAAAAATACACACAAAAAACATATTCAGAAGCTTTTAACCCCTTAATGACGTTAGGACGTACTATGCCGTCCTGACTTTAAGTGCCTTAAAGTCGTGAGAACGGCATAGTTCGTCCTGTATTAAACAGCTCATCATCTATTAAGACCCTGATCTGGTCTCTGCCAGAGTGTTCCTGGCTACCGATCACCTTATGATCGGTGGCCAGGAACCAATTGTGACGTTTTGGTGCTTGCGTTGTTTGGGACGCAAGCACCTTGCGTCACGAAGTGGTTAAGCAGGTTTACTCTGAGCTCTAGCTCTCAGCTGAGTCAGAAGCTTGTCCGAAGCTAGTGCACACTTACACTGTTAACACACATCTGATCGGGTCAGACTGTATCTCTGCTGGCTCAGAGAAAGACCTCCAATTTTGAATGCCACCAACAGAGGGGCCTCCGTTTGTGGCGTGTTTATCCTGCACTGCCGATTATAGGATAAACTGGCAAGAATGTTAAATAGTACAAGCTTCTGCTTCTTTATTTGTAGCACAATAGTGGCACTTTAACATACAAATTACAGTAAGCCCATTAAACTGCATTTAAAATTTGCTTCTTAAAAACAAATAAAAATAGGGCACTAATATTTTTAACACTTCTTTCTATTACAGAGGAAGCAAAGGTTAAAAAAGTGTGTCCCTTTAATGTCAAATATTGGTTGCCTAAAATAGTTTTCATTAATTATTTTAAAATAACATTTTGTATAAAACAACAAAAATCATAAGTCCTGTATTAATTTTTTCAATAAAGTTTTTAATTTTTCTTCAAAAAAAGTATGTACATATATATTAAAAGTTAGTCCCATTAATATTTTATAATTAATAGTGAATCGGAGGGCAGTCTAAGCTTAATATTCATATAAAATAAAGTGTGCAAGGCAGAAGAATAATATAATACCATTGCATTCTGAACTAATTAAGGATCACATAGGCATGTTAAAAATAATTGGCAGAATTTCTATATTTTATTTAAAAAGTGCTCCAACGGGAGTAACATCATTTTTTTATTATTATAGCTCAGGTTCTAATTCCAGTGCTACAAAATGCACAGCAAATGCAGTAAATCTCTACCAACAACCATACACTTTGTAACATAAAATAACATAACATTTTCTAAGGCAAGAGTGGTTGGAAAATATGATCGTGTAGAATAATTATTCACCTCACAAACCAAGGTTTCTGCTAACCACTAAACCATCAGGAAAATAATTATTATTTATGTTTTTGTTGGGAATGTAGGGTAGTACATGGATAGCTATATCTGAATGTATCAATAAAGCAGGCAACACATACATATTAGATGCTAAAACATTCTATAGTTAAATTGAAAGAGGATTTTTTTTTTTTTGGTAGAGTGTAGGACAAATACCCATTTTAAAATATTACTAACAGAACATACAACCAGTGTATGTTTAAATGAACCCACTATCCCTTATTGAAAAGAAGCTGCTTCCAACATTGACGGTTTCATTTAAATTAAATAACTGTTCTTGTTGTAGGCCCCAGTCTCCCTCTTCATCATCTTCAGGCTCTGCTTCAGAGCAATTTCGAGTGTTTTCATACAAAAATACTTGTTCATCCACATGCGCAGGTGCCAATCTGTTTCTTTTAGCATTTATGACGTTTGCGGATGAACTAAAGAGACGTTCAGGGAAGACTCTAGTGGAAGCAATGCACCAGTACTTTTGTAATACTTTTGGTAATAAAGGAAATAATGCCAAACGATCAGACCACCACTTGAGTGGATCATCATTTAAGCCAAGAACCTTCTGAGACTTAAAGTTACTCAGTTCCTCTACAATTTGGGCATGCCATTCCTCCGGGTCCTCAGATGTTCCAGATTGACAGAAGATTTCAGCCAACATGTTGTTTATGCTACTGCTAGGAGGAGGAGTTGAAGAAACCATCAGTTTCTTAACTGGAGGCTCATCAGACACTGTAAAAACTTTATCATCAGGCCTGAAGCTGTCTTTACCTCTGTCTAAAAGGCTCTTTGCTTCTTCTATCACCCGATTTTCAACTTGTGCACGCTCAAAAGCAGACAGGAAAGGAAGCTTTTTGTACCTTGGATCTAAAAATGTTGCCACATTCAGAAACATGTCTATTTCTGGGGTTTGCTGGTACGTGGACGACAGAACTTTAGCAATCACCTCTTTAGCCATGCTTATTTCTTTTAGGTCAGTATCTTTGATGTTCAGTGATGTATTTAGCAGCATATGGAGGAGGGGTTTCACCATACTAATTGTAGGATATTTTGACATGGAAAGCATATCAGCAACTTGCTTAAATGGCTGTATCAGGTCAACCAGACCTTCAATTGTATTCCACTCACTGGTTTCTAACATGAGGTGATGGTTATTACTGTCTTCCACTAAAACACCAGCAATCGTAAACTGTTGTTCTTTAAGATGTTGTAGCATCGAAAGAGTGCTTCCCCACCAGGATACGCGATCACTTGTAAGCATGCAAGGCAATAGGTTTTGCTGTTTTTGTTTCTCACACAGCATGTACATTGCAAGGGACGACTGCTGAAAGTATTCCACAAGTTTTCTACATCGGGAAAGCAGTCCACAGAGTTTCGGGAGTTGAAATGCTTGCTGTATTCCCATATTAAATGTCTGACCTATGCATGGCATGTCTATAGGGATATCCAGAAGGGAGCATGCCTTTGTGATGTCTTTACTGTAATCTGTGGTTGCACCAAAGACCTTTGTATTAATCCCCCATTCAATGAAGGTTTCGTACAAGACACGGGTTATGGTCTCAGCTTTGTTCTCCTCTGGCACTTCAAATGTTTTTAAACACCGAGAATTTACAGAAAAACAGTGAGTCGGCCCACTGGACAGATAGTTGGCAGATAGCGTTACGTACGATCTGTTCTGACTCTCACTTCTCCAGTTATCGGTGGACATTCCACACCACAAAATATCACTTAGTTCTTTCAAAATAATATCTCGAACAACATTATATTTTTCAGGCAATACCCGTGTGCATATAAACTTTCTACTAGGGAATTCATATCTTGGATCAGCCGTTTTCAAGAGGGATTTAAAAGTAGGTTCATCCAATATGGAAGCAGGGAACATGCCCTCACAGATCATGCTTATTACAGCAGAAGTCAGTTCTAGGTGTTTTTTGTTCTCAAATCCATGGTTGTTTTTCATTATTAAAGTTTCTTGAACAGCTTGCTGGGAAGATTCTGGCTTTAACTTTGAGAATGCAGTTGCAAATGCTTCCCTCATTTGCTCCGTGTTGCTTTTGATAAATTCACAAAATTCCTCAGGGTGATTTTTCTCAAGGTGGTATGAAAGGTTTGAGGTATTTCCAGAATAAGCAATTTGAGCCATGCAAATGCGGCAGTAGATCTTCTTCCATTGTAATATACATCCCTCTGCATTTGTGTCAAACCCAAAGTACTTCCATACTTTGCTCTTTGCTCTTGGATGTGCAACTAGTTTAAGGTCTGGCTGCAAGCTTTCAGTGCTTTTAATGTCCATTGTTATTCCTCTTCTGTTTCTTCAGCTAATGCTTCACTCATTAAGGAGTACCTGCTAAAGGCAGGAAGATAAAGATTTAATGAAACAGCCCACTTCTAACCAAAACACTGAGTATGTCCAATTGTTTGCAAACATTTTCAAAAAGATACTCAAACTAAGATGACATATTTAATAGCATGAAAAGGTAAACTATTTAAGTCACACAAACAAAATACAAAACAGTGTGTATAGTCCCAGGATATTCACTTCTAGTCCTCCCACTGTAAATAGTAAAGGTATGGCTGGATTAATAAATGCCAGTTTCACTTCTATTCTAATATTCAATCTATTCACCAAAGGCGATTTTCAGGTGAGATGAACATTTCATCTTACAGACTCAAATATATAAATATATATATTGTGCACAGCCAAATCTGGTGCACTTCTCCTGCAACAAAAGCTCAGTTGGCCATGAGCAATAAATACCTAAATCTTTAGAAAAACTCTCTTGCAGGAGGAACTCACAAGGTTTGTCACTGCACAATGCTTTGTTAAGGCAGTAAGATTAAATTAATTCTTCTGTTAGTCCACATAATTACAAAATAGCTAGCATTTTATCAAATTAAGTTCACTGGTCATATCTAAGACAGTCTACGTGAAGTCAGAGTATGATTAGACAGGAATTGAGCAAATATATACTCATTTTAAAAAAAATGCTGGCACACCGTCACAGACTTTGCGCTGTGCAACAGTGGCAAAAAATTTGTCTCCAATGGCAAGGGGCGCCATGTAGACGACAATATCTGGGCGCCAGGGCTCATTTCCTGGTTGCCATGGTGCCTGGGGTTTGTCGAGCCGTGTAGTAAACACTTTATATCACATGTATTCTTGAAGCTGCCCAAAAGCACAAAATCCTTTAGGAGACGCATTTATGTACTCACAGTGTAGTTAAATGGCGAGTGTGCCTTTCTGCTGACAATTTAAAGTTCTGGAGAGGGACCAAATATTGCACAACAGGCATTGGCAACACAAAGATTCGGTGCAGAAGGTACCAGAATTCATGTCACAGAGCAAATGTGGGCGACATATTAGAGAGCAGCATGCTCCTCCGTTATTGTGCTGCCCTCTTGTGTGGAAGAGCTTTGGAAATGATTAGTTAGGGGCAGTCTAGCTACAGCAAAAAAAAAAATACTACTTTTGGTTATTACCCTACAACTTGCAAAAAAAACATGTAAACATGGCATATTTCTAAACTCAAAAATACTTTTCTAAACAAAATTTAGAAACTGTTTAGTCTTTTTACCATTTGTGTAAAAGATGGTTCAAGTCAAAGTTAAAAAAAAGTGAGGCACACAGCCCATGTTACCAAGTGTAAGACAGAAACAAGTGCTTTTAACATAATGTACAAATTAGAATTGCAACATCTTGTTATCAGCGTGATAGCAAATATGATTTACCGGATTGCATTGTTTTCTGTGGGAGGATGCCCAGATTTGTTATGATGTCTAGCATTTCCATTTGTAGACCAGTATTTTAGTCAGAGTGGTCTTACAACGCTACGCATGGAACTAGTGCACAGCAACATTCCTTTTTAATATACCATTTACAAATTGAAAAGGCTAAGCAGTTCAGCAAATAATAAATTGCTTAGTGATACCAAGGAAAGTGGGGAATACAGTCCGATAAATATGAACATTGCACAAATTTGTTTGTTTGCATGCATGCTTAATTTGTATGTTGCTATAGAGCGCTTTAACGTTAAGGTGTTGGACTTATATTTAAAATAATCCAAAAGCTTCCAGGTCCAGCAAATTAAAGAGACTGTCACCTAAACATTGTTTATACTGTAAATATTTAAAATAAAAACATGACAAAACTGAGCCATTGTTTTAATAGAAGTATTTTATATAAATCTGTGATGTATTCCGTTAATAACATTTGATAAGCAACTAAACACAAACACAAATTGTTCTCAATGTATGCATTTGCTTACAATTCAGCTAACACAATGAGATGGGTCATGTCCTGGGGTGCTTTGGTAAGTCCTGGGTGTGCATTGTGGATGATGAGGCTTGTCCTGGGGTGCTGGGGTAAGTCCTGGGGGTGCAACGTGGGTAATGGGACGTGTCCTGGGGTGCAAGGGATGTGGGGGCAAGAACAAAAAAAGACATGGAGTGGGGGCCCAGATAATTTGGTCTGTAAGGGGGCCTACAATTTCTGATGGCGGCCCTGTAAATAGCAGCACTGTTGTATGTCTACTCCCAATTCCTTTAGTCTGATTTTTGCTCCTTGACCTCTATGGTATGCATAAAACTGACCAAATGGGTTTTATACACAACAATAAAAAAGGGTAAAAACTGCAGCTTTTTAGTCTCAAGATGCGATTTTTTGTTCAATGTAAATAACACCAAATAAAAACTGGTGGACAAAAAGTAGTCCAATACAGGGATCTACAACAGGCTCAATTTTGTAACTTTTTATGTACAGCATGCAATAAAAATGTTACGCAATAGTGATTTTTTTGTAAAAGGGTAGATATTAAAATATTTCTGGTTGTAACACCTTAAAGCAAATGTCTAGTGTCCAAAATGCATATTAAAGTACTTTCAAATGAATATTTTACATTTAATTGCACATTTGCAGAAGTTAAAGACTGTCCACTTTCACTTCATCTTTTTCAGCTTCTAAGGGGATTTTTTTCCCCCTGTGGCAGCCAGTAGGAATTGAAATGTAATTTCCTGTTTAGTGATATAATCAGGCAATGTGTTGCTTTAGCGATCCTAGTGCAGGGGATGTCCAAGTTTATTCTGCAAAGGGCCACTTTGCCAGAAATGTATGTGTGCGTGGGCCACATTCATTTTTCATTCATTCAGAGACTAATATATATCATCCAGAGTCTGGTCTCGGAGGGAGGGACATTCCGTCCGTCTTTTCCTCTCCCCCGTGTCCGCCTGTCTCTCTCCTCTTCCTTCCCATGTCCGCCTGTCTCTCTCCTCTTCCTTCCCATGTCCGCCTGTCTCTCTCCTCTTCCTTCCCATGTCCGCCTGTCTCTCTCCTCTTCCTTCCCATGTCCGCCTGTCTCTCTCCTCTTCCTTCCCATGTCCGCCTGTCTCTCTCCTCTTCCTTCCCATGTCCGCCTGTCTCTCTCCTCTCCCTTCCCATGTCCGCCTGTCTCTCTCCTCTCCCTTCCCATGTACGCCTGTCTCTCTCCTCTCCCTTCCCATGTCCGCCTGTCTCTCTCCTCTCCCTTCCCATGTCCGCCTGTCTCTCTCCTCTTCCTTCCCATGTCCGCCTGTCTCTCTCCTCTCCCTTCCCATGTCCGCCTGTCTCTCTCCTCTTCCTTCCCATGTCCGCCTGTCTCTCTCCTCTCCCGTCCCATATCCGCCTGTCTCTCTCCTCTCCCTTCCCATGTCCGCCTGTCTCTCTCGTCCTCCTTCCCATGTCTGTCTTTGTATCCTCTTTTTTCCCCCATGTCTGTCTGTCTCTCCTCTCCCTTCCCATGTCACTCTCTATTCTCTTTCCCATGTCTGTCTCTCCCGTCCCTTCCCATGCATGTCTCTCTCCCTAATGCATGTCTCTCTCCTCTACCTCCCAAGACTGTGTCTTTGTCCCTCTACCCATGTATGTCTCTCCTCTTCCCCATGGCTGTCACTCTCCTTTTCCCTATAGATGTCTCTTTTCCTCCTCTCCCCCATCTGTATTCGCTTCTCTCCCTTCGGTGTTCTTGCCTCTCCACCCCACCTTCTCTCCTCTCTCTCCCCCGTCCCACCATCTGTATTCGCTTCTCTCCCTTCAGTGTTCTTGCCTCTCCACCCCACCTTCTCTTCTCTCCTCTCTCTCCCGTCCCCACTTCTCTTATCTGTTAAACACAGAGAGCTCAATCCATGCTGCTCGTGCTCCCCGCACGTAGTAATGACGCAGAGCATCGTATTACCGATGCTCTGAACCCACACACACTACACATTTATACACATACCGCACACACACATACTTACCACACAGTTTGTTGGGGGGGGGGGGGGGGGTTATACACAGGGCTGTGTGGGGAGAGGTCACTGTGCAGTGAGCAGTTGGAGGTGCAACTACCGGAGCAGAGCTCAGGCAGCATGTTGGACACCCCTGTCCCAGTGTATACAAGAGCATTATAAGTTAGTGCCCTGACACTTCATAATGTCAGTCATGTCATCAAATCATTCCACCACCCCCCATATAAATGCCAGCTGGCTCAGAGTGATAAGCAATACAGTCCCTCCCATAAATGGCAGCTTGGCTGAGCGTGATAGGCAGTGCAGTCCTGTCCCCCCCCCCCCCCCAAATTGCAGCTTGGCTGAGCGTGATAGGCAGTGCAGTCCCCCCATAAATGGCAGCTTGGCTGAGCGTGATAGGCAATACAGTCCCCCCCCCCCCCCCATGTCAGCTTAGCTGAGCATGATAGGCAGTATAGTCCCCCCATAAATGCCATCTTGGCTGAGCGTGATAAGTAGTGCAGTCCCCCATGAATTCCAGATGGCTGAGCATAATAGGCAGTGCAGTCCCCCCCATAAACACCAACTTGGCAGTGCAGTCCTCCATATAACTACCACACACACACACACCCCAGTCACTCCACTCACATCACACACACACCCCAGTCACTCCACTCACATCACACACACACACACCCCAGTTACTCCACTCACATTACACACACAAAAACATCACACACACAATTTTTTTTTCTTACCTCCTCAGCTGCTGTGGTGTTCCGGATAAGGTGGCGGGGGAAAGAGTCTATAAGTTGCACCAAAGTCATTTAGGTGACTAGACTGTCCCTCTAACACATAACCCATAACATGAAAACAATGATTAACTACCAAAACAAAACAAAAAAACACACTGAAGCAATTATGAAAGACATTGACATTATGCTCACATCCAGAAGGTTCAATTTGTGCCTTACTTAAACCATGCAGAACTGTAACGGTGTTAATTAGTCAATACCACGTCAAGTGCTAGAAATGTATTTGGAAAAGGATAACATAACAAATCCGTTTTAGTTTTACAAGCCAAAAGAAAAATGAATTATTTAATCTACTCTAAAAGGTCAAACCTTTATAAATCTCCCTTTTTATAATTTTTACTTCTGAATTCTCCCATATTGTTTGGAAGCAATATAGAATAAACATTTTTATGTGGCGTACGCTCCTTAGCGCAAGGTACATACCGGCACTCAAGTCTCAGAGGCTGCACCGCCCCCCCCCCACGCATACTATGACTGTGTATCTGATTGTATGTGTTAAAACTTGCATAAGTGGTGATCAGCTTTCACGGTGTTGCCATGATGCCTAGACATATCATGCAATACCTGTTTTCATCCACCCGGAGCATGCGCCTTCAAAATGGCGCTGCACTGGGTCCAGCAAGAGCGATAAGAGTAATTAAAATATCTTCCGTCCCTCTGTTACTGTTGCTTGACAGCCCCTACAGGCAGTCAGCAACATTACATGAGAAAATAGAGGAAAAAGGTAACCGTAGATGTATGGTTAGGGTTACAATAAGGGTTGGTGTTACAGATGTGTTAGTACAAGGGTTAGATTAAGGGTTGAGGTAGATTTAGGGTTAGAGTTAAAAGGTCACTGGAGGAGAAAGTGGTTAGGAAACAAAACAAAAAAACACTATCGGTTATTGCCCTATTACTTGCAAAAACAACAGAAAAACATTGGCATTTGTAAACGCAAGACAACCATTAGAAACTATATAGTTGGGGTCTTTTTACTGTTTGTACTTGTATGACATATGTTCAGGTCAGTTAGAAAAAGTGGGGGGTTTTGCATATTGTCATCATATTTTTTTTGAATAGTAAATTATATCGTATGATGGTAATAATGGTATCAAAAGAATGCTATCTGTCCTTTAAAAAAAATGATATATCATTTGTGTAAGTGGACTGAACACAAAGAAATAAAATACTAGTTAAGCAAACATATGACAAAAATGTAACACAAACAAAGGAATTCTGGTCTTCAAGGCACATCACATAAAGGCTAGAACTCTGTCACTAAGGGGTTAAACCTTAAATCTCCATAAATTACTCCCTGATACCCTCATGTTTCCATGTTATGTGATGGGTTAAATTGCTTAGTCTACTAAACAACTAGATCCCTCCACAAGTTTCATGTTCAGAAATGGCGCTAAAAAATACAAAGGCAATGTCAGTTTATAAAAAAAAAAACAATGTTATTTAGTTTAGAGTGATGAGATTCCATTGTTTTATGAAGCTACTCTTCTACAAGAGAGAGGATAGACAGTACATGATGTGGGCGGAGCTTACAGGGGTTTATGTTGGGAGCGTGTCAGTAACGCGCAGCAGTCGATCTTGTGATAAATATCGGGAACGCGCCTCTGCCTCTAGAAATCTCTTGCGCTAATGTTTATCTGTCGCCATGCCTGTTTCCCACTCGCTGGGACGCTCTGTTAGTTGAGAACTGAACCTGACCGCTCAAGGTCGCGATGTCTGGTCTCTACAGTAGTAAAGACAATTAGTTTATTGTCGCGGCGGCGAACCTTTTTTTATCTCCTCACCGGCCTCCCGCCATTTATATCGCGTGTCACCATAGGGACACCGCCAATAATACCCACCTAATCCGTGTATGCAGGTACTGCAGAGCTCTCCCTCGATGATCCCGGACTAACTGTATATGTCGCACGGCGATTGGTCGTAATAAACTCACACCAAGACATCGCGATACGACAAACGCAGTATATCCCGATTGTGGGCCGTGCTTTACCTCCCCCCTTCATGCCTTGGCGACAGGCGCGATATGACTTGTGATGTCGGATCTTAACGTGGTTCTACCAGCTATTTAGCAAACATCATTAAGGTTTTGCAATACATTTCTCAAATTCTCCCCCCGACATGCTGCTCGTCCCCTGCATGACAGACATTGCGTGGTCTGACCTGGTACAGTGAAGGGTCGGCGAAACAGCTGCTGGATAACCACTTTCACTCCCATATAATAGACCCTCAGGAGCGGCAGGATGATAGTCACGAGCCACATGTCGATCCTTTAGTGTGTGACAGTCACGCCTCGTAGACACACACTGTTACCGGGCGCGAGAGCTTTAACCCTTGCTTGTCCTGACATGGAGGCGATCAGTCGTCCTGTCGTAATACACTCTCTACTTCCTATAATACAATGCTCTTCGGTTCCGATGATGCATTGGCTGAGCATTATGGGAACAGTAGTCCATGACTGCTGGGATGCTAAAGGTTAGCCATCACGGTTGTCATAGCATGGTAAACCTTGCTTGTCACATTAGTTTAGACTTCATAGGCTTTACAAACTCCCACAAATAAAGTAATAACGCAGAGAGAGCACATCTAACAAGTAGTCTCATTTGCCAAAATCACTTTAATAATATATACTTGGTAACGTGCCATGCAGTACCTTGCAATGGGGTATACAAAACAGGTTAAATTAGAGCACTATGGTGCTGCAGGGTTGTTGATTTTTTTTATTTTTGTTTGTTGCGCGGGTGGAAACAGATGGTGGTGTCCTGTGATAGCAAATTCCAAAAATAGGGTTTTGTTTCTTACTGTTATACCGGTAATATAAAACGTTAGTGTCTACTCAGTAAAGAGAAGATTGCAGGGGATTGAGATAGGTATTTCAAACTAAGGACAAATATGCTGAGTTGGAAAATCCCTCCACATGATAGAGTAAGGCTTTGCATTACCCTGGCTCTCCTGTTAGCACATATCTGAGAAGCAGAAGAGTATTTTTTTTATTTCCCTTCTTTCAGTGTCAAACGAGTGATCAGGCTTGTCCAAGGCACTGTTATGTGTTTAAATTATGTGTAGGTATAAATGTAGAAAGTGCATGCCTCCTGTTGGACTAGAAGCTTTTTGGAAATGGTTTATGTATACTGTATACAGTTCTAGGCTCCAGGCATCAAAATGCCTAGCCTAGCTTTAGCAAATAGATTGCCAGCTTTATGTAATGCCTTTTGCTTAAGGGTCTACTCAGTTGCACTGAATTGAGATAGGAATGATAGGGGGAAAAAATAATTCCCATTTAATTGCATAGGAGATTTTCATCAACTCTAACACATTTCCCCAAAAGTTTAAACTTCCCATCTCAATTCCCTGCAATTCTTTTTTTTTTATTGAATCGCCCCTATAGGGCTTCATTCACTAAAGAGGGAGCATCAAACTTAAGGCCAAAGGTTGCTTTCTTTAGTCTTTTGGTGTTGTAGGTATTGAGCAACATTTAAAAAACCGTTCAAGGGTGCCTACGGTCACTCTCCGGGGCGATTGTAGCAGCCATGTACTTAGGAAGGAAACTAATGTTCCCTTCCTAAGCTCTGGTGGTGTTGCTGAGGTGCCTTGCAACACCAAAAGATCTTCCTCCTCCGTTGGTGGTCGCTGACATCAGCCAGGTAAAAGGGAGCACTGCCTGTAGAGATGGTGCTTCCTTTCTACTGGCAAGAGCAATGGAACTGCTGGATGCTGGCACATCAGATCAGTATGATCTGTGTTCTGGCAAGTATGGTTAAGTGCTTAGATTTTTTTAGGGGTTCATTTTTTACTGTAAAACAGTATAAAAAAGGCTTATTTAAGAACCTTGCTGTAGATCACTGCATAACCATTGATATGGCTGCAGAAGCATTTTTTATTTTTTGCTATTTACCTATTTTTTGTTACACTCCTGGAGATTACGTGTAACGTAAAAAAAAATTTGAAGCGCATATATAGAGATCAGTAACAGCCGATCAGTGTCAAAGCGGTTTAGTAATTGCTCAGATGTGGATCCGGGCCGTCTGGATCTGCCTCCCTCTCCTCACTTGCATTTTTGTGAGGGAGAGAGACAGATCACTATTAGTGTTAAAATAAAATGTAATGAAATTGCATTTAGCCCCCAAACATGCCGACAAACCTGTGCATAAGTGTATCCCTGTAGGAGATGTTGCTGAACACATATTGAGATGCTGTTTGGCATTGACACATACTAAAATCTGTGAATTCATGTCTGAAGTACAATGTGTGTAGGGGGGGTGCAATACTGGCCAAATGTTTCACAAAGGCTGGTGGTAGAATTATTGCATGAAAAGTGTTAAAATACCACCACTACCTTGGGGTCTCTACTTTTCAAAAATATATGGTTTGATGGGGGTAAAATACACTGTCTGTCTTCAAACATTTCGTACATGGGACATGGGCGCAGGATTTCAAGATGTCAAAATTCCAAGTTGGAAAACCAAAAAGCGCACTGGCCAAATGTGGCCTTTTAGCACCCAAACAACCCGAAAAACCTTTGCATGGGTGGTATCATTGTACTCAGGAGACATAGTAGAATGTTTTCATTAGTTTTTGTAAATGGGTAAAATATGTTTCAAATAAAAGTCAGAAAATTTGTGTTTTTTTTTCACTTATTATTTTTTAATAGTATATTATATGATTTGATCATAAATGCTATATTAAGAAAACCATTCTTGTCCCAATAAAACCAATATATAATTTGTGTGGGCACAGCAAATAACAGAAGAAAATTACAGCTAAACACAAACAGCGCAGAAATGTTAAAATAGCCATTGTCTGGAACGAATAAAAATATTCCAAAGGGCCTGTCCTTAACGGGTTAAAGACCTTTTTCTTGTAGGTATCTCTGAGATTTTCATAATGCTTCATCAGTCTGCTCATCTAATACTTTACATCCATGCCTCAAAATTTCCTTCTGTAGGACAGGAGAAGTATGGCTTACTGCTACTGGGGGAGAGTAAACAGCCCTGTGTGAGGCCTCACCCAGTTTGCAGACTCATCCAAGCTGTTCCAGTGATTTCAGGATCCTTTTGCTTTGCTTGCTTGTTTGTTGCCTATGTTCGCTCCTGCCTTTGTTTTGTATTTCTGTACCTTGTTCCCTCCTTGCTCATCCACATACTGGTATCCCCCACAGAGGGGCATTCCTCTCTATCTTGGCCACATTGTGGCATCTCTCTCTAGCATGGCCACAGAGTGGCATCTCTCTAGCTTGGCCATATAGTGGTATCCCCCACAGAGTGGCATCTCTCTCTAGCTCAGCCACAGAGTGGCAACCCTTCCCTTGCTTGGACACAGACTGGTACTCTCCCAGAGTGGCACTGCCCAATCCGGATCCTGCCCTGTTCCAGAGTAACCCCTACCTGTGATTACTCCGTGATAAATGACCAGGGAATCTGTACATTTGATGGCTTCTGTTCCCTTAAAGAAGTTATTCAGCAAAACAGTAGTGCTGGTCACCGCCGGAGGTTGCGCATTTAATTGTAGGCCGTGTCTGCTCTCCTGCTATCATTACTGTTCTGTTTAAGTTGCTTTCTGGTTTATAATCCAGCTTGTATTATGTCAGCCCTGTCTCAGAACTCTGTTCAACTCTCATGCTCCTGTTACTGTAATCTCTGCTCAGATCCATTTCTGGTTTTCCTGCTCTCATTCTATTGCTCCATTCCAGGTTTTCTTAGTTTACCCTTGCTTAGTTCCTTATAAATGCAACCACATCCGTTTCCTCTATTTGCTTTTTTCAGCTCTGCAGGTATTTTCTCTATATGCCTGTTCATTATTAATTTGCTATTTGACTTTAGTGACTTGCCTAATTTTGAGGTATCTTGACGTGGTTGGTAAGCTTCATCTTATGGCCATACTTTACCAAATCCTCATTGTGTAATATGAGTGTCAGGTCAGTTCCTGCATGTTGAAAAATCACAAATGTCTTAAGGGAAATTAATTTGCCCTGCCTGAATTCTTCACGGCTGCTTCATCGCTGACAGTTCAGTTCAGTAGTTTGACTGCTGAACTGTCGGTGGTGAAAGTCTATTAATTGTGGCAATGTAACCATTGATTGTTCAGCACTTACAAACATACACTCCCCTAATAAGTTAACCCCCCCCTAAAAGTTACTCAAAACCCCATATTAAACCCCCAACCCTAATACTAACCCCCAAACACTAATACCCCTAATACTAACACTATCCCTGAACCCTAACACTAACCCCCAACCCTAATACCTAAACCCCCGCGATGAACTGTCCCACAAACAAAGGTCTGGTGATGACCTCTCACTCAAGAGGTCACAGTGAAGTAGTGGCGTTCAAGTGGCCGCAATGAACCATCCAATTCACGCCTGAGTTGTGTAGCCTGTTCTAGTCTCATTAAAGGTTATATATTTAAACCCCCTGAAAAAGAAAAATGGTATCACATTGTGTTATTACACATGCGACTCTACATATGTCATATACAGTTTGACCTGTCCATGCAATTTGATATATAGATTTATATAATGAGACTACACAAAAAATGAAAACACTTGTTTTCTAAACAGAAGTCCACAATGAAGACTAAAAAGATTTCTCTACCAGTTCCTCTGGATTTTTATGATCTGGGCCATAAAGTTTCAGACCTCAAGTTTCAAATTATTAATCATATCCCCAAATTAAGAGGTGTTAATAGAGAAAAATTGCTTAAAAAAAGAGAGACTTTGTGAATATTTGAGCTTGGGAGTCTGACACATAACGGTCTTATGAGATAGAGATTTTTTCTAATACTTGTAGGGACCCTGATATACATTGTCAGGGGTTATGAGTATGTTACATATGTCTTTATATGCCCAGTTATACATTGTTAGGGGGTAAGAATATATTATACATGTTTCCTTATGCCATTGATTTATTATCTTCCCGTTATTGTTTCAAATATACACTGCGATATGGATGCGTGTGATATCCAGGAACGCAGCTGTTCACGTATGTATTATTTATAAATAAATGATGATATAGCAATATTGCTGAGTTCTTGCAGTTCAAATATGCTGATCAGCCATAACATTATCACCGCTGACAGGTGGCAAGCCGGTGATGCTTTGGGCATTGTTGCAGATCATGTACACCCTTTCATGGAAACAGTATTCCCTGATGGCATTGGCCTCTTTAGGCAGCATAATGTGAACTGCCACAAAGCAAAAATGGTTCAGGAATGGCACACAAGTTCAAAGTGTTGACTTGGCCTCCAAATTCCCCAGATCTCAATACAATTGAGCATCTGTTGGATGTGCTGGACAAAGAAGACCGATCCATGGAGGCCCCACCTCACAACTTACAGGACTTAAAGGATCTGCTGCTAACAACTTGGTGTAAGATACTATAGCTGTAACGCACAGGGTGCGGGATGGTATGGGACCCTGAGCGCCCGAGATCAGGAGCTACAGTGCAGGGTGGAGACACAGGATCCGGTGCTGGGTAACCGCAATCACTTGGAGGTTTGGGACACCAAGTTTTTGCAGCTACAGCCAGGTCCTGTGAAGCAGCTGCTGTATCCAGGTCCCAGGGCTAGAGAGGAAATGAACTAAGTGATAGCCAAGCAGAGCTAAAACAGAAAACTGACTGAGAGAGAGCAGAACTAAAATACAGAATGCAGGGCTACAGGACAGAGGGTAAACATAAGCAAGAAAGCAGAAACCAAACTAAGGATAAATAATACAAGGCACAGGGTTAAGGGATACAAAAGGCACATACAAAGGAACAAACATAAATGCAGGAACTAGCCTAACACTAAAGGTGGGGGTTTGGTTCAAACAAATTGGCCAATTTAGATATTAGCTTGCCAACCACGTCAAGGTACCCCACATTAGGCAAGTCCCTAACTAAGACATAATATTAGCAAAGCAAAAACAAATAGAATCTAAAATACATACATGGAATAGACACAAAGGAAATACCTGTAGACTGCACTGCTAAGGACTGAACAGTAATGGGTGTGGTTTAAATGGAAGTAAACTGACAAGGCAGAGGGAATCGGAAAACCTGGAATGAAACATAAGAACAGGCAGAAATGAATACTAAGCAGGACAGGAATAAGCATAAATAATAAACAAGAAAGCAAAGCAAGAAGGATAAAGAAATGCCTGGATAAGTCTGCACAAGGGTGTATGGTGACAATAGCACATCTTCAGAGGTCTAGTGCCCAGCTCACAGCCCCATTTTTAATAGGAGAGTCAGGGCTCTCCCCATATATGTAAAGGGGGGCTGGGAGCCCTTTTGGCAGTTCCCAGACCCATTTTTTTGTAGGGGTTTCAGAGCAACTTGCCCTGCCCCACCATGTATTTTTGGATCACCTCCAGCTATGTACATAATAGCAAAATCGTCCTGAATTAGCCTTTTTCATTCCAAAGAAGTCTATGGGAATGATAAAGGATTTTTTCAGTTCTGTCTGCTTTTGGTTTCAAAAGCATTTAGCGTGTATTCAGCCATGATGGATGATTTGCAAGGCTATTCAGGGTCATATTGTGTAGCTCAAATTTTGGCTTCTGATGTACCCCGAATCTTTCCGAACTTCATGGTCATTACTTTGGGCCCAAAGTGATACGAAGGAATCATAATGGACACACTTATTCCTTTATCTTACTGGTTATACCATGGCTCCCAACTGTCCCGCCCAACTCTACCACTGTCCCAATTTAACTCTCTGGTGTCTAAAACACTGGAGAATGCATACCGTGCATGCACAGTGGCCCTGTCAGTTTGAGTAGTGCTGACCCTCGCAAGCTCCTCACTCCAGCATCCCGATTTAATGGGGGAAGATGTTTTTACTGTTGATACTGTTAGTTAAATGAAAAAATGGGCAAACTTAATAGTTGGCATTTTAAATTGTTATGGGCACTCGCAGAAAGGACAGGTTTCATTTCACTTCTTCCTTTCTTCCACCTTGTTACTTAGGTGTAAATTTTTTTAGCTTCAACTGTTCTTTCTGTTATCATGCCAAGCTTCGCAAGTAAGATGTTAAGACTATAGACGCCATTTTGCCCTGCTAGGCCAGGACATGTGCCTCATTATTTTGTCATGGCCTTGTCTATTTGCCAAAAAATCAAGACTTAAGGTTAATTAATATTTTTATTGATTGACCGATGTTTACCCCAAAGTAAACCATAGTTACCTGTTTTAAAGTATTATATGTGATTTTTATTGCCCATAAATGACCGGAAGTAATGCTATCTTAAATCTATATAATGAGAGATTAACCTGTAAACAACCAGGAGGGTATGTGATTTTATTTTACTTATTGCAAATATATACATTTAACTTTGTTTACTCTGTTTTTAATATAATGGATCATTAAGTTGTTTTTTTACATTGTCTACAGTTATAAGATATAAAATATATTTGCATGATTAGCCCTGCTAAATTCTAAGCAATCAAGACATTATAGACAGAATAGAGTACCACAGCGGTTACAAAATATTAAGCACTAAATCACCATTTTTTTGCAACATCCAATATTATTAAGAGTTGGAACATGTTTCCACAAACCAGATGTAGTCCCATTATTTTTAAAATGTCAATTTAGCCTTTAAGAATCAATGACATACCAGAACCATTATACTACGATTGTGAATGTCTCTGCAAGTGGTCTCATTCAGCTGCTTTTATCACTAAAGTACTATTGCCACAGCACGGTGTTCAATGGGTATTATTACAAGTGGCAGACTAATAATTAATTTTGGGGGAAAAAGAATCACTGATCTAACAATGACCTTTACTTTCATGTTTTGAAAAGTTCCAAGTGTGCAACATTCTTTAATATATACTGTAACATATTCTATTTCTAGTTTGGAAATGAAAAAAAAAAAATAGAACAATCCAGTCTAATATTTTGTTAGCTCTCAAAGGCTGTTTCCTGTTGAGTTATAGATAGCTTGTCTTGTACTACCATCTTGGTGGCTGAACGTTATGAGAATAATACTTGATAGGAAGTTGAGTAGCTAAGATTGTTGCTGCATTGTTTGTATAGCTTGTACCCTGAAACTTTATAAATAGTAGCATGAAACAGTGGGAAGCGAAGAAGTAATTTTTGGCTCTGCCAGCTCTCAACTGACTTCACCATTAAACCATAATGTAGATGACATTCCATCTATGATATATCTGTTAGAACATCTCAAATAAATGTGGGTAAATTGATCCAGCATATAAAAAAAAGAAAAAAACTTGTAGTAAATATGCAGTTATTATGATAAAAATGGACACTCACAAACACCACAGCATTAGACAACATACACTGAAAAATGCAAACAAAGCTAATGGGCTTATTACACAAAGCACCTGTGTGGGCTCCTCGGCTTCCTTGAACCGCGACGGGTCTTATTGCTCAGTAATAACCATCCCTGGTTTCAAAATGATGGCCACCATAGGTGAATATCTGGAGAGTTCATTGTTGTAGAGAACACCTCTTAACCGCTGCTTGATGAATACTGACCGTTTCAGGTTGGATGAGGACCAGACTTAGCACTTGAACAGCGAGTTATGAAATGGGATGGCTGTGAAGTAATGAGTCGCTGGGAACCGTACTGAATCTTCAAAAAGTTGGCCTATGCATTTTTGAGAACTTTACCCAGGGGCTATGTGTAATAAGCCTATTAACTTTTTTTGCATTTTACATCGTAATGCTGTGGTGTTTTTGAGTGTCCATTTTTATTATAATTTTATATTTTTATCAAATTTTGTATTTTTGGCACTACCTACAGCACAATTTTTTCCGTTGTTTTATATGCTGCACAATGCCTCCTTAGGCCAGTAGATCCTATCAACTGCAGATTAAGGAGGGGGGGGGAAAAAGAAAATGGCAGAAATGTATGCAATTTAATATATTAAGCGAATGAAATGGGTTGGGGTGTCTGCTGTTTATGTCGTTACATTGTAGCTTGATTTGCAAATTACACATGTCCCATTGAAAAGTAGTTCATTTGCAGATCAAGCCACAAGTGATATCAGAAACACCACAGATGTATTTAAAACACATTTCTCTTTATGTATGCACGCAATGCTGCTAACACAATATATACAGTACTCCATTTGCTTGAATATAAAACAACCCTTGATTATAAGGAACAAGGTCCTAAATGTAAGGCTACCCTACAGGAAAAAAGGTTTTGCTAGTAAATATTGCTTGACATGTAAACATTTTTCATTTTTAATCAAATATTATTGAAAAAATGCTTTTCTTGTTTTAATATCCTTCATCTACCCCCCTTTGTCTCCCCCCTCCCACATCATTTACCATTGCACCAACAGCACCAGTTTGAACACCCAGAACTTGCCACAGCAATCACGTTGCACCCAGTGGCCTTGCTTAGGGACCCACATTGCATCAGACTTGCCACAGCACCCATTGCACTCACAGGATTTGACACAGAACACTGTGGAACTGGATTTGCCTCAGCACCCACATTGCTCATACAGAACTTGCAATTCTTCCTACACTGCACCCATGATCTTAGTGTCTCCATGGGATTTAGTCATTAGTGTGTCCACGTAAGCTATTAAATTATGAAAAGAAATACATTCAAGTAAGAAATTTATTCTTTACAAAGATAGACAAAAGCTGGGTTAACAATTTCAAGGGTAAATGTTACTTAACATACAAAAAATATAACAAAGCCAGAAATGGATACACACACAGTTATTAATAATGAATACAAAAACATTTTATTTGAATACAAATGAATACATTAACTAGACAATTAAAAATAAAGATGTTTAGTAAAACCCAAAAATTGCATAACCTTAATGCAATACTATTATTTTATTCTTGATCAAAATATTTTTACACCATTTAAAAAAAAAATCAAAACATACAAAGTTGGGTTGTGAACATTTGGAAATACGAAAAAGACAAAAATGCAAATCAACTTATTTAATTACCAACAATCAGTGGCATATTGCACCAATAGCTTACAAAGCAATGTACCTGTGTATTTGACGTGGGTGTATTAATCATGTATACAACATTAGACGGTTGCTGTCATAGCACATACACTGTTTCAATGGCTCACATATGGATTTCTATAGTTGTGATGTTTGCATTAGTGCAGTTTCCCTTTAAGCCTAAGGCAGGATGTATATAGCTAGACATGACCCGAGATGTCACTTGCTGTTTTCTATGAGCTTTTCATTATCTTTATTTAATGAGTGAACGGTGGCTTTAAATAGTTAAAATAGGTGTACATTGTACCAGGTTTAGCTATAACATAAACCATCAAATTCATTTTATAGCAAAGCAGACAACATCTTTAATCGGGAGGAATATTTAGGCATGGTATCTATTGGAGCTTGAGGGATATCAAGTTAAAACATGAACCCTCTATGAGCATCTTTCCTAATTCTGCATATCCAGGTAACTTTTACTAGGGTGTTTCAGAGACAGAATAATATTTAGTCCTTAATTCTCAAGGAAGCAGATTAATTATGTATCATGTATCAGTCTGTCCCTGTTCGTCTAACATAGTATGTAGTTCCCCTCTATGTTCTGTAGCAAGGACTATGTAATTTGTTGGCGCTATATAAATAAATGGTAATGTATTTAATTAAAAGTACAGACAAGTAATTAAACAAAAAACATATAACAAACATAACAACAAAGAACAATTAGTTAGAATGTCCCAAATTGTTTCCAGGGCAAGAGTTCGTAATTCGTACGGAATGGTGCTCAAACTTCCAATGTTTCTTCATGATGTAGAAACACACAGTGTTAGTGTCCCAGATGAAAAACTGGAAAGATAAAGAAGACAAAAGAAACAGTTAATACAAATTCATATTTTAGTATCAGAGGCATGGCATGGTAAATCCCCATAACAAACAGGCATTATTACATTAAATGCAGCGTAATTATTTATATGTATTCTAAATTAGGCCAGATACAGTAATGAAAATTTAAGACCAATTAACACAGATTTTCTGGATGAGTTTGTGATGAACCAACTTGCTAGGGTAGCTTTTTCGTATTTAGAAGAATGCCTAGATTAATGCCGACCATGCTTCATGGGTATACAGCCATTAATTAAATAATGTAATCAAGATTGCACCTATTAAATATAATTAAAGCAAGTATACATAGTAACATAGTAATTTAGGTTGAAAAAAGACACAAATCCATCAAGTTCAACCCTTCTACCTATCATTACAGCTTTTGATCTAAGAAGGCAAAAACCCCTAAGGAAGCTATTTAAAACAATTTCCTCCTAGGGGGAAAAATTCCTTCTTGACTCCAAAGGGCAATCAGATTTTTCCTTGGATCAGTAAGTTCCATTATTAATGCTTATTCTATTATGATTAACACTGTATGTTCTGCTTACCAAACCATTTAAATGCATCTATTGTAGTAGATAGTACTACCTCTCTAGCCAGTGAGTTTCATAACATTATTGTCATTACCGTAAAGAGTCCCTGAATCCCAAGAATTTGCTGTCTATGAAACCTTTGCTCTTCCAGTCTGAGGGGGTGACCTCTTGTTCTTTGTACATTTCTGTTAATGAACAGGTCACTGGAGAGCTCTTTATTTTGGCCCTGCACATGTTTAAATAATGTTTTCATATCCACTCTTAGATGCCGTTTTTCTAGCATATTTGAATGCAATATTTTAAGTCTAATTTTGTAGCCCTCCTTTGCACTTTTTCTAGTTCCATAATATCCCTTTTAAGGACTGGTGCGCAGAATATGCATATTCAAGGTGAGGTCGTACCATTGACGTAAAGAGGCAAGATGATATCCTCCTCCCGTGAATCTATACCTCGTTTTATACATGCCAATATCTTATTGGCCCTTGCAGCTGCTGGCTGGCATTGAGCACTGTTGCTAAGTCTGTTACCTACAATTATTCCCAAAGCCTTTTCATTAGTAGTTTTTCCTAGGGAAATACCATTTAAAGTATATGTTGCTTTGTTATTATTTTTCCCATAATGCATAATTTTACATTTGTCTATACTGAACCCCATTTGCCATTTAATTGCCCAGTCCCCCATTCTGTCCAAATCTTCCTGTAAAGAACAAACATTAAGATTAGTCTCTATTACCTTACCTAATTTAGTTTCGTCAGCAAACACAGCTCTCAGCACAACTTTGGAGATCATTAGATAAACAAATTAAAAAGAAGTGGGCCTAAAACAGACCCCTGAGGTGCTCCGCTCAATACCCTGGTCCAATTTGAGGATTTTCCATTTACAACAACCCTCTGCATTCTATTTTTTAGCCAATTTTCAAATACATACATTTGCCCCCAAACCTATTTCTCTCCATTTGTAGAGTAACCTTTTTTTGTGGAACTGTATCAAATGCTTTAGCAAAGTCTAAATAGATCACATCAACTGCCATACCTAGATCTTATTTTTACTGACTTCTTCATAGAATGTTAAGTTTGTTTGACAGGACCTGTCTTTCATAAAACTATGTTGACTTTTACTAATTATATTCTGATTCAAGATGTATTCTTGAGTGTACACCTTTAGCAATACTTCAAATAATTTCCCCACTACAATTGTCAAGCTCATTGGCCTATAATTGCCCGGCAGAGATTTTGATCTCTTTTTAAATATTGAAATGGCATCCGCCTTTCGCCAGTCTGTTGGCGCTATACCTGAACTGAAAGAATCCCTAAAGATCATAAATAGTGGTCTGGCCAGAATTATGCTTAACTCTCTAACGACCCTTAGGTGTATACCATATGGCCCTGGTGCCTTGTCTATCTTAACAGAGTTTAATAGCTCAATATACATTGTATGTTATATTCTGATTATCCCATCTAATTATCTTATCTTCCTTTCATCTTAGTTCCCATCCCAGATTCACAGGGTCACACATTTCCTCCCCTATGGCAGGGTTCCTCGACTCCTCCCTTATTTTTTTCTTTCCTATGCACTGCATTTCCATATGTAACACCCTCCACTGCAGAACCCCAGTCACTCGTATTCCCCCTTTCATATCTTATCTTCCCTCTTCCACTTCCTATACCCTGATGCAGGCCCCATTACTGCTCAGCCAATCATTGAAAACTTTTTGGTAAGAAATGGCCCGAACAGTTGGAGTGTAATTTTAGCCATCACTTACAGACAGGTAAATATATTGAGACATAAATAAATACAAAAATTTGGACCAAGGAGTAGAGCTTTCCTCCCTAACTGCAGCCAAAGCAGAGATGGAGGAGGCTTTGCTTCTCTAGGATACCATATGGAGCATCCAGGTTTATCATACAGCAGCATAGACTGTGAGAGTGGAGATAATCCCATGTAAAATCAAGGCTGTGACGGAGTAAACATGTTCACCCTTTCCTAGTCTGTATCTAGGGGCAGGACAATTGGGTGTGCAGCAGGTACAATGCACCTTAACTGTTCTTTTAAGGGGGTCCATGACAGACACGCTGTCTTGAATCACAGCTACAGTTGCCCATAATGGCTTAATAACAATGGTTCAAATGTGAGCTCTGGCAGGAGGTGTCCTGTCTCATATTGTCTCATTTTGCCTGCAGTGTTTCTATGAGATTACACCTGAGCTGCTAACACAACATGCAGTTCTTAATACGTCTAAGCTTCAAAAGTTCATCCTGAATGTTTCTTTTCATAGACGTCTGTGCTCAAGGAATTATTAGAAGCGTCTTAATACACATTAAATATATTTCAGCAGTAATGCTGTAGTGTGTCTGTTCAAGGACAAGATGTACAGATGACCATTAGGAATGAATGATTGGAATTTTCCACCTTTAGGGCTTTAATTCTCTGTCATCATCGTAGGCATGTGTTTTATGAAGCCTTAAGGTTTTGGGACATCTGGCTGCCATCTGCTTATCCAAAATATTAAAAGATAAACAAAATAGTGAAGTAAAACTGGTATCTTTATTTTTAAAGATGAGCACACTACAATCCATGCTATTGCATCAAATGGAACACCATGTATTTATTGATTTACCACATGGGTTTTTAGGTGAATGCTAGCACAAAGGAGCTGGGTCTCACAGAACTTGTGACTAATATAGAATGACAAACTACACTATTCTACCACACTTTTTGTGTGCTCCCGATAATTAATCTGGATTTTCCCAAATTTATAACAATTACTTTTATATTGTTTTTTTCCCCAAGTGGGGAGTCAAAGTGCTTTAGCACACAATGGCTTATTTTAATCTAATTATCATCTTGTCAAAGCATTTTATTAATACCTAATTTAATAGTAGTCATTTTATCAACCTTGAAAGTATAGATGATCATGCTGTGATTTGAGCCTGTGACCTTGAAATAGTGCATTTGGAGCATTTACTATTTCACCTATGGCTTTGGTTGAGTAAACCATTATATCAACATGACAGAGTTTCTCTGTAGTTTGGCTAATGAATGTATTTGTGAAGACATTTTTAATTGAACTTGACACATTACCAATTGGAGGATCCACATTATTTATTGAATACCTAAGAAGTGTATTCTTCAGTAATTACCTTTGAATTCTGACATCTCAAGTCAAGTTTAATTGTAGTTCCTAAACCCATATACTTCAGGAGAAGTCAATGAATAATTTTTTTATTAATAAAAATTTTCAAGGTTAGATTCCTTGTCAAAGAGCTGTCACATTAGCTGCTTTTTAAAGTCTCATAAAGTCAAACATTTTTAAGTAAAACTGCTGTGTGATATCACTTCATTATGTATATGAAAGCAAAGGATCAGCAATTGAATATAGCAAACAATATATATCAATGAAACAATTGCAATAAAAAACTTCAATGCCAGACAGGGCCGCCATCGGGGGGGACAGGCGATACACCCGTCGCAGGCCTAGGGGCCCCACTCGGGCCCTGGCCCATAAAAAAAAAAATTATTAAAAAAAACAGGGGCAAACATTCCTGGGGGCCCAAGGCAGCTGCCCTGTGGGCCCATGCTGCCTGTGTGACTATCTCACACGGAAGCAGTCATGATCGGGCAGCAGCTGGCTTTCTGTCACAGTCGCTGGAAATGACGTCATGTCATATCCAGTGGCTGTATTTCCTGCACCAAGAAACCCTGTGGGGGAGATGGCCGTTGAGCAGCATCCAGGTAAGTACTGGGGAAGGGGGGAGGAGGGGGTATTGTGGGCTATTATTGGACAAATAATGAGTGGGCTATTATTGGACAAATAATGAGTGGGCTATTATTGGACAAATAATGAGTGGGCTATTATTGGACAAATAATGAGTGGTCTATTAATGGACAAATAATGAGTGGTCTATTAATGGACAAATAATGAGTGGGCTATTATTGGACAAATAATGAGTGGGCTATTAATGGACAAATAATGAGTGGGCTATTAATGGACAAATAATGAGTGGGCTATGAATGGACAAATAATGAGTGAGTTATTAATGGACAAATAATGGGTGGCATATTAAAGGACAAATTATCAGTGGCATATTAATAGACAATCAGTGGCCTATTAAAGGACAAATTATCAGTGGGCTATTAATGGACAAATTATCAATTGGCTATTAATGGATAAACTATCGAGGGGGGGACAGAATTTTTTTCAGTAAGGGGCCCTGAAATTTCTGATGGCGGCCCTGATGCCAGACATCAACGGTAAGAACAGGAGAACAAAACAATATAAAGGATACCTACCGATGATTTTTGTTTGGGAAAAAAAATAATCTATTATTAAAGGGACTCTGTCATCCTAAAGACTACTTACTATACACTGTGAATGTACAGACTGAGAAATGATGAATAATGTTCTATACTTTGTATTAGCAATGGTATTACACAATTCCCTTTGAAAATGTGTTCATTTGCATATCAAGCCACAGGTGATGTCATTACAGGAGGCACCAAACACTTTTTAAACATATTTCTCTTATTTAATGCGTTTCCTTGCAGTTCTTCTGACACAATGTATAGATGATTTTTTTTATGATTCTTTATTCTATACATTCACACTATTAGCAATGTTTAGGTTGACAGAGTCCCTTTAACATAAATCTTTTTTTTAAAATGTATTCCTTTTTTATGTATGATATTCCTTTTCATGATATTGGTGTGTTTAAACACCTAGTGTAATAGAAAAGTAGGACATATTTCAGTCTAATTATTTTCCTTTTTTAATTATTGTTTAATAATTATTGTAGGATTCCAGCTAGTAAGATTAACTCAGTGGGCCAATACATCATCTGTATAATCTGTTCAATACTCAGGATTGCAGGTTCAGTTTCTGGTGGGATGCAGGAAGTAACATAAAACTGTGTAATAGTGTCCAAGGATGATGGGCAAGAGAATATTTGACTATATTGTTCCTGGTTAGGCATTTTGTTATATCATTTTAAGTGAACAGATGTAATTTCATTAAATATAAATATATTTATGGAACACCTTTATGTTTTTCTATACCTGTGACGTTCATGGTGCTAGTACAGAGTGGTTTGAGGGCAACATAAGAAGACATGAATAAAAGAGAGAGTGGGATAAATAGGTCAAGGTTCTTCGAACTATGGTGGGTGTGCATTGTTATATAATATAAGTGGGAGACTATCCTATATAGTTAGTAGTCCAGATGAGCTTTGAGCCACAAATTCACAAGTTATAAGACATACGGACCACAAAAGACTAGGTTTTTGAGAGATTTCTCACTTTCTTTGGTGTCATCTATATTACGTTTTTTTTTTTTTTTTAAACAATGTTCACAGAAACTGTCTCAGAAGAAGCTGCGATTTTTCATGTGGTTCACTAGTTTTCCCTAATGATTACAAGTCTAATCCCTAAAGATTACATTGTTTTCTACAATACAATCTGCATGCATGTAATGTAGAATTATTCTGTTTTTTAAATACTGGTGTTAAAAACAGAGATGTTGCCTTGTGTCATGTTTAGTTTTCTATAAACGTATAGGAATTCAAGTAGCACAATAGACACTTCCATTCAATAGCGGAAGAGTTGGCATTAATATCAGCACAAAAACAACATCAGCACAAAAGCAGGGGCCTAATGGAATGGTTTTCCATGGCCGAGCAGCTGCATGCAAGCCTCAGATCACCAAATACAATGCCAAGCGTCGATTTGAGTGAAAAGCACACCACCACTGGACTCTGGAGCAGTGGAAACATGTTCTGTGGAGTCCTCACTATTTGGCAGTCTGTTGGATGAGTCTGAGTTTGGCAGATGCCAGGAGAATGTTACCTGCTTTACTGCATTATGCCAACTGTAAAGTTTGGTGGAGGAGGAATGATGGTATGGGGCTGTTTTTCAGCAGTTGGGCTAGGCCCCTTGCAGGCTGCAGTTACAAAGGGAGGAGAGACGCCTTTCCCTATCCATTTAATAAAAAAAGTCTAGTCTTGAGGACTAGAGAACATTGACGGTGCTGCACTAACTTCAGCATGGTGGGGGATGTGGGAGACCAAAGGATGTTGGGGGAGAAGTGAAAGACATGGAGAGCAGGTGAGAGCAGAGAAAGACATGGGGTGACAGAGAAAGGCATTAAGCATGGGGGGACAGAAAAAAAAATGGGAAGAAGAGGCAATGACATTGAAGAATAGAGAAAAAATGGGGAGTAGGGTGGCAGAGAAAAGCACGGGGGACAGAAACACATGAGGGCAGAGAAAAACTTGGGAGCATTGTGGACAGAGAAAGACACAGGCCAGAGAAACATATGGCAATCATGGGGGGGGGGGGGGGGGGGCAGAGGAAGATGAAATCCGTGTGCTGGGGCAAGTCCTGTTGGCAAGTCTGAGGGGCAGACTGGCACATCTGAAAGTATAGATTGGTAAGTCTGACAGGGCAGAATGGCAAGTCTGGAGGGCAAATTGGTTTAATTCTTTTAACAGGCTCCTCCTGTTTGTGGCATATTTAATGGACTATGGGCATATTTAATTTTTTCATATTTAATAGTGACAATAAAGTTTATGCAAAAAGTATCTATTGCTCATACAAGCTGAATCTGACCATAAACTCACCGATCCACACTATAACTAAAATTCTGAGTTTCTATTTGCTTCAATGTGGCTACAGACATGGGTCAAGTTTAACACACTCCTTGTTGTACCCTTTTTTCTACATGATAACTATATCACAATAATTCTTGATTTGTGATTATTTTACCCATATTAGATATCACTGAATTTAGAGGCCCTATAGAAGAATTGTACATTATTGTAAAGTAAAATTAAATGCATTTCACATATATTAGAAACATGTACAACAAACAGAAATTAAGCTAGGTGGAACTGCTACTTTAAAGACTCTACTTAAAAAGAATTGTTGGGAATTTCTAACTTAATGCCAAAGTATCCATGGCTGGAAAAATTCTCCAATGCAGTTGAATGGAATCATTTTTACAACTTTGACCTAAAGTTTGAAATTCCTGTCTCAATTCCCTGCAGTTTCCCTGAAATTTTCTATTTATTGGGTAGACCTTTAATTTTTATCACTGCTGTTAGGCTCCTGATCTATGAAATACAAAATGAAACATGACCTACTATACATAAGATACTTAGACCCATCAAAAAAATATTCATAATTCAAAGTTATTCGATATGGAATATTATTATTATTTTAATAGTTCTTACTTGTGCAGGGGTAAATGTGGAAGCTTGCCAGCAACATTATTAAAAAGTGGCCAGATGGGAGATTCAATTAAATCTCCATCATTAATAGTATTGTTATTTAATATATTTGTACAAAATTCCCTCATTTGTCACCATGTTTCACTTTTGGTTCAGTGGCCAGGGTCCAAGAGACTTTGTCACCTATCTAGCAGGGAATGTGATTTCTGTTATGTTTTTATTAGGGAAATATATTTAGTAACTTAGATAGACGAGCTAGCCTTATTTTAGAATTGGTATTTTTTTTTTCATGTAGTTAATTCTCAATATGAGACATGTTAAAAATAATGAATTTGCAATGTAAAATACAATCTGCTAAATTAATTTTACATTCCAGGAAATCTTGTATTTTCCAGTATTTCATGATAAACTGACTTTGAAAAATCAATGTATAGCAGTTTAGGCGGCCTATTTACCGTACCTTTTGCAATGATATATTTACATGCATAAAATATTTCTAGTCTTTTGCAAGCATTACAAACTTAATTAATAGTAAATATAGTTCAGACAGGATACCCTAATGGTTTGACAAAATACTTTAGCGCTTCACTTAAAGGGACACTCCTCCAAAAAATGTTGATTTCAGATATGTCTTTTGTTTTTGTTATGTGACTGTATTTAATAATATATGTAACTACACAAGTGTGACTCGGCGCCACCATTTAGTGAAATATATTGTTTTTGGTTGCAACCCCCTAGTGTCTTTACAGCACAAATTGAGCTCACTTTGGAGCTGGGGACACAGAATGCAGTCTATAAATCAGTGGCCTATGATTTAAATATGTGTTTGTTTTAAATGACCAGGTTATATAGTTACATCATATGTAATGGTAGTCATACATCAACATTTGCATATGTCTGAGACTTAGTTCTTTGAACTGATATTACTTACTATGTGTCCAAATGTAAAATACTGGAGTCGTTATACCACCTGGGTGCAGAACAAAAGAAATAACCCCTGCGCAAGGATGCCAAACCCACAAAACACTCAATGGTCTTTCACTGTTGTTTTGAGTGTGCTGACATAGTGTACATCTACAAGACTACAGTGGCTCTGAAAGGCCAAAATCCAATGTATTTCAACCAATACGGTCTTCATTAGGGTTCCTTAAAATGAAAGTGAAAGCTATATTTACAAACTATTGTGTTTAATTTTTATTTAAACGAACAAAAGATGAGCTACTTATATATCAGTAGAAATAAACCAAGTAACTACATTTCTTTTTTTTGTAATGGCATTTACATTTAAATCACATTTTTTATTATTTAAGTGTGGACAGTGTGTTTAAGGAGCATCCCTGTGACTGGTATGTAAAACAGACTGGGTCAGGAACTAGTGGTATGGAATAGAAAAATAAACCACTAACAGCATGTTTTAAATAGCTACTTTCTTTTCACAGTTCTGATTTTATTTTTGATACATTGCATAGTTTATGATTTGGACTGAAAACGAATGTCTTAAATAATTATTATTTTTTTTTTTTTTACAGGTGATTAAAATGCAGAGTAAAATCAGGTGGGAAAAATATTCCAGCTTTTATCTGCACACTGCATATTTAAGTGACTTGAAGAAAATTTAAAAGAATATTGCATATTGCACATATTTATATCTTTAAAGTATTTTAGTCGATGTCAACCTACAGCTTCTGTATAGGTTAACTATGTAGGTCTCTAATGATCTGTACATATTAGTCAGCTGTTTCACAATCAATAGTTGCTGTGTATATGTAAAATTAAGTTGTATTGGTGACAATGCATGCAGCTTCTAGTATATCTGCCAAAAGCCTTTACAATGCAGTAATACAATAGTATGTAAGCTTACACAGCTTCATGATGTTGTGGTCACTCTAACCTTATTTTAAGAGCCAGCACCTGGGAAATGCAGTACAGGTTATATTTAGATTTGCTGACAAGGTTTTTATTTTTTGGTACATTTTTTTCAAGCCAGTTGTAATTTGACCATATGATCTTCAAATGTCCTTTCTTATCATTTTTTCAGATTTACCTCAAACAAGTTCAAATTAGCAGAGACATTTTACTACAAAGCATTTAATAAAATAAAACTGTCGGTCAACAAATATATTTGGGACTGTATTACCCAAACATTGTTTTCATGTGAATGTAGAGCATACAAATGACTGAACATGATATATATATTGTATTAGCAAAACTGCAAGCAAATGCCTAAATTAGGGTAAAAATGTGTTTTAAATGTGTCTGTGGAGTCTCTAGTTTATGACATCACCAGTGGCAGGGTATGCAAATTACACATTTCCTACTGAAAAGCAGTTCATTTGCATACCGTGCCACAGGTAATGTCATAAGCAGGAGACTCCACAGACACATTTAAAACACATTTCTCTCCTAATTTAGCCATTTGCTTGCAATTTTGTTAATACAATGTATTTTCAATTATTTCTGATGCTCTACATTCACAGTAAAAGCAATGTTTAGGTGATAGAGTCGCTTTGAGACAAAAAAAAAAAAAGGTGTGGCATCCCTCTCAGCGAAATTGGGCAAAAGCTGAAATAGTCGGTCCTATAGCATGTAACCTACTCGGGAGAAGAATCACCGTCTTTTGCCTGCTTGCACCTTTACAGAGGAAAGCTCTCCATTAGCAAATCTGACTGATCCCACTCATAAGGGCAGTACAGATCCGAATTGCCTGCCAGTTCTCCTCTGGATGAAGAATACAGTAACCACAGACGTACATTTCGGCCTGAGCAAAAAACGTTGATTCCTCTCCCAAGTAGGTTACATCCTATAGGGCTGGCTATTTCAGCTTTTGCCCGTTCTTGCTGAGAGCGATCCCACACCTTTGTTTTTTGATACAGTCTCTTTAACTTAAAGAATATATCTCTTTATTTGTACTCTTTTCTAATGTGAAAATATAAAGAATTTCTGAAAATACAATAAACTATCAATTACAAACTATGAATGGTCAGAATGTAAATAATGTACCTTACAGTTGTCACCAACAATAGAAATTAAATAATTTGCCATAGGAAGAAACATGTTAGAACATTATTAAAGAGAGAATAACACTTAAATTGAATGCATATTAAAGTATTTTTTTTATTATTTGTGTTGTATATGTAATGGCTTCAAAAAGATTAGTTGAAACATAACTGCTTGACCTGGGAATAAAATTCCACCCATGGAATATGCATATGGGCTGATGTGAAAGTGTGAAATTACAAAAACATTCCTTTATATTTTTGCATTCTCACAAATTCAGCCATACCATGATATGGTAAATGAATCATTATGTGTTTGTCATTCATAGTTCTTGTTCAGCATATTGTGCGAGGAAAAGTTATACAGACATAGTGTGAAGTAAACTAAAGAGAACTTGCTAATTATCTTAGACAGACACATGACTATTGCCCGTTTCTGGATGTGAGCATTGATGCTGCAAGAGACAAAATGTTTTGAATTTAAATACTTTGCTAGATAGAAGGGAAATGTAAACACCTTCAAATATATTTCACAGATTTCTTAAAAAATAAAAAATGTGGAAGACTAGAAAAAGTCTATACTATTTTGAAGAGATTTTCTTTCTTCTTTACTTCTTTCCTATCCTATCTTTCAAATCAGATCAGTGTAAGTCTGTAGACTCAAATAAATCATGGCATGTGTTCACTGAAGGTGCAGGATTCTTAAAACTGAATCCATTTTTTTTTTACACATTTTCATTCCGATTAGGGTGAAATCTTAGATAATTGCAGTATTTATTAACGCTTGTGCACCATTCAACAAAAGGTGATATGGTAAACCGTGTGAGGCTACTGTTATGTTTGATGGACCCTTGTTACAATAAAGGGATGAATTGACAGACCACATCCTTGTCACCTAAGGAATTGTATTTTGTATAATGGCATTCTGTGTTTCTTTTTTAAATTGCCTTCTACAGATACATTTAGCAACCGTCACAGATATCAGAACAGTACAGGGAACACAAACTAAGGGACTGATTTTTTTTTTGTAGAATTTTCTAGTTGTATATGAAGATTTGCATATTTAATTTATATGTCTCAGAGCAACATATGTACCACTAGGTGAATACTTACATAGAATAATACTCTTCTTTTGTATGTATCAATACTAGTTTTTTTTTAATGTAATTGTATTAACCATGATGACTATTTTAGGTTTATTATGTGCCCCTAGTCTCTTTTTCTTCATTGTATATGCTTTCACCATCTAAGAGAAAGTAGAACTACACCTTGTTAAAATATATGACCAACATAATGCTACCTAGTTGTTTTCATGGTGTGGGATGCTCAGACATTATTGCATCTCTGATGCAGCATAACTAACCTAAGTCAGGTAATCGTCAGGATATCTGCTAGTGTTACACAAACCCTTTTGGGCCACATGCAGAACCTGCTCAGAATGTCAGCTGGTAAGGCTCTAAAATTAAGAACTATGTATTGGTGTATGCAGCACACAGAACCTGTTTCTCATTATAAGTAATTTATTGGGGTCTGTTCCCTAAAGAGTGAGCTGCTGTTAAACGACCATGGAACTCCCCAAAAAATAGCTACATTAAAAAGATGGGCAAGTTAGAGCACAGATCCCATTATCAAGATTTATTCTTGTACATTATGCCCTTTTATATGTAAATTATGTCACCTCATATTTTCTATGCTAAATGAAAATAATTCCAGTAAATATCCATAAAAGATCAAGAACAGATTGCCCTTTCCCATATTGCTTTCAATATTAATTAAACTTTAAGCCCAGTATGCATTGATCTACTTAACACATATGCATACACACGTAGAGAAATTGTGTGTGCGCCTGTGCATTACTTGCATTTTGTCATTAGATTGATCACTCATGTCCAAAAACGTTTGCCATCACTGTCCTAAATAATAGGACTGCTTTGTTCCAACTGATATATTGGTCAGGCCACTGATACTAATCTTTTTCAACCTTTCACAAACAATATGAATAAAGCAGCTATATTGTTTCAATGTCCCTAGTCATTTCGACTTCTCTTTTGTCAGGTAAAAAAATGATATATTACCTTGATACTGGTATAACAAGTGACAGAAGTAGTCTACCCTTTTGATAAGTTAAAAAATTAACCTTTAATAAGACCAAGTATAAAATCTGGTAAACACTCAGTGTGTAACACTTGTGAAAGCTAGCGAATGTGCAACAACCACCTTATGACCATTAGAACAAAAGGAGAATGCTGCTGTTAACTAATACCACTGGATTATAAACATTTGCTACTATAGTATCTTCGCAGATAGTATTGTAGCAGTCAGTAACTCCCCACAGAGAGTAGCAAAAAGCCAAGAATACAATGTAACAAGTTAAGCCCTTATAGACTAAAATGAGCTAGCTCCTAGGAAAAGCTACACTAATACAATTGGTCACCTGCGGACCAGTGTTCAGTTGCTTTTTGATATTCAGCAGGTAATCTAGAAATGGCAATGCAAAATTGATAGTGGCTGTGGGTATAAAAAAAAGGCCTTGGATCACAGCCCCACTGAGGTACACACAGTTTGATTTATGTGTGTGTAGCACACTCCCCCACATGCATTTCGCCATTATGTGCAGCAGCACATGCGGCTTCGTCAGGGTAAATGGGCAAGTTTTCTAAAAGGACTGGCCTTGCAGCTAAATTAGAGCTAGCCGATCTTTATCTTGAGTGTCTGCCAGGACACACAGACTGTTGATAATTTTCATTTTACATATTGCGTTTTTGAGTAATGAAGGGTGTAAAGCCTCCATTTAGTACATTTGGAGTATTAAGTTATATCTAGAAAGATTCACGTTGTAGCAATCTGGTATTAATACTATACCCTCGATGCAAAGGTCTTTATCAATGCTGCAGAAGGACATGACATATGGGTTGTCATAGTCGAATGCCTAGACATGTTTAGCTATTGGTGTATCGCATTCGCCAATTATATTGCCAACATGTTCTATGACTCTTCTCGTTAGTTCCTGAAATGTTTTTCAAACATATTTTAAGTCACATATCTAAGTAGCCAAATATATCACGATTTTACAATTAATCAACAACTTGATTTCAAAATTGTGGTTATTGTCTGATTCGATAAATTATATAAAGGCACAGGCTTTGCATGACCCACATTTGAAATAACCTACAGTTGTAGATTGTAGCCAGGTTTTAATAGTCATAAAGCAATCAGTATGTTCCCTGTTGTCCAGAACTGATCCAGAGCGCTTTTGACTTGGAACCAACCAAAGTCAAAAGTTCCAATGCAATTGGTGTACCCTTATTTTTGGGTTATTGGATAGAGTAGATCATCCCTTTTAGAATGGGTCCAAGTAAAGATGCCTATACCGAAAGTAGCAAGAACTTGTTCTGAATATACTTAATTGACTAAAACCCTCTGTTGTCTGTCACTCAACCACTGACTCATTCAGTCAGTAGTGTTAGAGTAAAAATCCAAAAATTGCAGTTTATTAAAAAGTCTTCTGTGTGGGGCAATGTCAAAAGTCTTACTGAAATCTAGATCAGCTTTATCTACTGTATACCTGATCTATTTTTTTTAGTCATTCAATCCAAATAATCATGATGGTATATGACACAACTGGTATGTGTAGAGTTTTAATGATCAGAGTAGCCGATCAATAATCGCCTCCGATGATCAGACAATGTTGCAATGATGGAGGCATCATGCAATTCTGAAAACCCCTCCCTGGTGCATATGCAATCTCTCCCTGGAGTGATCATATGTTCCATACTAGAAAGGAAGCTGTCATTCCAATTTGGCACAGCCTGTTGTGGGCAAGAGCTTCAGAAGTGGTTAATCATCACTTCTGTCTCTCTGTTCCTCTAGCAACATTCAGCAACATTGCACCTAAAAAAATACACCATTAGTTAGGGCAAAGATCGAGTGTTAGGTTTAGATTTGGGGTTGGCGTCAAATGGTCACTGTATGGGAAAATTGCTAGGGTAAACAAAAACATGTAAACATTGGGTATTTCTAAGCTCAGGACAAATATTAAAAATGATTAGCCGGTGTCTTTTTAACCATTTGTAGATGTGTAAAATATTTGTCAAGTAAAAGTTAGCAAACGTGTGGGGGTGGGTTTCAATTTTTTCAATCAAATTTTATGATTTTTTTTATAGTAAATTATATTATATGATGAAAATAATGGCATGTATTTATGGGGATTAAAACAGTATATAATGTGTTAGTACATTAAACGAGAAGGAGGAAAATTACAACTAAATACAAACACAGCAGAAATGTAAAAACAACCATTATCACTAAGGAATGAATATTAGATCACTCTAAAATAATCCATGCTGTTTATGTTCTTATGGTTTAGACAGAAACAATTCTATCCTTTGGCATGGTTTCCAAAATATTCCCCACTACAGAGTACACTACACCAGCATCCATGGCAAAGTATGTAAAGGTCCACGGAACATCCTTAAATTGTCCATCACAAAGCCCAGGAAATGTCCACCATGACCTATCCCTGCTTAATAGTGGATGGGTACAAAGTTCGCTAACTTTAAATCATCCTGAATTATTTATCTTTACCTTAAAGAGCTTAATTAGAAACTCTTCCCCTGTAAACCAATATTAATTAACTACAACTTTCCATAGACATCAAACAACCAAATAGAACCCTACATATGTATTAATAAATGTACTGTAAATATGCGATAAATAAGAAATTGAATTATATTGTGATTAGACATGAAGTACAGTACCATTTAAAGAGAAACCAAAACAGGGATCTCTAGAGCCACCTGCTGGTCAGAACAGGTACTTTACTGAAGCAGTTGTGACATCCTCACTTTGAATATACAGTATTGTCTGCTCTAAGTGGCATTCCACAACCAGTTCCATTTTAGCTACCACCATACCAATGCAAATGTCAGTTAGTTTGATACATTACATATTTAGTTTTTTTTTACTTCTTACTTTACTTCTTTACTTGCAGCAACTTTGCCTTCATATTGTTTTTATGTATAATGTATAATTTATCAGATAAATTGGATTTCATAATGGTGAGTACAAAATGAAAAGTAATCATTATCAACAAATACATAGTATAAGACATAGATTGAGGAAGAGAGCCGGATGCCCTGCAGAAGCGAGTTCCAGAGACACGGGCAGCTTGGTTAAAGTCCCCCAGACGTAAATCGGAGGTGGTAAGAAAGTTAGATGGGTGACAAGGGCAAACTGGTGGTAGTAATATTATTTGGGGACAGTGGGAGAGGTGGGTTTGGATAGAGGTTAATTAATAGGTCTTATAATGGGATGATTTATTGAAGATTTAAAATAAGGAAGAGAGCTGGATGCTCTGCAGAAGCAAGTTCCATGGACATAGGCAACGTGGGTAAAGTCTCGCAGGTGCGAATGGGAGGAAGTGATAAGGTTGGAAGAGAGCCTTAGTCCACTTGAAGTATGTAATAGTCGCGCAGGGTTGTATCGGTTAATAAGGGAGGCAATGTAAGGAGGACATAGAATTACATTTTATCCTAAAGCAGACGGGAAGCCAGTGGAATGACAAATGAGAAAGATGAGCATTTTGAATAGATTGACAGGGAGAAAGATGAACCAGAAGAAGGCCAGTGCACCAGGATTTTGGCAGCCTCTTCATTGAGGAATGGGCAAATGTACCCAATGTTCCTTAGATGCAAATGACAACATTTGGCAAGGGAGAAAAAGCATTTGGCAAGGACTAAATGTGGGGGACAAAGGAGAGAGAAGAGTCAAAGACAACCCCAATACATTGGCCTTTGCCAGTGGGTGTTGAATTTTAATTTGGTCAAAAATATCATTCATCATCATAATTTGAAAGGGATAATATAGGCAATACCCATGAGATTCCTGGTTCACAGTAATAGATTTTGAGCATCTTTTCAATTTGTAGCAAAAAAAAAAAAGACCCGGTATTGTTTTGGTGTGCTTACTTGTATTACACAATTACTGCGTAACTCTCCAGCTGTTTTTGAACTATATTTCCCATGAATATCAGGCTGTTTTTGACTGGGAACATGCTGGCTGAGGACCATACATATTAATGTTTCAGATCAGCAGAACTACATGAGGGTCATTGAGTATCACCTAACATGTTCACTTATGCTTAGTTAAGTGCTAATTTAAACACACTTTATTTAGCTAGTTTGAAATACATCCCCGCCCCCATCTTTATTTACATGGTTTTTACTAAAGCATGTGAACTTTATTGCTTGTCATACAAATGGACTACTTTCAGTATGAATGTGGAATATGCATAAAAAGGTCGTTTATATGTAATATTAACTCTGGAGTGTCACATGTACGCTCTAGAATTGCACTGGATTTCAAACTCTCCTCTCTTTTTAAGCACTGGATTTCCACACAGTGTTTAGTCAGAGGCAACACTTGCACAGAATAAGGCTATCCTGAAATACGTGATTTCATTTTCGACCAATATTATCTTTTGCTTTTAAGTTTTCTTTGTGCAGTATAAATGTATGTGAAATTTCAGTTATTTCCCATTTATAAGTGTTTCTAAGTTATTTGTTCTACTCTTTCCTATTTAATTAATAAATATTTTATATTATTATTTCTAGAAATTGTTCTGGTCCTCTAATTATTTTAAAACATGATTTGGTTCACTTTATTTCCCACTTAATACTGTAGCGCTGTACATTTTTAAATATATTTTTTATATATTGCTTCCCCTACAAATATACACCTCCTCCTGATGGAGAATTTAGAAAAGGATTTATTTCTAGTTTTCCCAGTTATGCTGGTGACTGCCTTGTAATAAGGCTTGATTTTTTTTTTTTGTCGATGTCTTATATTTACTGGTACGATTTATATCAGTGCTGTCCAACTTCTTAATGGGCTATGCATCATTTGAGATTAGACACTGAGGCCAAACACTTTTCAAACAAAATGTATTGCATTAGGATTTTTCAGTATAATCATAAAGCTTATGTGCACAGCTGCCAGTTGGACACCTGTGATTTCGTTTTTTTAATATATTAATATATGTATGATGTCAAAAACGGTCGGTTGTAGATGTTACCGATATTTAGTATTCTGTATATTTTTTAGCTTTTGAATTGTAAAATAAAATATATCTTTTATACACCAACACTTTACAACACCTCCTTCAGGAATCTTACGTCTCATCTTTAAACTGGCAACCAGAGGCCCTCAGGGATTGAATGTTCAATCTGAAGTCACCTGTTATTTTGATGGCAAACACTAACTTTATTATAAGAAGTGCCTGAATTCTCTTCACAGGGCTTAGCTTAGCTGTTCTTTGATATTTTACCCTTTCATCTCCTGCCATTATTACTAATTTAGGATAGTGCTTTCCGCCTGGAAGGAATGTTTCTATTTAAAATGTATCCATGGTTTAGGGCTATAATTTGTGTATAATGATGTTTGCTAATATGTATCATTACTCTGCTTACGTACTGCTTTTCTGATATTTCTTGTAACCTGGCAGGGCAGTTTATAAAGGTTGTCCCTTATCCAAAATGCTTGGGACCAGAAGTATTTTTGGATAACGGTTCATTTCAGATAACAGATCTTTTTCACCAATACGATAAATTAGAGCCTCTCAGTGCTCATGAAATACAGTAGTATTAATGCAAATACTGTATTGAAAAAATACATCACTTTTACAGTGATGTAGTTGTGATGTGAGACATCACTGGGAACCTGCCGTTGGTACATCAGGCTTGCACACGTGCCATTGTATTACCCTTTGTGGGCGTGGGGGAATCTAGGAATGCATGTAAAGGCTATATCACAGCTTAAGAGGATTGGACACTGAATAAACTGTGTGTTTGCATTCTGATATGTAGCTGTCAAATCTGCAAAATCCCAACATTTTTTGCATAACGGATCATTTTGGATAATGGATTTCTGTATAAGGAATACTCAACCTGTATTTAAACTGTAACCATGTGTAGGGACTTCATCTTGTTTGCCCTGTACAATAGGGATCTTTGTGTATATTCTGTATATTTTCAAGATTTTTGATAATATGTATCATGATACTGTGTATTGTGTGGTATAATTACATATGTTGTTACCCTAATTATACCTCTGTAAATCTTTGTAAATTTTGCAAATCAAGCCCCCCCCCCTTTTTTTTTGTGCCTGTCCATGTGCCTGCTTTTTGATTTTATCGTCTATGGACCTTGTAATAAAAATGTTTATACTATTATCACTCTATATCTCTTTCATATTTAACAGTGTCAGCTGCCAATTTATTTTCTGGTGTACTTCTAATCTTGCTAGAACACCAATTAATGAACCTTTAGCCAAACCCATGTAGCTATCACTGCCCCCAAATACTGTTAAGAATTAATAAGCTCATAATTCATCCAACTAAAATACACATTATTTAACCTCTGGACAAATCAACCTAGTGTCAGTTGTCCCCAAATACTGTTACTAGCACCACCTTTCCCTTTAACCTCTTCACTCACCTTATGTGTCTTCTGTCCCCCACTCCCTCTAGATTGTAAGTTTGCAGAGCTCTCTATCGCATGTATAAGTCTCTCCTTATTAGTCTAACATAGCATGTAGTTCCCATACTATGTAAAATGTTGGCACTATATAAATAAATGTTAATATAATGTACACCAGGATATACTGCACTGCTGCATTTATTTGCCTCAATGCAGCCCTGTCTTGCAATATAGAATATATTCCACAGGCCCTTTAAAATTATGATGGGATGTGTCCATTTTCTGTATCCTGATACTTATTACATAGTGTGTATATATATATATATAACAGCTCATAAATATAAAAAATATATAAAGGCTAAAAAAAACTAATATTTTATAATCAACCGGTGAGTTTGCCTAAAGCATAATGCCAAGAAATGGCAATGATCATATTCTTGGTGCAAAATGACAAATGAATAATTCATATCCTGCATCTGTCTCCATCCAGCTCTTCCAATCCCAGTGGATTATTGATGTTTCACAATAGTGCACTGGGAACAGAAACAAACTTAAATATTTCTTTGCCTTCTCTTTATGTTTTTTTATTGCTTGAGTGAGAATTACCATTAAAGACTGGAGGCTGTGAAAATGTACACATTGAGATGGACATAATAATTAGATATTATGTTACAAAATTTGGCATATGCTATTATTTTATACTTTCCATGTGGCTTTAAGAGGGCCAAAACTAATTTAGTACAACTGCACAAGTCCACCCATTATCATTAGAGGCAGACACAAATTGACAGGCAAGACTTTTACATAGAGAGATATATCCCTCTTTCTGATTGGTTGCGATTAGCTTGTCTACTGTGCAACACAGCCAATCACATGGTAAATAGAGAAATCCTCCTCTGATTGGCTGCAACAAGTCAGCTTCCCAGACCCTGTAACTGATTCCTTGTCCCCCACTGTGCAGCAAAGATTAGTGTAGGGAGAGCAGAAAAAATGAGGGGAACAAGGGGCAGCTGCCCCTATTGTCTAGCCTTACAAATGGCCATACCTGTGATTGTAAATGTAATCACGATAAGATGCACAAATTACAAATAACCTTGGGGGAATACATCCTGAGTTTTAGCATGTTGGATTGTCTTTATCTAGCATATTGATAGCAATATGTTTGGGACATTATTTGGTGTTTGGGGTAATTGTGGGAAAATATGCCAACTGTTTGATGTGGTAAGAACTATGAAGGTGGGAATTTGTGATATATTTTTTTTTTGTTTTTGTGGGGATTTTTGTTTTGTTTTCTCTGAAGGTGTATTGCTTTACTATTGAGTCTGCATTGCTGATTAATATAGGCTATATATGTTAACATCATATTAATTTAGCTTAACTGAGTGTGTTTTTTTTTTTAATTTTAATAAATAAAATATTTGACTACAAGAAATACACATCTTTAGCACTGAAAGAGATAATTAAAACAAACCCATTACACTAATTCAAAATCTTACCAAAGACATTTATTATTCTGTACAGACCTTCTACAATGTTATACTCTTTTGTCCGTTGTAAACATGCAATCTGAAATCTCAAGAAATGCAATAATTGTTTGCAAAATTGTACAACCTTTTGCTATTCCCATGGGGGTTCAACTTGTTTAGAATATCAAATCTATAGTGTTATAAATACATATTATTTGATTCATTTTAAGTCCATAGTTGCACTGGCATTATATAAAATTTTAGTTACACAGAACCCAAATATATAAATAATTGTATGACTTTGATTTGAACCTTTGGGCACGAGATTCATATTGGGATCTATTTGCTAAATGTTGGTTATTGCAAAAATCAGTTTAAGAAAAAAACTTTCTTTCCTACTATGATTTTAATGCAGGATTTTTGCAAATCCTTTTTGGTGTACCACAGTTAACTGATTAGCGACTAGGCCTCACTGTTTTATATCAACAGTTCCAGAGGGATTAGGAAAACACATTTCTTGGCTAGCTTGTCAATGGTTAACTCTGGTTTGCCAATTTTACATTGTTCTATCCGCTTGCAATTAATATGAAACACAGTTTACCACTAATAGACTCATTATTTTGTACTTGTAAGAATTGATAGCCTTATATAAAATGCATGCAAACATGTATGCTGTGTAGCAGTAGTATAAATCAATACCCGCTGGAAGTCCCTGCAGTGGGATCCGCACACAGCTCATCGCGGTAGGCCTTGATGAGCTGTTTAATACAGGACGTCCTACAAACGGGAAGGGGTTAAGACATTGAGGGGTATGTATCAAAACACCCACAATTGCTGTTTGTTGTATTGTATTGAAGAGATTGCGCCTTTTTATACAGCCCTGCCACTTTCTTAGTGCAGTAGAAGTGCTTGGCAGAGATTCTCTGACACTAATTAGGTGTTTTTAGTGCCTGTTTTTTTATACATTGATTGACTGTGCTGGTGCAATGAGTGCTGGCACAAACAGAATGTACGTAACCATTGGAGGCGGTGTTATACAAAGGCACGCACTCCAGTTGAGCCAATAATTAGCGCTATCTGCATGTGCACTGTGTTTATACATAACCCCTGTCAATAAATTGCAGTTTATACAAGTGTAGTAAAGCATGTGCATAGTTTTTCAAAAGAAGCACAGGACAATGAATTAGTTAGTTTCAGAGGGTAACGAACATGAGGGTTGGATTTGACCGTTGATAGACATCAATGGAAATGAAGGAGACCCAGAACTTGCTATATCTGTGCATTGTGGCTTCCTGTATGGTTCTGAGTCTCTTGCATACTATTAAGATTAGCGAGAAAATGAACGCTGGGTGAGCAGGAATATACATGCTGCATTTTGAGTAGGGGTAGCCACCAAAATTATTCATGATGGACAGTAACAGGACTTTGTGACGTGCAATTTAATCATTTTCTATGGACCTTCACAGACCTTGCCATGGACACTGGTGTCCTTGTACAGACACTTTGGTTATGAGTGGAGACCTTTCAAAATTAGTAAGACAATGTGACGGTGATTCACAGATAAGCCTGAGTACCAAAAAAATAATTGTGTCAAAAGGGATATATTTAATTTGAAATCTGGCTATTTATTTGGAATGAGGTGATATTAGTAGATGTTGGGATTTTAAACCTTTCATTTTGATGGTTATCTTAGAGGATAATACTAGGATGGAGATGGACCTTGGGTGTTAGGTGAAGAGTGGACATATAAAAATGTGTATAATCTCATTTGATTTGAATCCATCAAAAATTATGTATAAATTGTTTTAAAGAAATGCAAGCAAATAAATAAATTAAAATCTGTGGTAATTCCTGTTTATGACAGGTTTTCCATGGGAAACAAGTAATTTGAATATTGGTTCACAGGTGATGTCACAAAAGACAACACTGACACACTTAAAACATGTTTTTCTCTTAATTTATACATTTGCTTGCATTTCTGCTAACATAATCTATACATCTTGTTTGATAATTTTTATACTCTGCATTCACTGTATTAATAATATTTAAGTCCTTTTAAGGACTATTTAAGAGTCATTTTAAAGGAATCAGAGAAAAAATAAGATAAAGTATCAAAACTTGTAATGTAAAAAAATATTGCTTTTCCAAAAAAACCGATTAGGGAAATGGGTGGGGAGAATGTGCCCACACAGACTTCTTATTTTTGTGTGGACACATACTGGACACATATTTCTATTTAATGAGCAGAATGAGTGAGGCCCAAGTCATGGCAAGACCAAATGAGGGAACAAAAAAGAAGTTGAAGCATTTTTTAAATATTTCCTATAATGATCACTGAATTTAAATACATTTTAGGGTGAAAGTAGCTTTATTTGAAACAAATCTTTTTCAAATGCCATTATTGTTTTTCTTTATTACAAATTTAATTTTGTTGATTGCAGCCAAGCCATGCAATTCTATGTTTTTGATTAGTGTTAAAAGGCTGATTACATGAATGTGAACAATAATAACCTAATCACTGTAACAATGTAATTTTGCAAATCACAGACCTGTGTTTTATTACAAATCTATACAGCAATGCCTATCCTGCTCCAGTATAATATAGACTCCTAGTATTGATTAAAGTTGCTAGGAAATGATGCCAGTAGTAGTCAATCTAAACATGAAATACTATATGTACTATGATTACTACTCTATGTAATTCATATTGCTAACTGCCTCCTGCAAAACTGTTGCTGTCCACAGTCCATAATCTTCTGTTTCAGTAGTCCATATTGTTGTACCATTTGCCATTTTAATTTATCTGGTTCTTGCTAACCTTAGTGTTCTAGGTCTTCACCATATCCTACATACATCCATTTACTGATTTATTTAGAAAGTATTTTTACCAGGAAGAATACATTGATATTTCTCTCGTTTTAAAATATGTCATGGAGACCCAGTCCAGAATGGAATTACACAGTCACACATTTAACAGTAGAATAGAAAAAAATTTAAAATACATACATACATATATTAGTACAAGTTGGGAAGAGAACATACAGGGTAAACCATTATTGATTCTACAGAGAAAACTACAAACATGGACAGTATATATAGGAGTTTGTAAACTAATAACAGGTACATTCCCTTTTTAGAATTCAGGAGACTAGACTAAATTAGAATTCAGGAGACTAGATTTTAGACTAAAGGATGATTTGGCCGAATCTGTGAGACTATTCCACATATGAGGATCTCTGAAAGAGAATGCACCTCGACATGCTTTCATTTTGAAGTTAGGGACAGCTACTGAGGGGCTGGTGCAGGATCTGAGATTGTAGGATGTGCAGGAAGTAAGAGTGAGCATGCTGCTAAGGTAGGGATAGAGCTTTCTAGAGAAGTGGTTGTGCAATAAGCAAGCTAGGTGAAGAGTGTGCCTACTCTTCTATAAAGCCCATATCATCTCTTAAACTACCAGCACTGGTGGGCTTCATCTTCTCTTCAATTACTCACATACAGAAAAATTTCAAAGTGGCACACAAAACAAAATCAATCCCCCCTCATTTGTTAAGATATTCTTATTCAGAGTCCAAGAATGTAACTGCCCCTGTTAAACTACCACCTATCTTTTCTCTATAACCAGATGATGCAGTCTTAATCCTCATATTATTAGTAATGTTCCCCACCAGGGGTTGGATTAAACCTATAGCCCTAGATATCCCAAATGGTCTTCTCTGTCCTCCCCTGACCATTTACCATTTCAATCTCCAACCAACATGTTTTCATTATTGTTTGCTAAGTCTTCAAGTAAGAACTGTAGAGATAGGCCCTCGTATTGACATATTAAAAATGATCCAGTCAACTACACATAATTCATGTTTACATACGTTTGAATTCTCCCACCTTCTTACAGTCTGTTGTCTTTTTTTCCTTACGTTGTGTATTGTGCAAGTATAATGTGGAAGATTTTTTTAATGCATGAAGAAGGGACCTAACAACTTAATCTTGAAAGTTTGCAATGCAGCCTCGAGCTGGTAAAGGGTATGATTTTAATGCTACTTGTATTTCGGTGGCTAACACGGTACTATATGTTTACCTGTTTGCAATTATTAAATGTTTAAAACGTTAACCTATAAAAAACAGGGTTCTTGACTTTTGCTTCCATTTTTCATTTCTGTATTTGGTATATTATGTTTGATTTGCAAGCTTTCAAGATCAAGTTCATAGATCCCTTCCTAAGTCATCAACAGGAGTCTAAAACAAACGTCCTAATTATATATGCACAACACACCGTTAAAAAACACTACACTTAAAATAGTGTGGTCGGCAATTACTGTTCAGAAATCTCTACACAATTTATCTTTTATGTAATATTGTGTAAGTATAATTAGGAAACTTGTTTTAGCCTCTCATTTTTTTACCTCAAAAAGGGACCTTGCCACTTGGTCTTGAAAGCTTGCAATCAGACTCTGAGCTTACATGCTACTATTCTTTACCAACATGAACTTATATGTAATGATGGGGAATATTAGTTGTTCAGCTTTGGAACAATTCATTCTGACATGTTAACTGGTTATATAAGGACATAAAGATATGAAGCAGCTGTCAGTACCAAACCTCATATTGATCAAGTGCGTTTTATTATTACATCATACTATGAGTTGTACCGTATTTAAGTATTTAACCAAAGTTAATTCTTAGATTTTGAAGCATGTCCTTGAGATGTTACAACATCCAGGGGATGTTACTATGACCAAATTAATGTTACTCCTTTATATACCTTAGAAGGATACATGACTGAGTCAACTACACTGGGACACACGCTGGGTTTACTTTTACAGCTAGTGAACCCTAAGCAAACTATTTTAAAATGTCATTAGGGCTTAAAGACAGACACGACTGTGATTAGTACATTTGAGGATGATAGACTCTGTGCTGCTATATAAGCCGTTATTATTATTACTACTATTTAATGTTTACTGGAAACCTTTCGAGTTTCTTTCCATTTTTCTGTTATCCATTTATGCAAGGAGGATAAACTATTTGCCTTTTCAATTACTCTCTGGCTTTTTCCCAAGGGTTCCCCTTCATTATCAGTTTGAGAGAGCTGCTATTGTACCTTGCATATCAATGCTGGTTGTAAAGCATTCCCCTACCATTTCCTGTCTCCGTGAACTGATTCCAAACAAATCATTTATATCCTCGATATGTACATGTTTTAGTAATGCTCATAGCTGGTCCATTAGCTACCCACTGTCCAAAATGTCAAAGTAAAATTAAAATTTGTCGGTCATCCAGAAACTACATAAAAGTGTTGTTTGTGGTATTTGATCTATAAAAGGTTTCGCAAAATCTATAGGTCAGACAGTATTTTATTTTTTTCTTTATATGTTTATGACATCTCCATGGAGTGTAAACACTTACTGATGAGTAGGCTGTGGTACAGACGTATGTGTACCCACAATGATTTGTTTACAATCTCATGCAATGCATTATGGGAATGTAAGGAGTGCCTTAACGCAGGTGTGTGCGCATTTGGTCCATGACCTTACAGTAAAGAAATATATAGCACAAAATATCTTTGGATCTATGAATTTATCTATAAAAATACTTCACACAAAACTGAAATGTTATGTTTTATCTGAAGGAACCATACCATTGGGGGATTATGGGTTACCTTGAATTTCCTGGTTGATACATTTAAATTAAAACAATATTTGTATCTTCTAACAACCTTCTTTAATGATAAATAGCTCAGTGTTCAACATGAAATGTATGCAGTAAGAATACACACTTTTACAGAGAATGGCTTACCAGGTTGGGTATTGAAACTCATAAATCACTGTCAGATATCAATAATGATAAGAAGGCTGCTACCCTAAACTGCTGCTATTAATGACCTCTAACCTTTTTCATACGCCTACAAATAACCCAATGCTTCAGGGATTTATCCTCTTGTCCCTTACCATTACTGTGATAGAAACATATAATGTGTCAGCAGATAAGAACCATTTGGCCCATCTAGTCTTCCCAATTTCTGCATAATTGAAATAATTAATTAAATAAAAAATATTAACAATTTCATTAGTTCCTGGTCATATTTAGCATATCCTTGTGCCTTTCTTATGTATGCTTAAACTCCTTCACTATATTAACCTCTACCCCTTCTGCTGTCAGCTGCTGAATATATATTTACAAGGAATATCCTGAGAATATGTTGAGCTATAGGTTGGATCCCATAAGTCTAGTTCATCAAGGAAATTAAAGTTTTGGAGTTCTATGTTTGAGTGACCTCTCATTCTTGCCATGCATTCTTCTTTTATTATGATATCAAAATAGTTATAACTTTATAATTGTTCGCTGTGGAAATCATATTGTGTTTAGAGGGATGGGATGTAGTTTTTAATCCTGTCTACATTTCCTGATGTTTTATACACAAATCTGGCATTTAGCTTTTTTTTTTTCCTTATCTTGTTGCTGGAAAATAAGATAAGAAGACTTACCAAATCACCTTGTCACCCTGAGTTCTGAAGGTCAGTTCCAGGTCTTCGCTTTTCACGGATGGTAGTGGCGAATGATTTGGTTGTTTACTCCTTTTATGGCTAATTTTGTTTCCTATTCCATGACCCAATACCTTAAATCAAATCCCATGATCACAATCCACATCTCGACAAATATACCACAAGATCACATAGAGGATCAACAGAATTGCAAAAATGAACAAAGCTACAAGAATAGCCTTGGTCACCGGAGATATGAGGGACTGCATGTCACCTAAAGGTTCAAGCGGAGAAGATTAGTTGGTAATTTCTATGATTAATGAAGCGATTGGTAATGGGTGGTCTCTGGCACTGACATACAAGTATTGGAGAGAAAGAGACCAACTATAACCTGTGGATCATCTGCATTGCTTCGTGCCAAGTTGACAGAGATGAAGAAATGGTGCTTATGCCTGTGACAAGAAAAAGGGAAAGAAAAATGACAGCCCCGTCTGTACACAGATTCAAAATCTGTTCTGCACACGTCCATCTGAATCTCCAGCACGAAAGATCAAAGCTTCAGCACAAGCAAAGAAAAGAACTGTGCAGAGAAAACTTAATGATGCTAATAATCCAGCCATGGGAACACCATTGATTCTTCTGCCTTCTTTTATTCAGTCTGCCTGCAGAGACAGTGTGCATTCAAACTTGAAGGAAAAAAAAAACCCCCACAGAAGTAAAGAAAACCAAAATAAGTAATCTCCTGGAGTTATTTCCAATAAATTCCATGAGCTATAGAGATAGACAGTAAATTAGAAAGAGCTGTTAAAGTTGGAGGAGCATAAGGGATTAAAAGGTCAAAGGTCTAATAGTTCAGCAAAATCAAGAGTATTAGACAACACACAGATAATACTAAAGCCTGTGTAAATGGTCTGCATGAGGCAGGCAGTGGTACTGTGTGTCTGTATGTGAAGGACCCTTCCATATGTACTGTATGTGAGACTCTAGTATATGTGTGTGTGTGTGTGTATGTCTGCAGCTAGGCTGCTGCAGACTGAGAACTAGGTTGATTAGTATTCCACCCAGCAAAGTGTCTCCCTCCCTCTCCTACCTCAATATCACGGCTCTGTCCTCCTCCTTTCTCACTGCGAAACCCCTCCCCTGCTTCTCTATCATTCAGTCACTGAATGCCACACTCCCCCACCCCCCCACCGGTGTTATTATTATGTTATGTTTGGACAACGTGCTGCAGGTTATGATATAAATACATCAACAGAGTAAAATATAGGAGTTGGGTGGAATGAAACCATATGGAGACAAAACACCACAGAAAAAGGTATATAACAATTACGACCACCCAGGTTATTAAAAAGGTTTACTAATCAAAAAGAGCAGCAAGATGAGATACAAACATGAATGATAATTAAGTGCACCTAACCATCACATGCATGATGCTAATAGTAGGAAAGTTGTGTGTTCTGTTGTATAATCTTACTGTTAACTCTTTCTATGCAGAATTAACAGTGAGTTAATTACAAAGGCTATAATTTATTGCAAGGTTCATCAGAGCTGGAGAGAGTGAAAAGGTTTCTCAACAAAATGTGCTTTTGCCATGTTATTTGTTATGCATTATATTACTATTAATACATTTTGGGTGCAATGCAGCGTTCTCCATCTAGTGGATATCTAAACCCCTGCTTATAATGACCCTAATTATGGTCATCTCTGATTGTACAGTTTCAATGCCATGCAACTTTGAGACATTTTAAACTGCCAGTGTATAGTTTTAAGCATGTCTGTGTAACTCTGACTGCATGACTAGGGGCTCGATCCTATAAAATAAGAGAATCTCATTTTAAGCGTTATATACAAAATACCATTATATGATTTTAGAGCGAGATTCTAATGAAAATCAAGTGTAGTCCACATCAATTCAGGTGCCAAATGTTAGATATTCAGTTTTGATCTGGACATTCTGGCCATGGAGAAAATGGAGGCAATACCGGACATTTACATTGCTTTTGCTTGCATGACACGTTCTTTCCTTTATGGTGTCCAGTATTTATTCTATCACATCCAGAATATGACTCGGATTCAAAGGTAGTTAATGGTCAGGGGTAGTCAACAATATTGTTCATGGTGGACATTTACTGAACTTTGTTGATGTTCCATGGACCCTCACAGATGTTGCCACAGACACTGTCCTTGTACAGTGTCTAGCAATGATAACTTTGCTAAATTATTTAGTGGTGCGCTAAGTACCATGAATGTCTTGTTTGTATTGACAGATCAAGAATAGTATCTGTGATGCATTTTTTTTAATTATTATTTTATTGAGTCACAGTTGAAAAGACATACATAAGTTTGTTCATACAAGATAAATCAAAATATTTAACTATACAGATTTTACAAGACGAGTAATCTTATGGACTCATTTTCATATTTAAAATTATAAGTATCAGCATATTCTGGTATATGGGTTTAAACAATGAATTTGACATTGGAAGTATATAGCGTTGTATAACTAATTTTTAGGCAAATAACTCGGTATAGTGTATGTAGGAAAAAGTATGTTGAAGAAAAAAGAAAAACTTTTGTGCCATAGCAATAAGAAACACAATAGCAGTCTTTGGGAGTCACATATGGTAAGCACATGAAGCAATACTTCTGTAGTATAAACAACAATCGTTTGAATAAATGAAAGAGGAACAGAGAAAGTGAGAATTATTTGTAGGTAAGTCAAATTGGAGAGTCAAGTAAAAGGGCTAGGAGAATGGAGTAGTATGATAAAGAAATGACAGAACAGGGAGAACTGAAGGGGCAGCAGGGACAGGATAAAATATTTGTTTAAGAAGTTCTAAAACCTGCACCAAAAGTATATATTTATATTGATTTATTAAATACTTATATTATTTTGCGTATAATATGGGAGAATGGAGAAGATAAAGCAAAGTAGGAGAAACAGAGGGTAATGCAGAAGTAGAATCAGAGAGAAAAGGCATCGAACAGTAGCTAAAGGTAGGAAAGGCAGCCCAAGAGAGGAACTGCTGGCAAATACAAGGCGGTGCTGCCCAAAAAATAAATGTCTCACAGCCAACAAGTAGCCTTAAGATTCTGCCTGGTGTGGTTCCCTACCACCCATTCCTGGTAGAAACAGGGGGGTCGTAGAGACAATGCCCTGGAGGGGGAAGAAGGGTACCATAAGTGCGCATCAGAACAGGTAACTTAGCTAGAAACAAAGTAAACATTGCAGAGACTGAAGGCTCTTTTTCTTTTTTTTTACAACGATAACTAGTTTTTAAGTGAACGAAAGTTCAACAGAGGCAGTGTAGGTTGGTTCAGAGTCGGAACATGTTGTCCCATTATCAGGGGCGTCACTAGGGTTGGTGTCACCTGGTGCGGTAACTCATGGTGTCACCCCCCTGGATTTCCTCCAATACAATGCCAAACAGATTCCTTAGTAATGCCAGTTAGATGGCCTATTAACTATGCCACACACAGGAGCCCCATAAATTATGCCACACACAGGAGCCCCATAAATTATGCCACACCAGAGCCCCATAAATTATGCCACACCAGAACCCCACTATTTATGCCACACCTCTGCCCAATTAATTATGCCACACACACAGGTGCCCCATAATTATGCCACACACACAGGTGCCCCATAATTATGCCACACACAGGTGCCCCATAATTATTCCACACAAAAGAGTCCCTTAATTATGCCACACATGGGGATCAATAAATATGCCACACACAAGCGCCCCATAATTATGCACACATGGGACCGCCATTATTTATGCAACACACAGGAGCCCCACGAGGTGACAATTGTACAATTATAGATACCAGGAATATTGTGCCACTCAGAGCCCAGTAATATTATGCGAGTCAGATACCAGTAATATTGTGCCATTCAGATACCAGTAATATTGCGCCAGTCAGATACCAGTAATATTGTGCCACTCAAAGCCCAGTAATATTGTGCCAGTCAGAGCCCAGTAATATTGTGCCAGTCAGAGCCCAGTAATAGTGTGCCAGTCAGAGCCCATTAATATTGTGCCAGTCAGAACCCAGTAATAGTGTGACAGTCAGAGCCCAGTAATAGTGTGCCAGTCAGAGCCCAGTAATATTGTGCGAATCAGAGCCCAGGAATATTGTGCCAGTCAGAGCCCAGTAATAGTGTGCCAGTCAGAGCCCAGTAATAGTGTGCCAGTCAGATACCAGGAATATTGTGCCAGTCAGAGCCCAGTAATAGTGTGCCAGTCAGATACCAGGAATATTGTGCCAGTCAGAGCCCAGTAATAGTGTGCCAGTCAGATACCAGGAATATTGTGCCAGTCAGAGCCCAGTAATAGTGTGCCAGTCAGATACCAGGAATATTGTGCCAGTCAGAGCCCAGGAATATTGTGCCAGTCAGATACCAGGAATATTGTGCCAGTCAGAGCCCAGGAATATTGTGCCAGTCAGAGCCCAGTAATAGTGTGCCAGTCAGAGCCCAGTAATAGTGTGCCAGTCAGAGCCCAGTAATAGTGTGCCAGTCAGATACCAGGAATATTGTGCCAGTCAGAGCCCAGTAATAGTGTGCCAGTCAGATACCAGGAATATTGTGCCAGTCAGAGCCCAGTAATAGTGTGCCAGTCAGATACCAGGAATATTGTGCCAGTCAGATACCAGTAATAGTGTGCCAGTCAGATTCCAGGAATATTGTGCCAGTCAGAGCCCAGTAATAGTGTGCCAGTCAGATTCCAGGAATATTGTGCCAGTCAGAGCCCAGTAATAGTGTGCCAGTCAGAGCCCAGTAATATTGTGCCAGCCAGAGCCCAGTAATAGTGTGCCAGTCAGAGCCCAGGAATATTGTGCCAGTCAGAGCCCAGTAAAAGTGTGCCAGTCAGATACCAGGAATATTGTGCCAGTCAGAGCCCAGTAATATTGTGCCAGTCAGATGCCTGTAATATTGTGCCAGTCAGAGCCCAATAATATTGTGCCAGTCAGAGCCCAGTAATATTGTGCCAGTCAGAGCCCAGTTATATTGTGCCAGTCAGAGCCCAGGAATATTGTGCCAGTCAGAGCCCAGTAATGGTGTGCCAGACAGAGCCCAGTAATAGTGTGCCAGTCAGAGCCCAGTAATATTGTGCCAGTCAGATACCAGGAATATTGTGCCAGTCAGATACCAGGAATATTGTGCCAGTCAGAGCCCAGGAATATTGTGCCAGTCAGAGCCCAGGAATATTGTGCCAGTCAGAGCCCAGGAATATTGTGCCAGTCAGAGCCCAGTAATATTGTGACAGTCAGATACCAGTAATATGGTGCCAGTCAGATGCCTGCAATATTGTGCCAGTCAGAGCCCAGGAATATTGTGCCAGTCAGATACCAGTAATATGGTGCCAGTCAGAGCCCAGGAATATTGTGCCAGTCAGATACCAGTAATATGGTGCCAGTCAGAGCCCAGGAATATTGTGCCAGTCAGATACCAGTAATATGGTGCCAGTCAGAGCCCAGGAATATTGTGCCAGTCAGAGCCCAGTAATATTGCGCCAGTCAGATACCAGTAATATGGTGCCAGTCAGAACCCAGGAATATTGTGCCAGTCAGAGCCCAGTAATATTGTGCCAGTCAGATACCAGGAATATTGTGCCAGTCAGAACCCAGTAATATTTTGCCATGCCAGTGCTCGTTTTAAACCACCCTCCTCCCCCTCTTCCCCATCACTTACCGAGTAGCTGGCTGCTGTGTGTCGCCGAACGGACGTCTCCTCCGTGCAGTCTTCTCTTCCCTCCTGCACAGAGGAGGGAAACACAGTCGCCGGATGTGACGTATCGTCAGAGCCCAGGAATATTTTGCCAGTCAGAGCCCAGGAATATTGTGCCAGTCAGAGCACAGTAATAGTGTGCCAGTCAGATACCAGGAATATTGTGCCAGTCAGAGCCCAATAATATTGTGCCAGTCAGATGCCTGTAATATTGTGCCAGTCAGAGCTCAGTAATATTGTGCCAGTCAGATGCCTGTAATATTGTGCCAGTCAGAGCCCAGTAATATTGTGCCAGTCAGAGCCCAGAAATATTGTGCCAGTCAGAGCCCAGTAATATTGTGCCAGTCAGAGCGCAGGAATATTGTGCCAGTCAGAGACCAGTAATATTGTGCCAGACAGAGCCCAGTAATATTGTGCCAGACAGAGCCCAGTAATAGTGTGCAAGTCAGAGCCCAGTAATATTGTGCCAGTCAGAGCCCAGGAATATTGTGCCAGTCAGAGCACAGTAATAGTGTGCCAGTCAGATACCAGGAATATTGTGCCAGTCAGAGCCCAATAATATTGTGCCAGTCAGATGCCTGTAATATTGTGCCAGTCAGAGCTCAGTAATATTGTGCCAGTCAGATGCCTGTAATATTGTGCCAGTCAGAGCCCAGTAATATTGTGCCAGTCAGAGCCCAGAAATATTGTGCCAGTCAGAGCCCAGTAATATTGTGCCAGTCAGAGCGCAGGAATATTGTGCCAGCCAGAGCCCAGTAATATTGTGCCAGACAGAGCCCAGTAATATTGTGCCAGACAGAGCCCAGTAATAGTGTGCAAGTCAGAGCCCAGTAATATTGTGCCAGTCAGATGCCTGTAATATTGTGCCAGTCAGAGCCCAGTAATATTGTGCCAGTCAGAGCCCAGTAATATTGTGCCAGTCAGATACCAGTAATATGGTGCCAGTCAGATGCCTGCAATATTGTGCCAGTCAGAGCACAGTAATATTGTGCCAGTCAGATACCAGTAATATGGTGCCAGTCAGAGCCCAGGAATATTTTGCCAGTCAGATACCAGTAATATGGTGCCAGTCAGAGCCCAGGAATATTGTGCCAGTCAGATACCAGTAATATGGTGCCAGTCAGAGCCCAGGAATATTGTGCCAGTCAGAGCCCAGTAATATTGCGCCAGTCAGATACCAGTAATATGGTGCCAGTCAGAACCCAGGAATATTGTGCCAGTCAGAGCCCAGTAATATTGTGCCAGTCAGATACCAGGAATATTGTGCCAGTCAGAACCCAGTAATATTTTGCCATGCCAGTGCTCGTTTTAAACCACCCTCCTCCCCCTCTTCCCCATCACTTACCGAGTAGCTGGCTGCTGTGTGTCGCCGAACGGACGTCTCCTCCGTGCAGTCTTCTCTTCCCTCCTGCACGGAGGAGGGAAACACAGTCGCCGGATGTGACGTATCGTCAGAGCCCAGGAATATTGTGCCAGTCAGAGCCCAGGAATATTGTGCCAGTCAGAGCACAGTAATAGTGTGCCAGTCAGATACCAGGAATATTGTGCCAGTCAGAGCCCAATAATATTGTGCCAGTCAGATGCCTGTAATATTGTGCCAGTCAGAGCTCAGTAATATTGTGCCAGTCAGATGCCTGTAATATTGTGCCAGTCAGAGCCCAGTAATATTGTGCCAGTCAGAGCCCAGAAATATTGTGCCAGTCAGAGCCCAGTAATATTGTGCCAGTCAGAGCGCAGGAATATTGTGCCAGTCAGAGCCCAGTAATATTGTGCCAGACAGAGCCCAGTAATATTGTGCCAGACAGAGCCCAGTAATAGTGTGCAAGTCAGAGCCCAGTAATATTGTGCCAGTCAGAGCCCAGGAATATTGTGCCAGTCAGAGCACAGTAATAGTGTGCCAGTCAGATACCAGGAATATTGTGCCAGTCAGAGCCCAGTAATATTGTGCCAGACAGAGCCCAGTAATATTGTGCCAGACAGAGCCCAGTAATAGTGTGCAAGTCAGAGCCCAGTAATATTGTGCCAGTCAGAGCCCAGGAATATTGTGCCAGTCAGAGCACAGTAATAGTGTGCCAGTCAGAGCCCAGGAATATTGTGCCAGTCAGAGCCCAGTAATGGTGTGCCAGACAGAGCCTAGTAATAGTGTGCCAGTCAGAGCCCAGTAATGGTGTGCCAGACAGAGCCCAGTAATAGTGTGCCAGTCAGAGCCCAGGAATAGTGTGCCAGTCAGAGCCCAGTAATATTGTGCCAGTCAGAGCCCAGGAATAGTGTGCCAGTCAGAGCCCAGGAATATTGTGCCAGTCAGAGCCCAGGAATATTGTGCCAGTCAGAGCCCAGGAATATTGTGCCAGTCAGATACCAGTAATATGGTGCCAGTCAGAGCCCAGGAATATGGTGCCAGTCAGAGCCCAGTAATATTGTGCCAGTCAGAGCCCAGTAATATTGTGCCAGTCAGAGCCCAGGAATATTGTGCCAGTCAGATACCTGGAATATTGTGCCAGTCAGAGCCCAGGAATATTGTGCCAGTCAGAGCCCAGTAATATGGTGCCAGTCAGAGCGCAGGAATATTGTGCCAGTCAGAGCCCAGTAATATTGTGCCAGTCAGAGCCCAGTAATATTGTGCCAGACAGAGCCCAGTAATAGTGTGCCAGTCAGAGCCCAGTAATATTGTGCCAGTCAGATGCCTGTAATATTGTGCCAGTCAGAGCCCAGGAATATTGTGCCAGTCAGAGCCCAGGAATAGTGTGCCAGTCAGAGCCCAGGAATATTGTGCCAGTCAGAGCCCAGGAATATTGTGCCAGTCAGAGCCCAGGAATATTGTGCCAGTCAGATACCAGTAATATGGTGCCAGTCAGAGCCCAGGAATATTGTGCCAGTCAGAGCCCAGTAATATTGTGCCAGTCAGAGCCCAGTAATATTGTGCCAGTCAGAGCCCAGTAATATTGTGCCAGTCAGATACCTGGAATATTGTGCCAGTCAGAGCCCAGGAATATTGTGCCAGTCAGAGCCGAGTAATATGGTGCCAGTCAGAGCCCAGTAATATTGTGCCAGTCAGATACCAGTAATATGGTGCCAGTCAGAGCCCAGGAATATTGTGCCAGTCAGAGCCCAGTAATATTGTGCCAGTCAGAGCCCAGTAATATTGTGCCAGTCAGAGCCCAGGAATATTGTGCCAGTCAGAGCCCAGGAATAGTGTGCCAGTCAGAGCCCAGGAATATTGTGCCAGTCAGAGCCCAGTAATATTGTGCCAGTCAGAGCCCAGGAATATTGTGCCAGTCAGATACCTGGAATATTGTGCCAGTCAGAGCCCAGGAATATTGTGCCAGTCAGAGCCCAGTAATAGTGTGCCAGTCAGATTCCAGGAATATTGTGCCAGTCAGAGCCCAGTAATAGTGTGCCAGTCAGAGCCCAGTAATATTGTGCCAGCCAGAGCCCAGTAATAGTGTGCCAGTCAGAGCCCAGGAATATTGTGCCAGTCAGAGCCCAGTAAAAGTGTGCCAGTCAGATACCAGGAATATTGTGCCAGTCAGAGCCCAGTAATATTGTGCCAGTCAGATGCCTGTAATATTGTGCCAGTCAGAGCCCAAAAATATTGTGCCAGTCAGAGCCCAGTAATATTGTGCCAGTCAGAGCCCAGTTATATTGTGCCAGTCAGAGCCCAGGAATATTGTGCCAGTCAGAGCCCAGGAATATTGTGCCAGTCAGAGCCCAGTAATGGTGTGCCAGACAGAGCCTAGTAATAGTGTGCCAGTCAGAGCCCAGTAATGGTGTGCCAGACAGAGCCCAGTAATAGTGTGCCAGTCAGAGCCCAGGAATAGTGTGCCAGTCAGATACCAGGAATATTGTGCCAGTCAGATACCAGGAATATTGTGCCAGTCAGATACCAGGAATATTGTGCCAGTCAGAGCCCAGTAATATTGTGCCAGTCAGATACCAGTAATATTGTGCCAGTCAGATACCAGTAATATGGTGCCAGTCAGATGCCTGCAATATTGTGCCAGTCAGAGCACAGTAATATTGTGCCAGTCAGATACCAGTAATATGGTGCCAGTCAGAGCCCAGGAATATTGTGCCAGTCAGATACCAGTAATATGGTGCCAGTCAGAGCCCAGGAATATTGTGCCAGTCAGATACCAGTAATATGGTGCCAGTCAGAGCCCAGGAATATTGTGCCAGTCAGAGCCCAGTAATATTGCGCCAGTCAGATACCAGTAACATGGTGCCAGTCAGAGCCCAGGAATATTGTGCCAGTCAGAGCCCAGTAATATTGTGCCAGTCAGATACCAGGAATATTGTGCCAGTCAGAACCCAGTAATATTTTGCCATGCCAGTGCTCGTTTTAAACCACCCTCCTCCCCCTCTTCCCCATCACTTACCGAGTAGCTGGCTGCTGTGTGTCGCCGAACGGACGTCTCCTCCGTGCAGTCTTCTCTTCCCTCCTGCACGGAGGAGGGAAACACAGTCGCCGGATGTGACGTATCGTCAGAGCCCAGGAATATTGTGCCAGTCAGAGCCCAGGAATATTGTGCCAGTCAGAGCACAGTAATAGTGTGCTAGTCAGATACCAGGAATATTGTGCCAGTCAGAGCCCAATAATATTGTGCCAGTCAGATGCCTGTAATATTGTGCCAGTCAGAGCTCAGTAATATTGTGCCAGTCAGATGCCTGTAATATTGTGCCAGTCAGAGCCCAGTAATATTGTGCCAGTCAGAGCCCAGAAATATTGTGCCAGTCAGAGCCCAGTAATATTGTGCCAGTCAGAGCGCAGGAATATTGTGCCAGTCAGAGCCCAGTAATATTGTGCCAGACAGAGCCCAGTAATATTGTGCCAGACAGAGCCCAGTAATAGTGTGCCAGTCAGAGCCCAGTAATATTGTGCCAGTCAGATGCCTGTAATATTGTGCCAGTCAGAGCCCAGGAATATTGTGCCAGTCAGAGCCCAGGAATAGTGTGCCAGTCAGAGCCCAGGAATATTGTGCCAGTCAGAGCCCAGGAATATTGTGCCAGTCAGAGCCCAGTAATATTGTGCCAGTCAGATACCAGTAATATGGTGCCAGTCAGAGCCCAGGAATATTGTGCCAGTCAGAGCCCAGTAATATTGTGCCAGTCAGAGCCCAGTAATATTGTGCCAGTCAGAGCCCAGGAATATTGTGCCAGTCAGATACCTGGAATATTGTGCCAGTCAGAGCCCAGGAATATTGTGCCAGTCAGAGCCCAGTAATATGGTGCCAGTCAGAGCGCAGGAATATTGTGCCAGTCAGAGCCCAGTAATATTGTGCCAGTCAGAGCCCAGTAATATTGTGCCAGACAGAGCCCAGTAATAGTGTGCCAGTCAGAGCCCAGTAATATTGTGCCAGTCAGATGCCTGTAATATTGTGCCAGTCAGAGCCCAGGAATATTGTGCCAGTCAGAGCCCAGGAATAGTGTGCCAGTCAGAGCCCAGGAATATTGTGCCAGTCAGAGCCCAGGAATATTGTGCCAGTCAGAGCCCAGGAATATTGTGCCAGTCAGATACCAGTAATATGGTGCCAGTCAGAGCCCAGGAATATTGTGCCAGTCAGAGCCCAGTAATATTGTGCCAGTCAGAGCCCAGTAATATTGTGCCAGTCAGAGCCCAGTAATATTGTGCCAGTCAGATACCTGGAATATTGTGCCAGTCAGAGCCCAGGAATATTGTGCCAGTCAGAGCCGAGTAATATGGTGCCAGTCAGAGCCCAGTAATATTGTGCCAGTCAGATACCAGTAATATGGTGCCAGTCAGAGCCCAGGAATATTGTGCCAGTCAGAGCCCAGTAATATTGTGCCAGTCAGAGCCCAGTAATATTGTGCCAGTCAGAGCCCAGGAATATTGTGCCAGTCAGAGCCCAGGAATAGTGTGCCAGTCAGAGCCCAGGAATATTGTGCCAGTCAGAGCCCAGTAATATTGTGCCAGTCAGATACCTGGAATATTGTGCCAGTCAGAGCCCAGGAATATTGTGCCAGTCAGAGCCCAGTAATAGTGTGCCAGTCAGATTCCAGGAATATTGTGCCAGTCAGAGCCCAGTAATAGTGTGCCAGTCAGAGCCCAGTAATATTGTGCCAGCCAGAGCCCAGTAATAGTGTGCCAGTCAGAGCCCAGGAATATTGTGCCAGTCAGAGCCCAGTAAAAGTGTGCCAGTCAGATACCAGGAATATTGTGCCAGTCAGAGCCCAGTAATATTGTGCCAGTCAGATGCCTGTAATATTGTGCCAGTCAGAGCCCAATAATATTGTGCCAGTCAGAGCCCAGTAATATTGTGCCAGTCAGAGCCCAGTTATATTGTGCCAGTCAGAGCCCAGGAATATTGTGCCAGTCAGAGCCCAGTAATGGTGTGCCAGACAGAGCCTAGTAATAGTGTGCCAGTCAGAGCCCAGTAATGGTGTGCCAGACAGAGCCCAGTAATAGTGTGCCAGTCAGAGCCCAGGAATAGTGTGCCAGTCAGATACCAGGAATATTGTGCCAGTCAGATACCAGGAATATTGTGCCAGTCAGAGCCCAGTAATATTGTGCCAGTCAGATACCAGTAATATTGTGCCAGTCAGATACCAGTAATATGGTGCCAGTCAGATGCCTGCAATATTGTGCCAGTCAGAGCACAGTAATATTGTGCCAGTCAGATACCAGTAATATGGTGCCAGTCAGAGCCCAGGAATATTGTGCCAGTCAGATACCAGTAATATGGTGCCAGTCAGAGCCCAGGAATATTGTGCCAGTCAGATACCAGTAATATGGTGCCAGTCAGAGCCCAGGAATATTGTGCCAGTCAGAGCCCAGTAATATTGCGCCAGTCAGATACCAGTAACATGGTGCCAGTCAGAGCCCAGGAATATTGTGCCAGTCAGAGCCCAGTAATATTGTGCCAGTCAGATACCAGGAATATTGTGCCAGTCAGAACCCAGTAATATTTTGCCATGCCAGTGCTCGTTTTAAACCACCCTCCTCCCCCTCTTCCCCATCACTTACCGAGTAGCTGGCTGCTGTGTGTCGCCGAACGGACGTCTCCTCCGTGCAGTCTTCTCTTCCCTCCTGCACGGAGGAGGGAAACACAGTCGCCGGATGTGACGTATCGTCAGAGCCCAGGAATATTGTGCCAGTCAGAGCCCAGGAATATTGTGCCAGTCAGAGCACAGTAATAGTGTGCTAGTCAGATACCAGGAATATTGTGCCAGTCAGAGCCCAATAATATTGTGCCAGTCAGATGCCTGTAATATTGTGCCAGTCAGAGCTCAGTAATATTGTGCCAGTCAGATGCCTGTAATATTGTGCCAGTCAGAGCCCAGTAATATTGTGCCAGTCAGAGCCCAGAAATATTGTGCCAGTCAGAGCCCAGTAATATTGTGCCAGTCAGAGCGCAGGAATATTGTGCCAGTCAGAGCCCAGTAATATTGTGCCAGACAGAGCCCAGTAATATTGTGCCAGACAGAGCCCAGTAATAGTGTGCCAGTCAGAGCCCAGTAATATTGTGCCAGTCAGATGCCTGTAATATTGTGCCAGTCAGAGCCCAGGAATATTGTGCCAGTCAGAGCCCAGGAATAGTGTGCCAGTCAGAGCCCAGGAATATTGTGCCAGTCAGAGCCCAGGAATATTGTGCCAGTCAGAGCCCAGTAATATTGTGCCAGTCAGATACCAGTAATATGGTGCCAGTCAGAGCCCAGGAATATTGTGCCAGTCAGAGCCCAGTAATATTGTGCCAGTCAGAGCCCAGTAATATTGTGCCAGTCAGAGCCCAGGAATATTGTGCCAGTCAGATACCTGGAATATTGTGCCAGTCAGAGCCCAGGAATATTGTGCCAGTCAGAGCCCAGTAATATGGTGCCAGTCAGAGCCCAGTAATATTGTGCCAGTCAGATACCAGTAATATGGTGCCAGTCAGAGCCCAGGAATATTGTGCCAGTCAGAGCCCAGTAATATTGTGCCAGTCAGAGCCCAGTAATATTGTGCCAGTCAGAGCCCAGGAATATTGTGCCAGTCAGAGCCCAGGAATAGTGTGCCAGTCAGAGCCCTGGAATATTGTGCCAGTCAGAGCCCAGTAATATTGTGCCAGTCAGAGCCCAGGAATATTGTGCCAGTCAGATACCTGGAATATTGTGCCAGTCAGAGCCCAGGAATATTGTTCCAGTCAGAGCCCAGTAATATTGTGCCAGTCAGAGCCCAGTAATAGTGTGCCAGTCAGATTCCAGGAATATTGTGCCAGTCAGAGCCCAGTAATAGTGTGCCAGTCAGATTCCAGGAATATTGTGCCAGTCAGAGCCCAGTAATAGTGTGCCAGTCAGAGCCCAGTAATATTGTGCCAGCCAGAGCCCAGTAATAGTGTGCCAGTCAGAGCCCAGGAATATTGTGCCAGTCAGAGCCCAGTAAAAGTGTGCCAGTCAGATACCAGGAATATTGTGCCAGTCAGAGCCCAGTAATATTGTGCCAGTCAGATGCCTGTAATATTGTGCCAGTCAGAGCCCAATAATATTGTGCCAGTCAGAGCCCAGTAATATTGTGCCAGTCAGAGCCCAGTTATATTGTGCCAGTCAGAGCCCAGGAATATTGTGCCAGTCAGAGCCCAGTAATGGTGTGCCAGACAGAGCCCAGTAATAGTGTGCCAGTCAGAGCCCAGGAATAGTGTGCCAGTCAGAGCCCAGTAATATTGTGCCAGTCAGAGCCCAGTAAAAGTGTGCCAGTCAGATACCAGGAATATTGTGCCAGTCAGAGCCCAGTAATATTGTGCCAGTCAGATGCCTGTAATATTGTGCCAGTCAGAGCCCAATAATATTGTGCCAGTCAGAGCCCAGTAATATTGTGCCAGTCAGAGCCCAGTTATATTGTGCCAGTCAGAGCCCAGGAATATTGTGCCAGTCAGAGCCCAGTAATGGTGTGCCAGACAGAGCCTAGTAATAGTGTGCCAGTCAGAGCCCAGTAATGGTGTGCCAGACAGAGCCCAGTAATAGTGTGCCAGTCAGAGCCCAGGAATAATGTGCCAGTCAGAGCCCAGTAATATTGTGCCAGTCAGATACCAGGAATATTGTGCCAGTCAGATACCAGGAATATTGTGCCAGTCAGAGCCCAGGAATATTGTGCCATTCAGAGCCCAGTAATATTGTGCCAGTCAGATACCAGTAATATGGTGCCAGTCAGATGCCTGCAATATTGTGCCAGTCAGAGCACAGTAATATTGTGCCAGTCAGATACCAGTAATATGGTGCCAGTCAGAGCCCAGGAATATTGTGCCAGTCAGATACCAGTAATATGGTGCCAGTCAGAGCCCAGGAATATTGTGCCAGTCAGATACCAGTAATATGGTGCCAGTCAGAGCCCAGGAATATTGTGCCAGTCAGAGCCCAGTAATATTGCGCCAGTCAGATACCAGTAATATGGTGCCAGTCAGAGCCCATGAATATTGTGCCAGTCAGAGCCCAGTAATATTGTGCTAGTCAGATACCAGGAATATTGTGCCAGTCAGAACCCAGTAATATTTTGCCATGCCAGTGCTCGTTTTAAACCACCCTCCTCCCCCTCTTCCCCATCACTTACCGAGTAGCTGGCTGCTGTGTGTCGCCGAACGGACGTCTCCTCCGTGCAGTCTTCTCTTCCCTCCTGCACGGAGGAGGGAAACACAGTCGCCGGATGTGACGTATCGTCAGAGCCCAGGAATATTGTGCCAGTCAGAGCCCAGGAATATTGTGCCAGTCAGAGCACAGTAATAGTGTGCCAGTCAGATACCAGGAATATTGTGCCAGTCAGAGCCCAATAATATTGTGCCAGTCAGATGCCTGTAATATTGTGCCAGTCAGAGCTCAGTAATATTGTGCCAGTCAGATGCCTGTAATATTGTGCCAGTCAGAGCCCAGTAATATTGTGCCAGTCAGAGCCCAGAAATATTGTGCCAGTCAGAGCCCAGTAATATTGTGCCAGTCAGAGCGCAGGAATATTGTGCCAGTCAGAGCCCAGTAATATTGTGCCAGACAGAGCCCAGTAATATTGTGCCAGACAGAGCCCAGTAATAGTGTGCAAGTCAGAGCCCAGTAATATTGTGCCAGTCAGATGCCTGTAATATTGTGCCAGTCAGAGGCCAGTAATATTGTGCCAGTCAGAGCCCAGGAATATTGTGCCAGTCAGAGCCCAGTAATATTGTGCCAGACAGAGCCCAGTAATATTGTGCCAGACAGAGCCCAGTAATAGTGTGCAAGTCAGAGCCCAGTAATATTGTGCCAGTCAGATGCCTGTAATATTGTGCCAGTCAGAGCCCAGTAATATTGTGCCAGTCAGAGCCCAGTAATATTGTGCCAGTCAGAGCCCAGTAATATGGTGCCAGTCAGAGCCCAGAAATATTGTGCCAGTCAGAGCCCAGTAATATTGTGCCAGTCAGAGCGCAGGAATATTGTGCCAGTCAGAGCCCAGTAATATTGTGCCAGTCAGAGCCCAGTAATATTGTGCCAGACAGAGCCCAGTAATATTGTGCCAGTCAGATGCCTGGAATATTGTGCCAGTCAGAGCCCAGGAATATTGTGCCAGTCAGAGCCCAGGAATAGTGTGCCAGTCAGAGCCCAGGAATATTGTGCCAGTCAGAGCCCAGTAATATTGTGCCACTCAGATACCAGTAATATGGTGCCAGTCAGAGCCCAGAAATATTGTGCCAGTCAGAGCCCAGTAATATTGTGCCAGTCAGAGCCCAGTAATATTGTGCCAGTCAGAGCCCAGTAATATTGTGCCAGTCAGAGCCCAGTAATATGGTGCCAGTCAGAGCCCAGAAATATTGTGCCAGTCAGAGCCCAGTAATATTGTGCCAGTCAGAGCGCAGGAATATTGTGCCAGTCAGAGCCCAGTAATATTGTGCCAGTCAGAGCCCAGTAATATTGTGCCAGACAGAGCCCAGTAATAGTGTGCCAGTCAGAGCCCAGTAATATTGTGCCAGTCAGATGCCTGTAATATTGTGCCAGTCAGAGCCCAGGAATATTGTGCCAGTCAGAGCCCAGGAATAGTGTGCCAGTCAGAGCCCAGGAATATTGTGCCAGTCAGAGCCCAGTAATATTGTGCCAGTCAGATACCAGTAATATGGTGCCAGTCAGAGCCCAGTAATATGGTGCCAGTCAGAGCCCAGTAATATTGTGCCAGTCAGAGCCCAGTAATATTGTGCCAGTCAGAGCCCAGGAATATTGTGCCAGTCAGATACCTGGAATATTGTGCCAGTCAGAGCCCAGTAATATGGTGCCAGTCAGATGCCTGTAATATTGTGCCAGTCAGAGCCCAATAATATTGTGCCAGTCAGAGCCCAGTAATATTGTGCCAGTCAGAGCCCAGTTATATTGTGCCAGTCAGAGCCCAGGAATATTGTGCCAGTCAGAGCCCAGTAATGGTGTGCCAGACAGAGCCTAGTAATAGTGTGCCAGTCAGAGCCCAGTAATGGTGTGCCAGACATAGCCCAGTAATAGTGTGCCAGTCAGAGCCCAGGAATAGTGTGCCAGTCAGAGCCCAGTAATATTGTGCCAGTCAGATACCAGGAATATTGTGCCAGTCAGATACCAGGAATATTGTGCCAGTCAGAGCCCAGGAATATTGTGCCAGTCAGAGCCCAGTAATATTGTGCCAGTCAGAGCCCAGGAATATTGTGCCAGTCAGATACCTGGAATATTGTGCCAGTCAGAGCCCAGGAATATTGTTCCAGTCAGAGCCCAGTAATATTGTGCCAGTCAGAGCCCAGTAATAGTGTGCCAGTCAGATTCCAGGAATATTGTGCCAGTCAGAGCCCAGTAATAGTGTGCCAGTCAGATTCCAGGAATATTGTGCCAGTCAGAGCCCAGTAATAGTGTGCCAGTCAGAGCCCAGTAATATTGTGCCAGCCAGAGCCCAGTAATAGTGTGCCAGTCAGAGCCCAGGAATATTGTGCCAGTCAGAGCCCAGTAAAAGTGTGCCAGTCAGATACCAGGAATATTGTGCCAGTCAGAGCCCAGTAATATTGTGCCAGTCAGATGCCTGTAATATTGTGCCAGTCAGAGCCCAGTAATATTGTGCCAGTCAGATGCCTGTAATATTGTGCCAGTCAGAGCCCAATAATATTGTGCCAGTCAGAGCCCAGTAATATTGTGCCAGTCAGAGCCCAGTTATATTGTGCCAGTCAGAGCCCAGGAATATTGTGCCAGTCAGAGCCCAGTAATGGTGTGCCAGACAGAGCCTAGTAATGGTGTGCCAGTCAGAGCCCAGTAATGGTGTGCCAGACATAGCCCAGTAATAGTGTGCCAGTCAGAGCCCAGGAATAGTGTGCCAGTCAGAGCCCAGTAATATTGTGCCAGTCAGATACCAGGAATATTGTGCCAGTCAGATACCAGGAATATTGTGCCAGTCAGAGCCCAGGAATATTGTGCCAGTCAGAGCCCAGTAATATTGTGCCAGTCAGATACCAGTAATATGGTGCCAGTCAGATGCCTGCAATATTGTGCCAGTCAGAGCACAGTAATATTGTGCCAGTCAGATACCAGTAATATGGTGCCAGTCAGAGCCCAGGAATATTGTGCCAGTCAGATACCAGTAATATGGTGCCAGTCAGAGCCCAGGAATATTGTGCCAGCCAGAGCCCAGTAATAGTGTGCCAGTCAGATTCCAGGAATATTGTGCCAGTCAGAGCCCAGTAATAGTGTGCCAGTCAGAGCCCAGTAATATTGTGCCAGCCAGAGCCCAGTAATAGTGTGCCAGTCAGAGCCCAGGAATATTGTGCCAGTCAGAGCCCAGTAAAAGTGTGCCAGTCAGATACCAGGAATATTGTGCCAGTCAGAGCCCAGTAATATTGTGCCAGTCAGATGCCTGTAATATTGTGCCAGTCAGAGCCCAATAATATTGTGCCAGTCAGAGCCCAGTAATATTGTGCCAGTCAGAGCCCAGTTATATTGTGCCAGTCAGAGCCCAGTTATATTGTGCCAGTCAGAGCCCAGGAATATTGTGCCAGTCAGAGCCCAGTAATGGTGTGCCAGACAGAGCCTAGTAATAGTGTGCCAGTCAGAGCCCAGTAATGGTGTGCCAGACAGAGCCCAGTAATAGTGTGCCAGTCAGAGCCCAGGAATAATGTGCCAGTCAGAGCCCAGTAATATTGTGCCAGTCAGATACCAGGAATATTGTGCCAGTCAGATACCAGGAATATTGTGCCAGTCAGAGCCCAGGAATATTGTGCCATTCAGAGCCCAGTAATATTGTGCCAGTCAGATACCAGTAATATGGTGCCAGTCATATGCCTGCAATATTGTGCCAGTCAGAGCACAGTAATATTGTGCCAGTCAGTTACCAGTAATATGGTGCCAGTCAGAGCCCAGGAATATTGTGCCAGTCAGATACCAGTAATATGGTGCCAGTCAGAGCCCAGGAATATTGTGCCAGTCAGATACCAGTAATATGGTGCCAGTCAGAGCCCAGGAATATTGTGCCAGTCAGAGCCCAGTAATATTGCGCCAGTCAGATACCAGTAATATGGTGCCAGTCAGAGCCCAGGAATATTGTGCCAGTCAGAGCCCAGTAATATTGTGCCAGTCAGATACCAGGAATATTGTGCCAGTCAGAACCCAGTAATATTTTGCCATGCCAGTGCTCGTTTTAAACCACCCTCCTCCCCCTCTTCCCCATCACTTACCAAGTAGCTGGCTGCTGTGTGTCGCCGAACGGACGTCTCCTCCGTGCAGTCTTCTCTTCCCTCCTGCACAGAGGAGGGAAACACAGTCGCCGGATGTGACGTATCGTCAGAGCCCAGGAATATTGTGCCAGTCAGAGCCCAATAATATTGTGCCAGTCAGATGCCTGTAATATTGTGCCAGTCAGATGCCTGTAATATTGTGCCAGTCAGAGCTCAGTAATATTGTGCCAGTCAGATGCCTGTAATATTGTGCCAGTCAGAGCCCAGTAATATTGTGCCAGTCAGAGCCCAGTAATATTGTGCCAGTCAGAGCGCAGGAATATTGTGCCAGTCAGAGCCCAGTAATATTGTGCCAGACAGAGCCCAGTAATATTGTGCCAGACAGAGCCCAGTAATAGTGTGCAAGTCAGAGCCCAGTAATATTGTGCCAGTCAGATGCCTGTAATATTGTGCCAGTCAGAGCCCAGTAATATTGTGCCAGTCAGAGCCCAGGAATATTGTGCCAGTCAGAGCCCAGTAATATGGTGCCAGTCAGAGCCCAGAAATATTGTGCCACTCAGAGCCCAGTAATATTGTGCCAGTCAGAGCGCAGGAATATTGTGCCAGTCAGAGCCCAGTAATATTGTGCCAGTCAGAGCCCAGTAATATTGTGCCAGACAGAGCCCAGTAATAGCGTGCCAGTCAGAGCCCAGTAATATTGTGCCAGTCAGATGCCTGTAATATTGTGCCAGTCAGAGCGCAGGAATATTGTGCCAGTCAGAGCCCAGGAATAGTGTGCCAGTCAGAGCCCAGGAATATTGTGCCAGTCAGAGCCCAGGAATATTGTGCCAATCAGAGCCCAGTAATATTGTGCCAGTCAGATACCAGTAATATGGTGCCAGTCAGAGCCCAGGAATATTGTGCCAGTCAGAGCCCAGGAATATTGTGCCAGTCAGAGCCCAGGAATATTGTGCCAGTCAGATACCTGGAATAATGTGCCAGTCAGAGCCCAGTAATATTGTGCCAGTCAGATACCAGTAATATGGTGCCAGTCAGAGCCCAGGAATATTGTGCCAGTCAGAACCCAGGAATATTGTGCCAGTCAGAGCCCAGGAATATTGTGCCAGTCAGATACCTGGAATATTGTGCCAGTCAGAGCCCAGGAATATTGTGCCAGTCAGAGCCCAGGAATATTGTGCCAGTCAGAGCCCAGTAATATGGTGCCAGTCAGAGCCCAGTAATATTGTGCCAGTCAGATACCAGTAATATGGTGCCAGTCAGAGCCCAGTAATATTGTGCCAGTCAGAGCCCAGTTATATTGTGCCAGTCAGAGCCCAGGAATATTGTGCCAGTCAGAGCCCAGTAATGGTGTGCCAGACAGAGCCTAGTAATAGTGTGCCAGTCAGAGCCCAGTAATGGTGTGCCAGACAGAGCCCAGTAATAGTGTGCCAGTCAGAGCCCAGGAATAGTGTGCCAGTCAGAGCCCAGTAATATTGTGCCAGTCAGATACCAGGAATATTGTGCCAGTCAGAGCCCAGGAATATTGTGCCAGTCAGAGCCCAGTAATATTGTGCCAGTCAGATACCAGTAATATGGTGCCAGTCAGATGCCTGCAAAATTGTGCCAGTCAGAGCCCAGTAATATTGTGCCAGTCAGAGCCCAGGAATATTGTGCCAGTCAGAGCACAGTAATATGGTGCCAGTCAGAGCCCAGTAATATTGTGCCAGTCAGATACCAGTAATATGGTGCCAGTCAGAGCCCAGGAATATTGTGCCAGTCAGAGCCCAGTAATATTGTGCCAGTCAGAGCCCAGGAATATTGTGCCAGTCAGAGCCCAGTAATATTGCGCCAGTCAGATACCAGTAATATGGTGCCAGTCAGAGCCCAGGAATATTGTGCCAGTCAGTGCCCAGTAATATTGTGCCAGTCAGATACCAGGAATATTGTGCCAGTCAGAACCCAGTAATATTTTGCCATGCCAGTGCTCGTTTTAAACCACCCTCCTCCCCCTCTTCCCCATCACTTACCAAGTAGCTGGCTGCTGTGTGTCGTCGAACGGACGTCTCCTCCGTGCAGTCTTCTCTTCCCTCCTGCACGGAGGAGGGAAACACAGTCGCCGGATGTGACGTATCGTCAGAGCCCAGGAATATTGTGCCAGTCAGAGCCCAGGAATATTGTGCCAGTCAGAGCACAGTAATAGTGTGCCAGTCAGATGCCTGTAATATTGTGCCAGTCAGAGCTCAGTAATATTGTGCCAGTCAGATGCCTGTAATATTGTGCCAGTCAGAGCCCAGTAATATTGTGCCAGTCAGAGCCCAGAAATATTGTGCCAGTCAGAGCCCAGTAATATTGTGCCAGTCAGAGCGCAGGAATATTGTGCCAGTCAGAGCCCAGTAATATTGTGCCAGACAGAGCCCAGTAATATTGTGCCAGACAGAGCCCAGTAATATTGTGCCAGACAGAGCCCAGTAATAGTGTGCAAGTCAGAGCCCAGTAATATTTTGCCAGTCAGATGCCTGTAATATTGTGCCAGTCAGAGCCCAGTAATATTGTGCCAGTCAGAGCCCAGGAATATTGTGCCAGTCAGAGCCCAGTAATATGGTGCCAGTCAGAGCCCAGAAATATTGTGCCAGTCAGAGCCCAGTAATATTGTGCCAGTCAGAGCGCAGGAATATTGTGCCAGTCAGAGCCCAGTAATATTGTGCCAGTCAGAGCCCAGTAATATTGTGCCAGACAGAGCCCAGTAATAGTGTGCCAGTCAGAGCCCAGTAATATTGTGCCAGTCAGATGCCTGTAATATTGTGCCAGTCAGAGCCCAGGAATATTGTGCCAGTCAGAGCCCAGGAATAGTGTGCCAGTCAGAGCCCAGGAATATTGTGCCAGTCAGAGCCCAGGAATATTGTGCCAATCAGAGCCCAGTAATATTGTGCCAGTCAGATACCAGTAATATGGTGCCAGTCAGAGCCCAGGAATATTGTGCCAGTCAGAGCCCAGTAATATTGTGCCAGTCAGAGCCCAGGAATATGGTGCCAGTCAGAGCCCAGGAATATTGTGCCAGTCAGATACCTGGAATATTGTGCCAGTCAGAGCCCAGGAATATTGTGCCAGTCAGAGCCCAGGAATATGGTGCCAGTCAGAGCCCAGTAATATGGTGCCAGTCAGAGCCCAGTAATATTGTGCCAGTCAGATACCAGTAATATTGTGCCAGTCAGAGCCCAGTAATATTGTGGCAGTCAGAGCCCAGGAATATTGTGCCAGTCAGAGCCCAGGAATAGTGTGCCAGTCAGAGCCCAGGAATAGTGTGCCAGTCAGAGCCCAGGAATATTGTGCCAGTCAGAGCCCAGGAATAGTGTGCCAGTCAGAGCCCAGGAATATTGTGCCAGTCAGAGCCCAGTAATATTGTGCCAGTCAGAGCCCAGGAATATTGTGCCAGTCAGATACCTGGAATATTGTGCCAGTCAGAGCCCAGGAATATTGTTCCAGTCAGAGCCCAGTAATATTGTGCCAGTCAGAGCCCAGTAATAGTGTGCCAGTCAGATTCCAGGAATATTGTGCCAGTCAGAGCCCAGTAATAGTGTGCCAGTCAGATTCCAGGAATATTGTGCCAGTCAGAGCCCAGTAATAGTGTGCCAGTCAGAGCCCAGTAATATTGTGCCAGCCAGAGCCCAGTAATAGTGTGCCAGTCAGAGCCTAGTAATAGTGTGCCAGTCAGAGCCCAGGAATAGTGTGCCAGTCAGAGCCCAGTAATATTGTGCCAGTCAGATACCAGGAATATTGTGCCAGTCAGAGCCCAGTAATATTGTGCCAGTCAGATACCAGTAATATGGTGCCAGTCAGATGCCTGCAATATTGTGCCAGTCAGAGCACAGTAATATTGTGCCAGTCAGATACCAGTAATATGGTGCCAGTCAGAGCCCAGGAATATTGTGCCAGTCAGATACCAGTAATATGGTGCCAGTCAGAGCCCAGGAATATTGTGCCAGTCAGATACCAGTAATATAGTGCCAGTCAGAGCCCAGGAATATTGTGCCAGTCAGAGCCCAGTAATATTGCGCCAGTCAGATACCAGTAATATGGTGCCAGTCAGAGCCCAGGAATATTGTGCCAGTCAGAGCCCAGGAATATTGTGCCAGTCAGATACCAGGAATATTGTGCCAGTCAGAGCCCAGTAATATTTTGCCATGCCAGTGCTCGTTTTAAACCACCCTCCTCCCCCTCTTCCCCATCACTTACCGAGTAGCTGGCTGCTGTGTGTCGCCGAACGGACGTCTCCTCCGTGCAGTCTTCTCTTCCCTCCTGCACGGAGGAGGGAAACACAGTCGCCGGATGTGACGTATCGTCAGAGCCCAGGAATATTGTGCCAGTCAGAGCCCAGGAATATTGTGCCAGTCAGAGCCCAGTAATAGTGTGCCAGTCAGATACCAGGAATATTGTGCCAGTCAGAGCCCAGTAATATTGTGCCAGTCAGATGCCTGTAATATTGTGCCAGTCAGAGCCCAGGAATATTGTGCCAGTCAGAGCCCAGGAATATGGTGCCAGTCAGAGCCCAGTAATATGGTGCCAGTCAGAGCCCAGTAATATTGTGCCAGTCAGATACCAGTAATATGGTGCCAGTCAGAGCCCAGGAATATTGTGCCAGACAGAGCCCAGTAATATTGTGCCAGTCAGAGCCCAGTAATATTGTGGCAGTCAGAGCCCAGGAATATTGTGCCAGTCAGAGCCCAGGAATAGTGTGCCAGTCAGAGCCCAGGAATATTGTGCCAGTCAGAGCCCAGTAATATTGTGCCAGTCAGAGCCCAGGAATATTGTGCCAGTCAGATACCTGGAATATTGTGCCAGTCAGAGCCCAGGAATATTGTTCCAGTCAGAGCCCAGTAATATTGTGCCAGTCAGAGCCCAGTAATAGTGTGCCAGTCAGATTCCAGGAATATTGTGCCAGTCAGAGCCCAGTAATAGTGTGCCAGTCAGATTCCAGGAATATTGTGCCAGTCAGAGCCCAGTAATAGTGTGCCAGTCAGAGCCCAGTAATATTGTGCCAGCCAGAGCCCAGTAATAGTGTGCCAGTCAGAGCCTAGTAATAGTGTGCCAGTCAGAGCCCAGGAATAGTGTGCCAGTCAGAGCCCAGTAATATTGTGCCAGTCAGATACCAGGAATATTGTGCCAGTCAGAGCCCAGTAATATTGTGCCAGTCAGATACCAGTAATATGGTGCCAGTCAGATGCCTGCAATATTGTGCCAGTCAGAGCACAGTAATATTGTGCCAGTCAGATACCAGTAATATGGTGCCAGTCAGAGCCCAGGAATATTGTGCCAGTCAGATACCAGTAATATAGTGCCAGTCAGAGCCCAGGAATATTGTGCCAGTCAGAGCCCAGTAATATTGTGCCAGTCAGAGCCCAGGAATATTGTGCCAGTCAGATACCAGGAATATTGTGCCAGTCAGAGCCCAGTAATATTTTGCCATGCCAGTGCTCGTTTTAAACCACCCTCCTCCCCCTCTTCCCCATCACTTACCGAGTAGCTGGCTGCTGTGTGTCGCCGAACGGACGTCTCCTCCGTGCAGTCTTCTCTTCCCTCCTGCACGAAGGAGGGAAACACAGTCGCCGGATGTGACGTATCGTCAGAGCCCAGGAATATTGTGCCAGTCAGAGCCCAGGAATATTGTGCCAGTCAGAGCCCAGTAATAGTGTGCCAGTCAGATACCAGGAATATTGTGCCAGTCAGAGCCCAGTAATATTGTGCCAGTCAGATGCCTGTAATATTGTGCCAGTCAGAGCTCAGTAATATTGTGCCAGTCAGATGCCTGTAATATTGTGCCAGTCAGAGCCCAGTAATATTGTGCCAGTCAGAGCCCAGAAATATTGTGCCAGTCAGAGCCCAGTAATATTGTGCCAGTCAGAGCCCAGTAATATTGTGCCAGACAGAGCCCAGTAATAGTGTGCAAGTCAGAGCCCAGTAATATTGTGCCAGTCAGATGCCTGTAATATTGTGCCAGTCAGAGCCCAGTAATATTGTGCCAGTCAGAGCCCAGGAATATTGTGCCAGTCAGAGCCCAGTAATATGGTGCCAGTCAGAGCCCAGAAATATTGTGCCAGTCAGAGCCCAGTAATATTGTGCCAGTCAGAGCGCAGGAATATTGTGCCAGTCAGAGCCCAGTAATATTGTGCCAGACAGAGCCCAGTAATAGTGTGCCAGTCAGAGCCCAGTAATATTGTGCCAGTCAGAGCCCAGTAATATTGTGCATGTCAGAGCCCAGGAATATTGTGCCAGTCAGAGCCCAGGAATAGTGTGCCAGCCAGAGCCCAGGAATATTGTGCCAGTCAGAGCCCAGGAATATTGTGCCAGTCAGAGCCCAGTAATATTGTGCCAGTCAGATACCAGTAATATGGTGCCAGTCAGAGCCCAGGAATATTGTGCCAGTCAGAGCCCAATAATATTGTGCCAGTCAGAGCACAGTAATATTGTGCCAGTCACAGCCCAGGAATATTGTGCCAGTCAGATACCTGGAATATTGTGCCAGTCAGAGCCCAGGAATATTGTGCCAGTCAGAGACCAGGAATATTGTGCCAGTCAGAGCCCAGTAATATGGTGCCAGTCAGAGCCCAGTAATATTGTGCCAGTCAGATACCAGTAATATGGTGCCAGTCAGAGCCCAGGAATATTGTGCCAGTCAGAGCCCAGTAATATTGTGCCAGTCAGAGCCCAGTAATATTGTGCCAGTCAGAGCCCAGGAATAGTGTGCCAGTCAGAGCCCAGGAATAGTGTGCCAGTCAGAGCCCAGGAATATTGTGCCAGTCAGAGCCCAGTAATATTGTGCCAGTCAGATACCAGTAATATGGTGCCAGTCAGAGCCCAGGAATATTGTGCCAGTCAGAGCCCAGTAATATTGTGCCAGTCAGAGCCCAGGAATATTGTGCCAGTCAGATACCTGGAATATTGTGCCAGTCAGAGCCCAGGAATATTGTGCCAGTCAGAGCCCAGTAATATGGTGCCAGTCAGAGCCCAGTAATATTGTGCCAGTCAGATACCAGTAATATGGTGCCAGTCAGAGCCCAGGAATATTGTTCCAGTCAGAGCCCAGTGATATTGTGCCAGTCAGAGCCCAGTGATATTGTGCCAGTCAGAGCCCAGTAATAGTGTGCCAGTCAGATTCCAGGAATATTGTGCCAGTCAGAGCCCAGTAATAGTGTGCCAGTCAGATTCCAGGAATATTGTGCCAGTCAGAGCCCAGTAATAGTGTGCCAGTCAGAGCCCAGTAATATTGTGCCAGCCAGAGCCCAGGAATATTGTGCCAGTCAGAGCCCAGTAAAAGTGTGCCAGTCAGATACCAGGAATATTGTCCCAGTCAGAGCCCAGTAATATTGTGCCAGCCAGATGCCTGTAATATTGTGCCAGTCAGAGCCCAATAATATTGTGCCAGTCAGAGCCCAGTAATATTGTGCCAGTCAGAGCCCAGTTATATTGTGCCAGTCAGAGCCCAGGAATATTGTGCCAGTCAGAGCCCAGTAATGGTGTGCCAGACAGAGCCTAGTAATAGTGTGCCAGTCAAAGCCCAGGAATAGTGTGCCAGTCAGAGCCCAGTAATATTGTGCCAGTCAGATACCAGGAATATTGTGCCAGTCAGAGCCCAGTAATATTGTGCCAGTCAGATACCAGTAATATGGTGCCAGTCAGATGCCTGCAATATTGTGCCAGTCAGAGCACAGTAATATTGTGCCAGTCAGATACCAGTAATATGGTGCCAGTCAGAGCCCAGGAATATTGTGCCAGTCAGATACCAGTAATATGGTGCCAGTCAGAGCCCAGGAATATTGTGCCAGTCAGATACCAGTAATATAGTGCCAGTCAGAGCCCAGGAATATTGTGCCAGTCAGAGCCCAGTAATATTGCGCCAGTCAGATACCAGTAATATGGTGCCAGTCAGAGCCCAGGAATATTGTGCCAGTCAGAGCCCAGGAATATTGTGCCAGTCAGATACCAGGAATATTGTGCCAGTCAGAGCCCAGTAATATTTTGCCATGCCAGTGCTCGTTTTAAACCACCCTCCTCCCCCTCTTCCCCATCACTTACCGAGTAGCTGGCTGCTGTGTGTCGCCGAACGGACGTCTCCTCCGTGCAGTCTTCTCTTCCCTCCTGCACGGAGGAGGGAAACACAGTCGCCGGATGTGACGTATCGTCAGAGCCCAGGAATATTGTGCCAGTCAGAGCCCAGGAATATTGTGCCAGTCAGAGCACAGTAATAGTGTGCCAGTCAGATGCCTGTAATATTGTGCCAGTCAGAGCTCAGTAATATTGTGCCAGTCAGATGCCTGTAATATTGTGCCAGTCAGAGCCCAGTAATATTGTGCCAGTCAGAGCCCAGAAATATTGTGCCAGTCAGAGCCCAGTAATATTGTGCCAGTCAGAGCGCAGGAATATTGTGCCAGTCAGAGCCCAGTAATATTGTGCCAGACAGAGCCCAGTAATATTGTGCCAGACAGAGCCCAGTAATATTGTGCCAGACAGAGCCCAGTAATAGTGTGCAAGTCAGATGCCTGTAATATTGTGCCAGTCAGAGCCCAGTAATATTGTGCCAGTCAGAGCCCAGGAATATTGTGCCAGTCAGAGCCCAGTAATATGGTGCCAGTCAGAGCCCAGAAATATTGTGCCAGTCAGAGCCCAGAAATATTGTGCCAGTCAGAGCCCAGTAATATTGTGCCAGTCAGAGCGCAGGAATATTGTGCCAGTCAGAGCCCAGTAATATTGTGCCAGTCAGAGCCCAGTAATATTGTGCCAGACAGAGCCCAGTAATAGTGTGCCAGTCAGAGCCCAGTAATATTGTGCCAGTCAGATGCCTGTAATATTGTGCCAGTCAGAGCCCAGGAATATTGTGCCAGTCAGAGCCCAGGAATAGTGTGCCAGTCAGAGCCCAGGAATATTGTGCCAGTCAGAGCCCAGGAATATTGTGCCAATCAGAGCCCAGTAATATTGTGCCAGTCAGATACCAGTAATATGGTGCCAGTCAGAGCCCAGGAATATTGTGCCAGTCAGAGCCCAGTAATATTGTGCCAGTCAGAGCCCAGGAATATGGTGCCAGTCAGAGCCCAGGAATATTGTGCCAGTCAGATACCTGGAATATTGTGCCAGTCAGAGCCCAGGAATATTGTGCCAGTCAGAGCCCAGGAATATGGTGCCAGTCAGAGCCCAGTAATATGGTGCCAGTCAGAGCCCAGTAATATTGTGCCAGTCAGATACCAGTAATATGGTGCCAGTCAGAGCCCAGGAATATTGTGCCAGACAGAGCCCAGTAATATTGTGCCAGTCAGAGCCCAGTAATATTGTGGCAGTCAGAGCCCAGGAATATTGTGCCAGTCAGAGCCCAGGAATAGTGTGCCAGTCAGAGCTCAGGAATATTGTGCCAGTCAGAGCCCAGTAATATTGTGCCAGTCAGAGCCCAGGAATATTGTGCCAGTCAGATACCTGGAATATTGTGCCAGTCAGAGCCCAGGAATATTGTTCCAGTCAGAGCCCAGTAATATTGTGCCAGTCAGAGCCCAGTAATAGTGTGCCAGTCAGATTCCAGGAATATTGTGCCAGTCAGAGCCCAGTAATAGTGTGCCAGTCAGATTCCAGGAATATTGTGCCAGTCAGAGCCCAGTAATAGTGTGCCAGTCAGAGCCCAGTAATATTGTGCCAGCCAGAGCCCAGTAATAGTGTGCCAGTCAGAGCCTAGTAATAGTGTGCCAGTCAGAGCCCAGGAATAGTGTGCCAGTCAGAGCCCAGTAATATTGTGCCAGTCAGATACCAGGAATATTGTGCCAGTCAGAGCCCAGTAATATTGTGCCAGTCAGATACCAGTAATATGGTGCCAGTCAGATGCCTGCAATATTGTGCCAGTCAGAGCACAGTAATATTGTGCCAGTCAGATACCAGTAATATGGTGCCAGTCAGAGCCCAGGAATATTGTGCCAGTCAGATACCAGTAATATGGTGCCAGTCAGAGCCCAGGAATATTGTGCCAGTCAGATACCAGTAATATAGTGCCAGTCAGAGCCCAGGAATATTGTGCCAGTCAGAGCCCAGTAATATTGCGCCAGTCAGATACCAGTAATATGGTGCCAGTCAGAGCCCAGGAATATTGTGCCAGTCAGAGCCCAGGAATATTGTGCCAGTCAGATACCAGGAATATTGTGCCAGTCAGAGCCCAGTAATATTTTGCCATGCCAGTGCTCGTTTTAAACCACCCTCCTCCCCCTCTTCCCCATCACTTACCGAGTAGCTGGCTGCTGTGTGTCGCCGAACGGACGTCTCCTCCGTGCAGTCTTCTCTTCCCTCCTGCACGGAGGAGGGAAACACAGTCGCCGGATGTGACGTATCGTCAGAGCCCAGGAATATTGTGCCAGTCAGAGCCCAGGAATATTGTGCCAGTCAGAGCCCAGTAATAGTGTGCCAGTCAGATACCAGGAATATTGTGCCAGTCAGAGCCCAGTAATATTGTGCCAGTCAGATGCCTGTAATATTGTGCCAGTCAGAGCTCAGTAATATTGTGCCAGTCAGATGCCTGTAATATTGTGCCAGTCAGAGCCCAGAAATATTGTGCCAGTCAGAGCCCAGTAATATTGTGCCAGTCAGAGCCCAGTAATATTGTGCCAGACAGAGCCCAGTAATAGTGTGCAAGTCAGAGCCCAGTAATATTGTGCCAGTCAGATGCCTGTAATATTGTGCCAGTCAGAGCCCAGTAATATTGTGCCAGTCAGAGCCCAGGAATATTGTGCCAGTCAGAGCCCAGTAATATGGTGCCAGTCAGAGCCCAGAAATATTGTGCCAGTCAGAGCCCAGTAATATTGTGCCAGTCAGAGCGCAGGAATATTGTGCCAGTCAGAGCCCAGTAATATTGTGCCAGACAGAGCCCAGTAATAGTGTGCCAGTCAGAGCCCAGTAATATTGTGCCAGTCAGAGCCCAGTAATATTGTGCATGTCAGAGCCCAGGAATATTGTGCCAGTCAGAGCCCAGGAATAGTGTGCCAGTCAGAGCCCAGGAATATTGTGCCAGTCAGAGCCCAGGAATATTGTGCCAGTCAGAGCCCAGTAATATTGTGCCAGTCAGATACCAGTAATATGGTGCCAGTCAGAGCCCAGGAATATTGTGCCAGTCAGAGCCCAATAATATTGTGCCAGTCAGAGCACAGTAATATTGTGCCAGTCACAGCCCAGGAATATTGTGCCAGTCAGATACCTGGAATATTGTGCCAGTCAGAGCCCAGGAATATTGTGCCAGTCAGAGACCAGGAATATTGTGCCAGTCAGAGCCCAGTAATATGGTGCCAGTCAGAGCCCAGTAATATTGTGCCAGTCAGATACCAGTAATATGGTGCCAGTCAGAGCCCAGGAATATTGTGCCAGTCAGAGCCCAGTAATATTGTGCCAGTCAGAGCCCAGTAATATTGTGCCAGTCAGAGCCCAGGAATAGTGTGCCAGTCAGAGCCCAGGAATAGTGTGCCAGTCAGAGCCCAGGAATATTGTGCCAGTCAGAGCCCAGTAATATTGTGCCAGTCAGATACCAGTAATATGGTGCCAGTCAGAGCCCAGGAATATTGTGCCAGTCAGAGCCCAGTAATATTGTGCCAGTCAGAGCCCAGGAATATTGTGCCAGTCAGATACCTGGAATATTGTGCCAGTCAGAGCCCAGGAATATTGTGCCAGTCAGAGCCCAGTAATATGGTGCCAGTCAGAGCCCAGTAATATTGTGCCAGTCAGATACCAGTAATATGGTGCCAGTCAGAGCCCAGGAATATTGTTCCAGTCAGAGCCCAGTGATATTGTGCCAGTCAGAGCCCAGTGATATTGTGCCAGTCAGAGCCCAGTAATAGTGTGCCAGTCAGATTCCAGGAATATTGTGCCAGTCAGAGCCCAGTAATAGTGTGCCAGTCAGATTCCAGGAATATTGTGCCAGTCAGAGCCCAGTAATAGTGTGCCAGTCAGAGCCCAGTAATATTGTGCCAGCCAGAGCCCAGGAATATTGTGCCAGTCAGAGCCCAGTAAAAGTGTGCCAGTCAGATACCAGGAATATTGTCCCAGTCAGAGCCCAGTAATATTGTGCCAGCCAGATGCCTGTAATATTGTGCCAGTCAGAGCCCAATAATATTGTGCCAGTCAGAGCCCAGTAATATTGTGCCAGTCAGAGCCCAGTTATATTGTGCCAGTCAGAGCCCAGGAATATTGTGCCAGTCAGAGCCCAGTAATGGTGTGCCAGACAGAGCCTAGTAATAGTGTGCCAGTCAAAGCCCAGGAATAGTGTGCCAGTCAGAGCCCAGTAATATTGTGCCAGTCAGATACCAGGAATATTGTGCCAGTCAGAGCCCAGTAATATTGTGCCAGTCAGATACCAGTAATATGGTGCCAGTCAGATGCCTGCAATATTGTGCCAGTCAGAGCACAGTAATATTGTGCCAGTCAGATACCAGTAATATGGTGCCAGTCAGAGCCCAGGAATATTGTGCCAGTCAGATACCAGTAATATGGTGCCAGTCAGATACCAGTAATATGGTGCCAGTCAGAGCCCAGGAATATTGTGCCAGTCAGATACCAGTAATATAGTGCCAGTCAGAGCCCAGGAATATTGTGCCAGTCAGAGCCCAGTAATATTGCGCCAGTCAGATACCAGTAATATGGTGCCAGTCAGAGCCCAGGAATATTGTGCCAGTCAGAGCCCAGGAATATTGTGCCAGTCAGATACCAGGAATATTGTGCCAGTCAGAGCCCAGTAATATTTTGCCATGCCAGTGCTCGTTTTAAACCACCCTCCTCCCCCTCTTCCCCATCACTTACCGAGTAGCTGGCTGCTGTGTGTCGCCGAACGGACGTCTCCTCCGTGCAGTCTTCTCTTCCCTCCTGCACGGAGGAGGGAAACACAGTCGCCGGATGTGACGTATCGTCAGAGCCCAGGAATATTGTGCCAGTCAGATACCAGGAATATTGTGCCAGTCAGAGCCCAGTAATATTGTGCCAGTCAGATGCCTGTAATATTGTGCCAGTCAGAGCTCAGTAATATTGTGCCAGTCAGATGCCTGTAATATTGTGCCAGTCAGAGCCCAGTAATATTGTGCCAGTCAGAGCCCAGTAATATTGTGCCAGTCAGAGCCCAGTAATAGTGTGCAAGTCAGAGCCCAGTAATATTGTGCCAGTCAGATGCCTGTAATATTGTGCCAGTCAGAGCCCAGTAATATTGTGCCAGTCAGAGCCCAGGAATATTGTGCCAGTCAGAGCCCAGTAATATGGTGCCAGTCAGAGCCCAGAAATATTGTGCCAGTCAGAGCCCAGTAATATTGTGCCAGTCAGAGCGCAGGAATATTGTGCCAGTCAGAGCCCAGTAATATTGTGCCAGACAGAGCCCAGTAATAGTGTGCCAGTCAGAGCCCAGTAATATTGTGCCAGTCAGAGCCCAGTAATATTGTGCATGTCAGAGCCCAGGAATATTGTGCCAGTCAGAGCCCAGGAATAGTGTGCCAGTCAGAGCCCAGGAATATTGTGCCAGTCAGAGCCCAGGAATATTGTGCCAGTCAGAGCCCAGTAATATTGTGCCAGTCAGATACCAGTAATATGGTGCCAGTCAGAGCCCAGGAATATTGTGCCAGTCAGAGCCCAATAATATTGTGCCAGTCAGAGCACAGTAATATTGTGCCAGTCACAGCCCAGGAATATTGTGCCAGTCAGATACCTGGAATATTGTGCCAGTCAGAGCCCAGGAATATTGTGCCAGTCAGAGACCAGGAATATTGTGCCAGTCAGAGCCCAGTAATATGGTGCCAGTCAGAGCCCAGTAATATTGTGCCAGTCAGATACCAGTAATATGGTGCCAGTCAGAGCCCAGGAATATTGTGCCAGTCAGAGCCCAGTAATATTGTGCCAGTCAGAGCCCAGTAATATTGTGCCAGTCAGAGCCCAGGAATAGTGTGCCAGTCAGAGCCCAGGAATAGTGTGCCAGTCAGAGCCCAGGAATATTGTGCCAGTCAGAGCCCAGTAATATTGTGCCAGTCAGATACCAGTAATATGGTGCCAGTCAGAGCCCAGGAATATTGTGCCAGTCAGAGCCCAGTAATATTGTGCCAGTCAGAGCCCAGGAATATTGTGCCAGTCAGATACCTGGAATATTGTGCCAGTCAGAGCCCAGGAATATTGTGCCAGTCAGAGCCCAGTAATATGGTGCCAGTCAGAGCCCAGTAATATTGTGCCAGTCAGATACCAGTAATATGGTGCCAGTCAGAGCCCAGGAATATTGTTCCAGTCAGAGCCCAGTGATATTGTGCCAGTCAGAGCCCAGTGATATTGTGCCAGTCAGAGCCCAGTAATAGTGTGCCAGTCAGATTCCAGGAATATTGTGCCAGTCAGAGCCCAGTAATAGTGTGCCAGTCAGATTCCAGGAATATTGTGCCAGTCAGAGCCCAGTAATAGTGTGCCAGTCAGAGCCCAGTAATATTGTGCCAGCCAGAGCCCAGGAATATTGTGCCAGTCAGAGCCCAGTAAAAGTGTGCCAGTCAGATACCAGGAATATTGTCCCAGTCAGAGCCCAGTAATATTGTGCCAGCCAGATGCCTGTAATATTGTGCCAGTCAGAGCCCAATAATATTGTGCCAGTCAGAGCCCAGTAATATTGTGCCAGTCAGAGCCCAGTTATATTGTGCCAGTCAGAGCCCAGGAATATTGTGCCAGTCAGAGCCCAGTAATGGTGTGCCAGACAGAGCCTAGTAATAGTGTGCCAGTCAAAGCCCAGGAATAGTGTGCCAGTCAGAGCCCAGTAATATTGTGCCAGTCAGATACCAGGAATATTGTGCCAGTCAGAGCCCAGTAATATTGTGCCAGTCAGATACCAGTAATATGGTGCCAGTCAGATGCCTGCAATATTGTGCCAGTCAGAGCACAGTAATATTGTGCCAGTCAGATACCAGTAATATGGTGCCAGTCAGAGCCCAGGAATATTGTGCCAGTCAGATACCAGTAATATGGTGCCAGTCAGATACCAGTAATATGGTGCCAGTCAGAGCCCAGGAATATTGTGCCAGTCAGATACCAGTAATATAGTGCCAGTCAGAGCCCAGGAATATTGTGCCAGTCAGAGCCCAGTAATATTGCGCCAGTCAGATACCAGTAATATGGTGCCAGTCAGAGCCCAGGAATATTGTGCCAGTCAGAGCCCAGGAATATTGTGCCAGTCAGATACCAGGAATATTGTGCCAGTCAGAGCCCAGTAATATTTTGCCATGCCAGTGCTCGTTTTAAACCACCCTCCTCCCCCTCTTCCCCATCACTTACCGAGTAGCTGGCTGCTGTGTGTCGCCGAACGGACGTCTCCTCCGTGCAGTCTTCTCTTCCCTCCTGCACGGAGGAGGGAAACACAGTCGCCGGATGTGACGTATCGTCAGAGCCCAGGAATATTGTGCCAGTCAGATACCAGGAATATTGTGCCAGTCAGAGCCCAGTAATATTGTGCCAGTCAGATGCCTGTAATATTGTGCCAGTCAGAGCTCAGTAATATTGTGCCAGTCAGATGCCTGTAATATTGTGCCAGTCAGAGCCCAGTAATATTGTGCCAGTCAGAGCCCAGTAATATTGTGCCAGTCAGAGCCCAGTAATAGTGTGCAAGTCAGAGCCCAGTAATATTGTGCCAGTCAGATGCCTGTAATATTGTGCCAGTCAGAGCCCAGTAATATTGTGCCAGTCAGAGCCCAGGAATATTGTGCCAGTCAGAGCCCAGTAATATGGTGCCAGTCAGAGCCCAGAAATATTGTGCCAGTCAGAGCCCAGTAATATTGTGCCAGTCAGAGCGCAGGAATATTGTGCCAGTCAGAGCCCAGTAATATTGTGCCAGTCAGAGCCCAGTAATATTGTGCCAGACAGAGCCCAGTAATAGTGTGCCAGTCAGAGCCCAGTAATATTGTGCCAGTCAGATGCCTGTAATATTGTGCCAGTCAGAGCCCAGTAATATTGTGCATGCCAGAGCCCAGGAATATTGTGCCAGTCAGAGCCCAGGAATAGTGTGCCAGTCAGAGCCCAGGAATATTGTGCCAGTCAGAGCCCAGGAATATTGTGCCAGTCAGAGCCCAGTAATATTGTGCCAGTCAGATACCAGTAATATGGTGCCAGTCAGAGCCCAGGAATATTGTGCCAGTCAGAGCCCAATAATATTGTGCCAGTCAGAGCCCAGTAATATTGTGCCAGTCAGAGCCCAGGAATATTGTGCCAGTCAGATACCTGGAATATTGTGCCAGTCAGAGCCCAGGAATATTGTGCCAGTCAGAGACCAGGAATATTGTGCCAGTCAGAGCCCAGTAATATGGTGCCAGTCAGAGCCCAGTAATATGGTGCCAGTCAGATACCAGTAATATGGTGCCAGTCAGAGCCCAGGAATATTGTGCCAGTCAGAGCCCAGTAATATTGTGCCAGTCAGAGCCCAGTAATATTGTGCCAGTCAGAGCCCAGGAATATTGTGCCAGTCAGAGCCCAGGAATAGTGTGCCAGTCAGAGCCCAGGAATATTGTGCCAGTCAGAGCCCAGTAATATTGTGCAGTCAGATACCTGTAATATGGTGCCAGTCAGAGCCCAGGAATATTGTGCCAGTCAGAGCCCAGTAATATTGTGCCAGTCAGAGCCCAGGAATATTGTGCCAGTCAGATACCTGGAATATTGTGCCAGTCAGAGCCCAGGAATATTGTGCCAGTCAGAGACCAGGAATATTGTGCCAGTCAGAGCCCAGTAATATGGTGTCAGTCAGAGCCCAGTAATATTGTGCCAGTCAGATACCAGTAATATGGTGCCAGTCAGAGCCCAGGAATATTGTGCCAGTCAGAGCCCAGTAATATTGTGCCAGTCAGAGCCCAGGAATATTGTGCCAGTCAGAGCCCAGTAATATTGTGCCAGTCAGATACCAGTAATATGGTGCCAGTCAGAGCCCAGGAATATTGTGCCAGTCAGAGCCCAATAATATTGTGCCAGTCAGAGCCCAGTAATATTGTGCCAGTCAGAGCCCAGGAATATTGTGCCAGTCAGATACCTGGAATATTGTGCCAGTCAGAGCCCAGGAATATTGTGCCAGTCAGAGACCAGGAATATTGTGCCAGTCAGAGCCCAGTAATATGGTGCCAGTCAGAGCCCAGTAATATTGTGCCAGTCAGATACCAGTAATATGGTGCCAGTCAGAGCCCAGGAATATTGTGCCAGTCAGAGCCCAGTAATATTGTGCCAGTCAGAGCCCAGTAATATTGTGCCAGTCAGAGCCCAGGAATATTGTGCCAGTCAGAGCCCAGTAATATGGTGCCAGTCAGATACCAGTAATATGGTGCCAGTCAGAGCCCAGGAATATTGTGCCAGTCAGAGCCCAGTAATATTGTGCCAGTCAGAGCCCAGGAATATTGTGCCAGTCAGATACCTGGAATATTGTGCCAGTCAGAGCCCAGTAATATGGTGCCAGTCAGAGCCCAGTAATATTGTGCCAGTCAGATACCAGTAATATGGTGCCAGTCAGAGCCCAGGAATATTGTTCCAGTCAGAGCCCAGTAATATTGTGCCAATCAGAGCCCAGTAATATTGTGCCAGTCAGATACCAGTAATATGGTGCCAGTCAGAGCCCAGTAATATGGTGCCAGTCAGATACAAGGAATATTGTGCCAGTCAGAGCCCAGTAATATTGTGCCATGCCAGTGCTCGTTTTAAACCACCCTCTTCCCCATCACTTACCGAGTAGCTGGCTGCTGTGTGTCGCCGAACGGATGCCTCCTCCGTGCAGTCTTCTCTTCCCTCCTGCACGGAGGAGGGAAGCACAGTCGCCGGATGTGACGTATCGTCACATCCGGTCGCTGTGATTTTTTTTTTTCCGCCGGCCGGATCCAGGGGATGTGGCTGCCAGGGAAAAAAAAGAAGGTAAGCAGCGCGGTGCGGTGGGTGCCGGCAGCACGGATGTCACCCCCGCTTTTAGGTCCCCTTTGGTGGCAGGGGCTTGATCAGTAGATGAGTTAGGCTGTGGGGGTCTCTGTTTAAGACTAGGTGGTGGGTTGGATTCGGCTGAGGACTCTTCTGAGTCAGTATCCAGGCGTGTCTGTGTCCGCAATGGTGCCACTGCTGCAGGCCTAGTAGGCCTTGAAAGAAACATCTTGGCTGACATGCTTCTTTGCTTTTTCTTTTATCCTCTTTTTTGCCCCATGTATTCAGAAGACCCTTTTGGGTTTGCAATCTCTATATTGGAAGCTCCTCTGCTGTGCTTCTTCTCTGCTGCTGAGCTAGCTCTGCCCCCTCTGTGATGCATTTTAAAGTTTTATAGACATGTCTCGAAAACACTGCTGTGCATAGCACAGGCCACCAAAACCAGCTCAAGGTGAGTAGCCACCAAAACCAGGTGCAAGCAAGGACCCCTGGATCAAAATAGGTGAGGCATATCCCTCAATAATCAATGATTGCCCACAGCATTTCAGACATAATTCATTATTATAGGTCATCATTGTGTTTCATAATTACTGTCATGCAAAGGCATGAGTTGGCACATGTACTTTGGTATGTGTATTGTAATTTTTATTGGAGAATGTGACTGGGATACCCCATGATCATCAGGCCTTGACAAAAGGTGAACACAGGCCTAAGGCAACAAATCAAATGACCAGAGCTGGACATAGGGCAGATACATTTTAAGACATCTGGAGCTGGGTCATTCATTGGACAACCACATGATATTAAATAAGGCTAACATGTGTATATATTATTAAAATGTTTGCTATCAATATATATTTCGAATGCCTAGGTGTTATCCTGGCCCAGGAAGATGTGTTCCTGTCATGAGTCATGAAAAAGGCTACTTTGCCAGCAAGTAAACACAGGACGTTTGGTGTCCAGATATTCACACAAAAAAATTGTACACAGCACTGTGAAAACAGATTAGATATTCAGTTAATCAGCTCTTGTCTTTGTTTTCTAATTTGAACTCATTGCTCTGAAGAAAACTCAGGTAGAACATAACTAATATAAACAGGGGGTGGTCACATAAATACCAAGATGAGCTTAATTTTTCTTTTTTAAACACTTCATAGTGTAATACTGTTAGTAAATAAACCACTGGGTGAACGATAATAAGTGCACTCACAAATGGGGAAAATAGAACATCTTGAGAGCCACAGTAATCTTCACTCAAAACTCTTAATAAGAAACATACTTTATAGTGTTTCTTTGTATAAATCTTTAATGTGACAGCAAACAGATGAAAGAACAAGGGGAACCCAATGTGCAGAATCACAACTAACAGAGTAAACCCACAATTCTGTTGCCGACTATGGACGTGCCTAGCCTGCGGTGTAACGAACGTTTTTTCATGATCAACGATCGCAAAAAACTGCTCTGATGGTGCTGCTCTGTTGCCTATTGTGGCTCTATTGCCTCGATGTCGAGGCATCAGGCAGCATCAACATTTTTAATCTGGTGCACCCACGATCGTTTCACGGAGCAGCATGCTCCTCCAATATGGCTGTTAAAGGGACTTCTAGTGTCCAAAATGCATCTTCCGACTATTAAGGAATATTAATGTGCTTTCAAAGTACTTTAAAATGCATGTTTTAAATTTTGCATTACTTAAAATATAAAATACTTACAGCTATATTAAATTGTGAAATTACAGCAGTTTGCAAGAAACCAGGACTGCCCACACTAGCTGAGTAAAAGTCATTTCCTTTTCTTTTGATGCAGGAACAAATGAGAATAATTTCATTCAAATGAATGGAATATCCTGTATCTCTAGTTATGTCATCAGATAATGTGTTGCACTGTTAAGAGATCCTACTGTGTACAAGAGCAAGGTCACTCAGAGTCCACTTAATGTATTCAAGTGGAAGAGCACAGGAAGTGACTAAATGAAACAAAGATTTATATCTACAGTGTCTGTATAAACAGTGCTGCCACACCTGCAGTAAACTTGCAGTGTAATCACTAGGGAGGCCTTGAGTCAAATATTAAAACTGTGATTTATGCAGAATGCCTGCATCAGATCACACTGGAAAAAAAGCACCAAAGTGAGCCAACCCTTTAACACTGAACTGTTTGTATTACTATTTGGGTAATTGTTTATATTGCAATTTTTTAAATCTTTTCTGGTTTTTAATGTTTCTTGAAACATGCATTTACATTTTTGATAGCGATACATTTTTTCTTTTTTTATGCATCTGCTGACTATCCCATTGAATTATGGACTTTACAAACAATTTGGAACAATGACTACCATTGCCATGGCAACACGGTATTTATGCCACCGTATATGTATTTTCAGCTCTCAACGCTTCTGTTTTTTTAATATGTACTTCTTAATACTTATATGAACTTTAGGAATGCATTTTTGATTCTTTTATAAATTGTTTACTTATTTAATCTTTAACAATGTGCAGTTTTTGGATCTCCACACCACACGAAAATGGAGCGTGGTGTTATAGTGACACCTCTGAAGAGGACGTTCACCACTAACCCCTGCTGGTTATCAAGATGGTGGATGGTCCCTCCGGGTTTTGTGAGTACCAGAAGTGACATAAGAGCAGAGTGAAGGTCATGTGATCAGAACTTGTTGGCGTATAAATGTTTGAGAGGTGTCACAGCACCTGTCACGAAGTGAATCATGACAGTCTGCATGACTGGGGTTCTTGGAGGGGCCTGAGGGCCAAACACCTCCCTGTGGACTATGGACCCTGTCTTTGGATATGATATATTTGGGGGTACTTTCGGCGCATCAGTGACACCCTGTTTCAATACAGCTTGACTTCAACACAGGCTCACTCAGGATGTCAGCCAGGATGTGTTCCTTGAGATCCAAGCCTTTGCTCTATTCATTGTGTATCCCCTAAGTAAAGAAATGTTATTATATGTTAGTGTTGAATAATTTTCTTACCCAATCAATAAATGTTTACCCTCCTGTGAGCCATCGATTGTCTCTTGTAGTCTGGATGTCTGGATCTAAAGATGGCATGTTTATTTTATGTAAAGTTGTACTGTAGTTAATTACCTGTTTTAAGTTAGGTTTGCTATTGTTTGAGGCTTACCATAATATAATTAGTTTATCCTGTGCCTCGCCCCAGTTGATGTCATGTCTGTGTGTATATAGTCTGTGCTGTTTGACAAATAACGGTTGTTCATTCTTGCTGTACCTAAGTGCTAGTGGTCCTGTCTGCTATTTGGGTACAAAGAGCAAGGGTCCAGAAAGACTTGCTGGGTGGATGCTGAGCTCGGGACCTAGGGATGTGATTTCACACAACGGACAGAGGTGCTACAGGCCTTGGGTAGCTGTCCCGTTACAAGAGGCTATCAACATTCCTGAATCTTGGATTGGCTTCCAACATTCATCATTTGCTGTATTTTTCTATCTTGTAAGATTAATCTGTGTTGCTGTGTTTACCCTATAAATTTTAATTCTGCACATTTTATCTGTTTGCAGTCAAATTAAAGATTTATATGAAGAATCCCTATAAAGTATATTTTTTATGCGTTTTTATGAGTTTTGAGTGAAGATGACTGTGGCTGTCGAGGCATATATTATGCCACATTTGTGAATGTACTTAATATATCTCACTCAATCATTTATTTACTAACAGTATTACACTAAGAAGTGGTTTATTTATTTACGGTCATCCTGATATTTCCACACCATCCTCTGTTTATATTTTTCTGCATTATTTGGCACTTGGGAACGTGCCCTGATTGGGAGGCAGCATTTCTACTGGGAAGTAATTTTTATATGTATTTGATTGCAGATCATGCAGCTGTCACCTGGATGGCTCACCTCAGGATACCTTAAAATGTATCTGCCATAAGTCAAGCTCCTGTGATTGTGTCTAGTCATTTGATTTTATGGCTTAGGCCTGATGTTAGCCTTTTGTCTAGGTCTGATGCTCAAGGTGTATCCCAATCAAAAGCTACAATAAAGTACATAAATAAATTACAATACCCATACCAAAGTACACATACCAACTTATGCTTTGGCATGACAGTAATTATGCAAAACAATGATGATATTTAATAATGTGTTATGTCTAAAAATCTGTGGGGAATAATTGATATTTATTATTAAAGGGATAGTCTAGTTATCTGTATATCTTTGGAGCAACTTTTAGACTCCAAAGGATGAACTAGTCACTGTAAGTGCCCGTCGTCCCCCCCCCCCCCCCCCTTCATTCTGTTTATATTTCAATTAATACATACCTGGCCAGGTCCTCCCCCAAGTGTCAGACCTCCAGATTAAAGTTCGGCGCTTCTAGCCATCTTTCTTTTTCCGCTGCCTTCAGAATGTTGTTGGTGCCTCCATGACCTCCCTTCTTACACACATGCTGCTATGGGCTGAGCAAATTTACTGCCGGTTCTGCCAGTGTTTCAGTTGGCATCTCCACCTGGGTATGACGCCGTAGGAGATCTGAGGTTAGGTAGGTGACAACGCTATTGATTTGGTTTCACCCGCTACAGGTTGCTCTTTCTACTGTCCCCCCCCACCGCAGCATGAGGGGACAGCGCTAATGTAGTCCCCCCTGCAGCACGTGGGGACAGCGCTACTGTGTGCCCCTCCACAGGGAGAGGTGACAGCGTAATGTCTGGCAAGCCTCTCTTCACCCCTGCCCATATTTATTATGTATCATGTATGTGTGCTGATGATAATCATGTCACAATTTCTCTACTATGGTCATAGTGACACTTTTGTGCATCTTTCACTATTTTTTGATTGACACATTCCATATTGAGATACATTAATACCAATATATAAAAGGGGGTATTTAGGAGATAAGCGGGACTGACACACACACTGTCTAGAGTTACATTGGCACATGGCGCAATAACAATAGCTCCAAAAATTGTCAATCCTCCGACAGAGTTCGGCTGACCAAACTCATTTCAGAAGGACTTTGACTATTATGGAAATAGCTGAAATCCTCCTGAAATGGGCTGAAATTTAAGAAAAAACTATATTAAAAAATTAAATGAAAATATAAAATACGAATACAATAAATAATAGTAAATGAAAATAAACATAATAAATTGCTAAATAAAATAAAAGACATGTATTAATGGTATATATTGTTACAATTATATATAATTAATATTTAACTTTTTAAATATATTAATATAAAATAAATATGAATATATCATTAATATTTTACTTTATTATTTTTATTTTTAAAACAATATTTTTATTAATCTACATCACTTTTATATTAAATTCATCAGCTAAAACTGGCAAATTGAAATGAGGCATTTCCACGGACTTTTAGCCATTTCTGAGTCGGTGTTCTATTCCCTCTTGTGCCTTACAGACCATAGACGAAATCAAGTTGCTTACACTTTTATTGGAAAAAATACCCAATTTTTTTTTTAAATCAGACCGTCTGAATCAGAACATGATTTTGAAAAAAGTAGAGAAGAAAGCAATCCTTGCTAAATAAAATAGGTTACTTCACCTTGTAAATTAATTTCCCATTTAGAAGTAGTGACATAAGCAAAATACATGTGAGATTGTTCAAATGTGAGAAAGTATCAGAAAATGGAGATTACCCAAGTCTTGAGGCAAGTCAGTGATTCCTGCAGGAGGCAATTCCCAAATGAAAGAAACAAAAATGCAGGCTGGTAAACTGGTTGGCTGTAACTAAGTGAAAAAAAAAATAGTTAATTATTCTTTCAGTAGGTGAGCTGAAAACTTTTGAAGTCCATTGGAGAAATGCAGGTAACAAGGTGAGTAAAAGGATCAGATTTGTAGATCGTTAAGGAATTCCTGGTGAGGTAAGTAGAAAATCAGTTCTTAGTTGAGCTGGAGATACTGAGACCTAAAAAATAAGTAAATAGTAACATGCAAGGAACAGAAGCAAAACAGGCTGGGGTCAGCTCATTAACAGTGCACAGGTTCACTAACAGGGTTGTCTTAAATAGGCCTGGACTTGTGAAGCACACAATTATTTAAAGAGACAATAACATTAATATACATGTGTTCTGACAGAAGGGGGGGAACCATAGAATTCCCCAGGCCATTTTCTTTCAACCAAATATGGGATTGGCCTGAAATGGTCTCAAATTAACCATACTGAGTAGCTGAATTGCGGATTAATCTGCAATTCGGTACAAACCCCAATCTAGCCCTATTTCATGCCAGGTGCACTATATTGAGTAGTCCCTTAGGTGTTAAAGCAGGCTTAGGTGTGCAATTGAGCTAGCATGTTTTGCACACAATCTGATACTATTGTAAAACTCAAGTTTTAGTGAATAGACCTATAAGACTTCATATGTTGTACACTTTATTTAAAGGTTTGGCATAAATCACAGATATTGTTTTATTTCTTGTTTAATGTAACTTAATTTTTGCCTTTGCAGCCACCTTGAAGTTGTGAGACTGACCCCAGGCTAGGGGTGCCACTAAGCCGGTATTATACCAGCAGGCTGGTGAAAATTTTGCTTATGACCAATGTTAAGTCTATGTAGGCCATGGCATGGCCAGTATTTTCTGGGAGAAAATGTGGCAACCCTACCAAAGGACTATATTTTACAACTGATTCACGGATCACTAGTGTCAAAATAGTGTCTTAATGTGCTTTTAGTATACCTTTTAACAACAAATATATATTTCCATCTGATGTGGAAAAAAAAAACAGAATTATGGCAACAGCTTTAAACATCTGCCTTTCTGTGTTACTGTACCTTTGATTGCTTTTTCCTCACATAGTCTCAACATCACGCAAATATGAACCTTTTTTCGGGGACTGCATTACATTGAGACAGCCCTCCCAACTCTCATTACACAATTCCAAAGTATTACACTTTTAATTATGTTCAATTCCTTTTTATCATTGTGTCCTTTTAAAGAATAAAATAATAAAATGTATTTTCCATATTAGACACACCATTTTGTTCCACACAGTATGTCTGGAGCAGGATATGAAATGCCTTTGTCATCTGTTTTTATTTTCTTTTATATTTTTAGGTTTTTCAGTTTTTTGTTGTAACTTAGGTGACCACAAAGCAATTTTGATTTTGAAAAAGCCTCGTGACACCAAAAGTGGCCGCATATAGGCACTTTATTTCATGAAAGTTGAAATGTCATTCAAAATGTGCATATTGTATTGTATGTATTTTGTGTACATTTTAGTAATGTATCCACACGCTTTATACAAGTAATTAACAAGCCAGTGCAATCGTGTGACACCAACAGAACATATGAATTTGACGGGGAGTTAAATAAACACTGCAGCAGTTCAAAAAGAAAATTGGAGAACATCTCCTGAGGAAGTCAACATGTGATTGGCAAAATGCGTATGGCTGCCCTTACTTGTCATTTTGTGAATTACCCTCCAATATCAGGTACATTGCATCAATAATCATTGTGTGAGCTGAACTTCCAGTCTATGACGATCTTGCTCTGCCCTAAACAGCTTATCAAGTCGAGGAAACATCATGAGGCTCAAGCTTGAATCTAAGAGGGACGTTTTTCCATCAAACTCATCGGCCTTTAAGCACCTTATGTAACATTTTATATTCATCTGCCTCTTCTTTATCAGTCCATTATTAGTTAGTACTTAATTGTATTTCTTTTACAATGTGTGGTTCCTTTCATCACAGTTTGAGGTCAATCTCTCAGGTCTTTAGTGGTGGGGTTGTGTTGTTTTTTGTTAACTGTATTAGGAAAATATTATGGATATAAGATTTTGACACAAAAACAACATATATCTATGTATATATGTATAAAATCCAAATAGATCAACATACTCACCTCAAGGCAGGTAGGAGAATGACTCTTAAAGCTATAGGTTTCATTAAAGCTACTTAAAAACACATTTCTTTCTAAGATAACAAAATTGAAGATTTGGTTACATATATGGCCATATTATGCTAAGTCAGTGACATATATATATATATATATATATATATATATATATATATATATCCTGGTCCGTGCACTCCAGACACAATGAGGTTAATGCTCTGGTGCAATCCCAGCAGACACTATAGTCGTTTGACGAAAGGAGCTCTCAGGGGACTTGATATCATGAAGAATCAGAGATTTATTTCACTAAGATCAACTTTTCTTGATAAAAGTCGTTGTGTGGGACTGAAAAGTTGATCTTAGTAATATAAATCTCTGATTCTTCGTGATATCAAGTCCCCTGAGTGCTCCTTTCTCCAAACTACTATATATATATTTCTATTGGGATTAGTACATTTCTTTAAGATATTAAATTGTATGTATATAAGAATCTAAATTAAAGTTAATATTAGAACTCACTACTGAAGATTATGATAAATGTATTTGCAAATGTGTATAGATACACAGAGCCAAAGGAAGGGTAAGGGGGAGTGAGGCACTCGTCTCTGAAGAGGTGAAGAAAGTGTGTGTCCTGAAGCATTCGGGAGCCACGTGATATCTTCAGTAATAATGGGGCAGTCTAGTCCCCAAACTCACTTTGGTGCAAGATGAAGATTACTGCTTCCTGCTGCTGCTGCTGCTATGGACCGCACTTGTTGTGATGCTCAGCCACATAAGTTTGACTTTCTGAATATCATGGGATCTATAGTGCAAAGCTAATTTATTGATCATTTCCCATTATTTATGGAAACTGAATGTACCATTATTTATATATAATATATGTCTTCCTTGCTTTTTATATTTAATTTGATGGCTTCTATGTTTTAGGTGCTATGTATTATTATTATTAATAAATATTTTACCCATAGCTCTGGTTTTCAGATCACATCGGTGGCACATTGGTACCCAAAGTTCAAGCTATTCGAATAGCCATGATGTTTCTCCGGATATATCCGCAATTTGGACATTATAGCCTATTCAATGCACTGACAGCAAATGCAGCTGAAACGCTCCCAAAGCAAGTGGTAGCCTCAGTTATATTAGGCTATATTATAATTAATTCTTCTACACTTTCCCATTCAATTCTCCAGCTAAAATGTGGAGAATTGAAACGGCCAAATTTCATATACGTTCCCCAGAATTCAGACCTTGTTTGGGGGGTGATTGGCGCATATTCCGTAGTTGAAAATCTATGGTTTTTATTGCCAAAGTCTCCCTATCTGAATGCTTTCAATGCTTTGGTTCCAAACAGTCGATTCAGACACAAATTTAGGGATAGTGAGTAGCCTCGTTTTTGGCAATTTGTGAAATTTGGCTAAGTGCCCGACCCAAATTAATTTCAAGATCAGTGTATATTGAGTCCCTTAGATGTTAATGATTAACAGTCTCATGGGAATTGTTGTTTGCACCAGATGGTGAGACCAATGCTACCTGTGAACTACAGACCCCGAGATGTCCAGTCAGCCAAAATAATTTTTGTGATGCTTGCTGAGTATCATATGTAGGTTAGTTCTCAGCAGCAGCATACATTGGAAGCTGATAGCATATCTAGGCTCTAAATGAATTTCAGTGGTGACTGTTAGAAAATGGAAGCAGTGGTAATACATTCCATACAGTCCTATGACAGGTGAAGAGACATGTGTACTAGGATCTTACAATGCATGTTGTATTTTGATGTCACTTGCTCACTAAGCCCGAAGGCCGTACCTTCATTTGCAATATTATATAGATATACTTTAGCAACTTTCTTTGTTTTGTTATTTCCAATTACTAATATTTCATTCTACACATGTTAATATTTAACATCATTATTTCTTTGAATATTTGCAAAGGTAGATATTCCAACAATTTAAATTAGAGGATTTTTTTTTTTACATTTCAGTCATTGTGAGAGGTCAAGTGCCCATGTAATAATGTATCTGTATTCCCTTGGCTTCTGGCTTTACATTTCCTTTTTTTCCCCTGATAATTACATCTTTGTACTGTTCCCTCTTGAAATTCTCATCATGTGTTGAATTTGATGTTTAAAATATGTGGTGATGCATTTGTCAAGGCTAGAGTTGAAAAGAAACTTATACATTGAAGCTAGGTTATCCATGTAGCAAGTCAGACTTTACCAGTGGCCATTATATAGGTTCATGAAAAGCATTGCTTGCAAAGAATAGAGAACATCTCATTAATGTTTCATTAAGCAGTTTCATTAAAAAGGAAAAACATTTTTATAAAATGATTTAATACTGTGTATTATTATGTCTTTAAACAATACTTAAATAATTTCATTAAAAAAATGCTTAAGTATGTTTTATTTCTTTGCTTTGATTCCACATGTGGGCATCACATGATTGAGAGCTGGACAACTGCATTGTCTTCTAGGTTAGTTCACATCTAGAAATACCCTATAAGTCTCAGTATCCTTGCTTCCTCATCTTTAGCCCATGGGAATCGACATATGCAAAACTTTAAAAAAAAGGCATTAAAACCCCCAAAACATTAAATAAAAAATATCAATAAGTATGGAACAACAATCCATTTGTACAGCCAGATGTGCAATTTATAGTTCCCTGTCAATTTCAGTCCTACCTTTTTTGCATAGTAGCTGGGATGTATTGTCGTAGCCAAGGACATTCAGTGGGGATTTCCTTTGTGTATATTGATTGGCTGGGACAATACAGAGTGTGTATATTTTTAGTGTGGTAGGGAGTGGCTGTTAGGACCAGGATTATTGGCATCATTCTAGAGAAATTAGGTGACTATGACCCCTTAGTCCCAGTTTACAGTTTTCCTTAGGTTAACTTTATAGAGGGCTGTAACAGACCTCCAATATTTGTTTCTGGTTTCTAGTCTAAGAGATGCTAATAGCCAGGCAAATAAGTCACCCGATTGAAAGGTGCTCACTTTCACTACTGATTTTAACTCTGAGATTGTAATGAAGCTCAAGGTGTATTTTATGCATATATGTGTGTGTGTGTGTGTGTGTGTGTGTGTGTGTGTGTGTGTGTGTGTGTGTGTAAATATCTATAAATCCTATCAATAAAAAGGGAAATTATCTCTATATAGCTTATTTAAGGAAAGTTTAACTTTATTTTATATAGCTACTTAATTCAGTTTTATAGATTTTATTTATGTGTGTATTCATTTAAATCACCTGGCTGTATTCTATGTATCTCCTGTGCAAATATCAACAGACAGAGCTTAAATCCTCCTAATGTTGTTGATTACGTCTTTTAATGAGCCAATAGTTAATGCAATCACATTAGTAAAAATAGAAGAGCTTATGACTAACATGCTTTTTCCAGCATCCTGCACTTTACAGTAGATTGGAAGAGTTTAGTCATTGTCAGTGACCAGCATCAATACCTTCTGCTCCCTGGTATTTGGAGGTGGAACACAATTACTTGCTGATTATTGGCTTATTATTCTCCATCAGTCACATACTCAATCATGACACAAGGATTGCTTAGACTGTGCTTTATATATATTGCTAATTATATTGAATAATATAGATTGTATGTGCTGACAGTGTTATTATTTTATTATTAAGATTATCCGTTTAGTATGATTATTTTTTCCCAATGTATTTATCTAATCCAATGTTATAGTCTTTCTAACCAACTGATAGGTTGAATCCTGCTGCAGAGGACCATAATGCAGTGCTATTCCAGAGGATGCGCTATGCCGTCCTCATGGCTGTGTATTTTAAGACTGCATAGAAAGTCCATATGGGTGAAGGGATTATTATTTAGCATAATTAAAAACTATTAAAAGACAACAAACTACTATTGTATGGGAGGCAAACTAACGCACATATTTTGTGTATATGTTTGCCCATCAGTTTGATCATATACAGAGGAAGTCAGAATCGGTAGTGAAACAAATAAGGCTTATAAAATCTGTCATTTCTTTGGACACTCTGTGACTAACCTGTGGCAATCAACCAACATTACATATTTATAAATTACCTGTCACACAGGTCATGATCCTATGTAGTGGATGGCTTGGGAACCAGAGAGATAACCCAGATGGTATTCACTTGGACCATTTTACACCCTGGGAATGAGCCTCAGAAGTCTATGGCCAAAAACTGATACTGCACCCAGAACTGTCTCAAGGATCCCACACAATATATTGAAAGGAGGTAGGTAACAAGAGAAGAGGTAGGTAGACCAGAACAGAGGGTCGGAGACAACAGGATAATCAAATAAAAAAAGCCATGGTCAGAAATTGAAACTGAACTGCTTGGAACGATTGTGGAGGAAAGATTGTAAACCCTTCTGGATTTACCTGTCTTATTTTAGAGAATCATTCCTAATATTTATTTTGCAAAAGTACTTACCTTTGTTCTGTGCACAAATCAGCTGCACCTATACGATATTATAAGACCTGTAGAAATTACTTACCCTGCTTCTGCGCATTTACCATTTGCATAAGTACTTACCTTTGTTCTGTGCACAAATCAGCTGCACCTATACGACATTATAAGACCTGTAGAAATTACTTACCCTGCTTCTGCGCATTTACCATTTGCATAAGTACTTACCTTGCTTCAGATATTTGTATTTACAATGATCTATTCCTCAGTTTTTCATCTGTTGTTTCATTCAAATAGTCAGAAACAAAGACTTAAGTCCTTAAAACGAACTGGAAGATGGCAGCTGATCCCCTTTGAAAATTCTCCATAGCAGACAGACTCAACTGCCTACCAGATAGGCTGCCTGATTCCTAGGTACAAAAGTACATGCCAGTTTATCTTCAAACAAGGGGCACTACATTCTTCACTTGTGCTTCTGCATCATAGCTCAAATGAAAAAAAAAGTGTAGTTGTCCTTTAAGAATAGTGTGTTGTTAGCAATCCATTTTTCAACCACTGAGAACTGTTCATGTAGTAGCGCTTCAAGATGTGATAGAGTTGGCGTGCTCATGCTTAACTCTATCAGAGGGCATTGCCATATCTAGGAAAACAGCTCATTAAGTTCACCTCATTACATGCCACTTTGGGTTTGGATATCACTGCCTACATTTAAGTAGGGTTGCCACCCAATAGTTTGCTTGCTTGAGGTCAATGTTAGGTTTATGGAGGCAATATCATGGCAGAAAAGGCTGCAACCCTACGGTTACGAAGACATTAAATTTGGAGTTATATGAAAAAAAGCCAGATTTTAATTAGAAAGTTTGGACCCCTAGTACTGTATACACTGTTGCAAGGACAGATATTTTAGATAGAATTGAGACTAAGTTAGTAGCTTGTACTATCTCTATATCACTACTTATGTGGACACAAGTCTAGTCATTTTATATTGTATGACCAGAAGACAGAGATTCAGTCATTGGGGAATGGTACCTGAATGTGAAGGCTGTTTGGGAACTTGATAGAGACCTTGATGCAGACACAATCAATATAATAAAGATCAATACACTGTGGGTACAAACCTGGTTTGTACAGCAAAGATATTCCAGTAGTAATATGATGTAACACAGGAACACATAAAAGTTTGTAATCCAGCAGGAAGGTGATAAGCTATATAAGCATAACACAGCAATTGTAATCCAGCAGGTAGATGGTTAAAGCATATAAGCACAAACAGTAACTGTAATCCAGCAGGTAGATGGTTAAAGCATATAAGCACAAACAGTACTGTAATCCAGCAGGTAGATGGTTAAAGCATATAAGCACAAACAGTAACTGTAATCCAGCAGGTAGATGGTTAAAGCATATAAGCACAAACAGTACTGTAATCCAGCAGGTAGATGGTTAAAGCATATAAGCATAAACAGCACTGTAATCCAGCAGGTAGATGGTTAATAGGCAGGCATATAGAATGGTCAAAGTACAAACCGGGTTCATTGGGGCAAGGGCAGACAGAGTGGAAATAGGAAAGTCCAGGATCAAGGGCACAGGCAGGCAGAGTGGTCAGAATACAGTCCAGGGTCGAGATAAATCAATAAAGCAAAAATGAGATATACGCTAGGCAAGGAACACTTGAATCACCAAGCAAGGAGTGCAACGTGATTCTCCCTTTTGAATGTTCCCGCTCCTGATGTGCACGCGACGGGCGTGACGTCATCGGGGACGCGCCTCCGTTCTCATTGGCAGCAGTGTGCGCACTACCGGAGCGGGATTCCAGGTAAGTAAAATGGGGTATTCGGAGGATCTACTTTGTGGTAGATCCTGACACTGAAAGACATGAACTCACGGTATGGTTTTCAAACTACCCTATATAAATTACTTATACACAATGGGTGGAGGAGAATAAAGAGCTCAGGGCCGTCTTTAATAGTGATAGGACCCTGGGCAAGCATTTGTTTGGGCCCCCTGGACCCTGCCCCCTCCCCTGCATGCGATCACTCCATCCATAGCAAAAAAAAACATAAAAATAAGCACACACAAAATTGGACTTTTCTTGCAGTGAGTATTTTTATTGCATTGTATAAAATGTGTATATTACGTGTATAATTGCAGTGTATAAACTGTATATTTGGATAAAAAATGTGTATATATGGCTGCAATATGTATACCATCTTACTATGCAACACTGCACTACAAATACTCATTACCTAAATGACAAAAATATACACAGATATTAGAGAGCACTTACATATGTTCATATATATTTATAAATATCTATACACATCTCACTCTCTCTCACTAGTTGCATTTATACTTATATGGACTTCTTAATATTATATTCAACTATTTTCATATGTAATAAAAATGTTATTGAAGAGTTGCATTTCTTGTTTTTATTCCCTTTTTCTGCACCCACTTTGCACCTAAAGGACTTAACACAGCCCCATAGAGTAGCCACAGCACTTGTCATGCACCTATATTGCACCCACAGCACTTGTCATGCACCTATATTGCACCAACAGCACTTGTCATGCACCTATATTGCACCAACAGCACATGGCTTGCACTCATATTGAACCCACACAACAGTGTAAATTTGCCCCACAGAACATGCCACAGTTTCACTTTGTTCCACTGAACTGCCCATGCAGAAAAAAGCCACATTTCCCCATAGTACATGTTATTTTCCCCCAGAGAACATGCCACAGTCACTTTGTCATTGCATATGCAACAGACAGTTTGCCTGTTAAAATATGACACCGTTTGTCCATTAAATATGCCACAGTCAATGTGCCCATCAATATGCCAGTATTATTGTGCCATTCAGATACCAGTAATATTGTACTATTACGATGCCCCAGCCAATTTGCCCATTAAGATACCAGTATTATTGTACCATTAAGATGCCATAATTGTTGTGCCATTAAGATGTCAGTAATATTGTGCCATTCAGATTACATTAATATTGTGCCAGTCAGATGCCAGTAATATTGTGCCAGTAAGATGCCAGTAATATTGTGCCATTCAGATGCCTGTAATATTGTGCCATTCAGAGCCCAGTAATACTGTGCCAGTCAGAGCCCAGTAATATTGTGCCATTCAGAGCCCAGTAATATTATACCATTCAGATACCAGGAATTATTGTGCTAGTCAGAGCTTAGGAATATTGTGCCAGTCAGAGCCCAGTATTATTGTGCCAGTCAGAGCCCAGGAATATTGTGCCAGTCAGATACCAGGAATATTATGCCAGTCAGAGCCCAGGAATATTGTGCCAGTCAGAGACCAGGAATATTGTGCCACTCAGAGCCCAGTAATATTGTGCCAGTCAGAGCCCAGGAATATTGTGCCAGTCACAGCCCAGTAATATTGTGCCAGTCAGAGCCCAGGAATATTGTGCCAGTCAGATACGAGTAATATTATGCCAGTCAGAGCCCAGGAATATTGTGCTAGTAAGAGCCCAGGAATATTGTGCCAGTCAGAGCCCAGGAATATTGTGCCACTCAGAGCCCAGTAAAAGTGTGCCAGTCAGAGCCCAGGAAAATTGTGCCACTCAGAGCCCAGTAATATTGTGCCAGTCAGATACCAGGAATATTGTGCCAGTCAGATACCAGTAATATTATGCCAGTCAGAGCCCAGTAATATTGTGCCAATCAGAGCCCAGTAATATTGTGCCAGTCAGAGCCCAGTAATATGGTACCAGTCAGAGCCCAGTAATATTGTGCCAATCAGAGCCCAGTAATAGTGTGCCAGTCAGAGCCCAGTAATATTGTGCCAGTCAGAGCCCAGTAATATTGTACCAGTCAGAGCCCAGTAATATTGTGCCAATCAGAGCCCAGTAATATTGTACCAGTCAGAGCCCAGTAATATTGTGCCAATCAGAGCCCAGTAATAGTGTGCCACTCAGATGCCAGTAATATTGTGCCAGTCAGATACCAGGAATATTGTGCAAGTAAGATGCCAGGAATATTGTGCCATTCAGATGCCTGTAATATTGTGCCATTCAGAGCCCAGTAATACTGTGCCAGTCAGAGCCCAGTAATGTTGTGCCATTCAGAGCCCAGTAATATTATACCATTCAGATACCAGGAATTATTGTGCCAGTCAGAGCCCAGGAATATTGTGCCAGTCAGAGCCCAATATTATTGTGCCAGTCAGAGCCCAGGAATATTGTGCCAGTCAGATACCAGGAATATTGTGCCAGTCAGAACCCAGGAATATTGTGCCAGTCAGAGCCCAGTAATATTGTACCAGTCAGAGCCCAGTAATATTGTGCCAATCAGAGCCCAGTAATAGTGTGCCAGTCAGAGCCCAGTAATATTGTGCCAGTCAGAGCCCAGTAATATTGTACCAGTCAGAGCCCAGTAATATTGTGCCAATCAGAGCCCAGTAATATTGTACCAGTCAGAGCCCAGTAATATTGTGCCAATCAGAGCCCAGTAATAGTGTGCCACTCAGATGCCAGTAATATTGTGCCAGTCAGATACCAGGAATATTGTGCAAGTAAGATGCCAGGAATATTGTGCCATTCAGATGCCTGTAATATTGTGCCATTCAGAGCCCAGTAATACTGTGCCAGTCAGAGCCCAGTAATGTGCCATTCAGAGCCCAGTAATATTATACCATTCAGATACCAGGAATTATTGTGCCAGTCAGAGCCCAGGAATATTGTGCCAGTCAGAGCCCAATATTATTGTGCCAGTCAGAGCCCAGGAATATTGTGCCAGTCAGATACCAGGAATATTGTGCCAGTCAGAACCCAGGAATATTGTGCCAGTCAGAGCCCAGTAATATTGTACCAGTCAGAGCCCAGTAATTTTGTGCCAATCAGAGCCCAGTAATAGTGTGCCAGTCAGAGCCCAGTAATATTGTGCCAGTCAGAGCCCAGTAATATTGTACCAGTCAGAGCCCAGTAATATTGTACCAGTCAGAGCCCAGTAATAGTGTGCCAATCAGAGCCCAATAATATTGTGCCAGTCAGATGCCTTTAATTCCCCCAACCCCCCAGTACTTACCGAATGCTTCTTCTCCGTGTTCTCGGCTGGACGTCTCCTCCGTGCAGTCTTCCCTCCTGTGTCAGTTTTTTTTTTTTTTTCGGTCGCCGCATCCAGCGGACAGGAGTAACTGGGCCCAGGGCAGCTGCCCCATTTGCCCCGCGTTAAATTAGGCCCTGAAAGAGCTATATGCTGAGAAATCAGTGCAAATAAAACTCTTTACTCATGGCTGTAAACAGAGACCCTTTATTTTGTGAACCTAGCAAAACGGTGTTAAGTTTTCTGTTTTACATATATGCTATTTTGGGCAGCTGGCCAAGCCAGGTCTGAGTACTAAAAAAGACTTTGTAGAATAACTGAATGTTAAATTGATGTAGCTACATCTGTGTTTCTTAAACAAGTAAATGCAAATATGGCCTAGACCACATGCAAGCTAAATGCACTGCTCAAATTCTCTATCTTATATCAAGAAATAAGGTACTTTGTGGATTTGGGACACCCAATCTCCAACACCATATCAGTAAAAAAATAAATGCCAGCAGTATACGTGGTTATAGAAATCTGCTCATGGAGTTCTCGGTATTGACCTGCACTATAAAGTGTTCATCCTGACAAACAGAAGTGTTCTGATTTACTTATGTTCTCTTTGTTAACCCAAAGATTCACTATTATGCTGTTGACTTGTTATTCTTATACAGTTTGTTTTGGGAAAGTAATAATCCATTGACATGTAAATCAGGCTATAATAGTGGGGTTACAAACAGTAGCTCAATTGGCATAATGGACCACTATGGACCATCACCCTCCCTGCAATGAAGGGCAGAAGACAACAGTTTTACTTTTTTAGGTTCATAATATTAAAAAAGCCAGAAAAATAGTGTTAAAGGTTTCTAATCTTTGCACAAATTTGCTGATTTATGTACTACTAATATATTTAAGAGAAAAAAACATTAAACAGTTGTCAAAATTGCTTCAAGGGCAGAGGATTCCATAATGTTTGACATTCCCTTTGGCATCCATTTTGTATTAAAAAATTGTGTATATCATTTCATGACATTAAAGGAGACGAGGGATACACTTAAGATCCAAGGGGAAGAGCTTGAGGAAACTGCGGTAGGGTTGTGAGGTTGATGGCGTTTCTTTAGAATTTACACAAGCTGCAAAACTGTCAGGCAACTATCCCCCAGAGCCCAATAAAATACAAATTAACACACACAAAAAAAGGTGACAGTGCGCTAAAGTGCTATCAAAGTGACAAGTACGGCTGGATATGTGTCCAGAGTATGCATATAACCAGTTTGGCTAGCAGGTGTCCACAAAGGTCTCAACCCCAATGAGTGTTGCCTAGTTTACGCCTTTCACCCACTCAACGGGCTTCTCCAGAACTCGGCAGCACTCATGGGGTATGAGGCCACTTAAATACGTTCAGAAATCAAAATGAAAGTATCTTCATCTGTTGTAGCGTCACTCCGTCGCATCATTTATGGTGCGACGTTGTAGTCCCGATTCCTCTATCCACAAACAAAACTCTATGGTTACTCTCTCTCCGAAATGTTCTTTGTGATATCACTCGTGCATTTGTATTTCTTTCGGCATCTACCTTTCGTATTTCAATATGACAGTGCTCCTTTTTAAAGATTTTGGTTTTCAATAGCCGATTTTAACATAAAGTAATACGAATGTCCCTCATTCAGATAGGTATTTTCGGCATTTGTAGTAAGTGTGGAGATATAAAATAGTACATATAACATTTTTAAAGGTGCAATAAACACATAATATTTTTAAAACTGTGCATGTTTTGGGAAATCCCTGTGAACTTTTAATAATTCATTTTAATAGATTTTATTTGAAAAATATATAAAAAAATATATAGATTAAAAAATAAGACTCCAAACTTGCACTAAGTTTCATATAAAAGTAAAACGATCAAAGTCAGCATTCAGGCCAGTAGGTAGTAAAGTGTTAATTTTAAAAACCCATTCCATTTCTACCTATCTATTCCTATCTTTTTTACATTATCGCCACCTCTCTAGTATTTTTTAACTCTGGTTATTGGCCAGAATTTTAAACATTTTGGGTTTTGCTGGTGACATTCCAAAAAATGGTGTGGCAGGGAATATTGTGTATTCCCTTTTATTTTATTATAAAGATATAAAAAAACATACATAACATGAATATAGTGCATCACAATTATCGACAAGACAAAGACTAAACAATGACTCATAAATATTACCAACTTTCCCTCTTTCTTCTTCCACCCTTCCTCCTCTTTACTTTCCTATTCCCATTGCCATACACATATAAGACACTCATATACATACTAATCTACTGCTATAAATTCTCAATATGCCTTATCGTATTATGAATATTCTTACGAATACAAACAACATTTACAAAATTACACTGTGGAGACGATTTCCAATATTCTATGTTACTGCTTGATTCTCTTGACAGTTGTAGCCTCGACTACCAGGCTGTATCTTTACCATAAAATAGAGACACATGGCACAGATGTAGTGGGTAGAAAAGGCCACAGCCATTTTATTTATAACATATGTCATTGCCTCCAACCTTAACATCACACATGGTAATAAATACATATAAATATACAAATTAGGCAATGACAAACCCACATATTCACACATATGTCATAAATGACATGAACCTCAAAATTAACATAATTGACCATTAACTTTATTAACATAGTTAACATAACAAGGAACATGTCCCACACCAACTTGCTCCCCAGGGGTCCACCGTCCATTGAATCCACTGCCAGACAGACCTTCTACCCAGCCCACCAACAGGCTAAGAGCTCCAACTTAGCTCCGAACCTCTCCCGTAATCCATTTGAACTATGGCTGACTCCCGATATTCCAGCCATAGACCCCCCTAAGGAGCAAGTTACCGCCAAAGCCCTTCTGAGAAATCTCTTGCGTACCTCCATTGGTCTCTTGGTACCATTTCTGACCATAAAATTTTAACCCTGGGAACCCGTGATAGAATGTGGGTAACATCCTTCTGCATGATCTGGACCAACTCCCTCTGTGACACCAACCCTAAATAGTTCCCCCCGGCGTGTATCACTATAACATTAGGCAGCACCCCTCGGTCAATGAAGCGCAGCAGCATGGGTAAGACCCCCGCCCAATGCATACCCCGGGCCCCAAACCACTTCACCTGAAGTAATTCGGCAGGAGAGCCCTGCCGTAGGCCCGATGGCCTAACTGCGGCCCTCCGTCTAGCCCAGAACACGTAAGAGTGGCCAATTATCCACACCACCTAGACGGACCCTACAAACAGAAGGAAGGGAGAGGAAAAGGAGAGGGAAAGGAACTAACATGTTGCTCACATCACCCGACTTTTTACAGCATCCGATGAGGCCTCACATAAGTTCTAAACCTGTTAGATTCCCACCTGCAATGCGCTTAACCACATCGTCACCTAAACCTAACCGCGCCGCCTCCGTGGCCGCCCCTATCCGAAAGGAGTGAGTGCCATACTCCTTTTCCGGCAAACCCAACTTACTCAACCCCAACCTGAACACCCTCAGAAATTGGAACCTGGAAAGTGACCTTCCACTCCTGTGTAGGCCTAACCAACAAGTATCCCTGCAGGCATGCCACCGGGCAGGCAACACTGCCCGGTACCCCATATAATACCACTCGGGTCCCTCTTCCCGATTGATCTGTTTTGGATGAGCGTAATAACACTATTACTTGATCTGCTGTGCAGGAAACATCACAAAACCGAAGGCCCCCTGCCACTTAACGCGAGCTGCTGACCAGCTCAGATATCCTAAAGGCCCCGAAGAAAGCCAATGAAAAGGCAGCCCTGAAAAGCAATGATTCAAACTCCGAGGAGCAAACATCACCTAGGACTCCTATCACCCCACATAAGACTCCCATGGATACTGGCCGACGGTGATCCTGAACCGCCTTGCCCCTCTTTAAGCCCTTCATGGCCTGATGGATCACAAAGTGTTTCGTGATATCCTCTTGCCCCCTTAATTTGAACATAAACGCTAGTGCAGCCAGCTTTGCACTCAGCTGAGCAGGGGAAGTCCCTCGCGACGCTAACCGGAATAAAAACCAAAATAATATGTCTAACTGATTTTCCTCCAACGCATCCCTCCCTGCCCAAACAGCCTAATCATCCCACTCCTGCCATACCCTATTATAAGCCGTCCACGTAGCAGGGGCCAATGATGACTTCACCCATCCCTGCAACACTTGGTCCCGAGCTTCCACATTACCTCCGGGCATAGGTAACCCTCGGCCTCTGCCCCAGGCGCCGCCTGCCTGAATCTGTCCCACTGTAAGCGAGAAAGAGAGTCCGCAATGACATTCTGGTAACCCGGAACATGTTTTGCCCTAAATGACACATTAAGCTCCATGCACAGCAATACGAAGTACCTCAGAAGCTTGACCACGGCAGGTGAAGATGCAGAGATCTTATTAACAGAATATACCACAGCCAGGTTGTCTGAATAGAAGACAACTCGCCTATCCCTCATGGACCATCCCCACAGGGAAAGTGCCACCACCAACGGAAATAGTTCCAGGAAGGCCAGGTTGCGCATTAAGGGTGACGACTTCCACTCCTCCGGCCATGCAGCCGCACTCCACTTACCCCCATAGTATGCCCCAAAGCCCACACTCCCGGAAGCATCCGTATAAAGCTCCAAGGCCGGTGTAGAGACCGTCGGCTTTTGGAAAAAAGCCCGGCCGTTGAATTTTTCCAGGAAAACTCTCCATAGTAACAGGTCAGCTCTCATGGCCTTTGATATTCTTAGAAAGTGATGTCCCTCTCGTATTTCTACTGTCGCTCGCGACAGCGACCTCAGGAACACTCGGCCAGCCGGTATAATTCGACATGCAAAATTAAGCCTCCCAATCACAGACTAAATCTGCCTGAGCGTGACCTTCTTTGCCTGTAACACCTCGGCTAGCACCCGCCTCAAGATGACAAGCTTATCATCAGGTAACCGACATATCCCTTTAACTGTGTCGATTTCCAAGCCCAAGAAACTAAGCCGGGTGGTTGGGCCTTCCGTCTTCTCTGCATCTAAGGGGACACCAAAGGATTTTGCAACTAATTGCATAGTCCTCAGTATATGGGTGCAATCTGACGAAGCCTCCGGCCCCACGCATAGGAAGTCGTCTAAGTAGTGTACTAATGTTCCAACTCCCGATTCCTGCTTAACCACCCATTCCAGAAAAGTGCTGAACTTCTCGAAGTAGGCGCAGGATATAGAGCAACCCATTGGTAAGCACAAGTCCACAAAAAACCTATCCTGGAACCAGCACCCCAGCAAATGATGGCATTCAGGGTGCACTGGCAAAAGTCGGAATGCCGCCTCTATGTCCACCTTGGCAAACATAACCCCAGGGCCCGCAGATCTAACCACGTCAATTGCCCTATCGAATCACGTATAGGATACCGAACACAGTTCACGGTCTATGTCATACACCGACAAGCCTTTCGGGTATGACAGGTGATGTATCAACCGAAATTTACCTGTCTCCTTCTTGGGAACCACCCCCAAAGGGGAGACACGTAAATTAGGCAGTGGAGGGTCCACGAAGGGGCCCGCCATCCTCCCTAAGTTCACCTCTTTCATCAACTTTTCCCCTACAACCTCTGGAAAGGATTGTACCGACTTAAGATTTCATCTTGACACTACCGCACCTTTGGGCACGAAAGGAATACGAAACCCTTTGTCAAACCCCTCATCCAGGAACCACACGTCTTCTTGCTTACCGTAGCGTTTTAGCAACGGCAGCATCGGGCTTCTGCTCACTGGAGAGTTCCCCTTTTGCCCCCAATGCCCCGGTTGCTCCTCTAGACTTTCCTTTCTTGAAACACTTTGAGCAGCTATGGCTACCCCCACATTCGGTGCACTCATGCCGGAAACGGCATGAACTGCCCCATTTGCACTGACTGTCGTTAAACAGCCAGCAGCAACCCTTTTTTCCAGAGGCCGGTGAAGAACTTGATGTTCCCGCACCGGCCCCTCCCTGAAAGGACGCTGATTTTTGCGCCAACATAAGTTTAAGTCAAAGTGTGATGTCCATTTGATCCCACCTCATCGTGGGATTGGCAGCCAGGCGCTGACGAAACTGTTCGTCATACCGCCACCACGCCATTCCTCCATACACCCTGTATGCATCCCAAATCCCGTCCAAGTATGAGAACAGCGCTGAACACTTCTCCGGCGCCCTCTGACCCACCACACTACCTAGTATACAGAAGGCCCTCAACCAATTCCCAAAGGTCTTGGGAAGCTTCCTGTATCTCTTTTTTCTCTCTTCCTCTTCCTTCTTTGCCCTGTCCTCTTTTTTCACATCCTCCTTCAAGTCGACCGACTCCTCCAGAGGAAGCAAAGAAAACAACTCCAAATATTCACCCTTCCAAATTTTTTCTTTCGTCTCTATTTTTAAATGCGCCCCCAAGGGGCCCGAATATGACAGATATGAATTATAAACGGCCGCATCTGGTATCCCTTCACGCAATTCCTCACCACCGTCCTTTCTTGATGCCTCCTCAACCACCTCTGTTGTTCCCGCGACCTCCCCCATGTCATCTTTTACCATCACGCCTTTTCCACTCCCTGCGCTAGATGCAACCCACGCTGCTGCAGCCGACGGCGGCTCTGCTCCTTTCTTACCTTCTGACCAAGAATTTAAAAAGGCCTGTAACCCGGCCATCAAGCTACCATCCCCCATGGCCCCGTCGAGGCCCTTGTGTGTTGTGTGTAAAATAATAGCACCCTCACCGGTAGTTCCACCAGCCGTCCCAGACTTCGGATCCGAACTCCCCGATGCATCCTTTTCGGGAACCGCTCCACCGGCTGTAGCCCCGCTCGATCCTTGGGCAGCTTGATACCTATCGTCCTCTCCGATTCTCCTGGAATGGGAAACAACTTTGGGGAGTGCTGCTGCAGAATTTGCCACTCTATCCCTTTCGTTGCCTCGCTGCCTTGAACGCTCCCCTTGGTGGCCCCTAGCAATTCCACTCCTGGTATGCCTATCCCTGGAACGGTATCTAAAATTACTCGGATGGGCGGCCGAAGAAGAATGAGGGGCCCTATATCTCCTGTTGCTCTCCCTGGAGGATGAGCCTGAAGGACTGATGCTGCGAGAACGGGGGATCCTACTGCGATGTGAATGCCCGCTGCCATGGCCTCTAGCGAACCTGGCCGGAGACCTACCCCTCTCTGCGCTGCTACCGCTGCCAGACTCCCTACCTGTCGGGCCGTGGCGCCAACTAACCCTACCCGGGCTGATCCTGCTTGAATAACTAGCGCCACCCCTGGGAGACCTGCCCCTATCCCCCTCCCGTCTGCTGCTCCTAATGCTCGACTCATGTCTCAGTGAATTTCCCTTATGGCGCCTCTGGGCCCTGACCCCTGGTGAAACCCCCATGCTCCTCTGGGTCAAGGTGGTGTCCCTAGTCACTTGCCTTTTGGTTCCCATTCCCGACATCCCGGTCCTCCTGGATCCTGGAGCCGTACGCCCACGGTCCTGACCTGGACTTGCTGCAGACGCCCGTGCTCCTGCGTAACCTTCCGGTCTGGCATCCTCAACCTCGCCGGCCCGTACGGTGGGCCCCATCTCAACTTCCCTCCTAGCCTCCTGGCCAGCTTCAGCAGCCTCGGCCCCGTCACTGCTCCAGCCTGCGTCCGATAGACCTCCATCCAATCTTCTGCCCGGGGCTTGGTCCCATGAGGCCAGGCCCTTCTCCAGCGCCGTCCTGCATTCCTGTAACATCCCCATCCATTAGCAAGCCACAACTCCAGAAGGCCTATACCCAGCATCCCTCACGGCCATCCCGTCTGCACCCTCCTGGGCCCGTCTGCGAAATCCCCTCTCCTGGCACATACTGCTGCATCTCCCCGGCACCATCCTCTTCCCCCTGGGCCAAGAACTGTCCTTCCTGCCGTCAGGGCCTATCCCGCTTCCCACTCTGGGCCTACCTCGGTCTGCATCGTTGCCCCACGTGGCCGTGTCCTTACCCGATCCCCGTCGTCCACCGCTACCTCTGTGTGGCCTCCCTGTCCCTCCACGTGGTCCACTCCACCACCTGACCGGGCCCTGGTCACCTGATCGAGGCACGCCGGCCTCCGTTGATCCACCGCGCCGCTCCTTCCACTTCCGGTAGGCCTCGATCCTCCGGTCCTCTTCAGGCCTGGGGCTTGGTCCCATGCGGCCTCCGATGCCGCGCTGGGACCCTTTCCTCTCCATCGGGCCGCTGCTCCTGTCCCGCTTCCGGAGGCCTTCTCCCGGTCCGCCAGTCGGCCACGTGGTGCTCCTCCCGAGGTCCCATCATCCGCAGCCATCTATCCTCGCGCCTCCTCACCGGGCGTGCAGCAGGATCAGGTACTGGAACCAGATGTCCAAGTTGTTCTCTCGCCCATCCAGGTCCTTTCTTCCTTGCAGCTTCGCAGATCCCAGCCAGGAGCCTTTCCAGCGACGAATCCATCCTGAAACAGAAGAAGGGAGAAAGCAGGGAGACAGAAGCAAGCAGAAAACCCATAATAGGGTCTAAGGGTGAGCAAACATTAATCAGTGATAGTATGAGGATGATATTAAGAGAGGAAGATAAAGAGATGGCTTTCCCTTCACATTTGTTTTTAGGATTTTTACTCCTGCTCACCATTTTCCCCAGATATCGTAGTATTTCCCTAGGCTAATTCTATTCGTAAAGTAGCCTTTTTCCATTGCTTTTTGTAGCTCTATCTGATTCTTTATGTGGGTCTAATGGATTTTCCCTGTTTTTCTCCAATTTCTTGTCACCACTAGCTTTGTGGCTAGTAGTATATGTAGTATCAGAGGTAAATCTTTACTCTCTATTACATCTAAGTCTTGATGTATTAGTGCTCTTTGTGGAGAAGGTGTTATCTCTTTAACAACAATTCTGGATATTTCTTTAAAGGTTACATCCCAGCAGGGCTTTATCTCACAGCAGTCCCCAAATATATGTCTCATCGTACCCCTGCCTTGATTACATCTCCACCATTTATCGTCATTATTTGGGTTCATTCTATTTCGTTGGGTAGGTGTCAAATACCATCTATTACATAGCTTAAAAAATAGTTCTTGTAAGTTTAGGCAATGGATGTGTTTTCTTATCTCATTCCACCCCTTCTGCCACGTTTCTGCGTTTTCTTTCATACTGCATTGCATATTTAGTTCTCTCTCCCACCGTCCCCAAGCTGTTGGTATTACATAAGGTTTTAGCTGTTTTATTACTTCCAGGCATAAACTCAGGGCCCTTTTCTTTGGTGCTCTATTAAACAAAGTTGTAATCCTGTGGTTTCCCGTCTCCTTCCCGGGTTCATAAGAATAGGGACTCTATTTCGGTTTATAGAAAGCCAATAGCATTACATGTATTCCATAAACCGAAAGTCTATAAACCGAAAGACATTCGGTTTCTAGACTTTCGGTTTATGGAATACATGTAATGCTATTGCTATTGTATAAACCGAAATAGAGTCCCTATTCTTATGAATGGGGACTCTATTTCAGTTTATAGAAAGCCCATAGCATTACATACAATGTAATCGCCGAACCCCGAACTCCAACCCGAACATACAGTGAAATGTCCGTGTTCGGGTCCGGGGTCCAAAAACCGTAATGTTCGGTACGAACCTGAACAGTGCGGTTTGGGTTCGCTCAACACTACTAGAGATGTATCTTTCCATTTTAAGTTGTACAACTTGTGGCAACTCGTTTATTTGCTTCCAGTTAAGTGCTATTATGATTTTACTTGCTATCAGGCAGTGTGAGTCGAAACATTCAACTTTCCAGTTCACTTTTGGGTGATTCAGATGGAGCAAAAAGATTTCTGGTGTCATTTTAAATCACAGAGTTTACTTAGATTTCCAATTTTTTCACAGCCCCACCATATATATGAGTAGGAATTGTAATGCTATAGTAATGCTATAGTAAAAGCTACGTCTTAATTGTAATCTGGTCCAGCCTCGCTAAAAGTTATTCAGTTTCAACCCCGTTGGTTCACATTTATTTTTGAATTTCTAATTATCAACCTTAACAAAAAAAGCAATCTAAAAATATCAAACATAATTTTAAGTACAATGTAAAATATGAATACAATTCATACTTAGGAATTAACATTACCAATATGTATATCAATATATAAAAATTCAATGACACAGATTCAATTTTTTTTAAACTCCTAGAAAAGCGGTAAAGTCTTAACCTCTCATTTAAAGATAGAATTGATGCAATTAAAATTACATTTCTTGAATAACCAAAGCACATTTTCAAACTTTGGTTCAAAATCTGATTTTGCAAAAAATGAATGACACTAGAACGTAAATTGTCACCCTTTCAACGCTTAGACCTGTAAAGTTCTTACTGATAAAGGCTTTTATAAAATTGAGATTGTTTTATTGCAAACAATTCCATCGTAACATTTTTACAAATTTGTAACACAACTAGATGGTAGAAATTACATTACAGAGGAAATATATAATAATTTATCCAGATATTTAGGACATCTTATTAACGATAAGTACACACATTTTGAAAGAAATATAAACTATTTCAACTACAGACTCAGAGATGTGTCATACTTATTTAAACTGTTTAATATAAACAATAAATAACTTTTGTGCAGGTATAAATGGCATGAAGAGGTTAACGTATAGATGATGAAAATTGGCAAGAATTATTAAAAGAGACAGCAAAGTGTTCTGTGTCAGTCAACTTCAATGAACAAGTATAGATACTACACAGAACACAAAGATGTATGCTGTTGCCAATGAAAATAGCTTTATATGATGTGTAGAAAGAGGAGACAACAGCCATATATGTTGGAAATGCCCCCAAATAAAAATAATATCATCATTAATGCTATTATACCAATCTCAGACTTTAACACCTTGGAATGCTCTACTCAATCTGAAAATGAATACCCAAACAAAAAATTGAAATATAAAAATTAGATCATTATGTATGGGTGTAAGAAGATATACAGCCAGCAGATGGAATAAAGTAGACCTGTCCTGGTAGGATGTGATTACAAGAATAAATAAAATCTGTATAAACTAATGGCCATTGAGTATTGTGAATGACATATATTATCTATAGTATCTGCCAATACTAATTAACTAGTGTTGTCCATGTTTTTGGAGGACTTGGTACCATGTAGAATCTTAGTATACAGGCCAGAGAATTTGGTATAATACAACAGAATCAATCAGCTTTTAAAAACGTATAAGGGGAAAACAAAAAGCCCCATGGGTCTCTGAGGTGCTTTTTTCATGTGACACCACAAAAAAAACTTACAATAATATGTATTTGGTTCCAGTTGGTGTATAAAATATAAAACACATGTTTGTAATAATTACTGTATGTTGAATTGTGAAAAGAAATAACAAATAAACCATAAAAAAAAAAATCAGATTTTACCTGACATACTTTTTTCCCATGCCTCAATCGTTGGTCGGTGTTTACCTCAGCTTTTACAGAAATGTGCATTTAGATATCTGAAGTGACAACCATCGTTCTAAGATGTCATTTCATACATATTTTCTCATGACTGGATTTGAAATCCATAGGGAGAATGAACTGGTACAGGAGTAAGGAAACACAGATTTTTCAGTTGTTGTGATGTGGGAATGCTATAAAAATCTATTTACTGCTTTCTGTAGAGGTTGATTGCATTGCAGTGACCTAAGAAGGGAAGTGACACTTAACAATATTCAAGTTGTTCAAGTGATTATTGTTAGGTTTGCAGTGCTTGTTCAGTCACAATATCTTGATTTAAACTGCAAATACCCACTTTCCAAACAAGAACAAATTAGGAAAAGAATGTCCTACTCACCCTTATGATGTTAGTATATGATAACGTGATACGTATGGTTTCTTTAATCAGGACCCCATTTTTTTCAATATGCTTTTAATCTGTGTTCCCAGAATTTGAAAACCTTGGTTGGTGACTTGGAGGGAATAATAACCAGGTTATTCTTTTTTAATTTTTAATTTTTCCAAAGTAAAGCTTTGGGCAAGATCATTAGAATGTCTATAAAACAGCACTGACAGAAATAATGGGGAGAACTGCAATAAGAACAAACATAGAAAAAATATTTATTATGAAGTGTGACATAAAACTGGACTGTGGTCCCATCAATGATCCACAGCTAACCAAAAATTAATAAATAATAAACAATATTTCCTATAGTACAAAAAACATACAAATCACCCAAATCTTCCTGCAGGTCAATACTATCAAAAATGAACTCAATGGGATGTGTTGCTCAACCCCAAACCTGAAAGAATTATAAGGTTAGTATGGCCCAAACAGCCCAAATATAAAGCAAAATGCTAAGAAAAAGAAGATAAGTATGCATGCAAAACACTCAGCGCTCGCTAGGGGTGGGCTACTGGGGCTATAGCCCTGAGTCCCCACTTCATAGCCCCTAATGGAGACTCTGGTATAGGGAGCTCTATCCCTAGCCTCTTCTCCTCGAGGTGCGGCCCACACGCAAGTGCTTGCGGTGACCACACCTCCTGGCCATACAGAGCACGGCGCATCGGGTGCAAGTTCCACCTCTTCGTGCTGTGAGATCTGCTCGCCGGATGTCAGGTGACATCCGGCAGAAGATCCTGAAGACACCACCAAAAACGGTCTCCTCCCAAAAACAGAAGGTAAGTTAAAAAAAAAATAGAAGAAATGAGTGACTGTGTGTGGGTGTCTCAATGTGTGTAAGTGTGTGTCTGGGTGTCTCAGTGTGTGTCTCAATGTGTGTAAGTGTGTGTCTGGGTGTCTCAATATGTGAAAGTGTGTGTCTCAATGTGTATGTCTGGGTGTATCAATGTGTGTGTCAGGATGTCTAGGTGTGTGTGTCGGTGTTTGCGTAAGTGTATGTGTGTGTGTGTAAGGGTGTTTGCGTAAGTGTGTGTGTGTGTAAGGGTTTTTTGCGTAAGTGTATGTGTGTGAGTTTGTCTCGGTGTCTGTGTGTGAGAAAGAGAGAGAGACGGTGTGTGAGAAAAAGAGAGATAGACGGTGTGTGTGAGAAAGAGAGAGAAAGACGGCGTGTGTGAGAAAGAGAGATGGTGTGTGTGAGAAAGAGAGACGCCGTGTGTGAGAAAGAGAGACAGAGCGAGAGAGATGGCGTGTGTGAGAACGAGAGACAGAGAGAGAGAGACGGCGTGTGTGAGAAATAGAGACAGAGAGAGAGAGACAGCGTGTGTGAGAAAGAGAGAGAGAGAAATGGCATATGTGAGAAAGAGAGACAGAGAGAGAGGCGGCGTGTGTGAGAAAGAGAGACAGAGAGAGAGATGGCTTGTGTGAGAAAGAGAGACAGAGAGAGACAGCGTGAGTGAGAAAGAGACGCAGTGCGTGTGACCGAGCTCATTTGGGCTCCCCTCAGGCCGCGCGGCTTCAATAAAGTCTGTTTAAACTTTTTTTTTTAAACAAAACTTTATTGTCCGCGCGCCCTGAGGGGAGCTCACAACGCTTCCCTCACAGCCACGGACCGGCTTAACAGCGGGAGACAGAGCAGAAAATAGGTAAGTACTGGGGATTGAGGATTGGGGAAGGGGGGAGGAGGGTGGGAAACTCTTTATTTTAACCTAAAAGGTTAAAATATAGATGCGATTTTTTCGGATTATAAGACGACTTAGTTGGGGGGTCGTCTTATACGCCCAGTCGTCTTATACGCCGGAAAATACGGTACTCAGAAAAATAAGACTGTGTCATACTGTTGCAACAAATTCAGATTGATTAGTTTAGAGCAATCAATCCGTTATATATTAGAAAATAATCTGTGACTAGCAAGCTCAAGTGATGAATTTGATGCAGCATTAAAATAAATGCATCTCAGCGTGGCATGAAGCAACTTAATAGCATTAAGCAGCATATAATGAAGCGGCACAAAAAATATAATGAATGATAATTGCATCCTGGCATAACATAGCAAAACTTTAAGTGGCATTCAATACCCGCGACTTGATTTGACAAACAGTCTTTAGATCGACTTGACATTGTCCTACATCACCACCAGTGATCGTTTTTCTCCACTCAGAGAGTCTCTTCCGAGTCTGAATAAACCACAACTCTCATTTGACTTTAAATACCGGATTTTTGGCATTTTGTGTGTCACTAAAACACTGGTTTTGTTGGATGTGGTTTTATAAAACCAAATGTTTTAACCAATATTATTAAAAGTTACATTGTATTCTTATTTAAAGACTTCACCACTCTTCTCATTGTTCTAAACATTTCACATACATTCACATGTACAAAATAATCTAGGTGGAACTGCCTCTTCAATTACAGTTAGGGTTGACACCTTCTCTTTCAGAAAATAGTGGCTATGCTATTGTCTCCATAGACTTAACATTGCCCCAAGTAAAATACTGGCTGGTTGGCAACACTAACTGCAGTGCCTCCACTGTTTTGCTTGCAGACAGGGCCGGCCTTAGGGGTGTGCGACCTGTGCGAGCGCACAGGGCGCAACACTCCAGGGGGCGCCCGCCCGGTAGAAAAAAAAAAAAAAGCCGGTTGAGGCACTGGCTGGGGGAGATCAAAAGATCCCCCCTCACCAGCCCTCTGCTCGGCATGCTCTGCTTGGTCCGGGGAGGGGGCAAAGCTAACCGGCACAGCGGTGTAGCTCCGCCCCCACCCCGGGAAGCAGAGCAGTTATCATTACGGGGAGCCATGGGCAGCATGAGATAGTGCTGCTCGGCTCCCCATGCTGTGCCGGTTAGCTCCGCCCCCTCCCTGGAGCCACCTTTTCAGGCAAAGGTAAGGGGGGGGAGAGAGAGACAGACAGAACGGGGGGGGGGGGAGAGAGACAGACAGAACAGGGGTTAGGGGGGAGAGACAGAACAGGGGGAGGGGAGAGAGAGACAGACAGAACAGGGGGAGGGGAGAGAGAGACAGACAGAACAGGGGTTAGGGGGGAGAGACAGAACAGGGGGAGGGGAGAGAGAGACAGAACAGGGGTTAGGGGGGAGAGACAGAACAGCGGGAGGGGAGAGACAGACAGAACAGGGGCAGGGGGGAGAGACAGAACAGGGGTTAGGGGGAGAGAGATCGACAGAACAGGGGTTAGGGGGGAGAGAGACAGACAGAACAGGGGGAGGGGAGAGAGAGACAGACAGAACAGGGGTTAGGGGGGAGAGACACAACAGGGGGAAGGGGGAGAGAGAGAACAGGGGAGGGGTGGGAGAGAGACAGACAGAAAAGGGGCAGGGGGTAGAGACAGAACAGGGGACGGGGGAGAGAGACGGGACGGGGGAGAGAAACAGAACAGGGGACGGGGGAGAGACACAGAACGGGACGGGGGGGAGAGAGACAGAACAGGGGACGGGGGGAGAGAGACAGAATAGGGGATGGGGGGAAAGAGACAGAACAGAGGGAGAGAGAGAGAGACAGACATGGCAAGGAAGAGGAAAGGGACAAACATGGGAAGGGAGAGAGACACAAACATAGGGCGGTGAAAGAGACGCGGGGGGGGGCGCCACGGGGGACGCCCGCACAGGGCGCCGGAACACCTAAGGCCGGCCCTGCTTGCAGAAACGGAATTACTGGAGAATCGCAAAACGTGTAAGGTGTGCTCTTAGTGCTAGTGTTTTTTTCTTTCCCCCTGCTGGTGCCTTACTTTTAACTTTTTTGAATAAATCAATTTTCATCTTCTGTTGGTGAGGTGAGCTTTAATTTACATCCGTGGAGTTCTTTTTTCTTTGTTACTGGAGAATCCACCACACTGAGAATGTGAGACCACAATATCCACACATATATAAGCATGCACAACATTTTAGTGGAATGAACAACATGCAAACACATAAAAAGGTTAATTAAAAAGGTGTTGTAGCATTATAGACTGCTTTGTGTGCCCACTAAGAGGGGAGAGTAGGTTCTCCCCATATTGAGAGTGTGCCTTAACTTAGCGGGTGAGCTTAATTATGCTTTAGCAAATTAATATAACCAGAACCTAATTGCGTATTTTGAGGTTTTGACACTGCTGGTGGAACTGACCCTTTATGTGATAATGGGCCTTTCATTCCTTACAAGGACTGAATAAACCCTTCTATAGTTTTTTAAAATATACTTGATTATGTCAGATATTGTAATACATGTCTAGCATGGAGAATGGGAAATGAATGGGTTTCAGTCGCTAGCCCCTTCCCTGTTATATTAATCCTCCATGACCTTCACAAAGTTTGGAGGAAGTGAAGGGATAATGAAACCTCGCATTGGTTCTTATGGAAGATGGGATTTTCTTGCAATTCTTTTTTTTTTTTTTTTTAAATAATGATAGGGAATCCATTGTTGTACAAAATAAAATCTATTGTAACTGTTGCATTTGCTCTATCTCTCTGCATTGGGTTTCTGGATTATGGCTTTTATTGTGTATAAGTGATTCAACCATTATTATGGGTGATTATTCATGATTCCATCTGCAACTTTTTATGTGTATCCTTCATGAGGCAGTACGCACAAGAGATTGCCTCCGCCTACATGTATTGCCCCACTTTATATGTACATTTCCTCACAAATAGGAAACTACCAGAAACTGCTAGGCCTGTTTTAGATAATGCCATTGGATGGTATGTTTACATCTATTGAAGTTTACCACTCACATTACAACGGATATCCACAATGGGGAGAGAGCTTTTATTATAAAACACAAATCACATTTCTTATATGACATGGATGTTTTTATGTGAGTGTGTTAATACTTGTCTTTATATATGATGGTCCATGCTATTGGTTCGTTTATGAGGTGGAATTGCTCTTTTAAGAATGGATCTGGTTTATGTCTTTCTGCCTTGGTCTGCCATTTCCACAATAAAATAACCCAAATAAACAGACACGATGCTCAACACTTGAGTGAGGTGAAGTTTTAATCCAACTTGCTGGCTATACTGAATAAGATAACCCCGCCTGAGAAACATATGTATTATGAGCTCTGTAACAGAACTATCGGTACTCTGACTGAGTACCTCTGTTAAAAGCTCTGCTTCATTGCTCAGAGCTGCTTTTCCAAGAGCAGCCAATTGTGGCAATAACCACTAGATGGAACCAGTGCTGTGATTAGTTAGCATTTAAAAGAGCTTTAGCGTGATCTGCTTTAAAATTACTAGATCCATTATGTATTTATACTGATTAATCCTTAATTATGTTAACAAGTAATTCTACTTCTATTTAGTGTCAATTGAATTATGTGATTTTCCTACCGAAAATGATATCAATCTCACACCTATTGGGAGGTCAAATTAATATGCCAGTGTAAGGCCTTAATCACTGGCCTTAATAGAGACCGTGAATTTATTTCCTGATATAATCGTGCTAATTGATCATCATTTTACAGGCCCTAGATTGCTGCCTGCAGTGGACTAACTTAATATTGCAAATATTTGACACCTTCATGGATCTGGCATGCGTCTAATGATTTTATGGCCCACTAACCAGGGAGTCGAGTGATCAGGGATGCTCTGACCGAACTGATTGTACCTGTTGTATCTCTGTAGAACTGGGACTCCTCTTCACATTGCAACGTTTGCATGCAAGGGAATGCAAATGGAATTTCAAACTAAAGGTCAAAGTAGCCAAGATGAATGGAAGAAGTTTTCCAACTCAGCTACTTTGTCCTTAAGTTTGAAATTCCCTACTTTCTGCCCTGTTTCATGAATGAAGTCCTAAAAGTGAACTGTGGTTTATTGCATAATCAGCAATCCGTCATTAATAACCAAGTTACAAAACCTCTCCAACTTCCCTGTGTGTTTATAATCTCATCCCCGACACATTTGTAAAATAAGTGTCCCTGAATAGCAGAAATGAAATGTGGTCACCTTAGTCCAAGGGCACCAGTCCCTAGAACATACAAATCAGAGTACCAAATGGATTCATTACTTTGGGAATGCCCGTATCAGTGAATACAATACCATGGTAGAAATCATGTAAACAATGAAAAATAAAAACAAGAAAAAAGGTACTGCTGATGTGTATAATAAAATTCTAATATTCCACTTTCAGAATATCATAGCAAACATACCTTCACAAAACACACATTGCACTAACACTGCCAAAATCAACATAGCAGTTATTCAATTGTGCATCTGCATTCACAGTCCTGGTCAGCCTAGAATGGTTTACATATCGCAAACAACTAAACATATTGCAACTTTTTGGATAGGAAGTGCAAGCATTGGTGACACATTATGATCCAATTCTCACTAAATAAATAAAACAAGTAGATGTAGAGCCCTGTCTTTGAACAACATGGTTCCAGTCACTCACCTTAAATCCATTTCCTAGCACACCGACAGAATGAAGGTGCCTGAAAACCAGGATAGTGCCTCAAAATGTGACACAGTGCCAGGCGATCCAAGATGGTCACCCTACTCCTTCCTGGGCTGCTATTTGTTTTTAGTGCAGGACTTTTGTTGTTTATCAAAGTTATTATTCACCACATTGCCACTTATAGTCTTTCTTACCTTTATGAGCTTTATGATATACAGTAAGTGCTGCCAGCTTAAAGTGAGTGCCAAGGTGATTGCTTTTTTGGTTTTGCCTCATTTTAACTCTGCTTGTTTACTGTTCTATTTTAAATAGAAATTTAAATCCATTCAGTGCAAGAGAAGTGTGCTTTGCAATTCATTTGCAACTTTCTTTGGCACTTATTTTTATTTTACCATCTTTAATATGAAGGTATTGGTCTGTTCATTACTATTATACAAGTTAGAATCATTTAGGACTCTAGAATGATAGAAAAAATAGTTTGAGCTGTGCTCTGGCGCCACCTAATGGGACAAAAATGCATTAAATTCAGGGTATTGTTCGGTGGAGATGAAACATAGTTTTAACTGGAACCATGTGCATGAAAAAAACGTTCAATCAAATTATGAAACTAAACCTCAGTTTATTCCATTTAGTCTAACTACTTGAGTGTTATAAAGGGAAATTATCAATGTGACAAAAAAAATTTGAAGACTCCCTGGGGATAGGGTTGCCACCTTTTCTTCAAAAAAATACCAGCCTCGGTACTCTCTCAATAGACTTAACATTGGCCTGATGCCAATTTTTTACCGACCTGCCGGTAAAATATCGGCCAGGTGGCAACCTTACCTGGGGACTATGGATCCTGTCTGTTGATAATATTAGTTTAGGGGGTACACACTTTGAGGGCACCAGTGGAACCCTGTTTTAAACTGTACTTCAAACACAGGCACTCAGGATGTCAACCAAGATGTGTACCCTTGAGGCCAAACCTTTGTCCCATTCACTGTGCTTTCCCCGGGTTAAGATTATATCCTATCCTTTTAATCCATGTCATTATGTCACCTTACCCATTGTCTTTATGTAAGTCATTTAGTTTCCTGTTGTACAGTGATGTCCCTCAATTAACATGTTACTTTAACCCCTTCCCGTTGGATGGTGCTTTGGTCCTTAACGTCTGTGTGTTCCTGGCTGCCAATCATGAAGTCGGTCCCTGCCGACATCACGCGATACTTTGTGGCGTCACTCGTGTCCGAACCTCCGGGTTCTGGAGGAGTAGCGAACGCTCTCTTTGAGAGTTTGCCACATTTCCTAAGTCAGACTGAGGCCACTCAAAGTATATGCAAAAAAATATACTCTTTTATTGTTAAAAATGAGAGTTATACTACTGGACTGGAGCACGGACGGACTGGAGTCAGAGCATGTGCATTTGTGAACCATTATTTGCAACTATATTAGGGCAGGCCCAAAAACAGTGATACACAGTAGTACCATCACCACCACACTTTGAACATGTGTTGATAACTATTTTCAATGTCATATTTTTATATAGCGCAGATGCTAAAGCCTTTATGGTTGCCTATACCACTTCCGGCTCCTGCATGCTTCTGGTTCTTTACACCTCCATTAAAATATTTTTGGATTAAAGTTGTTCTTTAAATAAGTCAAGAATAATTTGTTATTCAAGATGCACTTAGTAGAAATTGTTAATACAGCAGGCTGTTCTTTAAGTTGGGAGAAAGCTAGAGAGGTGTGAACTGCAACATTTTATATAAAACAAAATAATGTTCAAATTGAGTGCATAAGTGATACAGGTACATTGGCCCACCTTGAGGCATCAGTGTCTCGGATACCTCATTGGTCCACACAGCCACTCCTCGTATTGGCACGTATCTGAAAAGGCAATCTTTCGATTGGTCATTTCGCTCCTGATGAAGCCTGTGTGGTGAAACGCACGTTGGGCGACTTGGCTCCACCCTTCAGTTAAGCTCTCTGCTTCTATTTTCAGCTGCATTATATCTGCAGTGGTGATGATCTCAGCATTTGTAGGTTTTCTAAAGTCAGTCACTACCAGGGTATTTTGGCTGTGACAACTCTAGGTTTTCATGTTCTATACATTCAAGTGTTATTTATTCATTTTCTACTCTGAGCAGTCAGCCCTTGCATACGTTAATAGTGTGTGAGCAGCTGAGCCTTGCATTTCTAATTGAAATTTTCTTGTGCAGTGAAGCCTGTATATAAATATATACATATTTGTATTCAGAGCAAACTGAGTAGCACACTGCCTGCTTCATTTGCCATTATTGTATGTTTTTTGTCTTTGTTATTATATATTTTTCTGGTCATTTTTGCTAGGTTTTCTTTGTGATTAAAATAAAATGATATATTTTTCACTCATATATAAATGTACTTTTACTATCCAGCTAACAAAAGTAACTTTTTATCACAACTCTCTATGGAAAACATATCTCCATTATACTGATAATGGAACAGTCTACATGTAGGCCCCAGGAATAAGCTATCTAATTAATGTAATAGGCAATCACTGCATGAATTATAGGGGTATTTATATATGTATATATATTTCTATTTTTTAAATTTTTTCTATATATTTCAATATATTTATTAGTTTTATCCATAAAATATACAAAAATGTCATGCAATTTTTTTTAGAGGTAACCATCTCAGCATGATTTCTCAAAATAGCACTTTAGTCTTCTGCACTTAATTAAAAGCAAGTCATATCTGGTGGCTATATTTCCCTCCTCCATGCAGGAGGGAAGACTGCGCGGAGGAGACGATTGAGGACACATGAGTACTGGGGAAGAGAGGTGGAGGGTGTTATATTAATGGTAAAATAACACTGGCATATCAATGGGCAAAATAACGCTAGCATATTAATAGGCAAAATAACACTGGTATATTAATGTGCCAAATAACACTGGCATATTTATGAACACACTAACACTGGCATATTAATGGACAAATATCACTGGCATATTAATGGACACACTAACACTGGCATATTAATGGGACAATTGGCTGTGGTATATTACTTCCATTTATTTTTATTCAATTATTATTGTAAAAAAGAGGAAAGTCTTTAACATTTTGTTACATTGTCTCTAATTATTTGCATAAAAAAATCCTCATACAATTACATAAAATAACATTTATCAAAACACCAATATTCCTATCCCTCTACCCTCCCCTCTCCTTCCCATCCTTCCTTCTTGTTATCCAAACATTTTTATTCCGTTTCTCCCTTAATAATCTACATCAACTGCTCTATACTTGGCACAAAGAAAGGGCCCTCCAGATATTGTATCTATTTGGACCATTTCTTAGCGTCTGCACCAGCTCTTTCTTCCACCAACATGATTTGTCCCTGTATTTTCCTAATCTGCTCCATCTCTGTTAACCATTCTTCGTAAGTAGGGACCCTATCCTGCTTCCAGTATCTCGGGATCAGAATCTTTGCTGCATTCAGTAAAATTGGGAGTAGGGATCTTTTATATTTGCCCAATGATTGTTTCATATTATACAATAAAGCATGGATCTAGAACAATATGTATCGTTTCCATTTATAGATCCCAGGAAGGTTCAATAGAGGGACAATCCCACCAGATGTGGAGAAAATTACCCACATTCTGGTGGCACCTCCAACATCCACTCAACTTCTGGGGAAATATTTTATGTAAGACAGTTGGCACCCTATACCATCTGGTCATAATTTTAACACTTACATATAAAATAAGGTTTTATTTCCACTTTCCAGCTCGATAGCATAGTGTAAATATTGGAAATTAGTCTTTTAGGTCCCTCAGAAACTACACACATTGGATGTTGTCTCTGCTTTAAGAATGATTTTACTGATTGCTCCAATTGTATATAACAATATCTCTGGTTCATAGAAGGCATTTGATCTCCCAAGTCTTCCAGGGGGTCCACCCCTTCCCTTTGCTTCACATGGCTCAATCTAGAGTATCTGGTGTCTCCCGGCAGGATCCCACCCCATTCAGGAGATAATCTACCAATCTTTAACAAATCCTTGTTAAATATCAGTAAGGTTAACGGTGAGGGGCAGTTCACCATTTCACAGGATCCCATGACATTCCTCTATGTTCTTATAGTTGGCACAATGGTGGGATGTCAGTAGTTGAAAATTATTTTCTGTTAGGGACTGACCCATGCAGCCATGGGAATCAGTATCGATAAGCCCCTTTGTTCCAGTGAGACCCATTGTTTCACTATTGGTCTAGTCCATTCCACTATTTTTGCAAGATGTACTGCTTTTTGGTAGCATTCCAGATCAGGAAGCACCAGTCCCCCCAGATGTTTAGGTCTAACCACATATCTATATCCTATTCTAGCTGGTTTATTACCCCAAATAAATCCTACTATACATTACTTGATCTCTTTAAAAAAGGTTTTTGGTATACAGATTGGAAGGGTTTGTAAGACATAGAAGACTCTCGGCAGAATGTTCATCATGATCACTTCCACCTTCCAAACCATGAAATCCTCTGTCTGGGTCATCTTAACATATCTTCCATAACTTTCGTTGTAAAGGGTGCATAATTCAGGGAGTACATTTTATCCAGTTCCCGTAGAATATATTGTACACTCCTGTATGTCTTTATATACTCTTATACATTTAGTGGCCCATTTTAGTGGGAAGGATCTTCTAAGGGTGTTTTCCATTTCTCCAGATACTGAAACATTTAAGACCTCTGATTTTCCTATATTTATCTCGAAATTTGATAGCTTGGAGTAGGTCTGGGTTTCTTTCATAATATTTGGCATTGATATCTGGGGCTGAGTAACTATCAGTAACAAGTCATCTGCAAAAGATACAAGATACCTTGTATTTACGCTGCCCAACCTCGAGTCCACCAATATCAGGATTAGATCTCAATGTACACAAAAAAAGGTTCCATTACCAAAATAAATACAACATTGTTTAGGCTTTATTTGCTGTTGGGTTTTGTATAAATAGATTTTTCCTGATTATGATGGTGCCCACATTATACTTAAGATTTATACAGGTTGCATGACCTCCCAACACTCAGACTACTCAGAGGAGTGGGGAGCACAGAGCGAGTACCAGGACTGGGATAAGTCCTTGGTGCAATGTGGTTGCTGGGGGTAAGTAATTGGTTCATTGTGGGTGCTGTTGATAAGTCCTAGGTGGAATGTGAGTGCTCGGGGAAAGTTATAGGTGCAATGTAGGTGTTGGGGGCAAGTCATCAGTGAAATGTGGTGCTGGGGCAAAATCATTGGTGCAATGTGAGTGCTGGGGTAATTCCTTTGAGCAGTGTGAGTGCTGGGGGGCAAGTCATTGGTGCAATGAGGGTGCTGGGAGCAAGTTATTGGTGCAACGTGACTGCTGGGGGCAAGTCATTGATGCATTATGGGTGCTAGAGGCAAGAGATGTTGTATAGTGGTGGCTGAGGATAAGTCACTGTTGAAATGTGGTGCTAGGGGTAGGTTCTGGAAGTTCTGGGTTATAGGGGTATGCTCTGGGTCTGGGGACAAGTCCTTCATACACTCTGGGTGCTGGGGGCAAGTCCTTGGTGCAGACTGAGTGCTGGGGGTAAGTTAGTGATGATAGGGCAAGTGATGGGAAAAGCTAAAAAAAAAAGTAAACTCTTTATTAACACAAGATGTGCAAAAATACTGCACACAGGGCCAGCCTTAGATGTTCAGGTAACCCCATGGTTCCCCTCCTATCCCTGCCCTCTCTGCCAGTCACAGTTGGTGGTAAGGTTTAGTGATCAGATAATAAAATTGTTTTGAAGAAATATGTTCCTTGTTTTTATTTCCTTTCATCATTGCCCCCACACTTTTTGCCTTTGCATCCATAGCACTTGATTGCACCAATATAACTTGCTCAAGCAAAGGAATAAAAATAAAATTCATAACCACTGCACCTTTGGTTTCTACATGCATTATTGTTTAATTAGTAACACATGTTTGATGTGTGCAGTTGCAATTTCTTGAAATATATGACTAAAATTAGCCATATAACATTGCTTTCAGCATCTATATAAATAAATGTTAATGTAATGGGAAATTAAATGGTAAGTAGATGACCGAAGAAAAAGACATACAACTTGACTGATTTCTTTGGTTTCCTCGACTCACGCAATGTACAAAATATTGATTAAAAAATGCACATAGATTATACCAAAATATGAACTGAAAAGGTAATAAATCAAAGAGATTAAAAAAAGTGGTTCTACCTAACTTGGTCTCTGGAAAGACAATGCCTAGGGTGGTTAGAATGATTCCAAACAAAGATATTTAAGGTCACTAAAAAGATCTCTCAAGAGAATGTCTGTGTAAGAACTACTTACCCTAGGGTCTTTTTTTATATTAAATAAAATAAAGATTCATCATGCACAAATCTCCTCATGTTCTTCCAACCAATTAAGTAAGGATCTCCTTATTTCTTCTTTGCTTTTAATGTATTATTATTATTATTATCATTATTAATCTTTATATTATTTTTTCTACACTGTATATTTTTCATTTCTATTGAAAAAACTTAGGGGAACAATACCAACTGACCAAGCATAGTCCCACAACATAGAATTATTTTAAAAAGAAACAAATCTTTACTGTATTTATAAGTAGCAAAATTTAAAATGTGTTTGTCTACAGAGCAGTGGTGAGTGTGTGATAGAATACATTTTCTCTTTAGTAAACCCAGTGTGTATCTTTAAAGATCACCTAATCAGTGCAGCCAATTGTCGCTCACTTCTGATGAATCCATTAGTCTCTCTTTGCTAGTACAGAGGGAGACATTTGTTTTTTGTAGATAATAGGTATAGGGAACTTAGTTTGGGATGCCACTTAGCATACCCCGCACTTCCCTTGGGATGCTTTTGGTCCCATCTACTCATTAAATGTAAAACTGAGGGTCTCTCACTGCACTAAAAGAAAGACCCAATCGGCGACCTGCTTGCAGTATAGTTAGAGAAGAATCTGGCATATACCATAAAAGGTACATTCCTGTGTATCTTCAAGGTGCAATGCTTTTAACACATATGCATGCCCAGCAGTGTTTAAAAAGCATAGGAAACTTCCTGTGCTCTCTTTGTGTGTTGCTGACATGCCTCGCATGTTAAGGCAGTCAGCAACACATACATATTCTCTGCCCCAAGATCTTCGGCCACTATCCTATCTTCATAGAGGCAATCTGTAACTGCCAAGTAGATTGTAAGGTAATGGTCCGATTGCTCAGAGATGAGCAATCTCCATTGCCTTGTGAGATCAATATTTGTAAAATACCAATCTGACCACTTTGGGTCTGAATCCCTCTCCTCACTTGTGCTTTAGTAAAGGAGAGAGACAGATCAGTGCTGTAAAAGTTAGTTGAAATAAAATAAAATAATGAAAATTAAATACAATATTGAGACCCAAGGGCTTTTATTAAAACATTCCCTGTGTTTAACTCCTTCCCTGCCATTGAGCACTGCATAAGCAGTGATCTTACGTAGAAGCACATTTTTTTGCTGTTTGTGCATTCATTTTAGGGGATAATTTTTTATACTGTCATTTATTACAGTACTTCAAAGGCTCTACTAAGAGCTAGTAACCCATTCATTACCATAGACCACTGCTTAGGCATTAATATTGTTGCTGAAGCACATTTTATCTGTCTGAAAACATTTTGGTATTTGTGAATATTAATATGACCAATTTGGATCTGCCTCCCTCTCCTCTTACTTACTTACAGGGAGAGAGATGGATCAGTATTAGTGTTAAAATAAAATGTAATAAAAGTTTTAGGGCTTGGATAAAAGCCATTCCCTGTGTAATAACCCCTTCACTGCTGTTGATCACTGCATAAGCAGTTATCTTGTACTGCAACATATTTTTTGTTGTCTCCTTTTTTGTTAGGGGTTAATTTTTTTGTAATGTAATTTATTACAGTACTGCAAAGGCTCTTCTAAGAGCTATTGACCCTTTCCTTGCTATAGGCAATTGCTTTGGCCTTGATTCTGAGGCCGCTGACTCAGGGTGATCTCGCAGTGACTGCTGAGCCCTTGCCACAAGGAGTCATGGGTGTCTACTTTTAAAAAATAGATGGTTTTGTGGGGGTAAATTACATTGGCCGGCTTCAAAGATATCCCAAATAGGACATGGGTGCAGGTTGACTACATGTAAAAATTCCAGATAAGAAAACGAAAATGCACACATCTTAAATGTGGCCATTTACCCCCCAAACAACCCAACAAACCTACACATGGGTAACATCCCTGCAGGGGATGTTGCTGAACACAAATTAAAGTGTTGTTTTGCAGTGATATATAACAGAATCTGTGACTTTGTTACAATATTAGAAACTATTTAGAAAGGTGTTTAACCCCTTAAGGACAGAGCCTTTGAAACATTTTTGTCCTTTCTGGACAACGGCTATTTTAACGTTTCTGTGCTGTTTGTGTTTAGCTGTAATTTTCTTCTTTGTCATTTGCTGTACCCACACATATTATATATTGTTTTTATCGAAACAAGAAGGGCTTTCTTTGGATGCCATCTTTTTGATCATATCTTATAATATTATAAAAAAAATAATAAAATATGGTAACAAAAAAAAAAACACAAATTTCCTGACTTTTATTTGAAACATCTTCTCTTCATCGACAAAAGCGAACGAAAAAACCTGATAAATAGATTCTACTATTTCTCCTGAGTACAGGGATACCACCCATGCAAAGGTTTGTTGGGGTGTTTGAGGGCTAAAATGCCAAATTTGTGAGGTGCAGTTTTTTGTTTTCCAACTTAAAATTTTTACATGCAGACAGCCTGCACCCATGTCCCATTTGGGACATATTTGAAGCCACCTAGTGTATTTTACCCCATCAACCCATATATTTTTTAAAAGTAGACACCCTAAGCTATCTGAAATGGTGGTATTTAAACACTTTCCATGCACTAATTCTACCACCAGCCTTTGTCAAAGTTTGTGGTAGTAATTTTTTTGTGTTTTTTTTTTCACAAACCTTGTACTTCAGACATGAATTCACAGATTTTGGTATGTGTCACTGCCGAATAACACCCCAATAAGTGTTCAGCAACATCTCTTGAGTACAGGGATACCACCCATGCATAGGTTTGTTGGGTTGTTTGGAGGGTAAAAGGCCAAATTTGGGAGGTGCAGTTTTTGGTTTTCCAACTTGAAATTTTGACATGCAGACCGCCTGCACCCATGTCCCATTTGGGACATATTTGAAACCAGCCAGTGTATTTTACCCCATCAACCCATATATTTTTTTAAAAATAGACACCCTACGCTATTTCAAATGGTGGTATTTTAACACTTTCCATGCACTAATTCTACCACCAGCCTTTGTCAGAGTTTGTGGTAGTAATTTTTGTGTGGTTTTTTTTTCACAAATATTGTATTTCAGACATAAATTCACAGATTTTGGTATGTGTCACTGCCAAACAATAACCCAATATGTGTTCAACAACATCTTCTGAGTACAGGGATATCACCCATGCATAGGTTTGTTGGGCTGTTTGGGGGCTAAAGGGCCACATTTTGAAGGTGCGCATTTTCAACTTGGAATTTTTACATGTTGTCAGCCTGAGCCCATCTTGCATTTGGGACCTTTTTTAAAGTAGGACAGTGTATTTTACCCAAAAAAGTATATATTTTGTAAAAGTAGACACCCTAGGCTATTTTAAATGGTGGTATTTTAACACTTTCCATGCACTAATTCTACCACCAGCCTTTGTCAAAGTTTGTGGTAGTAATTTTGGTGTGTGTTTTTTCACAAATATTGTATTTCAGACATAAATTCATAGATTTTGGTATTTGTCACTGCCAAACAATAACCCAATATGTGTTCAACAACATCTCCTGAGTACAGAGATACCAACATGCATAGGTTTGTTGGGTTGTTTGGGGGCTAAAGGGCCACATTTTGAAGGCGCGTATTTTCAACTTGGAATTTTGACGTGTAGTCAGCCTGAGCCAATCTTGCATTTGGGACTTTTTTCTAAAAGTAGGACAGTGTATTTTACCGAAAAAAGTATATATTTTGTAAAAGTAGACACCCTAGGCCAGGGGTGGGCAATTAATTTTTACCGGGGACCGCATGAGCAACCCGAGCACTGCTGGAGGGCCACATCGACAATATTTCAATTCAATTTTGCTCAATATCTGTCTCTCCCCGTACCCTCATGTCTGTCTCTCTCTCTCCCCATTCCCTCATGTCTGTCTCTCTCTCCACTCATGCTCCATGTCTCTCTCCACTCATGCTCCATGTCTCTCTCTCTTTCCATTCATGCTCCATGTCTGTCTCTCTTTTGCCACTCATACCCCATGTCTGTCTCTCTCTCTCCCCATACCCTCATGTCTGTCTCTCTCTCTCCCCATACCCTCATGTCTGTCTGTCTCTCCCCATACCCTCATGTCTGTCTGTCTGTCTCTCCCCATACCCTCATGTCTGTCTCTCCCCGTACCCTCATGTCTGTCTCTCTCTCTCCCAATACCCTCATGTCTGTCTGTCTCTATCCATACCCTCATGTCTGTCTGTCTCTCCCCATGCCCTCATGTCTGTCTCTCCCCGTACCCTCAAGTCTGTCTCTCTCTCCCCCCATTGCCTCATGTCTGTCTCTCTCTCCACTCATGCTCCATGTCTCTGTCCACTCATACCCCATGTCAGTCTCTCTCTCGCCACTCATACCCCATGTCTGTCTCTCCCCTCACCCCTTTATATCTTTTTCCATCTCTATCTTTCTGTTCCCCATGCTGGTCTCTTGTACACACAGTCATACATAAACACACACAGTCACACAAACACAGTTACACACTTAGTCACCCTCACAGACATACATTTACACAGACACCCTTATACACACTGTCACACATACATAAATACACACACAGCCACCTTTACACACAGGATACACTTGCACAGACGCTCATGTACATACACTTACACAGACAGTAACACACACATAGTTATACACATTGACACACACATACACACTTATACACATTCACACACACTTCCACAGACACTTCCTTTCTTTTTTTCTTTTTTAACCCCCCCCCCCCAAACTGTTATTACTTAATCCTCCTTGTTAATCCAAGCACAGCACAACGGGGGAAAGCTCCGCCCCCGTCACGTTCTGTGATTGGCTGCAGGGAGGAGGACGTTCTCTATGGTGTCTTGGAAGATACCCTAGAGAACGTCCTCCTCCCTGAAGCAGCCAATCACAGAACGCGACGGGGGCGGAGCTTACACCCGTCGCGCTGTGCTTGGATTAACAAGGAGGAGGATGGCAGGGAGAGAGCTCCCTGCTACAGCTCCTCTCCTCCCTCTGACTCACTTGGGCAGGGGCCGGACAGGGACGCACAAAGGGCCGGATGTAGCCCGCGGGCCGTAAGATGCCCAGGTCTGCCCTAGGCTATTTAAAATGGTGGTATTTTAACACTTTCCATGCACCAATTCTACCACCAGCCTTTTTCAAAGTTTGTGGTAGTCATTTTATTGTGTATTTTTTTCCACATACATTGTACTTTAGACACAAATTCACATATTTCGGAATGTGTCACTGACAAACAATACCACAATATATGTTCAGCAACATCTCCCGAGCACAGGGATACCACCCATGCATAGCTTTGTCAGCTTTGCTGGGGGTTGAAAGGCTACATTTGAGAGGTGCGCTTTTTGATTTTCCAACTTGGAATTTTGACATGTAGAGCAAGGCAGGGGTTTGTAGTACTGTACAAAAAAATTAACCCCTAAAAATGCACAGACAAGAAAAAATGTTCTGCTGTGCAGTGATCAGTGGCAGGGAAGGGGTTAATACACAGGCTACACTATTCAAAGGGTATGGCTTTTATAAAAGCCCTTGGGACTCACAATTTTTTAAACATTTTATTTAATTTATTACAATTAAAAAATTATATTATACAGATCTGTCTCTTTCCCTCACTAGTGAGGAGAGGGAGGCAGATCCATATGGGTCAGAACAATATTGATCTAACCAGACGAATGGTGATGCTCATCTGAGAAATCACCAAACCACCTTTGCCACTGATCGGCTGTTACTGATTGCTATACACGCGTTCAGACAGCTTCAAAAGGAATACACGTAATCCCCTAGTGGGTATAATTAACCCCTAGCGAGTGTGACAAAAAAAATGCTAATAGCAAAAAAAATCCTTCTGCGACCAGATTGCTCCATATGCGCTGCGTAGGCAGTGACCATATGCACTGCTTAGGCAGTGACCATATGTGCTGCTTAGGAAGTGATATATGGCAAGGAAGTGGTTAATAGCTCTTAAAAGAGCCTTTGATATACAGTAATAAATCACAGTAAAAAAAAATGAACCCCTAAAAAAATGCACAGACAGCTAAAAATGTGCTGCTGTGTAAGATCACTGCGTACACGGTGATCAATTGCAGGGAAGGGGTTAAATACTGGAAACGGCTTTTATAAAAGCCTTTGGGTCTCAATTTTATTAAATATATTATAATTAAAAACTTACGTTATACAGCTCTGTCTGTCTCCGTCACTAAAACTCAAGTGAGAGGGAGGCAGATCTACACGGGTCAGATCAAATATTTACAAATATTGATCTAACCAGGCGAATGGTGATGCTCATCTGAGCAAACGACAACCCGCCTTTGCCACTGATCAGCTGTTACTGATCGCTATACATGCGCTCAGACAGCTAAACAAATTTTTATTACGTTAAGCGTAATTCCCTAGCGGGTATAATTAACCCATGACGGGTGTAATAAAATAGTAAAAAAAAAAAGTAAAAATGCTTCTGCAGCAAGATTGCTGCATTTGCGTCAGATCTCTGCTTAGGCAGTGATCTACAGCAAGCAAGGGGTTAATCGCTCTTAAAAGAGCCTTTTTTATACTGTAAGGAATTACAGTAAAAAAAAAATAACCCCTAAAAAATGCACAGACAGCAAAAAATGTGCTGGTTAAATATTTTTAATTTTGTTATTTTATTTTTTACTTTATCTGATCTGTCTCTCTCCCTTACTAAAACTAGTAAGTTGAGGGAGGCAGATCAATACTTGTCAAAGGCAATATTTACTAATATTGCCTTTGACTGTATGATAAGTGCTCATCAGAGCACTTACCATACATGCCTGCACACAGATCACACATATCTGTTGTGCCAGCATTGATTGGCTCCCCCTAGAGCATCGGAAGTGAAATACATTCACTTCCGATGCTCTTGCCAGTAGAAGGGAAGCGCTGCCTGTATAGGCAGCGTTTCCTTCTACTGAGCCGATGGGGTCGCTCAGGAGAGCGACCACCATCGGTTCTGGGGAGCCTGAAGGTGCTGCTAAGTGCCTCGATAGCGAGGCACTTTAGCAACACTGGAGGTGCTTAGGAAGCGAACGATCGTTCGCTTCCTAAGCACATGTGTGCAGCCGGCGCAGCCATTTTTAAATGGCTGCTACGATCACTCCGGGGAGTGATCGTAGCGCGCCCCTGCACTTTTTGAGGGTGTTGCACAATACCTCTACATAGAGGCATTGTAGCAACACCGATAGAGTAAAGAAAGCGACCGCTGGTCGCTTTATTTACTCTATTAAGTGCATGACGTGCCAGGCACGTCACCTGTCGGCAAGTCCTCGATTTGCCGTGACGTGCCTGGCACATCATCTGTCACCAAGGGGTTAATAGCTTTTGAAGAGGAGTATACGATTTTTCAAATAAAAGTAAAAAAAAACTTTTTTACATTTTTCACCATGTTTTATTATTTTATATATATATAATTATATGATATGATCAAAATAATAGTATAAATGGAAATAATGAATATTTGGTTTATTTTTCTCTTGTGCTTGATGATAAAGCATTTTCTTATGTAGGTAGACAGTGTTGTTTCTATATCTGGCTACTGGGTTGTATGACAGATATATAAGGGCTGATTTAGATGCAATGATAGCTATGGGAATTGGCTTCAACTTGTTCACAAGGTTCTGCACCCAGAGGACATACTCATCAAGAACAAAGCTTCACACACTTCAGAGTACTTAACGATCCTCAGTAATCAAGGCCCTTTAATGGCTTTGTTTTATCACTACAGGTGATTGTATTTGTCAAAGAAGACAACTAGCTATAAGTTAGACTATTGTATATTGTCTGTACAATGGAACGTTAACTGACAATCACAGAAGTGGTGACTTACCACTATATGGATTTTTCAAATACTTATCCCAACATCAACCTTAAAGGAAACAAAGCATGTAAAGGCAATAGTGTTTAGGGTTTGGAGGAAATACCTTAATGTGGATTGTGATAGAACCCTCCAGCACTGGGGTTCTTGGAGAGAACTAATGACTAGCCTCCTCCCTATAGATTATGGACCCTGGCATTAAAAATGGGTTTTAGATTTGGGAAGATGGGCACAGTGGGTAAGTTTGCACTTTGCACTGATTACAGTGGAGGGGAGTATTGTCACGGTAAATGGACTGCAGTTCTAAAAGTGCTCCAAATAAACTTGTATTTGTGTTATTTCATGTCATGTTTAAGTGATTATGTCCATTGTATGCCTGAACCAATTTAATGACTGGACCTAGTGGGGAACTCCAATGGCCTCCCCCTAGTATTGTTTGCTAAACCCCTGTTGATGTAATTATGTTTGTATATATGTGTACTGTTCCTGTAATAAATTCTCATTTTTACTAATCACAGCACTGGTTCCATCTAGTGGTTTGGGTTATTGACACAATAGGCTGCTCTTGGAAGAGCAGTTCTGAGCAAGGAAGCAGAGCTTTTAACAGAGGTACTCAGTCGGAGTACCAAGGGTTCCGTTACATTGGTGGCAGCGGTGAGATTGCTTCCTAGTTTACAGGACAGTCCAAACCACCACCGGGATCTATCTCCAGGAGCAGATGAGTGTAGCCTGAGAATGGATGTGCCAAGCTACACGGATCTCATGGAAATGAGCTACACGGCTATTCAATGAGGTGTAGCAGTTCAAGAGGGCGGCGCTTGAATGGCCGGCACAAAGGCTGTTTGACCGTGTTCAACAGCATGCCTCAGAGATTCCAGATTTAATCGATTGGGCCATGGATGATGTTAACCCAGGAGGGGTGGACAAGACTGCGGTCTCCACATCCCGGCCAGCGGTATGCCAGGCATCTGGCACAGATCCAGCATCAGAGCTCTTAGACTTCGGTCAACAGCCTGAGCCACAGAAGGTGGTAGTGGATTGGACTGTGGTCTCTGCCCTCTCATATCAGAGGAATACAAAGTTTTAATTTATTTTGCTGTATATGGTGTAAACTCGGGAGGGGTGGATAAGGCTGCGGTCTCCACACCCTGGTCACAAGGATGCTGTGCGGCAGGACAAGATCCAATTCCAAAGCTGCTTGGCCTTGCTCCAAGATGGAATGCAGTTAGCTCCTTTGGCTAACAGCAGAGCATTCAGCAGAGAGAAGGTGCAGACGACAGCTCTCCCCAGTGACTGTATGAGTATCCAGGGGAGACACAGCACAGTTTATCTCCCCAAAGGCCTGAGTCCCCGGTAGGCGATGCATGTGACTTCTCTCCCCAGGCAAGAATGGAGAATTTCCCAGGTGTGGTGGTTGGGTCTTCTTTCTCCACCACCACCTCCCCAGTAGAAGCCCAGCAGAGTGCCACAGTCCTCTGCCCTCTCCTTGTTAAAGGCCCTGCCACCCTACCATCTCCCCGCAGCTGATAGGACTCCAGGGAGATGATGCAAATGGCACTTCTCACCAGCTGCAGTTATGTTCCACAAGAGAGGCAGAAGTCGGCAAAAGTGAGTATTATGCCTGGCAGGGTAGTATGTATGGGGCACCAGTTTTGAGAGGGTATTGAGATTCCAAGTGAACTGACTGACTGCGGGGTCAGCCTGTTTGGGATCATCTCCTGGGTCAGTCCCCTTTGAAAGGGAGGGGAAATCTGACAGAACTCTCCAGCACTGGGGTTCTTGGAGAGGACTTATGGTTTGCCTCCTCCCTATAGATTATGGACCCTGGCTTTAAAAAAGGGGTTTTAGATTTGGGGAGGTGGGCACAGTGGGTAAGTTTGCACTTTGCATTGATTATAGTGTGTCACAGGGGAGTATTGTCACGGTAACTGGACTGCAGTTCTAAAAGTGCTCCAAATAAACTTGTATTTGTTATATTTCATGTCATGTTTAAAGGTGTAAAAGTTATGTTTGACTGATCCATTGTTCTCTGTTAATTTGTTTTACTGTTAAGCCATTGTATGCCTGTACCAGTTTTAATGACTGGACCTAGTGGGCCACTACAATGACCTCCCCCTAGTATTGTATGCTAATCCACTGTTGATGTGATTATGTCTGTATATATGTGTGCTGTTCTTGTGATACATTGTTTGCAGAGGTTGAAAAATCCCTTATAAATATTATCAACCAATAACTGTATCTTCTCCAAAACGAACTGTTTGAGAACTATAAGTTTTATTTTTTATTATTTGTTGTTAAATATAAGAAAACAAAAAAAAACTCAAAGGTGATCTCATCAGTTTGAGCCCCTTCTCTAGTATAAGGGATTTATTTATTCCCTGTTGGAGAATGATCACATCTACCAATGTTACACTTCTTTAATTGGCCAAAATCCAAATGGGCCTTTTTCCCAATTCTCTATCATAGATCCACAAAAGAAAAGTTGAGTGGCCCTAGCATCAATATAGCTTTGTGAATTGCCCAAGGATAAATATAGCATGATGATTTGATGTGTCTGACCTGACCATGGCTTCAGACACCTTACTGTTTCATGTACACTTTTTTAACCGTATCAACGCATTTCGCGTACACTTTTTCAGCCGTACTGGCACCCACCACATACAGCAAAAAAAAAAAAAACTGAGTATAAAACCCATGAGAGAAGCGGCCTGTGTGCCTGTGTTTTTAACTTTGTATTTAACTTTTGCTTATAAAGAATCATCACATACATTCTTTTGTGGAGTCCATATTTATTATATATCAACTTTTGGTTTGCTGGTATTTACTTGGAAGGTTATTATTGCAGCAAAAAAGATTAATGTGATCTCAAGCTTACAAAATGGTACTTTTGGTATGAAAAGATTTGTTTTAATGTCTTAGTTTTAAAACTGACAATGTGTTAGTGTGCCCACAGCATGCTCAAAGATGAGTGAAATATTGCTATTTCAATGTGTTTGCATTATTTTACACTTTTGCTTTAGCAACAAGACCCCAGGGGATCCCTATCTATTTAAATTCTTCCTACAGTTGGAAATCCATCCCCCAGAAGTATAGGAAATGAATCAAGGCCGGAACAAATAGGAAAGAGAGAGACAAAAGAATGGGCATTAATACAAAAAAATAACACTGAGAGCTATAAGAAAAAGAAAATCATATCAGCAACATTTTCAAGAACTCATATGATATAATAATTTATAACGCACGTAATTAAAGGAGATGTGGAACCACTTTTTGCAGATTTGCTGGTGAAAAAAACAAAACATTTCTTTTACCTAAAGTAAAATAAGTATCTTTGCTGGGTGTTGGGAACAGCTTTTCAATGGGCTAAATCAACTGATAGGAAATCCTCTTTGTTTTGCTCTATTTCACAAATTAAGGTTAACTGACACAGACAAAGATGGGATTGTGATGTATTTCTTTTTGCTACAGAATTCAACATAGAATCCAAACATCCTGTAACATTTCTAACCATCTAATGCTTGCTTTTAAGGCATCACTGTATATTATGTTCCTTTCATTTGTGTTTAATAATTAGTAAAGTAAAAAAAAATCGCTTTTTTATTTTGACAAAACCAATACCCCTCCTCAAATAATCTCTGTTGTAGAGAGACATTTAATATACCTCATTCTGTTAGCTTGTAATACCAAGCTATTAAATAATTGTGTGTATGTATATAAGTTGGAGAGTTGGTGCTTTTTAAAATGATATATTTTTAATTATGTTACTAACAATGACATTTAACAATCTTTAAAATGCATAACCAAATTGGTGTATGTATACCAGTATATCTAGATTATCAGTATCAAACGGTGTAGTAGGGTATTCAAGTATTGAGGGGCTTGCCGGGAATTGAGATGGGAATTTCAAACGCTAACCAAAAAATGAAAAGGGTTTTTTTTTATTTTGTTTTGTTGATTTCAGATATGTCTTTTATTTTTTTCTTATTTGACTGTATTTAATAAAATATGTAACTAAACAAGCGTGACTGGGTGCTGCCATTTTGTGAAATATACTGTTTTTGGGTGCCACCCCGCATAGACTTTACAGCACAAATGTCTCACTTTGGGGCTTGGGACATTGAATGCAGTCTATAAGTCAGAATTCGGATCATAGACTTGCATTGAATGGGAGGGTAATGTAACTATTACATCAGAACGGGGCGGAGTTATGATACTGTTTGATCAGATCAATCTCCCCTCTTTGTGTTGGAAGGCAGGTAAAAAAAAGTTGTTCACAGCCACCTAGTCCTGCCCACTATGATACACAGTAGCTAGAAAGAGAGCAGGCTTATATCTTATGACATCAATATGCAGGCTTTGGCCACAGCTGTAAAGTGAGACTTGCTGAAAGATTTTGGAGAATGTTGCATCATGGGTACAATTCTCAAAATAGATGCTGGAGATAAACACCTAATTTTAGTTTTACTTTTATATGCAATTAATTCAAACATAGAAGAAAAAACAGTGGCATATGTCTTATATATGTGTTTGTGTTAACCCCTTAGTGACATGACTTTTTTGGCTTGTCCGACTAAATAGTTTCTAATATATGTCCTGAGTTCAGAAATAGCTCATGTTTTATGTTTTTGTGCTTTTTTATTCATGTTACAGGTCCAGAACTATAAGTAGTGCAAAGCTATTTTAAAATCCTTTTGTTCAAAATTAGCGATAGTGACATTGTAACACTGATTTCTGTACTAAATCCATGAATGACCCCCAACATGTACATATTTTTGAAAACTAGACCACTCAGGGCATTTAACTTGGGGTATTTTGACACATTTCATGTAGCCATTTTACCACCAATCTTTGCCAAAGTTTGCAGCAAAAAAATCTTTTTTTTTAATTTTTCACATAGATTGCAATTTAGGTAAACATTACCTTAAAATGTGAAGGGGTATTTCCAAATAACACATAAATATGTGTTCAGCAACATCTCCTGAGTACAGGCATACCACCCATGCATAGGTTTGTTGGTTTGTTTTGGGGCTAAAAGGCCACATTTAGGGGGTGCGCATTTTGTTTTTCCAACTTGGAATTGTGACATGCAGAAAACTTGCGCCCATGTCCCATTTGGGACATTTTTGAAGCCAGAAAGTGTATTCTACCCCACAAAGCCATATATTTTTTAAAACTAGACACCCTAGGGTATTTCAAATGGTAGTATTTTAACACTTTCCATGCACTAATTCTACCACCAGCCTATGTCAATGTTATGGATAGTAATTTGTTTTTACATACATTGTACTTCGGGCATGAATTCACAGATCCTATTATGTGTCAGTGCCAAACAACACCTCCATATGTGTTCAGAAACATCTCCTGAGTACCGGGATACCACCCATGTATAGGTTGGTTAGGTTATTTGGGGGTTAAAAGGCCCTATTTGAGAGGTGCGCTTTTTGGTTTTGCAACTTGGAATTCTGACATGCAGAAAACCTGCGCCCATGTCCCATTTGGGACATTTTTAAAGCCAACAAGTGTATTCTACCCCACAAACCCATATATTTTTGAAAACTAGACACCCTAGGGTATTTCAAATGGTAGTATTTTAACACTTTCCATGCACTAATTCTACCACCAGCCTATGTCAATGTTATGGATAGTAATTTTTTTTTACATACATTGTACTTCGGGCATGAATTCACAGATCCTATTATGTGTCAGTGCCAAACAACACCTCCATATGTGTTCAGCAACATCTCCTGAGTACAGAGATACCACCCATGTGTAGGTTAGTTAGATTATTTGGGGGTTAAAAGGCCACATTTGAGAGGTGCGCTTTTTGGTTTTTCAACTTGGAATTCAGACACACAGAAAACCTGCGCCCATGTTCCATTTGGGACATTTGTGAAGCCAGAATGTGTATTTTAACCCACAAAACCATACATTTTAGCAAACTAGACACCTAGGGTATTTCAAATGATAGTATTTTAACACTTTCCATGCACTAATTTTTCCACCAGCCTTTGTCAAATTTTAGGTTAGTAATTTTTTAATGTTTTGTTTCCACATACATTGTACTTCGAGCATGAATTCACAGATCCTGTTATGTGTCAGTGCAAAACAGCACCCCAATATGTGTTCAGCAACATCTCCTGAGTACAGGGATACCACCCATGCATAGGTTTGTTGGGTTGTTTGGGGGCTAAAAGGCCACGTTTAGTGGGGGTGCATTTCCAACTTGGAATTTTGACATGTAGTCAGCCTGCGCCCATGTTCCATTTGGGACACTTTTGAAGCCTGTCAAAGTATTTTACACATCAAACTATATATTTTGGAAAACTAGACATCCTAGGGTATTTAAATTGTGGTATTTTAACACTTTCCAAGTGCTAATTCTACCACCAACCTATGTCAAAGTGTTGGGATGTAATTTTTTTCCCCACACACATTGTAGTTCAGGCAGGAATTTTCAGATTCTGGTATTTGCCACTGCCAACCAACACCTCAATATGTGTTTAACAACATCTCCTGAGTACAGGGATACCCCCCATGCATAGGTTTGTTGGTTTTTTTGGTGGCTAAAAGGCCACATTTGTGAGATGCGCATCTCAAAATTCCAACTTGGAATTTTGACATGCAGTCAACCTGCGTCCGTGTCCTATATGGGATATATCTTTGAAGCCAGGCAATGTAATTTACCCCCACCAAACCATATCATTTTTAACGGTAGACACCCATCACTCCTTGTGGCAAGGGCTCAGCAGCCACCGATACATCACTAGATGATTATCAGAAAGCTGACCAGGGTCAAAATCGAACCCTGAGTCCGCGGCCTCAGAATCAATTCGCAAGCAGTGATCTCGAGCAAAGAAGGGGTTAATAGCTCTTTGAAGAGCCTATCTAGTACTGTAATACATTACAGTACAAAGTAATTAATCCATAAAACAGTGCAGACAGCAAAACATACTGTTGCTGTGCAAGATTACTGCTTATACAGTGATGAATGGCAGGGAAGGGGTTAATACACAGTGAAAGACTTTCATAAAACCTGCTAATTTTATAAAATGTTATTTTATATCACTTATACTGATCTGTCTCTTTCTGTCACAAAAATGTAAGTGAGGAGAGGGAGGCAGATCAATATTTGTGAATATTGATACGACCAATTTTGATCTGACCAGGGCGAATGGTGAACTTAATTGAGAAATCACCAAACCGCCTTTGCCACTAATTCGCTGTTACTGATCGCTATGCGCTCAGACAGCTTAAAAAAAAAAATCTCAAATACTAGGGAAAAACTCTGCTTTCAGTGCTCGTTTTGACACAGGACAGAGCTAGTCCGTCCTGTGTCGCCAAGGGGTTAAATGCACAGGGAATCAAGTTACATCTTATGTAAGTGGTAGTGGCCCTTTAAGGATAAAGTAGCTGAGATGGAAAAAGTATCTCATTCAGCTGCATTACTGTGAGAACCAGACCTCTTAATCTGAGACGTCTTGCCATACATAACACATTTCATTTCCTTTTGTAGTTCTAGGTGTGGCAGCAGATATCATGCATTAGAGCTTGTTACAGGTGACATGGTGCATGCCATGTTTCAAGATTAATAGACCTGTTCCTATTTTTATCTTGAGTTTTAGTAAGTGATAATGAATTCTGCATGTTTTTTGGTAGATTATCTGTTGAGTTTAACATCAAATTAGCTAAATGTGTCCTGTCAAATTAAACCAAATGGAAAAACTAAGCACTAGGTTAAAGAAACAGAAAATCTACATAGCAGTCATAGGAAATGCTAGTCCTTGCTTCCCCCGAAAACAACTATATAAAAATGCAGTCTGTTGGAGTGGTAAATTTTAATCCATACAATCTGATTTTGGCCTTGTTTCTTTTTCCAATTCCCTTGTAATTTCAAAAAAGCACGTAGGTGCTGACTCACAATCCAAGGTAAAGTATTCCCATGTCCGGGTGCTGAAGCATCTCGGATCCGCTATAAATCTGCATATGATACAATGTAAAGAATCTCACCAATGTCAACCGACTCCAGATCAGAGACAACAATGCACTTCTCTTAGTGAAAAATGTCCAAGTCTTTATTCATATCAAAAAGTAAGTGTTTCCATATAATCACAGACATGATGACAGGAGCAAACATACAAAAAAAGTCAAAGCAATATGCCTCCCCTGTCAGTTCGCTGTTGTGAATGGCGTTTTAATGCTTAAAGTAAGCAAGTATATTCTGTTTTCACTAAGAAGTTTTTGCATATCTGAACCAAATATACTAAATTAGTAAAATTGATTCTTTAAGCCCATCTCTAAACATTCACTGACAATATATCCCAGAACTGTCCCCATTTGTATTAGCACACATAGTCATCCTCCCAAGCTTATGTTTAATTATGTTTCAAGTAAGAAATTGTGTATGTGTGCATAGCATGCTCTTCTGTACATATCATATGCAAAAAACATGTCTGTTTCTGGCTGTATACAGATAGAAGCTGCTATACTGTATTATGTCTATGTCTTGCTAATTACATCCTGCTATTTTAATTTAAAAAATCTTTGTTTTTTTTATATCGGGCAGGTCCATTGACCCAGTCTGCACTTTAAGGTGGGGGCAGAAATTTGTCACCCTCCAGATTTTAAAAATGTGTTTTTCCCCCAGCATGCATCCCTTTGTCACTACTAGGGGACCACACGCAGTCTAAATTGTCAGTATTATTTGGGGTCTGTGCATCAACACAGATTACCTGCCACTCGTGCTCAGCGCCCTTAAGGCGACTGAACCCCCCTCCCTGCAAGACAACCAGCTGATTCATCAGGAAGTGTTCCCTGCAGCAGAATAACTTGCAAGGAGCACATGCTCACTGCCACCATCTTCTTCAAACACCTTCTACACTTCACCTGGAGAGAGGGGTGCAGCCCCTGACAACTCAGCTTGGGGGGTGCTCACTGACTGGGGAAAAGGAGGTAGAATCCCCATACAGCACGGCATCACAACTTTCATGAGGCTTAGGCAGACACTGCACAGCTTCATGGAAGTTGTGATTCCCCCTGCTGTATCCCAAGCTTCATGGAAGTTTAGGGGGGACATATTCTGAGAAAAGTCTATATGTCCCACCGCAGAATCAGACCGATACTGAAGCATGCAGTCCAAAATACCACTTTCCCGCCGAGTTCTAACTCTGACCCAAAAGGCAGGACTGTCCAAAGCAAAGCAAGGACAGTTGGGAGTCATGAACTATGAATATAGGGGGGGGGGGGGGGAGCAGCATTTCAGTTCTGGACCCAGCCAGCAAACTGTTTTGAGCCCATACCTAATTCCGGAAAAACCACAACCATATTGACGGAGCATGCTGCGTCAATTTTCTTTCACTTACGAAGTTCAGACAAGAGGTGCTGCTATGCCCTCTTTAGGTCTGAGCTTCGGAAGTGAAAGAAAATTCACTTCCGTCGCTCTGCTTATGCTGCTTGACTGCCCCTTGAGGCGGCAAGTAACAGTGCAATGTTAAAAAAAAAAAAAAAGATTTAATTAGCTAAAAACTGGTATTATAGTTAGATTAGCCTATAGGGTTAAGATTAAATAATTTGTAGCATAAGGGATAGGGTTAAAATAAATTAAAATATATTAAGGGATTGCATTAGGGTTAGAGTTGGGGTTAAATTTAGTGTTAGGGTTAAATTTAGGGTTCCGGTTGGGGTCAAAAGGTCAATTTGGGGGAAAAAAAGTACACTATTTTTTAAAAATACTGAAAAATATGGAAACATGCATATTTATGAACTCAGGACAACATTTAGAAACTTAGAAGGGGTCTTTTTTAATGATTGTATTTGTGTCAATTATATTTTAGGTCAAAGATAGAAAAACTGTTTTTTTTTAAATTTTCATCATATTTTATGATTTTTTTTGATGAAGATATGATGAACATAATGGTATCTAATGAAAGCCCTTCTTATGATGACAAAAATAACATATAATTTGTGTGGGTACAGTATTTGAGAAAGAATAAAATAACAGCTAAACACAAAAACCCCAGAATTGTCAAAAGAGCCATTGTCACCAGTCAAGGTAAAAATGTCTTGTCACTAAGGGGTTAATTAATGAAAAAGGTTTTTATTTCTTTCATTTGCCCCACATCACTCACCATTGCACCCACAGGACTTCACACAGCACCAGATTACACAAACATACTAAGCCATATTACACACATTGAACCAGACTGAACCAACACAACTTGCAACAGTACCCACACTGCACCTATATTGCACTCATATTTCTTATCAGTGCACCAATAGGAGTTATCAATGCACCCACAGGACATGCAACTGCACCCAGAGGACTTGCCACTGAACCCATATTGCACCCATAGGACTTCCACTGCACCCACAGGATTTACCATACACCTGTATTACCTCCAGAACTTATTATATCTCTGGAGATCAGTGCTGGATATGGGCTCTATTCCATGACTTATTTATTTATCTATGCTCATTAAATACCATCCACTACTAGAAAATTTAAGTTAAAAACAATAAGTGATAGAATGAATAAAGAGCCCAATATGTGAACTATCCACTTTTTATAAGATGTGTTTGAAAACAAGGTGAAGAGCTCTTCTGAGAATTTTTAAGTGACTTCACGACCTACTCTTTCCTAGACTCTTTCTATCTCCTAAAAGCTGCAAATAAAGTGTAATAAGGTTTGTTTGCTGGTTCTATAACAAAAGTCCTGCCTATCTCTCTGAATTATAGTAGCTAAGGTTGTTGATTTATCAGTAAATTTTAAGTGTCTATGTCATTATTTAAAAGAATTTATTCATAACATAAATTATATAAGAAGTGGATGTATGTCACACCTGCCTTAAGAAAAACAGAATTGTACTATTCAGGCACAGATGAATAATTCCATACTCCTACATATTTTTGCCACACCTTTGATTATTCACATTATTTATTTTTGCATTAACGTTCTGTTGGAGATGAATCATTTTTTCAAAGGTTCACCATGTCCTGATTTATGTTTGTTAGTTTGTTTGAAAAATCTATGTTACTATGTTTTGTTGTCAGCTAGACATTTCTTCAAACATTGCTGATCATCATAAAAATTTGGATTCACCCAGCCTTACCCACACACCCTAAGGTATATTTAGTTGTTCAGCCTGAGAACTCTCCTACTTCATCAAAGCAGTTCTGAAGGGATAGATTAGCCTAAAACATGGTGCTATAGTTTGGTTAATGATATCTGCAAATGCAGCAAACTTAGCATTTTACTCTTTGTCAAATACTGAATCCACAGGCACACTCCTACATGTTTAGTGTGATGTCCTATGATCCAGCTTTTCTGAAAAAGGATTTATGCTGTCATTAAATGGCCAACACCATTCAAACCAGAATGTTTCTTACTCACATTTTTCCATGGCCTTGCCTGCCAAATTAATCAAGAATTGAGCTACACAAATGATTCAGGATAGGAGGACCCCACTGTACACCTGCAAAGTCAAAAGGCACCTCAGACGAAGGCTATGCCTTGAGGAGATATTAGCCAATTCTTCAAATAATTGCAGCTTAAGTGGAAAACCTTCTTGAATGATATTCATGATGATGTGACAGCCCTTAATAGGCAAGTTACCGAAACTTTGACTGAAGCAGCCCACCAACAGCAGTCAAAAGCCAACAAATAGACTGCAGCTATGACCCAGAAAATGGAAAACAACAGGTGACCATACAAGACAGTAGATATTGGAGGCAGTTGGAAACTCCGCCCTGTTCAGCCTCTATTTACTTAAGCTGTTAACTCACCTGGTATCAGAGTCTGGTACAAGAGCCTATTTGCTGGTTGTTGTCTACCATGTACACAAAGTTCAAAGCAAGATGCTTCATGAAAGGTGGTGAACTCCATTCGATGGCTAACAAGTTGACTACACTATCGCTAATCCTTAAGCAACCCCAGCTCACAATAGATAGCAACTTGCTAAAGATTTTTGTTGACTTATCGCCACAAGTTCTGGCATGGAGAGGGTTCATGGTGCCATTGACAATGCACCACCATGCAAATGACATTAAATACAGATGGGGCCTACCCCACTCTAAAACAGTCTCTTATAAAAAGAAGCCTATCAGTATCGAGGACCCAGCGGCTATTAATTCCATGCTAAAGGGCTTGAATATTTACTTGATTGCTCGCGTTACTTTGCCAAAGCAGAGCTAGAGCAGTACACAGGTGAAGAATGAGGCCTAGTTGCTTCTGGGAGCCCAACATCGATCAAGGTGCACAAAGTTTGACGGAGAATTCAGTGACTTCTCATTACACAACAAAGGAGACTGCCAGACAGTTATCCATCCCGAGGCACAACGTTTTATCTGTTCAGCCTTTATCTTTTACTGATTTGATGTTTTCCCAGGACTCATGGTGCCACAGTAATGATGCCACAGTGATATGACAGGGAGACTTTCTCTTGCTTTCTAAAAGTGTTGGAAAACTGCCTCTCGCTTTCATAAAGTGTTGGAAAAAATGTACCCCCCAGGCAAAGTTAGTGCCCACAAAATAGGGATGCACAATAACTTGGCCACTTTCAGTGGCTCTATGGCCCCATTTTCTTTGCAGAGACCACTGACATCTGCTGGTATACTCTCACTTGGGTAATCCTTCTCCCCCTTATTATGCTCTTATACTTTTCTTTCCTCCACCTCTCTCCACTGTTTTTTTTTTTTCAAAATGAATTGAAATGAGTTTATTTTGGTGCTGTTGTTTCTTGAGTATGCACAAGAGGGCACATTATTATTATATATTTTCTTTTCTTATTTCCTAGGTTCTGCAAAGTTAACATTTTCAGTTGTTATTACAGTTTCTGAAAAGCCTATATGCAAGATTACCTAATGAGAACTCACATGCTGTTAAGGTCTAAATGTGGCTAATGCTGTCAATGATTAATTTACCTTAGGTAGTATTTTCTGACAGTAGTTGATCTCAATTAATCCCACTGTTTAAGAGAATACTAGACACTTTTTGAGATTGTAATTTAAGAATGTTTATATATCCTATTACCGTAATATTTGTCTGTGATGTCTCATCCCATTTATGCCTATTGCTACCCTAATTCCCCTAGAACAAAGATATTTTTGGAGATCACAGATTTTGGTAAACTCCAATGTCTTTCTTATCTCTGTGTATAATTGTATCTGTATCCAGAGGAATGCTGGCAATGGGTCAGAGGGGCCAATTACTCCCCAGACTGCTCTCTAGCCTCACCAATTCGGTTGCACCACTTTTCACTTGTAAATGCACCAGTGCATAGGCTAGGCAGCCATCTTCCTCATGCATATGATTCAGTGCCTATAAGGCATTAAACACATAAAGCTTATCTGTTCCTGTTTGTGTCTTCAAACCAGCTATTAAATATTTTTTTACTTTGGCATAATCACGCTGCACGGATAGTTCTTTCCGCAAAAGCCACATGTTTCTTTGGCTTTGATTATTTGTTATGAGTATGGATTATGATTGTTGACAGAACCCAGTTAATTGGAGCAGCTTATGAAGGAGTTTTACCTTACAGTTCTGACACCGTTGACCGCCTAAGGTATACCTTTTCTCCGATCTTCCTCAAATGAGTCTCTGGCTGGAATCAATAGTTAAAGATAGAAGGTCAGATATGATCCCTATTTTTACTTTTCTTGCGGACCCCATAGGCATGCACTTGTCTATCCTGTCTGCCATTCTATCGTGTTGTCTTATCTGTGAGCATGTATGTATGACTCACATTGCCTCTCTATTTATGATGATAACTGGTGGGCAAATGAAGTTGCATCATGGACCAAAAGTTGCCAGTCATCCCCTGTGTATATGTGTTTGTATGTGTGAGTCACTGTCTCATTCTCTGTTTATTTCTCTGGATCTGAATCTGAATGGTATTCTTTATGTCTGTCTATCTGAGATTAAACCTGTAATATATCTGGGAAAATACTATATTTACAGAGTGGCACTACATTTTTAACTTTTGCATCTGTTAAATGAGCAAATGTGTAAAAAAATCATTTTGTCTCACTATAAGCTAAAAATATTTAACAGTTTCACAGGCATTTTCCTCTAAAAGCTGTGTCCACACCCAATCAAATTACCGGTGATAAAATAACCAAAACAAAGTACTCAGGAAATAAAGACTATAAGATGAATGTACACATTTTTTTTAGGTGTTTGAATTGAACTTGTGCACCGTTCAATAGATATTTCCCCAAAAACTATATAAAACAATATAAAATCAAAGACTAAAGCTGCCTTTTGATGGAGATGTGTCAATAGACTTGTTCTTTCAGATGCATCATGCTGCAAACAATCAATAGTTGTGGAGGAGATAAGCATCTTTTCCCAACAGGAAGTGTGTCAAAGGCCAAGACACCAATCAGGCTGACATGTCACAGAGCTTCCGCTATAGGGTCTAGGACACTTCTTCGCCGCATTTTCATCGCTGACAGTTCAGCGCGGCAGTTAGAATGCTGAACTGTCAGCAATGAAGTATAACGCGGCCGTTTCACCGCGGCTGCAGCTATGTAAGAGCTGACAGTTCAGCGCTGAACTGTCAGCTCTTACAAATCTAAAAGTAAAACCAAAATAACCCTCCATAATAAATTATTCCCCCCCCAATAGTAACACTAAACACTAAACCCCAATACTAACACTAAAATTAACACCAATACTAAAATTAACCCCCTAAATCCTAATACTAACCCCGACCCCTAATACTAAAATTAACCCCCTAAACCCTAATACTAACCCTAATACTAACCCCGACCCCTAATACTAAAATTAACCCCCTAAACCCTAATACTAACCCCCGACCCCTAATAGTAAAATTAACCCCTAACACTAAACACTAAACCTAATTCTAACCCCCTAAACCCTAATTCTAAACCAACTAAAATCGGTAAAATACTTACCTTTAGCGATGAAATGTCCCGCGATGAAATCTCCAGCGACGATCTGTCTTGTGCTGTAGAGTCGGCGGTGAAGCAGCTGCGCGGAAGCAGCCGCGATGAAGTGTCCCATCCCCTCCGCTATAGTCCGAGCCAGACTGAGAATAAACACCAGCAATCTGAATGATTGTTTACTATTTTTGAATAATACACTGTTTACAGATGAGACATGGGAAATTACATAGAAAGAGTTATATGTAAAGAGCAAATTGTGCTGCAAAGTGGTAAAAGTGGATCAATATACAGTAACTAGTGTATTTCTGTCTGAATTAAGGTTGGCTCGGGGGGGGTTTAGTCACTCTTTATAATATAAAACTTTACATGAAGTCTTTGAATTGTGTTACTATTGATCATGCACTATTGTGTATAAGCGCTGCAAAACTGTTAAGTGTAAACCACGAATATCTTCTAATAAAGAAGAAGCAAGAGTTAACAGAAAAGCTTAGTGCCCATTGAAAAGGACTCCTTCACCTAAACATTGTTTGTACTGGGAGAAAAACAAGAAAATATGTTGTGCTTAGTAAGCAAATGTATTAACTAAGAGAACACATTGATAAAATATACCCTTGATATTTGATATGCAAATTAACTACTTATAATTGGAAATATGCAATTATGTGATGTCATAAACAGGAGGAACACAAACCACATTTAGAATGCATTTGATAGTTCATTATTTTATTCTCTACCTCTACACTACCTCTACACTAAAAACAATGTTTAGACAATGGATTAACCTGACTAGTCTCAGATGAATAGGCCCAATTGTTTGAGGGGATCATAAACCCATGGGCCAGGGCATGGCGTTTGCAGCTCTTAGTATCACTGGTAATTAAAAAAAAAGGGGGGGGGGCACAGACTGAAGAGGATACAATTAACAACTAAGTAATACACATAAAGCATGTAATGATTCAAGTTTGTACTGTCAGTAACTATATGTAACAAGTGCAAGCAGCACAGGTGTATATATATATACGAATATGATTGGAACTGATTCATCCTATGTTGCTTTTTTACATGTTAAAATATATCCCCCTCTTTTTAAGTCTGTGTCTTTCCTTTTCTTAGAGGCAATTATTAAGCTGCATGCGCCTTGAAACGCGTAAGGCATTTCTGTTTGTGGTTTGCTGACTCTACTTTACCCGTATGTTTCCTGATTCACAACATGGATACATGAAGTTTCTTGCACAAGTTGTGTCCTGGTATATGGATTTATGATGCCCTCAAGATTAATTTGCTAAAAGTTTGACTAGTTTTACACTGTTGAGTTACCAATTGCTTGGAGTGATGGAGAGTTTCCCTTCAGGCAATCAGCATCTCAACTATGTAAACCAGCCCTCCCTGCCCCCCAGCCCCCCGGCAACATCATTATACATATATTACTGTGATTTTTATTTTTCTTGTGCACAAGTGTGGTTATATTGTTGGAGCAATATTTTTTTTTAATTAAAATTGAAAATGGGGGGGGGCGTGTCCTGCTTGCGAATGGAGTAGGACGTTTGTGGACGGAGCTCCTAGGCCGCGACAGACGAAATTAGCTACTGAAAGTTATCAACGAAACAGAAACTTACCTTCTCCGACGCCAATCGCCATGGGGAAACCTAAAGACCCACACTCTAACCTGCCCAAGGGGAAGAAAGACCGTCCCGCTGAGTTTTTCACGCCAAGAGCGGGAAAGAGGAATGAAACCCAAGATGGCGGCGCCGAGGACTCGTGCGCGCAGCGGGAATCTATGTCAGATTCTGAAGGCGAAGAACATGGCCAGAGGAAAGTATTGGCAGACAAAATATCGCTGAAATCCTTGATAGTAGACTTAAAGAAAACAGTCCAGGCTGAAATGCAGCAATTGTCGAAGGATATTCGGGCAGACTTAAAAGACATTGGAGAAAGGACCGCTTACCTGGAAACCAAGGTGGAGTCCATCTCAGAAGCCCACAACAACCTCACAGAAGCTCACCTCTCCCTGGAAATCAAGCACCACAGACTTGAAATGAAGCTGGCGGACCTGGAGGACAGGTCACGCCGAAATAATATCAAGATCCGAGGGATATTGGAAGAAGTACAACCAGAGGACTTATCCGCATACCTCCGTGACATGTTCCAAGAGCTGACACCAGACTGATCCCCCCTAGAACTCACTATTGATAGGGTGCACCGACTCCCCAAGCCTAGGAGAGCACCAAGTAGCCAACCAAGAGATGTAATTGCCAGGATTCATTTTTATGAATCCAAAGAGTCCATAATGAAAGCGGCGAGGGAGAAAGTAGCGATACCTGACAAATATGCACATCTGCAGTTCTACAACGATCTATCCCAATGGACCATGAATAAACAAAGATAATTTGGCACTATAACCGCCTCGCTAAGGGAAGCCTCCATCAAATACGCCTGGGGATATCCCTTGAAGCTGCCGGTATTCAAAGACGGATCCACTAGAGTCTTCAACGCACTGGAAGATGCCTACATAGCGATGGAAAGATGGGGCCTGAGTTGTGCTCAAGCTCCAACATCTGACTCCCAACTAGCGATGATTCCCACGGAATGGAAGACCCAACGCAAACAGAACCGCAAGACCATGGACTGAGCAGCGACCTACTACATCTAAGATATCTCTGATTGATGTCAGAGGGACATTCAACCCAGATCCACATACCTTGGTTTCCTGCTTGAACTATGGAGATTGAAGTGGCAGCAAATGTGAAGAAAGTGGGTTCCGGGAGGAACCCCACAAGGGTAACTCATCCCGATATCGGTAGTAACAAAACGCAAGTTTCATATGGTTTTATTGTACTTACCCCGTTTATGCCAATAATCGGAGGATGGTCTGGTGACCCAAGTTTTGGTCTGACCAGACAATTGGCATATAAAATAGAGCCACACTGGAGTACCTACTGAGAACCCTTCCCATCACGCTGCCCAACTCACTCATCAAAAAAATCCAGATATGCTGGAACAACTTCATATGGGCAAACAAACCCCCCAGACTAGTGTTAAAACTTCTACAGCTACCACAAAACAAAGGAGGCCTGGCGGTCCAGAATTTTGCAAACTACTACCTGGCAAATCCAACCAGCCAAGCTTTGATTACTGGGGAACACAACACGTCTGAACCATGGCAGAAAATAGAAGAAACATATATTCACCCACACTCCATATCCTCTCTGCTGTGGACTCCATCACTTGTCCTACCAAAGTCCCAACTAATCCTCCCCACTACAAAAACAATGCTAGATGCATGGATTAAACTCAAAAAGAAACTAAACACGAAATACATTCTCACCAAAACATCTCCAATAAAGGTCCTAGAATATATGAACGACAATATCAATCTTAGAGCTTGGGAAAAAGCCGGGGTAAAGTGGATTGGAGACCTGTATGAACAAGACATGGTTAAATCGCTGCCAAAAATTCAGGAAAAATATGACATCCCTCCTGGTGAATTCTTAACCTATCAATCTCTAAAACTCACTCTGAAAAAATGTCCACCCCTGGACACCCAAATTCCTGCGACCAAGCAAGTAGTATCCATTTGGAACAACTCCCCGAAATCAAAGGCATCATTAACCCAATGCTACAATATTTTCAATACATCATATGGCCTAAAAGAGCTCAACTACAGAACACAATGGGAGAAAGAACTAAAATACCCGCTAAATGACTCGCAATGGAAACAGGCCCTCACAGCTCTAAAAGGCACGACAAAATGCCTAAACCATGTCGAAACGCACAAGAAAGTCATATTCAGATGGTACCTGGTACCGTCCAGATTAGCAAAAATATACCGTTCATGTTCGAATCTGTGCTGGCGTCAATGCTCGGAGATTGGCACCATGCTGCACATCTGGTGGTCATGTGTATCTATCCAAGCATTTTGGGTAAAGGTCTTTAAATTGCTCAACGACACGTTATCCTCTTCTCTGGCGGCCACAGTAGAATGTGCCTTATTTTTAATTATTCCAGTCTCGGTGAGCCACCACGCCCGACTCCTAGCCAAACACATTTTGATAGCAGCTCAATCAGAAATAGCTAGAGCGTGGAAACGGACCACAGCCCCTAAGCTGACGGATCTCACAAACTCCATCAATATCAGTTCAGATTATGAAAGAATGTCTGCGATTCAAGAGGACAGACTGCAAGAATGGGAAAAGACATGGACTTTCTGGAAAAAACGCACCGATAAATATGACCCACTTACAATTCATATTCGGAAAGCAAACTCCTCGGACTGAAAGATCCCACTCCATCCACCCCTCTCCTTCTTGAAATTTCTCTCTTTTACCCCCCCTTCTTCCTTTTCCCCCCCTTCTCCCCCCCCCCCTCTTATGTGTGCAAAGTTCCACATTTTTCCAAAGTTTAAAAAAAAAATAAAAAAATACTTCATATGCATAAACAGTCTACAATCTCTTTCCACCATAGTTTATTTCATGTGATATAGGCATTCTGTAAATCATAGGTACAAGTGAAATATATCTTCAAAAGTGACTATACCTAACCCTTCATTTTGGTTATCTTGGAAAGTATTTCCATTTCAAATTAGACCACCTTACTACTCCCTCTTTTTTCTTTTCCTGTCATTTGTTACCAAATGTTTGTATATGTAAACTGGATATATGTTAATATCAAAAACTGCTGTTTTGTATATTAAATATCTGTATTTTCAAATAAAAAAAAAAATTGAAAATGGAAAACAAGCAGTTATATAAATAACATTGACTATAAATATGTAAAAGGTGCAAAAATATTGGCCCATATTTTATCCTATTAGACATTTCTAAAAAATGTTGGTGATTCACTGTACTCTTCTTATTCAAAGGAAATGATGAATCAGTGTCATTGTGGTAAAATCATCTGACTCTTTGTATTGTATATTCTGTTGGCTCTTTCGTGCCCAGTTTCCCTGTCTGGTTATTTTGTTACGAACCAAGGTGGGATTTTTTTTTTTACAACTGAATAGCAGTGAGCAGTGTCAAGTCGCGCGCTAGCTTGAATAACATTGTATCAGTATTTATACAAGCAAAATCATCAGCCAACAGGATGAGAATAATGGCACATAATAAATCACATTGTTGATGGTGTAGTTCATAGTGAGACAACTGTGTATACCAAGGATGTAATTTCATCACAAGAGCATCTGACATTTTTATTTAATATTTGTGCTCATTCTTCATGTCTTGTGATGGTAAGATTCATAAAGATACATTCTGCATCATTGAGCACAGCATCTGTTCTGGTGGAGACATTGGGCCCAATTCAGTGATGCAATATATCACTTTTTACTGGTAGAATGTCAACTGACATCCCAATTCATAAAATATGAGTAAATAAAATATTATACAAAATGACTTATCAGGCATTAAATGTACTCTGTTACCTAATTTTTGATTTTTAATGTGAATTTATAGATTTTATAAATCAAAAATGGATCTATACATTACATTAGCAGAATTGCAAACAATGCATACATTTAGAGAAGTCTGTGTTGTAAACATGTCTGTGGTATGCAGTGTGAACGGAGGATGCTCCAGATGTTTCCGTTTCTTGTTTTAGGGATCCTGCCCCTCCATAGCCAGATCATACTCAGCAAGTGATATAGTCTTTTTTTAAAGAAGAAGTAGACACACCTTAAGTGTTCAAGATCCAAAGGGTTAACATTTAACTTGCCGACTCTGGGGCGACCAATGAAAGTGGGAGAGGGAATAGGCCCTTTGAACAATTTCATTCAGGCTTTAAACCAAGAGCCAATCAGAGAGCTGCTGACAATCCTTTTAACTCTTGGACCTTAAAATTTAATCCAATCAGCAAAGCTTGGGACCCATTTTAGCATAAATTCATTTATACCTTCTTGGGATGGGAAACATAGAGAAATGCAAAATAGAATAGCCTCGATGATTCGGTCTTCCTCCCCCAGTCGTGGTGGGAAGGTGGGCCGTCCGTGTGCTGTGTCTTTCAGCAGGCTTGGTGACCAATCAGCAGGCTAGCACTCCAGTCCCTTCAAACAAGTGACAAATTCCCACATGAGCGACAGCTTGGGGGAGTTTTCAATGTTCCAATGGGACTGCAAGCGACCCGGGACTAAGCATCTGGCTGAGTATCAGCAGCTAGTTGGGTGGTAGCGGTGCCCAGCGGGGAAGTGAACATAACTCTTTTGGGGAGAGAGCGTAACCAAACAATGTATAATGTCCCAAAGTCACAACAGTCCATGACATGGTGTTTTCACCTGTCACCTGATTTGTAAATCGCTTTTCAATGGAAAATGTACTGTAATTTTTCATCATTTTTTAATCTTTACTTTCACAATCTAAATAATAATTAGGTGACAGAGTCCCTTTAATCTACTTTCTATTTTTGTCTCCTTCTTAAAGGACAACCGTAGGCAAAACATTAAATTATAAATTATTATTATTATTATTAATAGAAAGGTTCGATCAAGGGTAGACATTTTAAATAGTAGTACCTCTTTGCTGGTATAGCTCTATCAGGTGGTGGACATGTGGTTGCAGATAGTATCCAGTTACGTTACTGGTGGGGGAATGCTTTCCTAAAGCTTTGTCCACAGGCTGGAAAAAAACAGCGAGTCAGTTCCGAAGACAAAGGAAATCCTCTGACAAATTATTAGGATACTTTAATCTGCGAAACAAGCCAAAGATCGGTTTTGCTAAAAATAGTGTCTCTTTACATTTTGCTACACATCACCAAAAAATCCAGCCCTACTTTGTTTTATGGCTATCAAAAAAGTTGCAACTCATTGGAGGGGTTGGGACAGAATCAACACCTTATTGAGGGCTGAAATGAGATGGATTTATAATTTGGTTACCCTTGCACCTAGAAGCCTAAACTTTGATTTTGGTATCCGTATTTGGGAAAATTTACCCTGCCACTTTAAATTATATGTAGTTTACTGCAGCTGTACAATTTGCCTTATTTTTTTTATGTTTTCCAAGGAGTTTTTACTGCTACTACCCTTAGAGGTTTTATGTCCCTTATTGCAGTCCACTGGTTTTACTTTCTCTTTCTTCTTTTTTTATAGACATTTCTTCTTATTTTTATAGTATTTAAAATATGTATATTTTTTCTTTTTTTCATTTTTAGATGACATAATATGTTGGGCCACTGTCACTTTATTTAAGAATTCTTATGCTGCTACAAATATAGATATAGTCTTATGTTGCTGGAAAAATAGAGCAGGCGGTGAAGAGAAACAAAAGCACAGACTTCTTACACAGTAGGACCTCAGCGTTCCGCACCAGAAGGAGTTCTCAAGGTTCTAGGTATGTGCCAGTGAGGCACCTCCCAATCTCCCTTTAGTATTCAGTGGCGGAACTATCATTATCGCAGGGGACACAGCTGCGACCGGGCCCGTCACACCAGGGGCCCGGCTGCCCAGTTGACCCCTGCGATAATGACAGATAAAAACCTGTACTATGCGATCTGCACTGATAGTATAGTACAGGCCCTCCGGAGAGAGAGATGCGGCCCGTGTGACATTGTCACCGGTAGCCGCACCTCTGCTGGTCTCGCGCGAGGGGGTGAAAGCTCCGAGAGGTCTGTGTCTGTGACATCTTGGCGCTCAGGCGATAACGGAGGCTGAATCAACCCCCCTCCCTGCAATGAAAGGTAACCGTGCAGGGAGGGGGGCAAAAATATCTGTGGGTATGTATGTATGTACAGGTATGTAGTGTAAGTCTATGTGCATGTATGGATGTAAGTCTGTATGTATGTAGTGTAAGTCAGTGTGTGTATGGGTGTAAGTCTGACTGTATGAATGTAGTTTAAGTCTGTGTGTGTGGATGTATGGATGTAAGTCTGACTGTATGGATGTAATTCTGACTATGTAAGTGTAAGTCTGACTTTGTGTATATGTAAGTATAAGCAGGGCCGATCCTAGGGTCACGGGCGCCTGGGTGCAGGATTTTTTTGGCGCCCCCAGGTGGGCGTGGCTATATGATAAACCCCTCCCCTTTACACATGTATGTTCCAGGCATACCAATTTTTCATTATTGGGGTGGGGGGATTCTTGTGGAGAGCACAAACTTTATTTTTAGATGAAGGACCAACACAAGCTTTTATTTTAAATTAAGATATTTATTTGGCCGTAAAACAGTGTAGTGGTTTTATTTATGTCTATGATGCTCAGTCAGCAACATGGGAGACTTTTTGCTGGCTAGCAGTTTTAACTACAGTTCCCATGATGTCCAACCAGCCAAAGTCTCCCATTAGTCTGGCTGAGCATCATTGGAAAAGAAGTACACAAGGAGCAATAAATTATATTCCACCAAGTCAGTCACTCACTTGTCTCTCTCTTCCCATACCTCCATGTCTTTCTCCCTCTCCACTCATACCCTCATGTATCTCTCTCTCCACTCATACCCTCATATATAACTCTCTCTCTCTCCACTCATACCCTCATGTATATCTCGCTCTCCACTCATAGCCTCATGTATCTCTCTCTCCACTCATACCCTCATATATAACTCTCTCTCTCTCCACTCATACCCTCATGTATATCTCACTCTCCACTCATACCCTCATGTATCTCTCTCTCTCCACTCATACCCTCATATATAGCTCTCTCTCCACTCATACCCTCATATATCTCTCTCTCCACTCATACCCTCATGTATCTCTCTCTCCACTCATACCCTCATATATATCTCGCTCTCCACTCATACCCTCATGTATCTCTCTCTCCACTCATACCCTCATATATATCTCGCTCTCCACTCATACCCTCATGTATATCTCGCTCTCCACTCATACCCTCATGTATCTCTCTTTCTCACCACTTATACACTCATGTATCTCTCTCTCTCCACTCATACCCTCATATATAACTCTATCTCCACTCATACCCTCATATATAACTCTCTCTCTCTCAACTCATACCCTCATGTATAACTCTCTCTCAACTCATACCTTCATATATATCTCTCCCTTCATACCCCATATATTTTTTTTCTGTCCTCATGCTCCCCATGGTGGTCTTTTTTTCTGCATGTCTGTCTCTCCTTCTATACACCCATGTCTGCTGTCTCTTTCTCTTTATAACTCACATGTATGTCTCTCCCTCCTCATAATCCCATGTATTTGCCTATTAATATTCCACAGCCAGTTTGCCCATTTATATGCCACTGCCAGTTTGCCCATTAATATGCCACAGATAGTTTTCCCATTAATATGCCACAGTTAGTTTGTCCAATAATATAGCACAGTTAGTTTGCCCATTAATATGTCAGTGTCAGTTTGGCCACTAATATGCCACCACCAGTTTTCCCAAGAAAAGCATTACCCCCTCCCCCCATTCCCCAGTACTCACCTTGCTGCTGCTCTTTCGTGTCTCCTCCACACAGTCTTCCCTCTATGCACACTCAGTGCAGGAGGCGGGAAATAGCCGCCGACTGGATGGGGACTGTCAAGTGGGCAGCGGTGGCCCCTTTAAAAGGTTAAAGTTGCCCTGCCTACATACACAGCCACACTTACGCACAGGGCCATGCATACATACACACAGTCACACTTAAACAGACACACTTAGTCAGGGCCGCCACTAGGAATTTCAGGGCCCCTTACTGAACACATTTTCTGCCCCCCCACCCCCCCGCCGACAATATCTCCCACTCGCCCCACCTACTCTCACAAGCATGTTATCCCAGTCTAGTGTAATATGGAGGGTGGTTGGGAGCAGTTGGTCAATATGCCAGTAATATTTTGCCCCTCAATATGCCAGTATTTTACCATTTACTGTACCAATATTTTGCCCCTTAATATGCCATTCTTTTGCCATTTAATGTGCCAGTATTTTGCCCCTTAATATGCCATTCTTTTGCCATTTAATGTGCCAGTATTTTGCCCCACAATATGCCATTCTTTTGCCATTTAATATGCCATTCTTTTGCCACTCAATAGGCCAGTATTTTGCAATTTAATATGCCAATATTTTGCCCTTCAATATGCCATTTAAAATGCCAGCGTTATGCTTGTTATTTGTACCCTTCCCCAGTACTTACCTCCTTGTTGCTCTGTCTCCTGGTGCTCTGCTCTGTTTAGCAGGTCCGCGGCTGGAGCGGAGGGGAGCGCTTAACGCTTCCCACACAGCCGCGGACCTGCTAAACCCAGGGGATTTTTTTTTTCTGTTGTGACCTGGACCCCTGATGGTGGGCTTGCACTTAGTCACCATTACACACAGACACCCTTATACACACACAGAGCAATACACACAGTCACACTTATGTACACACACTTACACAGACAGTAACACACACATTGACTCACACAGAGAAAAACACATTCACACACACACAGTGAAACACACATTCACACACACACACTTACATACATTCACACACACACACACACAGTGAAACACACACTGAAACACACACACAGTGAAACACACATTCACACACACACACAGTGAAACACACATTCACACACACACAGTGAAACACACATTCACACACACACACTTACATACATTCACACACACACACACACACAGTGAAACATACATTCACACACACACACTTACATACATTCACACCCACACACAGTGAAAAATACATTCTCACACACACTGAAACACACACACATACATTCACACATTCAGTGAAACACACATTCACACTGAAACACACACACTTACATACATTCACACACACAAATTGAAACACACACTTACACCCTGACATACACATTGAAACACACACACTTCTTTTCTTTAAAAAAAAACAAAAACAATTGGTCCCCCTCCCTGGAGGGAGGAGGACGTTTCCGGACGGTGTCTGCAGAGGCAGAACACTGTCATTCAGTTCTTCTTGCCGGATGTCACCAGACATCCGGCAATCAGACAGCGCGACGGGGCGGAGCTTGCACCCGTCGCGCTGTACTCAATGAGATTAGGAGGTGCGGTGACCGCAGGCGCTCACCTGCGGGCCGCACCTCCAGAATGAGGGAGAAAGGTCTTCATCGGAGTGCCTTTCCTCCCGGTGCGCCTGGGCGCGGTGCACACCGTGCACCCGTGGATCGGCCCTGAGTATAAGTCTGTGTGTATATGTAGGCCTTTTGGTCCCTGGTATTTTTGCACCGGGGCCCAGTGGTTTCTAGTTACGACTCTGTTAGTACGCCACTGACTTCTTACTAGTATGTCTTTTGATTATAGGATTTCCCATTTCATTGTTACATAGGATTTTCGTAGGTGTGTAGAAGTCCCTTCCCAGGAAGTATTTAGGTGTACAATTCAGTGTAAATTTTCGATGGGCTCTATTCGTCATTTATCATCTGTTGCCGATTCTTCATCGGCGTAATATCTCCACATCTCACCACTTAAGTAAACATTAGTAATCCAAGGCAAGCAGCAGGCAAAGAAAAGTCAAAAGGAGTCACAAGGGTATGAGGAAGGCAACAGAGTGGTGAAACACAATCCGGTGTCAGGATCTGCCCCGCAGTAACTCCTCCACACATCCGCTACTACTTACCCATCCAGAACCAACGGAGATCTCAAACACATGGGCCTGCAGCACGCTCACGCCACTGACGCCAATGATCCTCTCTCCAGTACAGGGGCACGCTCCCGATGATGTCACACCAGTCGCATACCCGCGGGGCACTGGAACATATAAAAGGCAGAATCAGCAGGTACTCATTGCTTGGTGATTCTTGTGTATTTGTAGCCTAGCGTTGTATTAATTACTGTTTGTTGCTGACGCCGGATTCCTCCTTACTATTCTTCTGATTGCCTGTGCCCCTGATCCTGGACTGTTTAAACTTACTGTCGATATTTTGGGAACGTGATCTTGGCTTGTTAATCGTTTTGCTGATTTTCTGACATGCCTGATCCTGGACTGCTTGTATCGTTCTGCTGTAAATCTGGTGACCTTAGCCCTGGCTATTATAAATTACCCTCCTGCAGTGGCGTCGCTATTGGGGAGGCTACTGGGGCTGAAGCCCCAGATCTCCCCTCCATACCCCCGGATGGATACTATGACCACGCCCCCTCGTGCTAGGCACCACCCCCTCGAGCTTGGTCCACCCCCTGCATGCTGCAATCTGGATGCTGGGCAGCAACAGACTCCACCCCCTCTCGCTCAGCTCCGCCCGTCACGCTCAAGCTTTGAATATGAGTCTGGCAAGTGTAAGTGAGAGTGGCAGAGTTATGAGTGTGCCTGTGTATGTATGTAAGTGGCAGAATGTAAATGTATGTGAGTGGCATAGTTATTAGTGTGCACGTGTATATGTGTGAGTAGCCGGGTGTGGGTGGCAGAGTGTGAGTGTTTGGAAGAGAGTAAGTGTTTGTGAGTGAGTTTAAGTGAGAGTGGCAGAGTTATGAGTGTGCATGTGTATGTATGTGAGTGGCAGAGTGTAAGTGGGTGTGAGAGGCAGAGTTATGAGTGTGCATGTGTTTGTATGTGAGTGGTAGAGTGTAAGTGGGTCTGAGTGGAAGAGAGTAAGTGTGAGTGAGTGTAAGCGTGAGTGGCAGAGTTATGTGTGTGAGTGGCAGAATGCAAGTGTGTGTGTGAGTGGCAGAGTGTGCAGGTTTACACACGTGTCTGCGTGGCAGAATATCTGTGTGGCAAAGGCAATCTGTGTGTATAAGGGTGTTTGTTTAAGGTTGTCTGGATGTGTGTGTGTGTAAGGTTGTCTGTGTAAGGGTATCTATGTGGGGGGAGTAAGGGTGGGTGTCTGTGTGGTGTGTGTGTGATGTCCCCTATATTATGGCATATTATGAGACTGTTGGTCGACTTTTTTCTCAAAGTCAGCTAAATGGTGTATGCAATGTACACAAAATGTTGTATGCTCAGTTATTTGGAAATCATGGGAATTTGCTCACATACAAGTGTGTGTGGGATGTAAGTTGGTGTGTGTAAGTGGGATTGTGTGTCTCTGTGTGTAAGGGTGTTTGTATGTATGTGTTACTGTATGTGTGGCTGCGTGTGCATTTGTGGCTATGTATTTATGTGTATAAGTGTAAAGGGAGTTTTTTGTGTGCTTTGAGTCTTATTGTGTATTGTGGTATAGTAATGTGCAGCATGAGTGTGTGATATACTCACACACTGCACATTACTGTGAGTTTTATTGCTGATGAGACTGATACACACACTGCACATTACTGTCAGTTTTATTGCCGTTGAGACTGTGATACACTCACACACTGCACATTACTGTGAGTTGTATTGCTGTGGAGTCAGTCACAGTCAGACAGACACACACCCATACAGACGCATATAGTCTGTCACAGTAAGAAACAGAGACACACGTATAGTCAGTAACAGACAGACACACACATACAGTAGATCACAGGAAGACATACACAGTCAGTCACATAAACACACAATCAGTCACACACACACACACTGTCAGTCACATACACTTACACACAAGTCAGCAATTTTGTTGTTGTTTACGATAAAAAAAGTGCATCTATCAATATGTCCCCCTCCTGGCTGCTATACCTCATTCTAGCCTGGTCTGTGCCCTGCTGTTGTTTCTAGCCCTGCTGAGCACACTCAGTGCTCAGACACTATAAGACTGTGCAGCCTGTGCACACACTGCACCCTCGTGCTCCACTGGATAAATAAATTAAATGATCCCAGCGGCGAGGGCACCATGCAGGAACAACAATAACTGGGTACCAGGTATAATTTCCTCCTCTGACCTGCCACGCCTCGCACACCACCAAACCTCCATACATTTTATATAAATAAAAGTATAATGTATAGTGTAGAAAATAAATACATCTAAATATTCAACTCGCATGCTCTAAATGTGTCACACATTGAAACCCTTAAACACAAAGACACCCTTGCAGCCACACACAGAGACACACTTACCACTTACACACACACCCGTACACAGACACAGTGACACACTTACACACACACACCCTTACACAGACACAGTGACACACTTACACACACACAAACTTACACAGCCACATTTGCTAACCAGCACCAGAGTCTTTTAAAAGTTGCCACAGTGTGTCAGGTGAATGGGGATAGGTAGTGGAAGTGGGAGAAGCCCCTGTGAACTCAAAATAAATAGTCAACAGGATAACAGGAGGAAGAACCATCAAAATTTAAACAACTTTTGCAAATGGAGAACAGGGACTTGTTGTGATCCCAGATTAGTGCCTCTGAGGTGGAGAAAACAACATTTCTAAGTATTGTTGCTTATAAGGTAGGATCAGGGCATCATTTGGAGAGGTAAGTACCTGAGATGTGGATGAGTTCTCTGGCAGGTCTGGGTGAATATGTCCCGATGGTGTGATACCTAGCTGATCATAGAAACCAGAAGGCTTTTCTGGGTTGCTTACAGTGTGCTGGTTGCTGGACAACCTAATTAATAAATAAATTATTAGGGGGGGGGGGTAATTCTAATTAAATGTATCTGTAATAAAAATCCACCCTTTGAGTTCCTTGAGGGTGGGCTTTGAAAATGACTGCCCAGCCCCACGCACACAATGGTTTACCTGTGAATAAAATGATACCTGTGGGGCTAGGCTTTCAAATAGGCAAAATAAGGCTCTGATTGGTCTACTACTACTTTTCTTGGCCCACCACCATATGTATCAGAGGTGCCAGGAGAATCTGGAAGCTTCTGGCAGTGTTCTTATTATGTGGGGGCCAGGTCTAATTTATTTGGAGCCCCAGGGCACGGTTTACACACCACCTCTAAAGGAGATGAGTTGTGGCAGGATAGTTGGACGGTAAACTTGACTCCCAATTCCCAACTCCTTTTGATTTTTTTTTTTGAATAGCCATTTGTATTGCTTTTCACTGAAGGGAGTTCACGATGGGAGAACAAGATGGTCTTGGTGGAGGGAGAGGGAGATCAACTTTCTTTCAGTGAACAGTGTGAGGAGGTCAAATTGGAAGGTCGACTGTTAAAGTCAAATTCAACCTCCCAATTTGACATATTTGTCACTGTAAAAACTCAAGCACAGTAATGGAAATTCATTAAGACTGCGCCATTAAGAGTGTAATAAAATCTGGGATGGAGAATCCCAATAAATGAAAAGTAGAGAAGAGAGGGATAGAAAGGAAAAGGGTGCTGTTGTTTACCACAGTCAGTGAACATGCTTCCTTATGTTCAAAGAGAAGGCAAGAAGGAGAGACAAAGTGATAACAAGAAGAAAATGGGTGTCAGTGAGGGTAAATAAGGTCTAGGATAACCGTATTAAAATAATAGCATGAATATGTTTAATGCATCATAAAAAATATACACAATAAAATAAGTACAATTATAAAGTGCAAATATTGTAATAGGAAGTAACAACCACAGATAATATATGGCTACTTGGCACAGTACAGTGCATTCAAAGCACAATAACTGTGAAATACAAATCACAGAGAGAGTGACTACTTAGTAGGTGCAACTTAGAACACACCAACACGTTTTGCCTCTTCAAGGGTGACAAGATAATATACAATATTTCTGTTGCACAAAGTTGCAATTTATGCTGCAATCCTAGGTGGAAAATGGAAATAAAGACAGGTAAGAAAAAAGTGGAGAAAAAGAAGATAGAAGATAGGTCATATTTACAAAAGAAACCTTTATACATATATTGAGGATAGTATCCAGCACTATCACACTGACATACAGATCCACACTGACACACAATTACATACAGATCCACACTGACACACTTACATACAGTCACACTTGCATATACACGGTACCTGCCCAACCACACCATTTTTCGTTTTTGTTCGGGGCTGAGATCTTAAGACCCCTCCTCCACATTTCACTGCGTGCTGTACACGCTGCTGGTCCGCTTCTCCCCTCCCTCTGACCCTTACATTGGCCTCAAACGCAGGGTAGAAGAGGGGTTGTGCCCACAAAACTAGGAGCTATGTGTAGGGAACTATGTTCCCTGACGCTCCTGCCTCTGTGGCCAGCAGTTGGAGGTGCGGCTACCGCTGCTGAGCTCACGCAGGACACATTTGGGCCGCGGGCCGCATGTTGGACGCCCCTGAAATACAAATCAGCCACACACACCAGACGGAACATTCGACTGCAGCTTAATACTAAGTAAGCAAGTCACTATTTCCCCCTTTTTTCTTTCTGTAAATTAGAATCACTAAAATTCAGCTAGATGCCCTACAAAGCACTATATCAGGGGTGTCCAAGTTATTTCTTCAGTGGGCCACTTCACCAGAAATGAATGTGTGCATGGGCCGCATATACAGAAAGTCACACATATAAACACAGTCACCCTTACACACAGACGCACACCCTGACACACTTACACAGACATCCTTACACACATGCACACACACACACTCCCTCGCACAGACATCCTTACACACATGCACAAACATCCAGACACACACTCCCTTGCACACATGCAGACACAGACTCCCTTCCACACACAGACACCGACTCCCTTGCACACACGCACACGCAGACAAACTACCTTGCACACATGCACAGACAAACTCCCTTGCACACAGGCACACACAAACTCCCTTGTACACACAAACTCCCACATGCACACGCAGACAGACTCCCTTCCACACTCACACACAGACTCCCTTCCACACTCACACAGACTCCCTTCCACACTCACCAAGACTGCCTTCCACACTCACACACAGACTCACACACACACAGACTCCCTTCCACACACACACACACACACACACACACACACACACACTCCCTTCCATACTCACACACAGATACACAGATACCCTCACACACATTTCTTTCTTTTTTGTTACTTAAAAAAGTATATGCCATTGATGTCAGGCACACCGTTTACCTCCAATCCGGAAGTCATCCGACAGGATCACGGAGCATGGGAGCGGAGCGCGTTGCGCTCTCCCCTATGCAGAAGAGGTATGCACAGTACGGAGGTGCGGTTACCATGTCAGGCGGACTTAATTTGGCCCGCGGGCCGCATGTTGAACGGCCCTGCACTATATATACCTTTTTTATTTATATTGCACGCAGATTGCTATTTGCGCTGGTTCTGAAGTGCCGGTTAACTAGAAAAGACACTCTGTAAAAACAAACGCAGGCTGCATCTGCAGCATCCATGCTATCTGACAGTGTACCATGCCAAGTAGCCATATATTATCTGTGGTTGTTTCTTCCTATTACGATATTTACATTTTATGATTGTACTCAGTATTATTGTGTATATTTTTTATGATGCATTAAACAAATAAATAAAAAAAAAATACATACTGCATTAAGTGTGATTTGGTCAAAGAACCGTCCTGCCCACATTAATCGATTATCTGCTTCATTACCTGAATTAATCACATTTCTTTAAATCTCATTTGCAGACTTTTAAAGAGCCCAACGCTAACATAGCAATTAACAGCTCTTTGTAAAATCTTACATGTGCTTCTAAGCACATATTTATCAACCAGGAAAAGAAACATTTCACACAAACGTTGAACTTTTGTTTGATGTCTAAGTAAAAATATTTGGGAAAAAATGTTTAACCACCCTGCATTAAAGTTACAACTGCAAAACAATGTTTACTGTACACCATCTATTATATTATTGTTCTCTAAATATTAAAAGTTATTGGTTATATAAATATGTCATAATTTAAACACAATTCCTGAAATTGTTCACGTAGAGCCAAAAATCTATTTATTTTGCCTAATTGTGGAAATACCATGTATATTTGGGATAGTGATGGCAAACCTATGGCACTAGTGCCAAATCTGACACTCAGGTGGCTCTGAAGTGGCACTCTGGATATGACCACAGGGTCACCATCATCATATATTGAAGGAAATACAGCACACCAGCCACTGAGATGAAGCAATGAAAGCAATAGAAATGAAAAGAATGAACTAAAATAAAAGCTTCTGCAATGAAAGTGGGAGAGGGCTGCAGGAATGTGAGGGAAAATGGCACTTTGAGACCATTAACATGGTTTTCTTTGTAATAATGGGCACTTAGGATTAAAATCACTAGGATATCAAAATATTTTTGCAAAACTAGGGCAAATTTTAGAAGGTATACATCCATGTTTCTAATTGATGCAAATCAAAAAATAAATGTGCCCATTTAAATGAGCTAGTTACTCTGGTATTCTCATTTTCACAGTGATATTTGTGCCTCTTTGTTTTAACCAGATGCTGGAGAGTTTTTGACATAAAATGTTTGCATTGTTTTTTGTGCATGCTGCCCGGTGACCAACAACTCTGTATTGACTAAAGGGTCTACTAAATAAAGAAAGCATTGCAGGGAATTGAGAAAGGAAATTCAAATTTCAGGCCAAAGTAGCTGAGTTGGAAAAATGCTCTCATTTAGCTGCATCAGACAATTTTCCTACCCGGCTACGTGTCAGGTCTGTTAAAGGGATTTCTTTATTTATTTTTTCCTCCTTTCAAATTATCCCTGGAGGTTGTCTACATCAGTAGAGATATTTTAACAGTCAGTTCACTAAACACCTTTTCCCATGATAGTGCTCTGGCCTCACTAGTGTTGGTGTCTTGTCTGCAGTATTGAGCTCCAGCATTTGGTTTTCCTCTCTCTATTCCTAACATTGGGTACTGCGAGGGCCGCCATCAGAATTTTCAGGGCCCCTTACTGAAAAAAATTCTGCCCCCCTACCCTCCCAAAGTCATTGTATCCAGGTCTTTGTAAATCATGCCTATGATTTAAATACACCCCAGGACATGTCCCATCATTTCTATTGCACATCCAAGATTTGCTGCTGCTCCCCAGGACATGCCCCATTACCCGCATTGCACATCCAAGACTTAATATGCCACATCCAATTTGTCCATTTGTATGCCACTGTTAGTTTACCCATGTATATACCACAGCCAGTTTGCCCATTAACATGCCACAGCTAGTATGTCCATTAACATTTTATTTTTTGTCCATTAATATGCCACTCTTTGCCCATTACTATGTCTCAGCCGGTTTGCCCATTAACATACCAATGCCAGTATGCTCCTTAATATGCCACAGACAGTATTCCCATTAATTTACCACAGACAGTATGCCCATTAATATGCCACAGACAGTATGCCCATTAATATGCCACAGACAGTATGCTCATTAATATGCCACAGACAGTATGCCCATTAATATTCCACAGCCAGTATGCCAATTAATATGCCACAGACAGTATGCTCATTAATATGCCATAGACAGTATGCTCATCAGTATGCCACAGCCAGTATGCTCATTAATATACCACAGCCTGTATGCCCATTAATATGCCACAGACAGTATGCTCATTAATATGCCACAGCCTGTATGCCCATTAATATGCCACAGACAGTATGCTCATTAATATGCCACAGATAGTATGTCCATTAATATGCCACAGCCAGTATGCTCATTAATATGACACAGACAGTATGCTCCTTAATATGCCACAGACAATATGCTCATTAATATGTTACAGACAGTATGCCCATCAATATGCCACAGACAGTATGCTCTTTAATATACCACAGCCTGTATGCCCATTAATATGCCACAGACAGTATGCTCATTAATATGCCACAGACAGTATGTCCATTAATATGCCACAGCCAGTCTGCTCATTAATATGACACAGACAGCCAGTATGCTCATTAATACACCACAGACAGTATTCCTATTAATATACAACAGACAGTATGCCCAGTAAAATGAACTGAGCCAAAATACAGTTAGTAGGAATGACAGACGCCATGAATAACCTGATCCGTCAGATGGTGGCAATATCCAAGAACATGCAGGAACTACAGAATAACCAGATGCAACAACAATGCCAGATCTCTGCACCCCCCATGGCATCCGGAACAGCACCCACAATTCCTGTACCAGCGTTTCACATGGAATGGGCAGAAGCCATGCAAGAACCACATATAAAACTTCCCAAAAAATTCACAGTTGATAGAAGGCAATACAAAACTTGTATTACCTGTAAGTCAATGCTCACTTTAAAACCCCGCACCTATGATAATGACTTTGTCAAGACCAGAACAGGGATTTCCTTATTATCAGGAGGCCCTAGGACTTGGGGTCATCATTTACTTCAAAGTAATAGTTCCATACTAAATTCATGGGAAGCTTTTACTTAATGAATAAGAGTTCAGATATCTCTTGAGAGCTCACGGAATGAACCTGCCCTACGTTCCCAGTTTCCTTTAGGACTATCAGAAACCCTAACTAGCATGAATTGGGAAACCTGAGTCATTGGATGAACTAATCCAGTTAGTTACTCAGATTGACATAAGACTCCAGGGAAAGAAGCTCTGAACGTACCTTAGGATGGTCTCTTCGGCCCTATAACAATATCCACCCAATGTCTTGTCAGCATAGTTCCACAGGTGTGTCAACGAATACTGAAGACCCATGCAAATTTGCTTAGGTAGTGGTCTCCTTTCTACAGTGGAAAAAGAGCAACATCGTCGATCTAGCCTGCGTTTATACTGTGGGACGTCAGGCCACTATGTCAGAAACTGTCCAGAATTACCAACTGCATCTTGAGGTAAACCACCTTTTTTATATCCTCCTACACTATTAGGTAATGTGGTTACTCACCTTACTGTAACTGTCTCTCTACAGTGGACAACTAACACAACACATCAGAAGAAAGGTTAACTCATCACAGTAAACAGTAATCCTATCAAATCTGGTTCAGTTGTTACAGAGACTATCCTACTACAAACTATCATCGAAATCAAGCATCAAGATAAACTTTTGTTTGACTTATGTGTTGACTTATCTTGGGAATTCCTTGGCTTCGTCTCTATAATCCTAATATTGACTGGGGCTCATGTACCCTCACCTTTGCATCCAAGTTATGCAAATCACATTGTCTACACATTAAAGAAAACATTTCTATGGCTCTCCTTAACAACTTAATGTCACCTCATGTGGAATTACAAATACCTGAACTGTAGCAAACAGTTCAGGATGTTTTCAATAACAAGAAGGAAGACCAATGCCTACCTCATTACCCAATTGATTTGCTACCTGGTTCCCCAATTTCATTTCGATGTATATACCCAACGGCAGAACTAAAATTGGTGGCACTGAAACAATACATTGAAGAGAACCTACAAAAAGGCTTACAACCTGATGAGAATACACGAAGGCGACGAATATAAGACAGCTTTTCGTTCCAGGTATGGTCACTTATGTAATGCCCCTGCAACATTTCATCACTTTCTGAATTACATTTTTTTACTGAACACTATCATGGTCATATACCTCGATGACATCCTTATCTATTCCCCTATGGAGAAAGTCCATAAACAACATATCACACAAGTTTTGCGCCATCTGAGACAACAAGGATTATATGCAAAATTAGAAACATGTATTTTTCATACCACCAATGTGGAATTTTAGGCATTTGTAATCTCTTCAAACAATATCATGATGGATCCCAGAAAGGCTTCTGCAATTTTGGCCAGGAACATCCAAGCAGGGACACGATCAGGCTCTCTATAGATCCTGTCAGTCCCGGCCAACATCCTGCGATACTTTGCGATGTCACGGGCCCAAACCCGGAAATTCAGGCACGCAGGGATGTCAGAAATGTAGCCGACGCTCGGTTTGAACATTCGCTACATTTCCTATGTCAGAGTGAGGCAACTCAAAGTGGCCTCACCTGACAGTGGGGACCAAGCTGCAAGTTCCTGCAGCGGGATCCGAACACAGATCATCACAGGGGCCCGCGAGTTGCTGTTTAATACAGTACGTTCTATGCCATCCTACTAGCCTACAGGCACTTAAAAATAGGACGTAAAACAATGTCCTACAAGCGGGAAGGGGTTAAAGCTGCACTACAGGAGTAGCAACACCTGTTGGAAGGGGCGCTCTAGCCAGTCACAATCTACACTAATCACCGAAATCTGGAATATTTGAAGTAAGCACAATGACTCAACCATGACAAGCAAGATTATTATTTTCCAGGATTCAACTACACATTACGAATAGACCTGGTTCACGTAATGGGTAGGTGAATGCCATTTCACTTAGACATGATTCGACCCAAGAGTCACAACAAAATCTTCCAACCGGGATACTTCCTAGCTACACACCCTGAACTAATATTGGACCTAATACGTCAATCCAGTAACAGTGCAGAACACATGTAGTGATGTCGCGAACCTAAAATTTCCCGTTAGCGAACAGCGATCGCAAATTTTTCGCAAATGTTCGTGAACGGGCGAACTTCGCGCACCCCATAGACTTCAATGGGCAGGCGAATTTAAAAACCCACAGGGACTCTTTCTGGCCACAATAGTGATGGAAAAGTAGTTTCAAGGGGACTAACACCTGGACTGTAGCATGCCAGAGGGGGATCCATGGCAACATTTGTAATGAATGTAATAGTAGTACTATTGGCTTTCACTACACGGAGACAGAGTCTCCAATCATTTATGAATGGAGACTCTGTCTCCTTGTAGTGAAAGCCAATAGTACTACTATTACATTCATTACAAATGCTGAAAGTCTATAAACCGAACGACCTTCGATTTATAGACTTTCGGCTTATGGAATACATGTAATACTATTGCCATTCTATTTATAGAATAGCAATAGGATTACATGTATTCCATAAGCCGACAGCCTATAAACTGAAGGTCGTTCGGTTTATAGACTTTCGGCATTTGTAATAGTACTATTGGCTTTCACTACACGGAGACTGAGTCTCCATTCATAAATTTATCAATGGAGACTCTGTCTCCGTGTAGTGAAAGCCAATAGTACTATTACAAATGTCGAAAGTCTATAAACCCAACGACCTTCGGTTTATAGACTTTCGGCTTATGGAATACATGTAATCCTATTGCTATTCTATAAACCGAACGTTCAGTTTATAGAATAGCAATAGGATTACATGTATTCCATAAGCCGAAAGTCTATAAACCAAACGTTCGGTTTACAGACTTTCGGCTTATAGTAAACGTACAGTAGTAGTGCCTTTCTATGAACCCATTCATAAGAATTATTAGGGTTCATTCATAGAAAAGCACTACTACTGTTCGTTTTCTATAAGCCGAAAGTCTATAAACCGAACGTTCGGTTTATAGACTTTCTGCTTATGGAATACATGTAATCCTATTGCTATTCTATAAACCGAACGTTCGGTTTATAGAATAGCAATAGGATGACGTATTCCATTTTATAGACTTTCGGCATTTGTAATGAATGTAATCGTAGTACTATTGGCTTTCACTACACGGAGACAGAGTCTCCATTCATAAATTTATGAATGGAGACTCTGTCTCCGTGTAGTGAAAGCCAATAGTAAATGTTCAGTTCAGGGTACAGGGTCAGGGCAAAATTTAGTCAATGTTAAAGTATAGGGCGCGATTGAACATCGCAAATGTTCGGCCGCCGTGGCGAACACGAACATGCGATGTTCGCCGGGAACTATTCGTCGACGAATAGTTCGCGACATCTCTAAACACATGCCTTTGCACAAGGATGGCATGTATCACAAGGCCAACTACATTTCCGTTCCCTCACCCGTACATCTAGAAATTTTTAAAACTTTTCATGACTCACTCCTGGCAGGCCTTAGTGGATTCACTAAATCTTTAGAATTGGCCCACCAACAATTTTTTTGGCCCAACATGAGAAAGGATTTCCGGGAGTATATTTGTTTATGTACCATTTGTGCTCCATCCAAAGTTCCTCGATGTAAACCTGCGGGTTTGCTGTTACCCCTCTCCATTCCCACCCGTCCATGGGATTAGATTTCGATGGACTTTATTGTGGACTTACCTATGTCTCACCAAAGTTCTACTCTCATGGTGGTAGTGGATCTCTTTACTAAGTTGGAACATTTTATCCCTGTGAAATCGGTGCCTACAGCAGCTGAGACCACTTACTTATTTATCAAAGAATTTTTTTGTTTGCATGGACTTCCTCGTACGATTCCTTCAGACAGAAGGGTGCAGTTTGCATCTAGGTTCTGGAGATCATTCTGTCAAGTGCTCAAGATTCGTCCTACACTTTCCACTGCATTCCATCCAGCATCCAATGGTCAAACAGAGAGGACCAATCAAACTCTTTAACAATATCTCCGTTATTTCCCACTTACAAGACAAATGGTTCGACCTGCTTCCCATGGGTGAGTTTGTGTACAACAATCAGATTCACCTGTTAATTCAAATTTCCCCCTTTTTTACAAACTATGGATTCCACCCCTCAATGTGTGATGAACGTACCGTGGTTCAGAAGTGGAGCCCCAATTGCAGTAGTGACAGCCCTTGCCAGACACCACAGTACTGGAGGATTAGCGAGACTGCAGCAGTGACAACTGGCACGAGTGTCGGGAAAAGGGTAGTCGAGTGGAATCCAGGTAGTAGAGCCAGAGATAGAATAGTCGGTAAACAAGGCAGGTCAGGGAGTCCAGAGATCACAAAAACGAGGAGGAGTGCCAAGGTCAGGGAGCCAGAAAGCGGGAAGTCCAAAGAATCAAGCCGGGTCAGGAGTCCAGAATAAGGGAAGGTCAGCAAAACAATCCGGGTCAAATAACAATAGCAGAATGTCTCACAAAACAGGAACAGGCAAGGTGAATACTCAAGCAATTTTAAAAAAGGCGCGCTGGTGTTTTAAAGGGCCATAGCCCCGCCCCCGTGACGTGTGAGACCCGCGCCGTGCCGCTCGTTTCCATAGAGACGCTCGGGAGAGAAAAGCCACAGAGGTCTGACGCGCGCGCGCTAGTAATCAATGCCGGGCGCGCGCCGAGCGGGGAATCCGACGGCTGGGGATGTGGGTGTTGTTATGTCCCGATCGCGGGACCCGTCGGGCATCAGGTCTTGCAGGTGGGTGACGGGGGGTAGCCCCGCGATCCTTACAGAGCCCCCTCCCCAGGCGCGAACTCCGGGCGCGAACCAACGAAGGGCGAGTGGGGTATCTTCGGTGATAGGCGCGCAGGCAAGCCGGAGCATGGATTTGCGACACCGGTTCCCATGACCGTTCCTCGGGACCGTAACCGCGCCAGTGAACGAGGTATTCGAGGTGCCCCCTGCGCCAGCGAGAATCTAGAATCTGTTGAACCACATACTCCTCGTTGCCATCCACAACCACCGGAGCCGGAGGAACCGGAACTCGGCCCTTGAAGGGGTTAGCCAGGTAGGGTTTTAGGAGAGAAACATGGAACACGGGGTGGATCCGCAGCGAGGAAGGGAGCTTAAGGCGCACGGCTACGGGACTGAGTACTTTCGCAACCGTATAAGGGCCGAGGAAACGGGGACCCAACTTCTTTGAGGGACATGCCAAACGGATGTGCGAGGCCGACAGCCAAACCTTGTCTCCAGGAGTATAGTTGGGGGGAGGAGTGCGTTTTCGGTCTGCATAACGTTTTTGGGTTGCCTGGGCCCTTAGGAGGTTCTGGCGTAGAAGAGTCATGTGACGGGACATACGAGACAATCTGTCATTGACTTCAGGAACAGAGGGATCTACTATCAACCCAGGAATCGAAGCAGGGTGGTATCCATAAGACGCAAAAAACGGGGACATTCGGGTGGATGATTGGTAATGGTTGTTATAAGCGAATTCAGCCGTGGGTAGCAGAGTGAGCCAATCATCTTGTAAGTGGGTGGTATAGCACCGGATATACTGTTCCAAGATCTGGTTCAGGCACTCCGTCTGTCGGTTGGTTTGTGGGTGAAATGCGGTGGACAAAGCCGGGTTGATTTGAAGGTTACGGCAAAATGACTTCCAGAAACGAGACGTGAATTGAACTCCTCGATCAGAGGTGATGGTCTGAGGTAACCCATGTAGTCGAAACACTGAGGATAGAAACAAGGATGCTGTGGTGGCGGCAGTAGGAATCCCAACGATGGGGATGAAATGAGCCATTTTGGTAAAGCGGTCTACCACCACCATTATGGTATCATGTTTCCGAGAGGGAGGAAGGTCAACGATGAAATCCATTGAGATAGAGGTCCATGGTTTGGAGGGCACCGGGAGAGGGCACAATAAGCCAGCAGGTTTTGTTCGGCTGACCTTGCTTCTGGCACAGATATCGCACGTGCGGACGTAATTCGTGACATCCTTTCTCAGCGAAGGCCACCAAAAGTGACGGCGGAGGAGTTCTACAGTCTTGGTAATTCCGCCATGCCCTGACAATAGGGAATCATGACTGGCTTGCAGAGCAGCAACACGGACCGGTTTGGGCACGTATATTCTATTTTGGTAGTAATGGTACTCTCCTCGGGACCTGATAGGAGGTTGGGTGCTGGGGAGCACAATGTTTCTCGAATGACTCCGAATTTCTTTCATCAGATCGGTATGTGTGGTCAGAAAGATAGAAGACGGCAGGATAGTATCAGGCGTGGTGTCTTCTTTAGGGGGTATATCATAGATGCGTGATAGAGCATCGGCTTTGATATTGCGTGATCCCGGTCGGAAGGTAATGTGAAGGTTGAATCTGGTGAAGAAGAGGGACCATCTCGCTTGTCGGGGACGGAGACGTTTAGCCCTCTTCAGATACTCCAGGTTACGGTGATCCGTGTAAATAGTGACTGGATGTGCTGATCCTTCCAGCAGATGCCTCCATTCTTCCAACGCATGTTTGATTGCTAACAGTTCTCTATCCCCTACATCATAGCGGGATTCGGTAGGAGTAAGACGATGAGAATAAAAGGCCACAGGGTGTAATAAAGCCTTGTCTCCATGTCTTTGGGACAACACGGCTCCTACCGCTGTTTCGGAGGCGTCTACTTCAACAAAAAAAAGGGATTGATGCGTCTGGCTGGATGAGAATAGGGGCAGAGGTGAAGCGTTGTTTCAAGAGGTCGAAGGCTCTTTGTGCTGCTGGAGACCAAAAAAAAGCAACATGCAATCGAGTTAGTTCCGTGATTGGGGCGACTACCTGAGAAAACCCCCTTATAAATTTGCGATAGTAATTGGCAAATCCTATAAAACGCTGGACGGCCTTTTCGCAGGTAGGTATCGGCCAATTCAAAACTGCGGTGATTTTTCTTTGGTCCATTTGTATATTTCCTGGAGTGAGGATGTAACCAAGGAATTCAACCTTGGTGCACTCGAAGGAACATTTCTCCAGTTTGGCATATAATTGATGCGTTCAAAGACGAGAAAGAACTTGGCGGACATGGAGACGATGTTCTTGAAGGTCCTTTGAAAAAATGAGTAGATCATCTAGATATACTACCAGAAAGACGTCTAAAAAGTCTCGAAAAACGTCATTCAGGAAGTGCTGGAAGGTGGCTGGGGCATTACACAGCCCAAAAGGCATTACCAGATATTCAAAGTGCCCATATCGGGTGCGAAAAGCAGTCTTCCATTCGTCCCCTTTGCGAATCCGTACTAAGTTATAGGCCCCACGTAGATCGATCTTGGTAAAGATGGTAGCTCCCCTCACTCGGTCCAGAAGTTCCGTAATAAGGGGTAGAGGGTAGCGGTTCTTTATGGTGATATCGTTAAGTTCACGATAGTCGATGCATGGTCTGAGGCCTCCATCCTTCTTCCCAATAAAGAATATGGCAGCACCCGCAGGGGAGGTAGACGGTCGGATAAAACCTTTCTTTAAGTTTTCCTCGATATAATCCTTTAAGTGGATTAATTCTGGTTCAGACAATGGGTAGATCCTCCCAAAAGGAATGGATGATCCAGGCAAAAGGTCGATGGGACAATCATAAGGACGCCTCGGCGGCAAAACGTCAGCACCCTTTTTGTCGAACACATCAGCATAATCACCGTAAGGATCTGGGATTCCAGAAGCGGATTCAGAAGAGCAGGAGTCCACGATGGTCAGTAGTGGGGATGGGGTGACCAAACAATGGTGTTGACAAAATTTGGAGGTGAATGTGAGGTGACCCTTTCCCCAATCTATGTGGGGGTTGTGCTGTCGTAGCCAGGGGATCCCCAAGATAACTGGATAGAGAGGCGAATTCACCACCTGGAACCGAAGAGACTCTGTATGGGATGAGTCTAACGTGACTCGTAGTGGCAAGGTCTCCAAGGTAACGGGACCTGAGTTGAGGGGTGTTCCGTCTACCACCTGTATATGTAATGGTTTGGTTTTTTTGAAGGTGGGGATATGAAGGAGCTTGGCTGTGGAGTGATCAAGGAAACAGCAACTTGCTCCCGAGTCGATGATCGCTTGAAGTGTAGCAGATTTAGTGGCCCACTGTAGAGACAAGGAAAGGGATAGATGAGGGGACCCAAGCGATAGCACTGCACTGGGACAAGTGTGGAATTGGAGTATCTTACCTCCGGATGGTCTAGGCAGTCGAGGACAGGTACGTATAAGATGATCCGGTTTACCACAGTATAGGCATAGATTATTCATTCGACGACGGGTTCTTTCAGCCTCAGTAAGGGGGCCCCGGGCAATGCCTACTTGCATAGGCTCCTCCTGAGGGTTGGTGGCTGTGGTACTTGAACTGGGAGTTTCAAAGAATGCGGTTGAACGTCTGGGTAGAGGAGCGAAAGTGGATGTACGCTCCAATCTTCTCTCCCTTAATCGTCGATCCAGCTGTACTACTAAATGGATAAGAGCATCCAGTGATGACGGTATCCCTATACGTGCGAGTTCATCCTTGAGGGAGTCTGCCAAACCTTGGCGGAATTGATCTAACAGTGCTGGTTCATTCCAGGTGCTGTCGATGGCCAGACTCCGGAATTCCGTTACGTATTCCTCTACGGGTCTTCGGCCTTGTCTCAGGGAGCGGAGTGAAGATTGGGCTGTAGCCATTCTGAGCGGGTCTTCGAATAGGGCGTCCATCTCTTGACAGAAAGTCAACCAAGAGTCCAACGCTGGGTGATGTGAATGCAGGAGGTGATGTGCCCATGTCTGTGGTTCCCCCTGAAGCAGAGAAATAACTGTTCGTATTTTGACGTAGTCGGTGGCATACGTCCGAGGCTGTAAGGAGAACAGTAATTGGCACGAAGTCATGAAGGCACGGTACTTTTTCCTATCACCCGAGAACCGTTCTGGTAAAGGGATTCGGGGTTCAGGGGCGGATAGCGAAGCCGGCTCAGGAGGAGGTACGTTCAAAGGGGGAGACGGTCCTTCGGTGGAGGGGTAGAGGCGTGACGCTTGCAAGTCATGGAGCTGATGCTGGAAATGTGAATGGCTTGCTTGCAGATCCTGCACCGATTGGGTGAGGGTGGATAATTGTCGGGATATGGCAGAGACGGCTTCCATCACTTCTGCGGGGTCCATAGATGCTTGAGTATTTTGTGATGAACGTACCGTGGTTCAGAAGTGGAGCCCCAATTGCAGTAGTGACAGCCCTTGCCAGACACCACAGTACTGGAGGATTAGCGAGACTGCAGCAGTGACAACTGGCACGAGTGTCGGGAAAAGGGTAGTCGAGTGGAATCCAGGTAGTAGAGCCAGAGATAGAATAGTCGGTAAACAAGCCGGGTCAGGGAGTCCAGAGATCACAAAAACGAGGAGGAGTGCCAAGGTCAGGGAGCCAGAAAGCGGGAAGTCCAAAGAATCAAGCCGGGTCAGGAGTCCAGAAGAAGGGAAGGTCAGCAAAACAATCCGGGTCAAATAACAATAGCAGAATGTCTCACAAAACAGGAACAGGCAAGGTGAATACTCAAGCAATTTTAAAAAAGGCGCGCTGGTGTTTTAAAGGGCCATAGCCCCGCCCCCGTGACGTGTGAGACCCGCGCCGTGCCGCTCGTTTCCATAGAGACGCTCGGGAGAGAAAAGCCACAGAGGTCTGACGCGCGCGCGCTAGTAACCAATGCCGGGCGCGCGCCAAGCGGGGAATCCGACGGCTGGGGATGTGGGTGTTGTTATGTCCCGATCGCGGGACCCGTCGGGCATCAGGTCTTGCAGGTGGGTGACGGGGGGAAACCCCGCGATCCTTACACAATGTTACCCAACTCATTACCAGAACAAACTGTCCCTCAAGCTGCTGATTGACTGAAACCTTTTTGTCTCTACAGGAGACACTTCATCAAGCACAAAGGGATTATAAAAGATATGCTGACTGTCACCCAAGAGACGGCCCTCGATACAAAATTGGTGACAAAGTGTGGCTATCTACAGCTAACCTAAACTTGATTGCCACACCAAGAAGTTGGGACCCAAATATATTGGTTCTTATGTGATTGGCAGTATCATGAACCCTGTTGCTGTCAAATTGGTCCTTCCCCCTCCTTTCGCGTCCATCCAGTGTTCCATACACCCTTGCATACAGTTGCCTCCTGATTCTGTGCAGGTGAATGACCAAGAAGAGTACGAGGTACAAGCTGTTGTGGACTCTCGCCTGCGACATGGGCAGCTGCAAAAGCTAGTGCAATGGTAGGTTAAGGTCCTGAAGAAAGATCTTGTGAGCCTGCATCTGGTGTTCACGCACCTCTCAGAGTCTGTGCTTTTCCTCGTGCTCATCCTCATAATGCAGCTACTGACTATTGGTCATAGCGCTCTCTACAGTGTTTTGCTCTCCTGGTATTGACCCTTTGGTTGTTTGTGGATTTCCCAGTTTATCTGTTCCCCTTTGACCCTGGATCGTTTATTTGACCCTTCTATGCCAGCCGCCTAACCGCGACCTTTTTCTTAGACTCTGTTATATTGCCCTCTGGTACCCCTCGACCAAGGATTGTTCATTTAACCATTCTATGCCATCCGCTTGCCCTGACCTCTCTGCTCGGACAATGTTTACACCAATATGTGGTACTCCTGAACTCGGCTCATCCTCAACTTGAATTACTCTTGCTCCTGCCTTGGTATCCTGTATCTATTCAGTGTCCAAGTTCATTGATGTTTGGAAGGGTGTTCGTATCTTCTACCAACTAAACTCCTTAACCAAAATCCTTACAGATGGCTCATAAGGAAGCATAATGGCTGCGTTTGACATTTTCACTGTCAGCGTGCGGCAGCATCTAATTAGCTCTGCCTCATCAAAGAGGCAGAGCTCAGAGTAAACCTGCATGTATGTGAACGTTGGTTTTACTCTAGGCAGCTGGCACCAGTGCCACTTCAAGTAGTGGGAACCGCTTAATATAGCATAGATATTTTCCGCAGGTTTTTTTCACAAACCAAAGTATCACCAGCTATTCAGAGATCCATCATTTACATGGGAAAAAAATAAACAGCAGAAGTCTGTTTGCATTAAAGGACAACTAAAAAAAATTTTTAACCCTTGCTTCCAAGTAAACCCAATGTGTATCTTTTGAAATACTCTCAGCTCTGTCTCACAGCCGGTAGGAGGCTGGCATGCTAATTTGATATAGAGAGACACTTGTTTTTACAAGGGATCAGCAGAGGGGACAGTCGCAGACCTGACCGGCTGCCTGCTTCCCATTGAAACATGACACCTGCCAGTTAGAGTATAACCTAGCATTTAATATTTAAAGTAGCCATGTTTTTGTCACTTGTAAAGAAGCACAAGTTAAATAAAAAAAAATAGTATATATGACCTTTACATTTCATCCAGCTGTCTGATTTTAAAGTGAACCTCTCCACAACAAAAATGTAGACAATGTCCCATAAATTAGATAATGTAATTTAACCTTTTTATTTGATGACATAATCACCAGATATATAACATAAAGCTATATGGTTGCCAGAAGATGCATAGATTCTTCCTTACAAGAAGCAATGGTTAAACAATGAGTGTTCCTTCACTTTAGTGGGGCAGTGTATCTTTAGTGAGGCAGAGCTGATCTGGAGATTGTAATGCACTGACATTAGAATTTGAAGAACAAGAGAAAAAAAGTTGTGTTACTTTTAAGATATATTCTTATTTGACATTTCTTTCTGTTACCATTCATTCCCTAGTTCTCAGTTTGTGGATATTGTGCTCTCATCAGTGAGGGGGCATGCATGTGTTCATACACCACAGTCACAGTTGTGGGTTTTTGGCTAGCATGGTGTTTACATGAAAAGGGATCATCTTTAAAGTAGCAGTACGCATTGTTTGCACAGGTGTACTTTAAGTGGTTACCAAATGTCATGGACTGCATTTCCCATGATGCAGAAGAAGTTAAAGGGACATTATTAATTTAACATTATTTAAAAAGTGAATATAGAAAATAAAAATTATGAAAATGATCTGTACATTTGCAAACAAGAGCAAATGCCTTAATTTGGTGAAAAATGTGTTTTAAATGTGTCGAGTCTTCAGTTTATGACATCAACCGGAGCTTAATATTCAAATTACACATTCCCCATTGAAAAACAGTTCATTTGTGTATCAAGCCACAGGTGATGTCATAAACGGGAAATTTCACAGACACATCGAAAACACATTGTTCTCTTCATTTAGGAATTTGCTTGTAGTTTTGCACAATGTATAGATCATTTCCATAGATCATCATTTCGTATTATCTTCATTCACAGCAAAAATAAAAAATAAATTAGGTGACATAGTTGCCAGTAACCACAGGAAGAAAGAGTCAATAGTGCTTCTGTTTCTGTGAACAACAACTCCCATCATGCCCAGACAGGAATTTCATCCATCTTTTGGGAAATGACTGTACACTCACAGAGTGTTAATAACAAATAATATTTGGATGTACATTAAAGAGGTAATAGATTTGGCCTTTAAGGAATTTAGTCTTTAACCACTGCTTTACATGAACCACACCCTTCTGCCAGTGTCTGGTTACTGAAATACTTCGTCAATAAAGAATTGAGGAAAACGGGGTGGGGGAGGCAGTGACTGCACTAGCTTGCTAGCTTGCTTTTTCATTGGTCTAATTCATCTCAGGGACACATTTGGGAGGAGAGCGGTACAGGGGGATGGAAAGTTATTTAAAGTCTTAGGTTTTGAGAGGGTGGAAACTTTACTGCAGGCTGTTGCTGTGAATCAGGCTGGGTGATTGTTCGAGCTCCAGAACTGAGCAGCTGTACAAACTAGGACGAGCAAGGGGATATTCCTGGGCAACTTTCGTTTCAATTCTTCATTTTATTGCTAAAGTTGGCTATAGACCCTAAAGAAGCAAACATGATCTGGAGACTCACAGCATTCGTCTGTCTGCTTGTTGTGGCTGTCGAAATAAGAGGTATGGGCTATACTCTTTGTTTCTAGTCGCTAGTTTAACGCTGCAAATATGTTATTGATAATTGCCTATTAAAAGGTTTAATCATTCGAAAAGCAGAAGGGGGTGTTACACCGTTGTAGTAGCACTCATACGATTAACCATGGTAGACGAGCATGCCCTTTTAACTGTTTATAAAACCATACCCTATTACATAACGCTGCAAACTTTATTTTACTTTTAAAGGAAACATTTATTTATTTTTGAGTGGGCCCTGTGGTTAAGACCTAGGTATTTCTTTGTGTGCAGTGTCTGGCCCCTCAGCTTGAGCCACAAGTAGCAGCTGACATCAATTTGTGGTTTCTAATTATATCTTGTGCTTGCATATTTTCTGTATAAAGTGTGCCTAGTTCTAATTTCTACATAATATAGATGCCAAGTTTTTGTCTTATGACCGTATGTTAGGGTGGGGCACTAATAATCACCGTGGTTCTTTTTATGGTAGATAAATGTAGGTGTGTTATGAATACATTAAACAATGACTATGTTCACTCTGCATCTTTTAAATGTATTTTATATATTTTACACACCCAGATCACCTAGATGGGTAAAATTATTATCCGGTGCTTTATTGCAGTGAAGTGTTTCTATTCTGGCCCGGTGTACTGTTGGATGATGAACATCCCACAATAACGTTTTTGTTATGTACAATGTATTTTCGTCCCCTAATAGTCAGCTGAATAGATAGACACCAAGGACTCTTCTGTCCCCTGAAAGCGGCACCAGGTTTAAAATGTACCACTCCTACCTCCATTAACGAATCACTGAAATCCCCTCACCCTCCTCCATGTTTATCTGTGATTTGGCGAAGATAAGGACCCTTCACACTTGGGTTATCAATGATGCTCTCAACAGCAGGACTGTCTCAGGAACCCTTTATTTAAACTCATTACAATCCGTTCTGTTTTCTTTGGCCTTCACAAAAATATGCTTTCCTCCAATAGCGAGTACCTTTTGGCACCACAGCTGTTGAGGACTGCCTCTCCTGTGATGACTGGCTTAGCATCATGGGATTGACCGATAAAGAAGTATTGGTTTACACAAATGAGAACCTTAAAACATTCAGATCTTCAAAACCCCCAAGTAAACAAATACTGAGGTGAAACAGTTGATTCTACCTTTTTACTATGTTTACTTGCGCTTATTTTGCAGACCCTCTTTCCCCCCTCACCACTTCTAATTTACAGTTATTTTTCAAGCCTTCACCTTTCCCCACCACCCTAATGCGAACTCGATGATCAGGCCACAAGACATTGCACACCTTGTAAAATCCTAAATATTGGGCCTTGAAGAAGTCTCGCATAGGGGGCGTGGTTATTCAGATTTATGGTTTTTTTTTCCTACATTAGTTTTTATTACAGTAAAACTTTTAAAATGAAGTGTTTTGTTGATTTGGGATGTAAAAGGAGTGACTTTTTTTTTTTTTTTAAGTGCGGTGGCACTATCATATGTATTTATTTTGGGGAAGGAGATTTACTTCAGTCTGTTCTCTCCAAAAAAGTGTTTTAATATTGAAGGCTCACAAATGTCTTAGTTGTGTACAATTTTTTAGGACTGTAGTAATCTCGCATTATGGAACAGTCCTTCTATAACTCCACAAAATGTTTGACTTCAAAATACAGCTCAGATTTCCATGTTTGTTTATTTTTCAGTTCTAATCAGTGGTAAATTTGAGCCAAAAACTACTTGTTTTCCTTAAAACAGAACATTTATTAGAAATGAAGCATGTAAATGATTTTCATTTACAATAATACAGTACATCATAACAGAATACGTTTGTATCTAGCTTCTTGGGGCCTAGATCTGGGATGCCAAATGTGGCTCATTAGACTTAATTATCTATGTTGTAATTGGCCCTATAAATGTCAGTTTGTTTGGAAATAAACTTAATTTATACAAGTTTTGAACTGCTTTGGTATTACTAAGTAACCAGGCACATTACAATGGCTAACAACCGCTTCATTACTGTAAATTAAAAAAAATGAAATCTAAGGCATATAATGCATTTCTGATAATGTGGCTCACTTGGCCTCCCCTGGCCTATAACCTGTAATAATTATGATTTGTAAGCACAAATCACCCTTTGTCTTTGATTTGTTCAGTTTTCCACAATTTTAAGTTTTCAACCTGTGGTTGCAAAAACAGATACACTAGATGATTGCATATAAAATCTACTTGTCTGCTGCATCTGCTCTGTGGCTTAAAATAAAAAGGCCAATATTGTTACTATACAATAGAATATCTCCAATGGGACAAGAGGATAGTTTATTAGAAATTTGTGATGCATTTCTAAACACACCCCCTACAGCTTTCAGATTATTGTGAGTATAGCAGGGGCATTACAAATATGTATGTATATATGTGTGTGTGTGTGTGTGTATATATATGTATATATATGTGTGTGTATATATATATATATTTTACAGTAATGGAAAATAGCTCCTTATCCATAGAAGAATAATGGGTTAGCAGGAATACAAAAGTAGTTCAAAACAAGTTAATTTAAACTTTATTGAAGCAAATAAACATTTATTGGTATGAGAATATGGACAGCCAAGTCAATTGGGCTGCACCATACTGTCAAACTGCTGTTCTATGGGTAGGGTTGCCACCCAGCCGATATTTTACTGGCAGACCTGGGGGATATTGGCTTGAATTATCTAAATACGATGGTAGTCTGCAGCAAATTTACTCTGATTGTGTCTGCAGATTAGAACCACATGGCCCATCTAGTCTGCCCACAAATATTTAATGCCACTCTGAAACCAATGCCTCTCAGTTCCCTAAGTTGTAAAGTGTCTGACTGAGAGAGTGAGCAATAACTTCGCACATCCAGGAACAATCTTGCAAAACAGCGCTAAGGGGGTCCAAGAAACAAGACTTCAATCTTGTACAGATTTTTTTTTATTTTATTTTTTTAAATTACAAGAGTGAAAAATGGTGAGACGTGTGAGATTTAGTTTTTCTCATACCCTGATTTTTGTTCTGGATATCTGAATCAAGAGTTAATTTTTATATCTTGAACCCTGCTGGTGTTATTTTTCAACATTGTTACTGGAGGTGCACTGTCATTTCTCACTTTCTGATGGTTTCATTGGTAGTCTATGATTTCATAGGCCAGTAATGTTTTCTAAAATGCAACTGGTGGCTCCTTGGTTTCAGAGTTGTAAAATTGGCCTTTAAAAAAAAAAATGATTAAAAAAACTGCTTGTGGTATTTTCAGGAAGCTGAAACCATGAGAAAAGGATGAAGAAAATCTTAGTTTTTTTTATAGTCCCTCACAATCACACCTTGGAGATCATAGGACTTCTTAAAGGGTGGAAGATTTAAAGGGTGTTCAGACCAGCCTAGCTGCTTTGGCTGAATGACCTTTCACCTTGCTGGCAAATAGAGCCTAGTTTCAGTGGAATGAGACGCATCAGACAGATATTTTCTCAATACTTCTGGTAGTTCTGTGCACCAGTCAATCCTCCTAGTGATCAGAATTCTTGCGAATTCCACAAATGTCAAGGCAACCCTGGATATTGCAAGTAATTACCTGAGCCCTGGAGACACAGACCTGAATGCGAAACACACATTCCCCATAAGATTTACACATCAAGAACAAGCTTTGTTTCATGGTTTTATTTTTTATTTTTTTACTTCTTTAAAGGGATACTCCCACCAAAAGATGAAAAGGTTTTTTTTTTGGTTTTTTTCATTGCTGATTTCAGATATGTCGTGTTCTTGTTGTGACTATTTTATTTAATAAAATATGTAACTAAACAAGTGTGACTGGGCGCTGCCATTTTGTGAAATAGTATTTTTGGTTGCCACTCCCTAGTTTGGGGGACACAGAATGCAGTCTATAAGTCTGGTTTCTGACCATAGACTTGCATTGAATGGGAGGGTAATGTAACGATTACATCGCAAGGGGCGGAGTTATGATCCTGTTTGATCAGTTCAATCTCCTCTTTGTGTTGGAAGGCAGTAAAAATAAAAGTTGTACACAGCCACCTAGTCCTGCCCACTAGGATGCACAGGAGCCAGTGATGAAGCAGGGGACTATTTTATGACATAATCATGCAGGCCTTGGCAACAATTGTAAATGGAGACTGGTTGGAAGATTTTGGACGATGTTGCATCATGGGAAATATTCACAAAATGTAGCCAGACATTAACACTTAATTTTATTTTTCCTTTTAAATGCAATTAATTAAATCATATACAAAAACAGTGGTATATACTTTATATATGTTTGTTTTTAAATGACCAGGTTATCTAGTTACATCTTATGTAAGTGGTAGTGTCCCTTTAAGCTGTACCTTGTTTACTTGGAACACTTTTCATAGGGTGACTTGATAAAAGCACAATTTTAAAGCATTCAACAAGCAAGCATAATGAGAGAAGGTTTGGCAGGACAAAACGATGGGCAATCTGCAGGAACATTGCATTGGTTGATTGATCCACTTCTAGAACTGTGCTCCAGAACGGCTCTTAACACACTTAATAGTTGACTTGAGACAGAATTTAATTTGTGTCATACCTGTAGACGTGTGCAGAATTTTAAGAGACAATTTTATTTTTATTAAATAGCCAGGATGTGGTAAGTAGCTGTAGTTCTAACCAATGTGTCTCACACAAGTGCATCACCAACACGGAACCCAGGGAGGTCCTAGCTATACACACATTTTAGGGCCTTCAGTGAAATTCGAAATACTTCATATAAGTACAGAAGTTCTTATAGTCTGTCCTGACTACCCCAACATCTTCAAACTTGGTGTAAAGTAAGTATTCTATTAACATAGGCAAACCAATCACTGACCCTCCTATAGTAATTGAATAACAAAACAAAAAGCACCTGATTTGATGGAGAATGTGGACTTGTTTAAAAGTGGCAATCCACGTGGAGAATTGGGATTCTAATTAAACATCATATCTATTCCATTTTTCTTACTGCTGAACATTTGCAGTTTACACATTTAAAAATAAACTGCATGATTGCGGAACAATGTTGCGGATTATAGACTGCTTACTGGACTGAATGTATATTTAGCCGTATTTAAACTGAGCAGTTATCTGTTCTAGCGGTGGCTGCACAAGATGGTGTGCGTAACTAGGTATGTCCTAACGTCTGGTTGTACAGACCACCTTTATGTCTCGCTATATGATGCAGGCTCCAGTACACTGCATTAAGGAGTGATGCGGGTGAGCAGTATCCCTCCATTACAATGCAGGTGCCCAATAAGGAAGCACAAGTAGCTTAATGGGGGGGGTGGGGGGGGGGCTTTGACTCTCCTTAACATGGGGTTGTAGGGTAATAATTTTATCTGTGGTACAGTGGACTGGGCTGCGGGACAGTCATGTCTATGGGCTGTATGGAAAATTCTGAAGCAGTCAGTGGGGCTGTGGGAAACAAAATGGAGTGAACACCATTTCCTATTAACTCTGGCACAAATAAAAACTAGTTACAGTTCTGGTTTGGCAGTATAATATGTTGCTTGAGTGGCATAAAAAGGTTTATGATATAAAAGTTTTAGTCTTATTCCCAGTGTATTCTGCTTATTTTCTTGATAATGACCAAGGTTTAGTGTAACCTTCTCACTGTAGTTGTTTGGGAACTACCATAAAACACAATGCTCAGACAGCCAAGGTTGGCCATCACTGGTGTGTATATATAGGGTTGCCACCTTTTCTACAAAAAAAAACGGCCTTGCTGGTGCTTCCATAGACTTAACATTGGACTCAAGCCAATTTTTTACCGGCCTGCCGGCAAAATACCGACCAGGTGGCAACCCTAGGTATATATGATTATGAACTTGTGTACCAGACATTTGTTTTATGCTGCTTCTAAATGACATACTGTTAAGACAGACCATTGGGTCTTTTAAAGAGAATCTAAAGCTGGGGTTGACCCAGATTTGTAGACCAAGGGAGTCCAGAACCATCAAATTCTATGTAAAATAACATGACTTGTAACTTTAACCTCCCTTTGAGGGGATTAGTCGAGCCCTAAATGCAGGTTTAATCCTAGCGGTCTGAGTGGCTGAGTAATCTATAATTAGTTTGAAGCTGCGTCAATTTTGTTTCACAGAACCAATAGCTGCAAGGAGATGAGTGTCTCGGCTAGTGCTGCCCTTGGTGTGTCATATGTTGACACAGCTTTAGTGCTATGGTGGTTTGGAAGGCTTGTTGCATTGGATGTTTGACAAGATTTACTTTAAACTGAATCTTCTACTTGAGGGGTCCCGGCATATAAATATATAGAGCAACAACAAATCCATCATGGTTGTTCAAATAAAACTCCTGGAAACTGAAATGTCACCTGCAGTGTAGTGGGTATATTTTCCCCCTAAATAACCTTGTGTAAGTGCTCTTGGTAAGAGTTTAAATTTTTAATAGTTTACTGCTTCTCACATGATGGGAAGGCCGCTGGGTCTATTCACTGCACCGTAAATAATGGCAAATGCACGAGGAATTGCAAAATTAGACATTAGCGGATTTGAAATCCATTTGCAGTGTCAAAAGGTTTCGTTTTTTTGATAACTGTAACGAGCGATCCAGGACGCAGAAAAACCAGCACTCACTGATAACGGCAAATAGTGTGGTTTAATAAGTCTTCACATAAACACGGCAAAAGTGGCAAAAAAGCAAAGCAAACCAAAAATGAAGTCGGCATGATGCGTTTCGCACTGAAAGCGCTTAATCATATGCATATGACATTTAATTTTTTTACTTTTTGTGTTATTTTTTTTTTTATGGCTCAGATTCCTCATGTAAACAAATAAAAATGACTAGCGCTACCAGACTATATTTGAATGTATGGGACGCCCCCAAAAGTATCGCATACAATAGAAATAAAATGGCTAAGCACGTCACAATATAAAATCCCAAACCACTGTTCCACAACTTATACTATATATGCTTATATTAAAAATCTTATGTTTGTAGGTACTGATACTGCAGGATTAATGCATGTAATCTAGATGATTAAACTCTACACCAAACATGCTGCAGATGTAACTCTATGAAACTAAAGAACTCTAGCTTTGCAGTTGATTTTTAAGCTTGTTATGGTAAAAAAGTATACATTACACTGCATATGTTTTACTTGGTGATCGTTTGGGATCATTTATTTGTACTTTTTAAGGCCAGCAGCAGCTTTGGCTGTTGTGGGCTCACTATGTCCCCTCTATTGACATTAAGAAACTAACGTCTCTTTCTGCAGTAGAGACACTGTTGAACCTGATGGACCCCTATCAACGCGCGGGGGGCGAGCTTCTGCTCTGATTGGCCAAGTACACGCTGACAGTGTGCACCGGCAGCAGACTCTCTTCTTCAGCTGAGATGCAGAGCTCAGACTAAACGCTTCTGTATGTAGCGAACCAAACCTCCAGTACCACATTAAAGAGCCACTTACCATTTTTTTTTATCTTGCTTTGAACACTGAATATAAATGAGTTTGTAATATAGAAACACTAGGGAAATGTCCAGAAGCTCTGGTATGAGGATAAACTGGCATTTACTTTAAATGCATGCCATGATATGCTTTGACTGGCAGCTGCCATGCTTCACTGTGCAGCTGCTGCCCCAGGGGTGATGCAAACGGACGTGATGGAACCAAATAAGACTAGAGTTGCTCTGATTGGCTGAGCACTTCAGACCCTATCTGTGCATAAGGGCCCCTAGATCAGTTCTGCCTAAATTAAATTATATGTTTAATCTCTGAATCCAGGATTTTCAAGTACTCTGCATCCTTGATTTCTCTCCTTACCTGCTCTCAGGGAAGTTTCCTTGTACTGTCCCGGTGTGTTTATTGCTTAGTAGCATGTATGCTGTCTTCTCATTCTCCATGTTGGCTTAGCATTTCAATTTCATGTTGTCACTTGTTAATGCTGGTCTGTCTTCAATCTGTGCATGTAGTAATGACTCCATACCCCTCCCTCTAGTGCTATTGTTTTAAAGCAGTAATTGATTACAATAGGTTTCCCGGTTATTTTGCCTTGATTAGTCTACTGTGGATACAAATGAAGTCTGCATGATGCAAGGCAGCATGCAAAAGCTCTCTGTTAAGACCACAAACATAATAATGGTAGCATGCCTTTATTTCTTTTCTTTTTTTTTTTTTTTTTTTAACTACCCTGAATCTGGCAGAACAGTACCTATTTAGGAGGTTAGTCACTCTGTCCCAGGTCCTTTGTTTGATATTTTGCTTTCCAAGGGCAGCAGAGAGGAAATTTATGGAATGTGTAAATGCACATTCATGAGCATGTAATGTATTTTCTTTTTTTTTTTATATACAAATTTAGGATCATGTGGCCATGCCCCTGTGTCCTAGATAAAGTTGGGAGGTATACAGGTATGCTGTACAATAACAATGGCCAATCTGTCAGCACTATATTTGTCATACAGGATACCCCGGATCCAGATGTCTACTACAGACCAGGAAAGTACATCATTCACACTCCACATAGATGTATTACACAGAAGGAAGGAACAAATGGAAGAAATGTCTTTTTAGGTTGAGGCAATTTATTACTAATTTGGGTGTGGTGGTTTTGTTTGTCTGTTGAAGATAAATTGAAATGGGAAGCATAGCTTGGACACTGGATATCCTGGAAAGGATTGCCACATTACCAAGGGAAGTTCAGTCCAGCAATAATTTTTTTCCCAACAGTAATAGAAATTTTAATCAACAAAGATAATGAATAACCATGTATTACAAAAACCTGAAAATTGCCACAAAAACCCCCCCCCCCCCTTTTTTTTTTTGTCACTGTTGAACTATAGCTGTTTTAGCATTTTCACTCTAACAGTAATTTGTTTTCTTTGGACATGTAGGGCTTTCTTTAGATACTGCTATAGAACATGTAATTTTGTATCAACATTTTAAAATATGTTGGAAAGGGATAAAACAACAAAAAAAAAACTACATTTATAGGGACAGTCTAGTCCCCAAACTCACTTTGGTGCAAGATGAAGATTACTGCTTGTATGATGCACAGGCTTTTTTCCCTGTGTGATTTGATGCAGGCATTCTGTATAAATCCCATTTGTAATATTTGACACAAGCCCTCCTCAGTGATTACCCTGCATGTTTACTGCAGGTGCAGCAGCACGGATTCTAAAGTCACTGAGGTCATAAAGTTTTGTTTCATATAGTCATTTCCTGTCCTCCTCAAATTGAGTCTATTGCTTGGCCTATGAGTGACTGTTAAGGGAGTAGGATCTCTTAACAGTGCAACACATTTCTGATGACATCACTAGAGAGACGGGATATTCCATTCATTTGAATTGCATTATTCTCATTGGTTCCTGCAGCAAAAAAAAGGAAGACTTTTACTCATCTAGTGTGGGCAGTTTTTGTTTCTTGCAAACTGATGCAATTTCACAATTTATTCTAGCTGTAAGTATTTTTTATATTTTAAGCAATGCAAAATGTAAGACGTCCATTTTAAAGTACTTTGAAAGCACATTAATATACATTAATATTTAAAAGGTGCATTTTGGGCATTAGACAGTCCCTTTAACTATCTACTCACCCAAACTTCCTATCACTATATTGATAATTATTTAAAAAGTCCAGCTAAATAAATAAATGGAAAACTGCACAAATGCATTTATTTCTACTGGAGGATGCCTTGATGCTTTTGTGATGTATACTTCATGCATAATGAGGCCAAAAACTGATTTGCTGACTTGTCTAGGATTTTCACATGCCTAACAATACTGCTTACACAGGTTGAGCACTGCATGGAAAAGGCTATAGGCAGCTTCAGGGGGCTGGAGTCATTTAAATAGTTATGTGCCTGCATTCTAACAGGTGCGTGTCGAATTCCAAACTTGTGGCGAAATCCTAAATATTTTTGGGATAGGTGATTTCTGGATTCTGGGTTACTCAACCAGTAATATATATTTTTATTTAACCCCAGATCAGATGCATATTTTTTTTTTTATTATCTCCTGCCGTGGCCAGGTATTAGAACTGTCAAAGCCACTGGTAAGCCCATGTGATTGCTGTTATTGTCAAAGCAGTCATCCCATGTTTGTTTCATGTAATCTTCACTGAATGACTGCTTTTAATTCCAGATATAAAATTGTCACCTATGGGGTTAAAGTGGCACTAAAATTTGTTTTTAACTTCATTAATAAAAGTAAAAGGTAAAAACCTGGTGCCACCTACCTAGTATGAACCTGGTATGCATCATTGCAGATGCATGTGGATTTACTGAGCTCTGACTCTCAGCTGAGGCAAAGCATAGTCTGATGCTGGTGCTTGCTGACAGTGTCAATGTGTGCTCCAGTAATTTAGTGGTTCTTTAACCACTGTTTTTTAGTGATGTAATTTTCATGCTCTGTGTAGAGTTAAATATAATTTCACTTTTATCCTTTGTATACATGGCAAGATTTTGGTTGTGTGGTATTGGCAAATTAAACTTATTTTCTCTTGTTTTATGGTGCTTTTATCTTTTTTAGCTTGTACAGTATCTTCGGCCACACTCATGCCACTATCTGTATACACTATATATTAAAGACACTTGCTGACTGATAAGTATTTTGGATCACTGTCAAGGTTTAGATATGACTGTGCAAAAATAAATGTGCTTATGTTTTGAGCAACAAATACAATTCCTTAACCCCCTAATGCTAATGTAATGTTCCATGACTCCACGCGATTTGGTGCCATTTTGACAATGACTGCATACAATGTAATTGGTTAAATGCCTGATTGCCAGTGAAATTGTGCACTCCGGAGGCTGATGTTACTGTTGGTGGGTGCATGCGTGTCTAGGCAGTTCCAGCAACATCCAATAGACTAATCCTCCAAGCTGATCAGAGCAACTGCGTCTCCTATGACGAAGCACAATGTTTTATAAAAATTGGCTTTGTCACTACAATACACCTGTTGTTTTTATTTTATTCACCAGTTCTCACTTCAATACACTTCCATTTGTACTGTGAATGTATACTTTGAACAGTCTACATATTGCATTCACAAAATTGACCAGCAAATTAAAGATTAAAGAGTGTCTGTCTGGTGCCCAGAATGCATCCTCCAAATAATGCAAATTAATGTGCTTTTCAAAGTACTTTAAAATGCCAGTTTCACAATTTGCATTGCTTTAAAATATAAAATGCTTACAGCTTGATGATCTTGTGAAATTACAGCAGTTTGCAAGAAATCAGGACTGCCCACACTGGTTGCATAAAAGTCGTTTTTTTTGTTGTTGTTTTTTGCTCCAGGAACCAATGAGTGCCATTCAAATGAATGGCATTTCCAGTCTCTCTAGTGATTTCATTAGACAATGTGTTTCACTGTTAGGAGATCCTACTGTGTAAAACAACAAGTTTATCACAATCCATACAATGTATTCAATTCCAAGGAAGTACAGGAAGTGACTAAATGAAACAAAACGTTATATCTTCAGTGTCTATATAATCAGTTCTGCTGCACCTGCAGTAAACATGCAGAGTAATCACTGGGGAGGGCTTGTGTCAAATATTAAAAATGTGATTTATGCAGAATGCCTGCATCAAATCACACTGGGGGAAAAAAACTGTGCTCTATACAAGCATTAATCTTCATCTTGCAGACTGCCCCTTTAAGAGAATAAAGTGTTTTTAAATGTGCAATTTCTGGCTTATGAATTTATTTTTTGCTTAATAAACAAAGTAACATTTCAGTGCACATACACATTTAAAAACACACTTCGTATAATTGCAATGAAATGCACATTAGCAAAACCTATAGTTTTTTTTGTTTTGTTTACTACATTCACAGTACAAACTTTGCTCAGGTACAGGTGTGTCTTGAAGAGACTATAGTGAATACCCCAAGCTTATAATTATTAAAAGCACTATTGCTGGTTTGCAATAAACTTTTTTTTTTTTTTCTTATACTCTTAAAACATTAAAATTAGTAGGGGGAAACATGAACCTATTTTAATTCCTGTGCCTCTTTGAATGCTCATTGTTTTTAAGCATTAGACCAAAGAGACTTAGATTGTACAAATACAAAATAGGCCTGGGGAATACCTTAGGCCTCCAACTGTGACCCTCCAGTTGTTTCTTGATTACATCATATCTCTGCCATTCTAGAAAGAGTGGGGAATTATGAGATTTGCAGTTTAGCAGTAGTTGGATGCCTGCCATATGGTATCTAATGTTCAAAGATCTATCTATCTATCTATCCTCCATAATTTGTGGTTTAGAATGCAAACTCACCATGCCCCTGGTTAAAAAGTTGGCTCAAAAGGTTCCCGGGTTGGCAATAAAGTGTCTGCAATGCAATGCATTTTTTTTAACGTCCTGAGGAGACTTGTACAGATCCAAGACTAGATGCACACAACTTTTCCCCTCAGTCAGTCCAAGCATGCGCAGCTTTCAGTGTCTTATGGAAAAACAATGTGTGGTATTTATAAACAAGATGCAGCGCCTCCTAATGTGTATAAGACGGTCACCACCACGTGTGCTGGTGCCACACCTCTGGTTGCTCTCTGGCACACTGGGCACCAGTGCAAACCATATGGAAAATTGGGCACTTTTCAGTGTCCAAAGACCCCTTCCAAACATTGTTTGACAGAGCTTCTATTCCCACACACTAAAGTGGATGGTTGTGTAAAAAATAAAAGGCACAATTGTCGTTGAACACAATGGCTATGGTGTGTTATTTTTTTTTTTTAACTGACACTTTAATGTGCACGAATGTTTATACATAACCTGCAATCTCTCCTTCAGCTCACTCATAGTACATTAAGAGACGACAATTTTAGCAGCACAACTGTGGGCCTTTGTTTGAAAGATCATCAGGGAAAAATAAGAATAAACAATTTCATAGAGATCCCTCCCCCTCACTTGGGTATTAATGGAGAGCAGGTGTTAGTTTGTGGATCAGATTACAACAACAAAAAAACGCCAGGGAAAACCACTAGAAATTGCCTCATGGGTTTATACCAGGGCTGAAACAGACAGCCACATTTGAATAATTAGCTGTTCTAGGACTGAATATTTATACCACAGAATATCATTAAATTATGTCACAAAGTCCAATGACTGTCCACCATGAACAGAGTTGGTGGTGCCTACCGCTTCATTAAGTTAAATTGCATCAATATGCATTTTTTTTAATTTAATTTTTTTTACATTTAAAGTACATTCACACACAGCTCGTCCAAGTTAATACTGGGGGCTATTTTTGTAAGTGATTTAAAAAGGAGGCATCACTTTTCTTTAAATGTTTTCAGTAACCATAATGTTGTGAATAAAGTGGGAGTCCTCAATATTAAGTATTACCGTATTTTTGCAAATCGAATGTAATCGCACTTCAAATTTTGACACCTTGAAGGCAAAAAAAAAAAAACGTTTTCGCCTGCGAATGTAATGCACATTTGTGCAAGAAGTACCGGATTTGCTCGATTATAAGACAAGGTTTTTTTCAGAAAAAAATTTCTTATAATCGAGGTCGTCTTATAATCTGACCTCAAATTGAGACAGGAGGGGGGGGGGGAGGGGCAGAGAGACAGGAGGGGGGGGAGGGGCAGAGAGACAGGAGGGGGGGGAGGGGCAGAGAGACAGGAGGGGGGGGAGGGGCAGAGAGACAGGAGGGGGGGGGAGGGGCAGAGAGACAGGAGGGGGGGGGGAGGGGCAGAGAGACAGGAGGGGGGGGGAGGGGCAGAGAGACAGCAACGGGGAGGCGGGGCATTGGGGGAGGGGGTGGCAGAGCAGCAAGGGGAGGGAGGGAGGGAAGAGACAGCAACAAGAGGAAGGGAGGGGGGAAGAGCTACAATGGGAGGAAGAGGGGAAGAGACAGAGAGAGGGGGGGGACAGAGCAGCAAGGGGAGGGGGGGGGAAGAGACAGAGGTGAGGGGGGAGTCAAAGGGAGGGGGAGAGACAGAGGTGAGGGGGGAGTCAAAGGGAGGGGGAGAGAGACAGAGGTGAGGGGGGAGTCAAAGGGAGGGGGAGAGAGACAGAGGTGAGGGGGGAGTCAAAGGGAGGGGGAGAGAGACAAAGCTGGGGCCAAGGGAAAGAGAGGCAGCATTGGCACATAAAAGGAAATAAAAACAAGAAATGCATTTGTATAATTTTTTATTAAATATTAAAAAGCAATTTACATTTATACAAGGTAAACTTTTTTTCCTATAGGGTAGTCTTATATTCATGCTTTTAGTTTTTTTCCTACAGGAATATCCAAAGTTTGGGGGGTTGTCTTTTATAATCGAGCAAATACGGTATTTTTTTTATAACAATCGGTTTATGCTACCAACTTACGATAGTTTTATTATAAAATCAAACTGCTATATAACAATATTATGGCATTTCGAGAAGTAAGAGTGGGAAGGAGGCATGCACAGTTTGCCTGTCTTGTGTTGTGATTTCCTTTTTGTTAATGGCATTTTGGGAGCTTTGATTTAAGCTGCAACATAAGACATAATTGAATCTAATGCGCCATTGATTCTAATGTGCGCTCATATTTTGGAGACAATTTGGTGAAAAAAGGTGCCTGTTATATTCAAGTAAATATTGTATATTGTATGGCAAAAAAAAATTGGCAGCCCAAAGTACAAATTAGGAGAGAAGATACAAATAGAGAAGTTTATGCAACACCATAGAGACAAATATAAAAAATGGCATGTTGCCAATGTTAAGTCTATGGAGGCAGTAGCAAGGCTGGTTTTTTTTTTTTTTTTTTTTTTTTGTGGGAAAGGTGGCAACCCTATTTACCAGTGTTCTCTTCCAGGTCCTTTGGGAACGACCCATTGAAGCTCAGAGCAGCTTTGTCTCTGTATCCCCCTCTTACCTTTTGAACCCCTCTTTTTCTCCCCACCCACCTCTGGCAGGGTGGGGAGATACACTCCTATTCACAGTACAAATGTTTAGGTTATGGTCTCTATCTTTTCCACATGTAGAATACTCATTATTTTAAGGATTGTCCACTTATGGCAAACTTGCCAACCTTGTGAGCATATATAATCAATGGTGTTAAGATGCCCCAGTCAGTGTGTTTTTAAGAGTCTGATCATTGAATGGGTTAAAGAAACCAGAGGCTGGCTGACTGTTTGTTGCCTTTACCACTCTCCCAAACCTCAAAACAGAGGAACCTAGAGGTGATGAGTAATACATTCCCCCCACCCCCTCCACCCTAGATGACTCACAGCCACATGGCAGTAAGTTGTATCTGCACAGTGATCTATGCTTGGAATAAATCTTTCATAACTGTTGGACACTGTTGCTGAATCCTCGTGTAAGAAGATGTTTTAGATGGGTTAACGCCTTTTTAAAAATTTAAATGTTTTTTAAATCAGTTGGAGGAGTTCAAGAGGCAGAACAGCATCACAAAGGGCCCTTGTGCCCACTCACTAGGCCAATCTTTTTCTCCCATCATAGGTTTTTTTTTTTATACTTTTTTTTTTTTTTTTCTTCTCTGGAATAAGAAAAATGACGACTCGTGGAACATGGACATTTTAGTAAAGTGGCAATTTCAATACACTATAGCTGGCTGTGTCAGGCCTCATTCACCCCAACAATGGACGTGCCTGGCACATCTTGGAGTCCTGATCATGGTAGACCTGTGTAACGGACACTACAGCCATGTCTCCGATCACAGTGATGAACAATCTCAGCGACCGGATGTTTTTAGCTGCCAAATGCCTGGCTTTGTGGGGAAGGCAGAGACTAATACTAGTTTCGGCAGCTTGGTCTTGGTTAGAGCTTCAATGTCACTATAGATAATCGGGGGGCACATTACTTTTAATTTTTAACTTGTAAAAAAAAAAAAAAAACAATCATGGGGCATTTCTAATATTGTGATTGTTAGAATCCATTTAGCAGATTTTCATGTAAAAGTTAGAATTTTTTTTCCCCAGTTTGATCATACTTTTTTCAATAGCAAAATTATAATTAAAATAATATTTAAAGAATGCCCTTATTGTTAAAATATCTAATTTATGTGGGTACAGTAAATGAGCGGAAAATTATACAAACAGGGGGTGCATGCATTTAACCTGCTGCAGTCCTTTTTGTTTCCCAAATCAATCACAAAGATGTTATCATACAATTAGGAGGAGACCTAAACATAGTGGTTTGCAAAGACCACTGCATCAGCATGGGCTAATCAAAGGGCACTGCTCCTATAGTACCAAAACAGTTATTTGGTTAATTTATATTTCACAATCTAATTCAGATAGCTTCCTACTTAGTTAGTTGTGGGACGATGCAGTTTATGGAGTAGAACCTCATGCCATACTCTTGTTGCCCACTTGTGGGGTGGTTCAAGATTATGTGACAAAAGTGCAAACTTTGGAAACTACTTATTTCTGCCAATTACTATGCACCATATTGCAAACATCCTGGGCTCCTGAGGTACTTTCAGAATGTGAACAATACATTAATTCTATATATTTTTTTTTTTTTCTTTTCTTACTAAATGTAGTAGCAGAGTAAAAAAAAAAAATATTTTTTTTTCTTTCAATCAGCAGTTTTTGGTTGTATTATTCATAGTCCAGGCTCCACCTCTGCAGTTTTTTGCACATTCTGAGCCAACATATTTAGGGTTGGAACTGTGCTTGTCTGGTCACTGCACGCCCAGTAAATACACACATCCATTCCATATAGTGATGTCACACACCTACACATTGGGCATCCTCTGCTTGGGAAACTAATGGAGATAAAATATTTTATATTTTTACACTTTCTAACTTGATCTACAGTGACTAACTTTTCAGATTAAAATTCCAAATTTTGAGTCATGGTACACGCCTGATGTTTTGAATATTCCCTTAAGCAATTCTCTAAAATAAATATTCAATGAATTCCTTGTATTGAGCTCCAAAGCGGATGTAAAATTTCCACTCCCATCATGTTTTGCTAACTAGCCCATGGGTGGCTTGGAAAATCTATTCTCATTACGAAAACTATAATTCTATATATTGTCCTCTAAATTTTATGCTTGTGTGGTTCCTGTAGGTTTTTTTTTTTTCTGGTTTGTAACGCCTTTTTAAAGAGGAAGTAACCGCATTTGTTTTTTCTTTTAATGAGGCAGAAGGCCATTTTTTAATTTGAATGGTACCCCATTCAAAAGATCTTGACCCCAGTTTTTGCATCAGCAAAGACTTGTTGGCTTGCATCATGTGGAGAATAGCTATGTGGCTGCAGAGAGCAGGTTTCCCTCTGTCATGAATGTGATTTAAAATATCACCTAGATTTAGTCCCTCTTTTAAGCTCTGCACCAGTCGATGCGTAAATCGTTGGTTCTGTATAAAGATGTAATGTAAATCCACATAGTAAAAGAACAACCTATAAATACATATCTACTACTAGGCAGGGCCTATATTAAGGAAACATTCCCACTGCATGTTAAATGCATATTATGCCAGACCCATCACACAATTATTTCAGATTTTTTTCTTTTTATAGATGGGACAAAACAAAGGACTTTTGCTCCTTGTGCATGAACCCCAGATTACACACAGTTTTGACCGGTCAACATGGACCTAATCTCCGAAACTAATATTTTCATTTTGTATCCGCAAGATTGTAATGTGAGGCAAACTGAGTAAAGTGGTTTTTCAGACTGTCTATTTCAAACTCAGAGAGGAGATTGAAATTCATTGAATTAGACATCCTCTGTATAATTCACCAGGAGGCAATACCAGCTCACCTCGCCACATATTGACTGATTTTAGTGATTAGCCCCTTGTGTAAGTAGGTGTGACGGACCCCCTGTTACCCTGACTGGGTGGCTCCGTCAAAGCTCTGCTTCCTTGCTGAGATAGCCACCAGACAGAATCAATGTTGTAGGTAGCTATTCAAATTCACCAGACAGGACCCTCAGCCATTTACTCAAAGTACCATCAGTACATTTATTGAACAGAAACAGTCTATATACAGACATAATCAAGTTAATATAACTCAACCCATATTTTAACATACAACACAACATAAACCAAACCGCAATTATCCAGCATTGCTACAGATATAGAAAACCACATCATAATCTGTTCAATAGTAAATTCAATTAACACAGAACAAATGATGTTGGAGTAAACTATCAATCATGGTCACTGACCCCTCTGTGACACGTTTTAACCCTTCAGTGGTCTCCTCACAGAATTATGCATTACACATAAACCAATATACAAAACAATCTGACTAACCATATTAAAGTATACAGTAATGGCACAATCTGGGTGCATGAGTAAAGTCAATGCAAACCTACCCATTGTACCCAAATCCCAATTCCTGGGCCCATAATCTATACGGAGGAGGCAAGCCATTAATTCTCTCCAAGAACCCCATTGATAGCGGGTTCTGTCACAGTAGGTAACCTGCCTTTCCACTTTAAAACCTTTTTTTGTTTTGTTTGCCATGATCAATCTTGTCCGTTTCAGTACATTATGCATCAGTTTTGTAGTATGTAAGATATGAATAAAAGGGTCTGTGGCCTTTAGGCTATAAATAATTAATTGAATTCTATTTTATTTCATTTACAGGCCAAGATGACTTTGACTTGTCTGAAGCATTAGGTAAGTATTTATTTTTAAAGTAATACAAATCTTATAGGAATAATGTGTTTGGAACTTATCCAGCATTTCTGTAAAAGCTGTGGGACCTGCGTGAAGTGTAACAAGGACTATTTTTCACCCCACTTACCCATGGATTGGAACCAGTCACTTGATGATGATCTTCCATAAATACGAACACTGAAATCATCAATATGGCTACTGAAGCGGACACATAAACAAATTGGGTATTTTGCACTTGAAAAATAAACTATACGATGATTACCATCCTGGATTTAATTGGGCACGAATTTTAGGATCAGATCCTGTCAAATTTGGCTTAGTCATGGCTTTGCTAATGCTAGTTAAATACTGGGTAAATTTCTCAGGTTGAGTCAGGGGTGCAGGATCATACAACTGTGCCTCAACCTGGGAAATTTACCAAATTTTTGTTTACCAAATTTTTAGTTTATTCAAAAGGCTTAGATTTTTCCAGCGTTTTATTGAGTTGAACCAGGTCAGTCCCATTCTTGGTATAGAGGCAGCCTTCTATGATTAAGCTCCCAAATTAGCTAATTTAGTATGTTTTTAATCGAAGCAAATTCTCACTCTGAGGCTGCACATTATCACATCTCCAGCCACACCTTGGTTACCTAAGTAATTACAGCAGAAATGTAATGAAACGTATGCAGATCGTTATGTAGCTAGTTGTGGGACAGTGCAGATTCTTTAATCAAATCCCATCAACCTGTTTTGCCTGTCCCATGTCCTGGGGTGAAATTGGTTTATGCACAGGTGTAACCAGGTTCCTTGAATATGCATACAGATTAACAAACGTGTTGTGCACCCAATTGGCTACTCAGTAGCTGGCAATCTGTGTCCACTCGCTGCAAATGTGAAGTATACTGCATTTCTAAACACACCTGGAAGTTTTTCATCAACATTTAGTGGCTATGCATTATATAATAATTTAAAAAAAAAAAAAGATATTATTCAATTTTCTATATAGTGGTAGAGAAGTGTTGGTGATTTTTGTTATGTATAACCTTCCTTTTTTTCCTTCTCTTTTTATAAATAGGACCCATAGAAACCACTCCAAAAAAACCTGCAGCTACCACAAAGCATCCAGAATCTGGTAGGAAAGGATACATGTTTATATAGTTATTAAATGATCTATAATAAAACACATCTGTTAACTAGTCCAGTATAAAGTACATCCAGACAAATAAATTGATCTTTTTGACATTACCACTAGTTTTATTGCATTTAATGTGGGTAAGCCCAATATAAAGTTGTGAGGAGGATTTAAATCATCTTTAACTAGAAAAAAATATAATCAGTCAAACCTTTAGGAGCACCATCCAAAAGCAATTTGCCTTTTGTAAATGACACTTCTAGGCTGAGCAGACCTCCAGGTGATTTTCATCTCTTCCCCATTTATTTATTCTATGCAGAGAAACTGATGAATGGATCATCTGAATGGCTACTTGAACTGCATTGGCAAACGACAGTCCCCTGTATCTTTGGGTTTAGTTCACCTTTAAGAGATGGAAATTAATTGAGGAATAAAGTTCATGTAGTGAGAGGAGAATTTGTTTTACTGGTGAACTTGATGTGTTTATCAATACAAAAAAACACCCAAAGACTTTCACCATAATAGTACATCAGTGTTGTATTGAGCACCCACTAAGATTTTTTTTTTTTTTTTTATCCAGAGATTTTCAATACTTCTCATTTTGGGGTCTCTTTAATAAATCTCAGAATAACAACTGGAATAATTGTGACAACTTTTCCCAACAAATTTGTTTACAGTATAAGCATTGAAAACTAGCCCTAGACCAGTACTCCAAAATCAAATCTGAATACTACATAATACTTTTGTAATAGAAAAAATGTTCATCTCCAATTTTTTTTAAGTAAATAGTTCACGTCTGGTTGTCCATTCACCACAGTTCAGTGTGTGTGTGTGCGTGCTATCATGTTTTTAGAAGATATTGTAAATTAATAGAATGTGACCCAATCATGAGTACTTTTTTTTTATTTTTTGTCTCTAGATACTGATAAGAAACCAACTATAAAGCCTCAGCCCGATGGTGGTGCAGGTGGTAATGGTAAGGACCGTTAAAATCTTTATACCAATCAGAATTCCCCTCGGGGCCAATCATTACAGCTATCACACCTCTTCTCTTCTGAAAGAAAGTGTAACATGTTTTTGCTAGAAAATATATACCGTATTTGCTCGAATATAAGATGACCCTGATTATAAGATGACCCCCCCCCCCCCCCCCAAACTTTGGATATTCCTTTAGGAAAAAAACTAAAAACCTGAATATAAGACTACCCTATAGGAAAAAAGTTTAACTTGTATATATTCACATGTAAATTGCTTTTTAATATATAAAAATTTGGATATAAAAAATGCATTTCTTGTTTTTATTGAATTTTATGTGCCAATGCTGCCTCTCTATGCCCCCCCCCCCGCGTTGTCTGTCTCTCCCCCCCCCGCGTTGTCTGTCTCTCCCCCCCCCCCGCGTTGTCTGTCTCTCCCCCCCCCCGCGTTGTCTGTCTCTCCCCCCCCCGCGTTGTCTGTCTCTCCCCCCCCCGCGTTGTCTGTCTCTCCCCCCCCCCGCGTTGTCTGTCTCTCCCCCCCCCGCGTTGTCTGTCTCTCCCCCCCCCGCGTTGTCTGTCTCTCCCCCCCCGCGTTGTCTGTCTCTCCCCCCCCGCGTTGTCTGTCTCTCCCCCCCCGCGTTGTCTGTCTCTCCCCCCCCGCGTTGTCTGTCTCTCCCCCCCCGCGTTGTCTGTCTCTCCCCCCCCCCGCGTTGTCTGTCTCTCTCCCCCCCCGCGTTGTCTGTCTCTCCCCCCCCCGCGTTGTCTGTCTCTCCCCCCCCCCGCGTTGTCTGTCTCTCCCCCCCCCGCGTTGTCTGTCTCTCCCCCCCCCGCGTTGTCTGTCTCTCCCCCCCCCCCACGTTGTCTGTCTCTCCCCCCCCCCCGCGTTGTCTGTCTCTCCCCCCCCGCGTTGTCTGTCTCTCCCCCCCCGCGTTGTCTGTCTCTCCCCCCCCCGCGTTGTCTGTCTCTCCCCCCCCCGCGTTGTCTGTCTCTCCCCCCCCGTGTTGTCTGTCTCCCCCCCCCCGCGTTGTCTGTCTCCCCCCCCCCGCGTTGTCTGTCTCCCCCCCCCCGCGTTGTCTGTCTCCCCCCCCCGCGTTGTCTGTCTCCCCCCCCCGCGTTGTCTGTCTCCCCCCCCCCCTGCGTTGTCTGTCTCCCCCCCCCCCCTGCGTTGTCTGTCTCCCCCCCCCCCTGCGTTGTCTGTCTCCCCCCCCCCCTGCGTTGTCTGTCTCCCCCCCCCCCTGCGTTGTCTGTCTCCCCCCCCCCCTGCGTTGTCTGTCTCCCCCCCCTGCGTTGTCTGTCTCCCCCCCCTGCGTTGTCTGTCTCCCCCCCCCGCGTTGTCTGTCTCCCCCCCCCGCGTTGTCTGTCTCCCCCCCCCGCGTTGTCTGTCTCCCCCCCCCCCGCGTTGTCTGTCTCCCCCCCCCGCGTTGTCTGTCTCCCCCCCCCCGCGTTGTCTGTCTCCCCCCCCCCGCGTTGTCTGTCTCCCCCCCCCGCGTTGTCTGTCTCCCCCCCCCGCGTTGTCTGTCTCCCCCCCCCGCGTTGTCTGTCTCCCCCCCCCGCGTTGTCTGTCTCCCCCCCCCGCGTTGTCTGTCTCCCCCCCCCGCGTTGTCTGTCTCCCCCCCCCGCGTTGTCTGTCTCCCCCCCCCGCGTTGTCTGTCTCCCCCCCCCGCGTTGTCTGTCTCCCCCCCCCCCCCTGCGTTGTCTGTCTCCCCCCCCCCCCTGCGTTGTCTGTCTCCCCCCCCCCCCCGCGTTGTCTGTCTCCCCCCCCGCGTTGTCTGTCTCCCCCCCCGCGTTGTCTGTCTCCCCCCCCCCCCGCGTTGTCTGTCTCCCCCCCCCCCCGCGTTGTCTGTCTCCCCCCCCCCCGCGTTGTCTGTCTCCCCCCCCCCCGCGTTGTCTGTCTCCCCCCCCCGCGTTGTCTGTCTCCCCCCCCTGCGTTGTCTGTCTCCCCCCCCCCCCTGCGTTGTCTGTCTCCCCCCCCCCCCTGCGTTGTCTGTCTCCCCCCCCCCCTGCGTTGTCTGTCTCCCCCCCCCCCCTGCGTTGTCTGTCTCCCCCCCCCCGCGTTGTCTGTCTCCCCCCCCCCCCCGCGTTGTCTGTCTCCCCCCCCCCCCGCGTTGTCTGTCTCCCCCCCCCCCCGCGTTGTCTGTCTCCCCCCCCCCCGCGTTGTCTGTCTCCCCCCCCCCGCGTTGTCTGTCTCCCCCCCCCGCGTTGTCTGTCTTCCCCCCCCCCCCTGCGTTGTCTGTCTCCCCCCCCCCCCCCTGCGTTGTCTGTCTCCCCCCCCCCCTGCGTTGTCTGTCTCCCCCCCCCCCCCCTGCGTTGTCTGTCTCCCCCCCCCCCCTGCGTTGTCTGTCTCCCCCCCCCCCGCGTTGTCTGTCTCCCCCCCCCCCGCGTTGTCTGTCTCCCCCCCCCCGCGTTGTCTGTCTCCCCCCCCCCCCGCGTTGTCTGTCTCCCCCCCCCCGCGTTGTCTGTCTCCCCCCCCCCGCGTTGTCTGTCTCCCCCCCCCGCGTTGTCTGTCTCCCCCCCCCCGCGTTGTCTGTCTCCCCCCCCCCGCGTTGTCTGTCTCCCCCCCCCCGCGTTGTCTGTCTCCCCCCCCGCGTTGTCTGTCTCCCCCCCCGCGTTGTCTGTCTCTCCCCCCCCCGCGTTGTCTGTCTCCCCCCCCGCGTTGTCTGTCTCCCCCCCCGCGTTGTCTGTCTCCCCCCCCCGCGTTGTCTGTCTCCCCCCCTGCGTTGTCTGTCTCCCCCCCCCCCTGCGTTGTCTGTCTCCCCCCCCCCCCTGCGTTGTCTGTCTCCCCCCCCCCCTGCGTTGTCTGTCTCCCCCCCCCTGCGTTGTCTGTCTCCCCCCCCTGCGTTGTCTGTCTCCCCCCCCCCTGCGTTGTCTGTCTCCCCCCCCCCCCTGCGTTGTCTGTCTCCCCCCCCCCCTGCGTTGTCTGTCTCCCCCCCCCCCCTGCGTTGTCTGTCTCCCCCCCCCCGCGTTGTCTGTCTCCCCCCCCCCGCGTTGTCTGTCTCCCCCCCCCCGCGTTGTCTGTCTCCCCCCCCCCGCGTTGTCTGTCTCCCCCCCCCCCGCGTTGTCTGTCTCCCCCCCCCGCGTTGTCTGTCTCCCCCCCCCCGCGTTGTCTGTCTCCCCCCCCGCGTTGTCTGTCTCCCCCCCCCGCGTTGTCTGTCTCCCCCCCCGCGTTGTCTGTCTCCCCCCCCCGCGTTGTCTGTCTCCCCCCCCCCCCTGCGTTGTCTGTCTCTCTCCCCCCCCCCCGCGTTGTCTGTCTCCCCCCCCCCCCTGCGTTGTCTGTCTCTCTCCCCCCCCCCCTGCGTTGTCTGTCTCCCCCCCCCCCCTGCGTTGTCTGTCTCCCCCCCCCCCTGCGTTGTCTGTCTCCCCCCCCCCCTGCGTTGTCTGTCTCCCCCCCCCCTGCGTTGTCTGTCTCCCCCCCCCCCCCCCTGCGTTGTCTGTCTCCCCCCCCCGCATTGTCTGTCTCCCCCCCCCGCGTTGTCTGTCTCCCCCCCCCGCGTTGTCTGTCTCCCCCCCCCGCGTTGTCTGTCTCCCCCCCCCGCGTTGTCTGTCTCCCCCCCCCGCGTTGTCTGTCTCCCCCCCCCGCGTTGTCTGTCTCCCCCCCCCGCATTGTCTGTCTTCCCCCCCCCCCCTGCGTTGTCTGTCTCCCCCCCCCCCTGCGTTGTCTGTCTCCCCCCCCCCCCTGCGTTGTCTGTCTCCCCCCCCCCGCGTTGTCTGTCTCCCCCCCCCGCGCGTTGTCTGTCTCACCCCCCCCCGCGCGTTGTCTGTCTCACCCCCCCCCGCGCGTTGTCTGTCTCACCCCCCCCCCCGCGTTGTCTGTCTCACCCCCCCCCCCGCGTTGTCTGTCTCACCCCCCCCCCCCCGCGTTGTCTGTCTCACCCCCCCCCCCCCGCGTTGTCTGTCTCACCCCCCCCCCCCGCGTTGTCTGTCTCACCCCCCTAGTGGGGGCAGCCGGGGGATGTCTGCACGTTACGCGCAGACATCCTCTGCTGCTGCCCGGCACTTCCGCCGGAACTTTTATGATGAAGCCGGAAGGTCCCGGCGCGCAGACATCCACCGGCTGTTAGCGAGGGGGATCCAGGTCCCCTGCAGCTCAGCGGGGGACCTAGATCCCAGTCTTATAGTCTGACCCCGATTTGAGGTCAGACTATAAGACGACCTTGAATATAAGACGAGGGGTCTTTTTGAGAGCATTTTCTCTGAACAAAACCTTGTCTTATATTTGCGAAAATACGGTAGGTTTAATTATATAATTGCCTTAATGTTTCTTCCTGGATTTCTTTGCATAGTAGTGTTGTTCTGACATAGACATTTGCGTATTGTGCATGTGCAGCCATTGTTCTAGCCTTTTAGCATACTGAGGCTTGTGTATGTTACGGGATTGTTTAGTCGTCAAGCTACCTTTTTTAAATATCCTATTAAAGCTAATAAAGTGTTTTGGAATACTACAGATACTGTATTAATTAAATGCAGCTACTGGTAGTTTAAGCTACGCCTCCAAGCTTTGTAAATTGTAACCATAAGGGGGGGAGACTCATGAGCATTACTGACAAACTTCAGCTAATTGGCTGAAAGGGTGCTGGGAGTGGAGCAGTGTGTAGTGCACTAAACATATTCTAACCATGTCCACCTCCTGAGCGATGGGTAGAGCAAAGAGGGCTTGATACGGCACTTTATTATTCTTTTATTAAAGCAAATCTATTGAGAAGTCTGCAGTTCCCGCAATCTTTGAATTAATTGTTTTTACCTACTGTTGTATTTTAGAGAGCCAATGATAACATGTTTTGCTATAGAGAAATAGTGTTGACTCCAAATCTGCTGATTGTTTTCCAGACTTGAATCTTGAGGACTTTTTTGTTGATGGTAAGCATTTTAATTTATAGGGATTTTTTATCTATCATATTAATCCTATTTTGATGCCTGTCAAGCAAGACCAAAATCTGCTCAAATGTATCATGTATTTCCGGGGGTTTGTGTGCTGGCTGTTCGCAGCACACAAACCCCCGGAAATACATAAGATATATGGTGCTCCGGACTGGCAGCATGCCTGTCACTCGGGCACGATATGCCCTTGGTGCTTAGAACACTCAGCGAAGCAATTGTTGGCGCCATATTATATGGCAGGATGCCCCTCCAATATGGTGCTGCCCTGTAGCAGGCAAGGGCTTTGGAAGAGAGTATAGATCACTTTCATTGCTGTGTTGCTAGCTGCCACTTACATGCATATGGACGGATAAATAAAATGTCCTGCATTACATTACAATTTATTTATATAGTGTCAACAATTTACGTAATGCTAGGTACAGAGCATAGAAGGGAACTACATACTAAGTTAGACAAACTAGAAACCGACTGGTACATGAGGTAGAGAACCCAGCTCACAAGCTTACAATCTAGAGGGAATGGGGTCCATAAGACACATAAAGGTTGAAGAGGCCAGAGGGATTGAAGTTGTAATAACAGTAGTGTGGATGGGTGGCAAAGCATAATTCTTGAGGACAACGTGGACTTGTGTATATATGTCCTGTGTTTGTATTTTTGTAGATTGCCCTCCTGAGCGCAATGCTACAGATTGGGAGTCGGGGGGGTTGGGCATTTTTTCATCAATTTATGATCTGTGTTTTTATTTTATAATAAATTTATATGTTTATAAATGGTCTATAATTTGTGTGGGTGCACTGAACATGAAGAAAGAAAATTGTTTAAACAAACATGACAAACGTTACAAAAGGAATTCTGTTCTTCAAGGAACATCAAATGCAGCCTAGTACTGTAAAGAATGCTAGCCCCCCATATATTTTGAATTACACAGATTTATATAGATGTCCATGGTGGTTGGATACCTCTGACTTAGAACCAGGGAAGTGCTGTAACAATACTATTTGACTCAGACCCATCTTGTGAGGACATGTACAAGATGCTAGATTTTAACCTGTTTGCTAAATTTTAATTTTATTTTTGTACTTTTAGAGCCAACCAAGAAACCAGCTCCCAAACCTGTGCCAGGAAATCCTGGTACAGGCGGCGGTGGTAAGATAATACTTTAACATTCATATCTATAGCCAACAATGTATGCAGCTCTTTTATAAGTCGAAATTAAAGACTAAATTACACGTACAGAGATTAATATCAAAGGTAAATTTGCAAACTTGCGACCGAAAACTCCTAAGGGAAGTATATTATGAAATATGTTAGCTCAGTTGGCTAATTAATGAACCATCTGTAGAACATGTTCAATACTCTGGATCCCAGGTTCAATACCTGGCAGGTTGATGGGTTCATCCTTCTAAAGGAGTACCATTATAATGGATAAAAAGTAACATCCCCAGTACTACTTGAAAGCCAGAAATCCAAATCATTCATATTATTAAATGTGTTAAATAAATTAAGGTATTTATGATTTTAATATCCTTCCGGTATTGCTATGAAACAGTGCTGAAACTTACGTAGTTGATTTTCCTTTTCTTTTGTGTAGTTCTTTGCATAAAATTGAATAATAAACCCATAAAGCTGAACGCATTAAGTTAATTCAGCTGGGTAGGTAGGATGTGTGTAAATAGAAGCTGTTTTCTAAATGGTAAGGATTGTTTTTTCGAATGGGTTGGAAGGTCTATCTTGCCAAATATGTATGGATGTACACTAAAATTAAGGCTAAATGGGTAAAGAGAGAAGGTGCTTTTTGTCCAATTCTTTAGGATGCATTTTAAAAGTTTTCTTTTAATAACATGTATGGATATTTACATTTTTAGGAACTTTTGATGATTCTGACTTATTAGATGATGGCCAGTCCTTACCTGATGATCCTGAACCACAGAATCCAAAAGGTATGATACATTAGCTCTCTTTAATAGAATGGTGAATACAGTCGCTGGCTTTGAGTTCTGTTTAAGAACCATTGGCAACAGATTCCAAAATTAAGTGAGTTGGCATATTTTAACATGTCCTACTTTTCACTTGAGATAGTTGGCTTGCAACTGCCCATTGAATGATTTTGGATACGTCATGCCTTCAGCTGATGCTCACTCATGCTTTGCATAGCTTTCGCATGTATTTTAAGCACTAGAGAAAGTTTTTATAAACTACTAAAAGCAATGCTTGCACGTTATCAGACCTTTTTTTTTTTATTTTTATTGCTAATGCTCATCACTTAACCCCTTCCTGCCATAAGAAATTTTATACAGTTCTAAAATACAGGGTTCACAAGGTCCTTGGGTACTACAGCCAACACACAAAGTGAGCGCTGGTCAGATCTAACAAAATTGCAGTGTATGAACACCTGTGAAGTCGCACCTCCACAAATTAATGTGACATTGAGAGGACTTGCAAAAGTAAGGTCCCTGGCTCCCAGTCTGATTAGGACCAGCTTTTGTCCTGATGGATAAAAGCTCTGTTTAGTTGTAAAGGGGTTAATAATTAAAGTTGTAGTTTCTCATTTATCCAATTTAAGGTACTGCCCATTAAACCAGGGACATCCAATGTGTGGCCCATCTGACTTGACTTGACTGCCTTCTCATTAGCCTAATGTGCAGTTTTGTTATTTTTTTTTTGTCTTTTGTAGAACCGCAAAAACTCTACTATTCAATTTATGGCTAAAGCCATTTCTGTGGGGGAAAAAATGAATGGGCCCACTTCAGACTCCTCCGCATTAAACAGTACTATATTCAACTTGCTTTTCATTTGATCTCGCTAATAAGTGATTATTTATTTTCTTTTTTTCTATTCAAATTCGGATTGATAGGCCGCGCATTTCAACCATCGGCTGGTATGTTTGGTTTTTTAACTATAATATAATATATTTTTTACATTTTGTTTTTACTCAAATTTTCTCTCGACCCTCACCTCCAATTTTATTACATTGTCCCCCCCTCTCCTAAATCTTACCTTTTCAGTTATTTCTTCTCTTCCCACTGAATTGTATTGCCTTATGTCCAATCTTTTCACCACCAAATAAAAACACATCTGTTCTGTTCTTTTCTCCTTTGTTTTACATTTTTTTTTTTTTATCAACTATAGAAGTTTTAGTTTTGTCTGGTTTCAACTTTTATTGTAATTATTTTGGAACCATGGACCTTACAGTTTCATGCAAATAGCACTAAAATTCAAGTTTACAAATGGATTTGTGCCCTTAAAAGGGGATTAGACCCTCCTTAGTAACTTTTAATCAGATTATTATTAAAGGCATTTTGAACAATGTTCCTATGGGGATCCATTAAAAAGTGACTGCAGTTTCTTTTGGAAGTATCTTTTTGGCCACCATGTCATTTGCTGATTGGGGTTTAGTTTTTGACAGAGCAGCATGTCAATCACAGATGCTCTGCTTAAGAATTTAAGTGTCAACCTAAACATTGCTTAGTATGTGACTGTAGAGAATAAAAAAAGATCTATACATGAGCCACTTTTTTTTAATCAATATTTTATTGAGTCGCAAAACCTTGCATATAGCCGTATTCAAAATCTGAGCTAAATAACATATGATTTGTGTGCCATTTATCAGTTGGCTTGAGAAAATATCAGCTGTTCATTTCAATTATTACTAAAATGGCAACAAAATACCAGCTCTGAATCTAAGATTAGAGTTCCAAAAATTGGCAAAATACATACTTTTTGGTACATATGGCTTGTCTTGCTTATTTAACAGATCAAATGTAACTTAAATATATATGTACTTCAAGCAGTGTATCTGATATCAGAAATAAGAACGTGAAGACAAACAGTAGGTATTGGAGAAAAAAATAATTTATAGTAGGACGAGCATCTCTTTTTTAATGGGAAATCCATTATTTGCACATCAAGCCACCATGTCATAATGCAATGTTATAAGCAGAAGATAAGATACATTTAAAACCTATAGTTCCCCTAATTTATGCACTGGCATTTCTGCAAACAAAATGAATAGTTCTTCATTTTTATTATTCTCAAGCACAGTATGAGCAATGTTTAGGTTCACAGGTTCCCTTTTAAAGTAAAAAGCAAGGAGGAGGCGCTCCGATGGACTTGAGTACAGTCCATGGGGACAAGGCATGCAGCAAAGGTTCAGGTTAGTCCAGAGTGCAAATCAGGAGTCATTGAATGCCTTCTATTGCTCTCCAGGCTAATGTGCAATAGCACGTAACCCTTTTAATCTAACAAAGCTAAATGTATTTGCCTTTCAAGTTACCATTAAAAAACAAAACATGGCCGTTTTTCAATGAGGTGGTGACTATACTGGAATTGCATCACAATGTAATAAGTTACGCTTGAAATGTGTGGAAAGTATAGAAGATTTCGTTTAATGAGGCAGAAGGCACTGACTGGGCTCAATTTAAAAGATATTTGCAAACGGATAGACCAATGTGGGATATATGACTGAGCACAGCTCAGTGACTGCAGAGAGAACAGCAGCTTTCGGTGTTTGATCTGTGCATAAGTCAATCATGCACCACACGGCCAGTGGGTGGGGAGCAGATGATCTTCCCCAGCTGGAGGTGTTTCGGGTCGTAGGCGCTGCACACCAATTAGCATGTTCAGGCCGCAGATATCCTCCTCCATGACATGGCTGCTTGGAAATCCGGGTCTGATTTACAAAGTAAATCTAAATTGCTTCTGAACAATGTTCCATTTTTATCATCGTTCGAAAGACTTTTTAATCATACAGTCCTCTTCTGTGTGATCTTTAAACCCGTATGGCGAGTTTAGCCCCTCTTTAATACCAATCAGGACCTGCCGATTTAGTTCCAGCATTCCCACTATTCAAGGGAGTGCATCATAAATGTTGGATGCACCCTTCATTGGTGGGATCCAAAGGAAAAAACTGCTTAAACATGTTGTTTTGGGGTTTTTTTTTTCCCATGAAGGAAAAAGCAGAACAGCTTTAAAAAAGTCAAACACTGCAATTTTCAAAGTTTTATATATGAAAATATATACTATATATAGGAAAACAATTTTGATAACCAAAAATGTAAAATGTTATTGGGAATTACCTTGTATTTAAGGGCTTTACTTTCAGAAGTTAATTGGCCACCGTATCTGTTTAACCTCCAATCCAGCCATTTTTGTTAAAGCATTTGGAGGCAATGGAAGATTTATTAACTTTTAATAAATTGCTAAAATATACTAACATCAGCCTGCTTTCTAAAATAATTACTGCTTTCCTTCTAACCACATCATAGACCTGTAATAAAACATGCTTTTGTGCTGCTTACACACACTGCTTCAGAGTGCCCTAACACTAGGTTTGAGTTGTGTTCCTTAAAGGACAACTAATTTTGTTTTGTTTTTTACTGTTCTAGAACACAAGGGTTAAAAATGACCTTGTTCCAAGTTAACCCAAAGTGTATCTTTAGAGATACATGTGGGTTTGCTCTGCCTCACAGCTGAGGCGGAGCCAGTGGGAAGGCTGGCGAATGCGGACCGTTTCAACAAGCACACAGCTAATCAGAGAGGTGGCTCACCCCACTTGTCTATCTGGGCAGGGGGTTTCTCTTTGCTAGTGCAGAAAGCCCCGTTTTTACATGTTACTGACAGGGGGGTGGGGATCGCAGGTCAGCTGCTTGTCAGTGTTTATTCTAACACTACGGGGAATTCCATTTTCCACTTGTGCTTCAATTTTTGAAGTAAAAGTGAAAATAAAGTTTGTCCTTTTACCACCGGTCGGTTTTTAGAATTTTGATAGAACTGTTACTGATTAAAAAATCTTTGCTTGTTTTTACAGATAACCCAGAACCTGAAGGAGAAGGTAATACCGGTTTTCTTACGATGCCTTCCTTTAACAGGGAAATTAACCCTATTTTTACATGGAAAATTTAACAGGGGCCTCTACATTCAGTGATATCCAATAAGGAGGGCATGAAACGATAGGCAGGACTAATGATGTAGCAACAGCAGAAACTCTATTTACGCTTTATTTGCAGTTTTTGTGAGAGTTGACACAGAAGTGTATTCTTTCATTTACAAAAAGGGTTTTCTGACCCTGTTGGAAATGAGTGTTTACATTAAATCAAGTTAGTGACCTGAAAATGGTTTGTATTTAATTCTGTTATCATAATGTATAGGTGCATAATTGCAGCGTTCATGTGAGAAAATGGTTTTTAAATGTGTGTGCTGTGTGTGTGTTCTCTCACTTATGATGTCACCATGTGCCACCAAATGCGAATGTCCTAATTTTACTACTGTATGCACGTGTATAAATACTTTACATTCCACTGTAACTACAATAATTTTTTTTTTTAAATGAAAGTCCCTGTTAGGATGCATTGTGGTTCAAATCGTCCAAGAGTTTTGGAAGTGAAAACATTTACCCTTTTTTTATTTATTTATTTATTTATTTATTTATTTTTTTCTTTCTCTTGATTACCACACAGGTAAACCAGGATTAATAGCTGGCATATTGAGTTCTGTGGGTGTGTTTGCTGTTGGGGCTGTGTCAAGTTTCATTGCTTACCAGAAGAAAAAGCTGTGCTTCAAAGGTGCCAATGGTAAGAAGAATACATAATGAAATGTGTATTTTCTTTTTTGAGCAAGTAAGATGTATACACTTTTTTCATATTTAAATTCCATATTATATGTAGCTCCTATTAAAGAAATACGGTATATAGAACGTATAATATTTCAGTATACACTCACTTCGCTTTATTTATTTTAGAAGACCCAGAAAACGTAAAAATGGAAAGTCATAAAGGAGACCAAGGAGAACCACAAGGTGAGCAATACAATTCCTAACTGATCATTAGCACTGCATTTTTTGTTGAAAAAAAAAAAAAAAAAACTCCAGGGTATATTAATAGCACTCGTAAGCTCTTCTGGGTCCATGGTAATGTACTATTTGAGAGTCTTTAACTGTTCTAAAAGACCATTCCTATAGAACAGGGTTATAATGCTGCGGCCCTCCCGCTGCTGATGGCCTACATCTCCCACAATACTTTGTTAGCTTAGAGGTTGGCAGAGGAGTATGGGGCATGTTCTCAAACAGCTGAAGGGCTGCAATTTGACACCCCTGGTATAGATGGTAAAGACAAGGGAATGTTGGCTTGAGAAAGACTGGGAGTAGTACAGAAGATGGCAGAGCTTAATATGGATGATAGGCTGCATTAAAGCAAGGTTATATGGAACATAATGAGCACATCATAGGTAATTAACATTAAAAAGATTTTTATTTTTTTGCTTAAAACATAACCTCCACGCACTAAGTATAAACTTCAATTGACCTATGCTTGTAAGTTGAGATGTTGATCTCCGATTTGTTTTTGTTTTTCCAGCACAAAGTGCTCTTCTTGCTAAATAAATCCAGGATGTGAAGTAATAATGCAATTCCTAACTCCCTGACCTGAAAGCTGTTTGCAAAGTGAGATATCAAGGAAGACCGTGACGATACTGGCAACATCCCTGGGAATATTGTGTGGACTGATAAACATGATTGGTCGTAAAGCAGATCTGGATGCTGGACACAGTGCAATATGTTGTCAGATGTACATGTCACTTACATGCCTTTTTCTTTTTTTTTTTTAATGCCATTTCAATTGATGGAACAATCCTAGCTTCTTAGTTTATCGATTTCTTACAACCTGGAATGGTTAATGTATGAAATCCAGCTGCTATGGACTAAAACTACTACAATGCTCATCCGACCACCAATTCGTCTGAGCTTGACTAATTTATTCCACAGCATCTGATAAGTTGGTAAGCCTAATTATTTAATGTTGACGTCTGCTAGGATTTTGTTTACTAATCCTATATGTAAAATGTTAACAAATTTCCTTGCCAGAGCAATTCTTGATATCTGTCAAAACTGTTTTAACGTCCACTCTTGCTTTTAGATTTCATAATTGTTTTTAAAGGTTTTTAGCTGCAGACACAATTTATCAATATATGCAAGGTAAAAAAACCAAAACGTCTTTTTGGGCATCTTTGTCGAAGTGTGTTTTAACCCCTCAAGGACCAATTACCACAATGTATTTTCAATGTGGGATGTCCTTGGTATGCAGTAACATATAGTAATTGACTCTGACCTGTAAGGGGATACAACAGGACATGTAACATGCTCATTCACATGACCCAATAATATGTTTATTTGTTAAAAAAAAGTGTCCCTTTAAAATTGCTTTTCACTTTTTAGGTGTAGTTGGCTTGTTTGTAGTCTCAGTCTCTGGGAGGAATGCATTCTTTGGCATGTTTAATGCCCTTTCTTATTGTTAGGACTACTGTGATTTTAATTGTAATGAAAATCTGGATACTGAAATGGAGGCAGTTATTTTCCTATGCATGTGTTTTATTTGCAAATGTAACTTCTCCGTATTTGGTCCTCCATAAATGCCATAGATAAAGATTGCCATTGTCATGTGATGCATCTCTCAATGGGTATTGAATAGCTGCACCTCACACTAAATTACAACAGTACATTAGTGCCATCAAATGCCTGATTTGGTACAATGCCTCCTAAGCTAATGTTAAAATATTAGATATGGAGCAGATATCAACATGTATTTGTTAAAAGGGGAACTGTGGCAAAGTGACAACCTAACTGCAAATATAACTTGACTGTTCATTACAATTCACTTTTGCAAATGTGTTATTTTTTTTTTTATATATATATAAATTACATAAACCTAGCTAATTACTGGCCACAAAAGATAAAATTAGAGTTACTGTCAGTTTAGTGTTCTGAGGAAACAAATACATTAGTTTTATTCAAAAGCTTTGACGTGTTATTTATAACTTGTGCTTTCATTGCATTCTGTTTTAGCTTGTGTTGTATGTCGCAAAAAACGCGATGTTTGCAAAATTCAGTCTACATAGGTAAATGTTCAGTTGATTCAAAAAAATTACTTTGAATAATAAGAAAGCCATAGACCTTCATTGAGAAATTTGAACTTGGACAGGGAGTCATTTCTAATATGTAGTGCATTAATAGTGATGTTAAGGAATTAGTTTTTTTTTTCCATTGGCTGATGTTACATGAAATATGTCTAAATTGGGTACAAAGTGTACTTCTGAACGTGTTTTTTAAGTTGGTATTGGTTGTTAAGTGCATTTGACATTAAAGATATTTCTTTTTTTTTAAAGTGGTTGTATCTTTATTCTTAACACTGATGTACAAATTAAGGAGAAATAAAGTTTTTGTAAAGAAGTCAGTCATACTAAAATGCATATATATGCATTGCATGCAAAGAAATACTGAAAGGTTGTACAGGTTGAGTGTCCCTTATCCGGAATGCTCGGGACCGGCAGCATTTCAAGTAAATGATACTTGATACGGATGATGGAAACTTTCGGCAGCGGCAGCCAAAAAATCATCTGCAAGATAGATCCTTTCCAGCAGTGGAGCTTCTGAACTTACCTGCTCCATGGTGCTGCCGAGATCTGTCAGTCGTGTGTAGTCTCATCCGTCGCAGTCCTGGGAACTACATTTTCCATGAGCACTGGCTGTCACGAATGCACGCTACTCCAAGAGTGCATGTGACTGTTATGGTGGTGCAAGGGTAAAAATTAACTGTCTGCCCTAGACTAGAAATATTGATAACCCTCCCCCTTTAAAACCACCCACACTTAATTATATTGGTATAACTAATGTGCTAACACTGCCACCACCAAGACAATTTATAAATGGGGTGCCTTGGTCCACAGCAAATATGACTTAACCCACAAAATATGCTTTAACACAATATCTATGCGATTGGTCTAATCAGGTATCGTGAGTCTCTATACCAGACAAAGGCAAAACTTAATAAAGGAATATTTATTATGAACAAAAGAAGTCACAGTGCATACAAAAAATAAAACCGATGACAAATTTACACCAAAACTGATAAAAATAAAAAGGAGAAATTAACAGAAAAAAAAAAAAAAAAAAAACCTAACTACTCAGAGAAGTACCAGTATTTTCTGTCCGAGGGACTGTGGCAACGAAATGACGGCAACTTACACAAAATTAGATCTTGGCCCCTAGTAAGCACACTGGCCATTATTCCATCATTGGACTTATACCTTGTCAGGTCAACTCAGGTTTCCAAGCCGGCCCAGAGGTGGGAAGGTGTACCTAAATGTGTTGTTGTCCCCCCACCTTGTGTGGTGGAACTACCCCAGTCAAAATGTGGAATCTTGTTTCTAATTACCCTCCAGTGCATGTCACATACATAATCCTTGCCTCTATTAATTTGTTGCAATTTATTAAGTCCATAGATAGGTCACACTTGCTACCCATGACTCTATACCACAGACACAATGTTACTTCACAATAACTTCTAAATGGCTCAAGTTGCACCAGCCATATTTGTACTCATTTTGTAGGGTGTACTATTCCCTGTCTAAATATTCACAAAACGAGGCATGATTAATAATCCGGGAGTTATTATTAATGCATGTTTGGGAGATGACTTTTGCAGGACAAGACTTCTAACTGGTAAGGGCCACTTAGCATATCAAAAGAACCTACTATCTATGAGGGGATACAGACCTATGCTAGATAGACTTGCTGGCAACTAACTCAGTGTAACATTTCCCACCTTGTAACATCAGTTCCAGCTTCAAAGGAACTATTCAAGTTGTAAAGCTTTTCAGATCACAAAAGTCATACCATCTCTACCGGATAGTAGAAGCAGGTATGCACTTCACTAACTGGCTTCTCATGTACAGTGCCCAGGAGGGTGAAGCAAAGGAGATTCACTGACTGATGCCAAAAAGGTATCCCTTTTCCAAATTGACCCACATCCGAAAAATGTTTTCTTCAGTTATGGAATACTAAATCTTATCTTTAGGACTATAAATGATACCTCTTCATAGCAACATTTTTATATTGTCCTCCAGCCAGGGGCGGATCCAGAGTCTGATCTCGGGAGGGGCACATGTCCATCTGTCTTTTCCTCTCTCTCATGTCCTTCTGTCCTCTCCCTTCCCATGTCTCTCTCTTCTCTACCTCCTATGACTGTCTTTGTCCCTCTAAACATGTATGTGTCTCTCCTCTTCCCAATAGCTGTCTCTTTTCCTCCTCTCCCTCATCTGTGTTCTCTCCTTTCACCATAAGTGTTCTCTCCTCTCTCCCCCATCAGCGTTCTCTTGTCTCTCCTCTGCCCCCCCATCAGTGTTCTCTCCTCCCCCCCCCCAGTGGTGTATCTTGGTTTTGTGCTGCCCTAGGCAGACAAAATGTGGGCACCCCTACCCATGATGCATACCCACGACATGACCCATAACCCATGTTGCACACCAAGGACATGCCCCATCACCCCATTTACATGCCTCCATCACCCCATTACGTACACATTGCCAATGTTATTTGCCATTTAATATGCCCAAGCCAATTTGCCCAATAATATTCCAGTGTTATTTGCCATTTAATATGCCCCAGCCAATTTGCCAGTGTTATTTGCCATTTACTAAGCCCCAGCCAATGTGCCCAGTAATATGGCAGTGTTATTTGCCATTTAATATGCCCCTGCCAATTTGCCCAGTAATATGCCAGTGTTATTTTCCATTTAATATGCCCCTGCTTATTTGCCCAGTATGCCAGTGTTATTTGCCATTTACTAAGCCCAAGCCAATGTGCCCCCCATCTCCCCAGCACTTACCTTTCCCTGGTGGCTAGTGGCAGGCAGCATGGTCTTCTCCATGCTGCCTGTTCGGCTTCCCGATGGTTGTGCTGACAGGTCATGTGACACGGCGCGCGCATGACGTCAGTGCGCCGGTCACGTGACCTGTCGGCACTTCCGTGTCAGACTGCACAGGGAGCCGAACAGGCAGCACGGAGGTTTCTCTGTGCTGCCTGTTCAGCTCCCTGTGCAGCCTGGCAGGCAGGCAGAGAAGGTGAGGGGGATCTTCCGATTCCCTTCTCACCTCCATCTCTGCCTGCAAGCGTGTTTTTTTTATTTATTTTTTAATTTTTTTTTCTCTTCTCTGGGATTGGGGGTGGGGGGGGAGTTCAGTTGCGCCAGCAGGTGTTTGAAAAATGTTTTTTTTTTTTTTTTTTTTTTTTTTAAGTGCTTTGAGTAATTGGGGTCAAAAGGTCAATATAGGGGGGAAAAAAAAAACACTTGGTTTTGCCCCCACCAAAAAATACCGAAAAATTTGGAAACATGCATTTTTCTGAACTTGTGACAACATTTAGAAACTATTTGGACGGGGTCTTTTTTAATGATTGTATTTATGTAAATTATAATTTAGGTCAAATTTAGAAAAAAGTTATTTATTTATTTTTTCATCATAGTTTATGATTTGTTTTGTAGTAAATTATAAGATATGATGAACATAATGGTATCTAATGAAAGCCCTTCTTATGACGATGAAAACAACAAATCATTTTTGAGGGTACAGTATGTGCGAGAGAAGAAAATTACAGCTAAACCCAAAAACCCCAGAAATGTCAAAACAACCATTGTCACCAAGAGAAAGTCAAGGTAAAAATGTCTTGTCACTAAGGGGTTAAGGTACATACCAGTTTAACCTCTGACTGGTAGCATCACAGCTGAGGCTGCTAGGACAGTGAGAGACCTTAGATTTCATATGGCACCAACAGAGGGACCCATAAGGAGGCAATGTCTGAATTTCTTATGAAGCTGCACAGTCATAAAGCTTGATCCATCATGAAAAATGTTGATTACCCTTGTTAGTGTTTCTACCTTGTGGGAGATGGACTGACCTACTTCTTTTGGTAGTTAGATGAACCAGAGGTACTGGTGATTACTGCCAACAGTTGCTGCTTGTAATTCAGAGCCCAGTGTTTATTATATTTATCAGCCAAAAATGTGTCTAAAAGTTATTTTGCTCTTATGAACGGTCTGTGTAGAAATGGCTGACGAGCTAACTAATTCAGCCACAACTGGCTACATTCAGGTCAACACATTTGATGAATCTGTTTACATCATTGATAAACACTTGAGACTTCACACTTAGCAATTTTGCACCTGTAGTGCTACACAAATTAGTGCAGTTTTATTAAGTCAGGCTTCTGTGCACTATAGGTTGTACAGTTCAAAAAGCATAAGTCTTGGATGTAAATGGCAGGTGTAACAATCTGTTAACAATCTCAAAGTTTCAAAAGGCAGTGACTAATGTAAGTTTGAGTACCAACTAAATGAGGTACAAACTACAGTTCTAAAGGTAGTTCAACTTGACCCATTAGAATGTATAGTCCAGCATTAAAACTATAATCTGATTGGAAAAGCAGTTACAACATATGTGAAATTAAATGAAGGAGGAGGTAAAAGTACAGATCTGTCTGTTTCTATTGCAATCATCCCACCATACCTAATTAAACAGCACCCTCTTGTGTTCAGATTGGACGGTGTACATGTGTAGACTGTTTAAGAAACCGATAGCAGTAACTTGGCTACCCTGCTGATTCTGGTGCTTTGCAGCCTGCTTCCACAATTGGCTTTCAAGCTTTTTCACAGAGTTAGTTGGCAAGTGTTCCCTTTAAACAAAGATCTGTGCAGAGTTATCTTCTCCTTTTGCTACCTGCCTGTTTTTAATTTTATAGCTCTCAGTGGAGCTTAAATCCTGCTTTAGAGCTTCCTCACACCTTATTGCAGATCTCGCCTACACCTCTCTTCACAGAATTCCGTGGCACACCACAAGCAAAAATATATACAAATTAAGTTATAAAGTGCATAAACAGAACATAAGATCTAGATGCTTTTATTTACCTTTAAAATCAAACAAGTGTGCAAAATAAATAATGAAAGTACAAACCAAGACAAGTGCGTTGGCAATGACAGACAAACCAAACCAGTCACAGGCAATTTGCCAATTAGTCTGCCAGTATTATTTTGCCATTAATGTGCCAGTGTTATTTTGCCATTAATATGCCACAGCCAATTTAGCCAATAAAATGCCAGTATTTTGCCATTTATTATGCCCCAGCCAATTTGCCCAATAATATACCTCCCCCTTCCCCAGTACTCACCTCCTTGTTGTTCCGCGTCCCTGGTCTTCTCCTCCGTGCAGTATTCCCTGATACATGGAAGAGGGAAACACAGCCACCTGATATGACATACTGTACTGTCATATCCGATAGCAATGATTTTTTTTTTTACTTTTTTTTTTCTCCAGCAGCCGCATCCAGCGGATGTCGGGCCCCGAGAGGATAACGGATGTTGTCTAAGTCTTAGACAACATCGGGTTCGCTTCTCGTGCAGTGGTGTATCTTGATTTTGTGCTGCCCTAGGCAGACAAAATCCGGGCACCCCCCTACCCAAGCTGCACACCCACGTTACACACCTAAGACATGCCCCATCACCTCCATGTCATGACCCCACATCACACATAACATTCAGACTCACATCAAGCTCATACTCCCATCACACACACACTCCTACTCCCATCACACTCAGTCACACACTCCTACTCCCATCACACTCAGTCACACACACTGTCTCCCATCACACACACTCTGACTCCCGTCACACTCAGTCACACACACTGTCTCCCATCACACACACTCTGACTCCCGTCACTCACACTGTCTCCCATCACATACACTCTGACTCCCGTCACACTCAGTCACACACACTGTCTCCCATCACACACACTCTGACTCCCATCAGCACTTAACTTTCCCTGGTGGCTAGTGGCAGGCAGCATGGTCCCTCCATGCTGCCTGTGCGGCTCCCCGATGGTTGTGCCGACAGGTCACGTGACCGGGCGCGCGTATGACGTCAGCGAGCCTGTCACGTGACTGTCGGCACTTCCGTGTCACACTGCACGGGGAGCCAAACAGGCAGCACGGAGGTTTCTCTGTCCTGCCTGTTCGGCTCCCCGTGCAGCCTGGCAGGCAGAGCGATGGTGAGGGGGGATCTTCCGATCCCCTCTCACCTCCGTCTCTGCCTGCAAGCGCGGTTTCCCTCTTTATTTAATAGCATATAGTAAAATGTGGGCCTCAGCTTTGGGCCTTGATATGCATTCTAGTTTGAAATGTTTGAATGAATGGCACCTTTGGTATTTTAAACCTCTAGCTACAATTTCTGCGTCAGGTGGTTACATTTTTAACGGTCAATGCCCAGGGTTTAAATAGCCCCTATAAAAGAAAAATGCTCATAGATATATCAATTTGATGTAGGCATGATTCAAGAAACCCATTGGCTGAAATCCACAAAAACATTAATTTACAATAAATGATTTTCACAGAGGTGGCGGATAGGGGAAGGGTCTCTGTGAAATAGATAGCTCTGGAGAGCTGAGCATGATCAAAGTACAAATTAAAAAAACCCCCCAAAAAAACTCACAGAGTGCAGGGAGCGCCCTGGGATGCAGGACAAGGTAGAATAGTTCAGGAGTTGAATGTCCAATATAATTGAATGGGGGATGAACAGGACGCATGATATCATCCAGATTAACTTAGAGCCTGAGGTGTTTTCAGAAGTTCCATCTGGGTGCAGGTCCTATTGTAGGTAAAAGTAACTGAATATTTAGGTCCCGTAAAAGGATGGAATGTTAGTGGGATCTGAGATGGAAAGTTCTTTATTGTTCTTTTCCACTGTTAGAGTATGGAACTCCCCACTTATATTTCTGAGCAGGTGGTGGATCCTCATAGCTACAGTGTTGGTTCCAGACTTTGTACGAGTGAGTAGCGGCAGTGGTAAAGGCAAATGAATCCTTTATTTGAATGTAAAACATAAAATCAGGTCCACAGCAGATATCCACATTAGCTCATAGTGTAATGACAACACACCTAGTGTGTATAGGCGTGCACAGCTGTGGCCTTGCAGGCTGTAGAAACTGTCTGGTTTTAAATTAGTTTCCTTTTTTTTTCTGAATTGTACCGCATATCTTAAGTTTCAGAGAGTGACTTTTAGGAGTTTTGAACAGTGTTGTCCTACATTTTCCCTCAGTTTGAGCCATCTCTGTGAGGAGCCTGGTAAAACATGTCAGCTTTCTCAAAGTGTCAGGTCTGCCCCTGTGGACCAACTTTCTTTTTTTATGTACATGAAATTAAAGTTAAACTTAAATCCTACATGAGGATTACTCATCCTGTCAAAACTTTATCCATTTATCAAATGTATTATATATACACACACACCTTGGGGTGTCTACTTTTCAAAGATATATGGTTTCAAAGATGTCCCAGGTTGACTACATGTCAAATTTTCAAGTTGGAAAACAGAGGTGTGCAAGGGTGGTAACACTGTACTCAAGTGATGTTGCCTAACACATATTGAGGTGTTGTTTGGCAGTGACACATAACAGGATCTGTGAATCTATGTCTGAAGTACAATGTGTATGGAAAGTGTTAAAATACCACCATTTGACCGTGAAACCTCCAGCCGCTAAGGCGAACATCTCTTCCCCACTGATTGGCTGTGTGGTGCACACACTTCAACCAAAGAGAGCGATGGTCACTGGACTGTTGCTCCCTACATCTACAGAGCTAGCCTACGTGGGTTGAAACTCCCCTAGTCTTTGCTTTTGTTGAATTCTCTTGGATGGTGCACACTTTTAACCCCTTCCCGACATGTGATGTGCCAGACACGTCACGCAAAAATGTGTCCTGGCGTGTCATGCACTAAAAAGAGCAAAGAAAGCGACCAAAGGTGTTGTTACAATGCCTCTATGATTTTTTTCACTTCTGTTGCTCTAGGGAGCATGTCTCTATGCTCTTACCATACAGTAGTCAAAGGCAATATTTACAAATATTGCCTTTGACAAGTGTAAATCTGCCTATAGTGTTAGTAAGGGTGAGAGACAGAGCTGTATAATACACGTTTTTAATTACCGTATTTGCTTGATTATAAGACGAGGTTTTTTTCAGAACAAATGCTCTGAAAAATCCACCTCGTCTTATAATCGAGGTCTCTTATAATCTGACCTCAAATTGAGGTCAGATTATAAAACATGGATCCAGGTCCCCAGCAGAGCTGCAGGGGACCTGGATCCCCCTCTCTAGCAGCAGGGGATGTCTGCGCAACGAGCGCAGACTCCCCTGCTTCCGCCCGGCACGACCGCCGGGGCTTCTGTGAAGAAGCCGGGTACTTCCGCTTTCGTCACAGAAGTCCCGGCGAGCGTGCCGGGCGGCAGCAGGGGAGGTCTGCGCTCATCGCGCAGGCTTCCTCTGCTGCCCCACTAGCCACCAGGGTAAATCGGGCAGCTGGGGGTTGTCTGCACGATACGTGCAGACATCCTCCATGCTGCCCTACACGGCAGACTATTATGACGGACAGCTGTCCGTCATAATAGACTGCCGTGTCGGGCAGCATGGAGGATGTCTGCAAGTATCGTGTAGACATCCCCCGGCTGCCCCCACTAGCCACCAGGGATTGAAGTACAGGTAAGGGGGGGGGAGGGAGGGAGGGGGGCAACAGAGAGACAGGGGGAGGGGGGAGGGGGGGCAGAGAGACAGGGGGGACAGAGCAGGAAGGGGGGCAGAGAGAAACATGTGGGGGGAAGAGACAGGTGAGGGGGGAGTGGGGAGTGAGACAAAGCTGGGGGCAAGGGAAAGAGAGAGGCAGCATTGGCACATAAAAAGAAATAAACACAAGAAATGCATTTTTTTTTATATAATATTTTATTAAAAAAGCAATTTACATGTTAATATATACAAGTTTAACTTTTTTCCTATAGGGTAGTCTTATATTCAGGCTTTTAGTATTTTTCCTAAAGGAATATCCAAAGTTTGGGGGGTCGTCTTATAATCAGGGTCGTCTTATAATCGAGCAAATACGGTATATTAAATGTAATAAAATTGTGAGAAAAGCTGAGGGCTTTTGTAAAAGCCATTCCCAGTGTTTAACCCCTTCCCTGCTATAGATCCCTGTGTATGCAGTGATCTTTCAACACAGCACATTTTTTGTTGTCTGTGCATTTTTTTAGTTTTTTTTTTACTGTAATTTATTACAGAATAATAAAGGCTCTTTTAAGACCTATTAACCCCTTGCTTGCCGTATATAACTGACTAAGCAGCGATCTGCTGCAGAAGCATTTTGTTGCTATCTTCTTTGTTTCTGTTGCACCCACTAGGGACTAATTGTACCCGCTAGGGGATTACGTGTAATGTAAACATATTTTAAAGCAGTCTGTGCGCATGGATAGCGATCAGTAACAGCTGATCAGTGGCAAAGGCGGTTTGGTGATTTCTCAGAGGAGCATCTCCATTGCCCTGGTCAGATCAATGTTGGTAAAAATTGACCTGACACATCTGGATCTTCCTCCCTCACCTTTTAGTGAGGGAGAGAGACACATATCTGTTTTTAATTGTAATCAATTAAATAAAATGTTACAAAATTGTTAGATTCAAGGGCTTTTATAAAAGCCATTCCATTTATATAGTGTACCCTACCCTTCCCTGCCACTGATCACTGAATATTAGGGGTTATTTTTTTTTTGTACAGAACTTCAAAGGCTCTTATAAGAGCTATTAACTCCTTCTTTGCTCTACATGTCAAAATTCCAAGTTGGAAAATTCCAAGTTGAGATGTGCAAACATAATAATGATGAAATAAAAAAAAGATGCAGTTAATTGAAGAAAAGCCACATTTTGCAATTAAAGAGGCAAATTATATTTTAAAAAATGGCATTTTGTACATTATCTTGGATGTCGTCATAACACGATCATACATATGCAGTAAAATCTTTCCAAAATAAACACATTAAAATGTAAATGCTGATAGAGGTTTATACAGTGGAGGTCAGAAACTTAATATTACTTTGCTGGGAGGGTGGTTGGTGCATGGAATAGCCTTCCAGAAGCAGTGGTAGAGGTTAATACAGTGAAGGAGTTTAAGCATGCGTGGGATATTTATTAAGCTATCCTAGATATAAGATAATGCCAGGGACTAATGAAAGTATAACTTTACTGAGATGGTAGTGGATGTATGGAATAGCCTTCCAGCAGAAGTGGTAGCGGTTAATATAGTGAAGGAGTTTCAGCATGCATGGTATAGGTATAAGGCTATCCTAGATATAAGATAAGGCCAGACACTAATGAAAGTATTACTTTACTGAGAGGGTAGTGGATGTATGGAATAGCAACATAGTAACATAGTAACATATAGTGAAGTAATTTAAGCATGCATGGGGTAGGTATAAGGCTATGCTAGATATAAGATAAGGCCAGGGGCTAATGGAAGTATTACTTTACTGAGAGGGTAGTGGATGCAAAGAATAGTCTTCCAGTAGAAGTAGTAGAGGTTAATACAGTGAAGGAGTTTCAGCATGCATCGTATAGGTATAAGGCTATCCTAGATATAAGATAAAGCCAGAGACTAATGAAAGTATTACTTTACTGAGAGGGTAGTGGATGTATGGAATTGCATTCCAGTAGAAGTGGTAGCGGTTGATATAGTGAAGGAATTTAAGCATGCATGGGGTAGATATAAGCCTATGCTAGATATAAGATAATGTCAGGGACTAATGAAAGTATTACTTTACTGATGGGGAAGTGGATACATGGAATGGCCTTCCAGCAGAAGTGGTAGGTTCACACTAATGTATGTTTTATAGTGTACACACAGCTCTCTGACTGAAGCACATCTGCACCAGGGCTTACTATATTTCATGTAAAAGTGATAAAATGCGGGGGGCGTGGCCTGAGAGCGGAATGGAGTAGACGTGTTCTAGACGAGCTCCCGCTAACTGGCGCTATCAATAGGTTTTGTGCGCCTTAACGGACTTTGAAGATATGGGGAAACCCGGGAAGAAACAGCCTCCACCACCCGGAACCGGGAAAAACCCCAAGAACCAGAGCAATCACACCCTATCGTCTTACCTTCTTACAGCAAAGGCTCCATCGCTGCCGATAAACAAAATGGCCCCTGAAGAGCGGGAAAGGTCCTCCGCATCCGACTCCGACTCCTCAATACCTGCAACGAGAGAGGATTCGAGAGTGAACGAGTTGATGGTTGCAACCGGGATCAGCGACCTCAAAACGGACCTACAATACTTTACTACAGAGCTAAAAAAGGTCTTTACCACAGCGGTAGACCAAATACGAGAGGCCATCCGAAACGAACTGACTGATTTCAAAACCGAAATAAAAGAACAAAATGTCAGACTAACGGCGGTTGAAAGCGACTGCACAACCATCCAAACCTCAGTTGCCTCGTTGGCCCAGCAACTTAGAGAGCAACAGGCCCTAACGGCCCAACTCTCACATCACCTGCTAGACGTGGACAACAGGGGCCGGAGACAAAATCTACGAATCAGGGGTGTCCCCGAATCCGCAGACACCGAAGACACCACACAAATCACACTGGAAATCTTCCAGTCGATTCTAGGAGGTACCAACCACCCCACAATACTGATAGACAGAGCCCACAGAGCACTGCGCCCCAAAGCAACGGGGACAGACAGACCGAGAGACATCATCACCAGGCTCCATTCATACACGACCAAGGAGCTCATCCTTAAAGAAGCTCGAAAACAAGCCCGTCTGACATACAAAGATGAGACTATCCTGATTTTACCCGATATAGCCTGGGGAACCCTCCAACTAAGGAAACACCTCAAACCAATGACGGACCTGCTCCGGCAGTCGAACATCCGATTCCGCTGGGGTTTTCCACTATCAATCTCGGTCAGACACGAAAAAGGTACAGCTCAACTACAACATCCGGACGATTTGGGTCATTTCTGTGAAACGTTAGAAATCCAACCACCCAACCTGGAAGGTTGGATACAACACGCAATGGGGTCCAACCCGGTGCCGGTCGGAGACCAAAGAGGATGGCTGCCTAGACCCCAGAGGAAAAGGCGTCGGCGTCCCGCACCCAATAATCAAGACCGGGGACAAAGACGAATGGAAGATCCTAATGCCCAGCTGGACCAATAGAAGGATAACGAGATCCAAAAGACCCTAGAATAAAGACCGGTTCATAGAACTCCCAACTAAAAACAGACCACATGCATGGTCCCTTGCAGAACCACACATGACAACCACAGAAGGGTCTTATCCACGCAGCTAAGTGAAGCCAGACAGAAACCGAGAATTTAATTCGTGAACAATTCAATCTAGACTGTATGTCCACCCTCTTATGTGAAAAAGTTGATCGCAGTAGCTACACTTAAGTTGGCAGACCTGGCAACCAACACCGGACATACCACAATGTTTTTCTATATATCTCTTTCTCTCTGCTAAATGCTACCAGTTCTGTATGTTTATTGCTAACTGTTTTTTTTTTTTTTCTCCGATTTCATATATTTTTACAATCCTATACCAAGAGGCCCACAACCTCATATGTCTAAATTGCAATATTTTCTACACAGCCACAGCGGGAGAACACTCGTCTGAACGAGGGTTCCCTCTCTGATGGTCACTGTTTCCCACACTGAGCTCTATGTCCTTGTAAATCTGGGATTTCCCCATTCGGTTGCTAACCGAAGGGACAAAAACCCCATAGACATACTAGCTCAGCCCACTCCAAAGTGGGCAATACGATATGCACGGAGACCTAGTTCCACGAGGCTCATACGCATATCAACCCTCCCCTCCCCCTTGCCCACTCCCAGTTTGTACCCCCCCTCACCCCCATGTGGGGACACGGGGACCCTAGCAAAAAAGTCACAGATCCGACAAAATGGTCACACTATACCCTCCCATGGCATCAACCCAAAATAAGACCCGTAAACTCGGTCTAAATTTTTTATCAATCAATGCCAAGGGACTGAATTCTCCCCTAAAACGGTCCCGCCTGTTCGGGGAACTGAAGGCCAGAAAGATCGATGCGGGTTTCATCCAGGAAACCCACTTCTGTCGAAACAAAATTCCCTCATTCCAGGACCTCACCTACTCTAAGATCTATTACTCCCACTCCCCCTTCAAAAAATCTAAGGGGGTAGCCATATGTTTATCTAAACATTTTCCCTTCTCACTGACAGACACTTGGTCTGACAACGATGGGAGAGCCCTATTCATAAAAGGCAAACTGGGCCAGGATATGATAACCTTGGCAAATGTATACGCTCCTAATAAAGACCAACATCTGTTTATATGTTCCCTCCTCAGAGACCTAGACACTTTCGCTGAGGGGGTGGTAATCCTTGGTGGCGACCTCAACCTGATCCTAGACCCTAAACTGGACTCCTCGACTGGAACATCCTCCCTAAACAAGCACAAGTTAACACAGGTAAAAAAAATCACTCCACAACTCCCAACTAGCTGACAGTTGGAGAATACATCACCCTACAACAAGGGACTACACATTTTACTCACATCCCCACCGCAAATACACAAGAATAGATCACTTCTTCATCTCACACAGACACTTAAACTTATTACAAAACTCCAACATACACAATATAACCTGGAGCGATCATGCCCCAATCTCCCTTACAATCTCTCATCCATCCCTACACCAGAAATCCTGCCCCTGGAAAATCAACGAATCAGTTCTCTTTAACCAAATACATGTCACAGAACTGAAAGAAACTCTGTCCCATTATTTTGAGGAAAACACGACCCCAGAAATCTCCCCCCAAATAATATGGGAAGCACACAAATCAGTTATACGGGGACATTTCATCAAACTGGGGGCTCATCTAAAGAAACAACATGCTCAAAAACTGTCCACCCTACTGGAGCAGATCCATAAGCTAGAGACCAAACATAAAACCTCACTGTCTACTGCTGATTACATAGAACTGACGAATCTTAGGGCAGAATTAAATTACCTATGCAACCAAAAAATACAACAAAAAATAAAGAAACTGAAAAGCTCAGCACACATATACAGAGACAAACCTGGCAAACACCTAGCTAAAGCTCTCAGGCAAAAGTACGCCACTACATATATCCCCAGCATCAGGAACTCCAAAAAAACCATCAAACACACAACCTCAGATATTGCAGAAGCCTTTAAAGAATATTACAGAGAACTATATAACATCAGGGAACCCACTGAGGCACCCCTCCCTCCATCATCTAACGAGGCGATTACATCATACTTGAACAAACATCTACATTGTTCAATCCCAAAGGAGGAGTTGAAGTCCCTCGATACCCCAATTACTGTAGAAGAACTCGCAGAAGTCCTTAAAGAATCCCCGACAGGGAAAAGCCCAGGACCAGATGGCCTGACCACAACATATTATAAAACATTCCAAGAGATTTTATTGAAACCCCTGACCAGGTCATGTAACGCCTTGGCAACGGGCGGTACCCTCCCCACCCAGTCTCAAGAAGCACATATTATACTTATTCACAAACAGGGAAGAGATGCGGACCTATGCAGTAGCTACAGGCCCATATCTCTACTCAACGTAGATGTTAAGCTACTGGCCAAGGAACTCAGCAACAGACTCCAAACTATCCTACCCCAGATCATACACAGAGACCAGGTGGGATTTATCCCAAACAGGGAAGCTAGAGATAATACAGTAAAATTATTGGGCCTCATTCACCATGCTTCCACACATAGCATACCCATGTTACTAATTTCTACAGACGCAGAGAAGGCTTTCCACAGGGTGAGCTGGGATTTTATGAGAGCTGTTCTCAGACATATTGGTCTAGGGGAGGCCATGTACAACTGGGTCAACTCACTATACCACGCCCCATCAGCGAGGGTCAGAGTTAACGGGATGCTCTCAGACCGGCTCACCCTGTCGAACGGCACAAGACAGGGCTGCCCGCTCTCTCCCCTTTTATTCGTAATGGTCCTCGAACCGTTTCTTAACGCAATTAGGGCTAACCCCTCCATACACGGCCTGATTGTCGGCCCCCACCACCATAAAATAGCCGCATTCGCAGACGACATTCTCCTCACCCTAACACAACCCACTATTTCTATACCCAATACACTGAAAGAATTTGAAACATACAGTGCCCTGTCATATTTTAAAATCAATGCAACAAAATCTGAAGCTTTAAACATATCAATCCCTCACGAGGCACTCCAGACCCTCCGCGGGACCTTCCCGTTTAAATGGTCGACAACCAAACTTAAATACCTAGGGATATTCCTAACTCCACAACTAGACGCCCTATTCCAAACAAATCACCAGACAATACTACACACCATCAAGGCAGACCTACACAAATGGTCCACTTCACGTATTTCATGGTTTGGACGCGTCGCAACAATAAAAATGAACAAATTACCAAGACTATTGTACACTCTACAGACCCTCCCTATTACGATTCCCAAGAGTTTTTTCAAAGAGTTTAAATCTCTGATAATTAGGTTCATATGGAACACCAAATAACCCCCGTATACAATACAATTATTTGACGAGACCCAAAAACAGGGGGGGACTGGGGCTTCCAGACCTGGAAACTTATTATAGAGCCACGCTATTGGCCAGGATTGTGGAATGGACCCGGCCAGCACACAAACTGTGGGTATCAATAGAACACAATTCTATGGCAGTACCTATACCGATAACGGCATGGGTATCACCCAAACAAACAAAAACACATGACTCAAGACACCCCACCATCACCCCCACTTTGAAGGTGTGGAAACACCTGGCCTCGAGACCAGGGATACTAAACAACCCCTCCCCACTACTGTCATTATCACATAATATCGAATTCCCACCAGGTATATCAGGTAGACCTTTTGACCCTTTCCTATCACAACATACCCCTTTCCCGAGACTGGGACATTTCCTAAAAGACGACAAATCTCTGAAACCATACGGAGATCTTCAAACGCCGGGTAAACCGCAGGGGCCCTTGTGGACATACACACAAATCAAACACTTCTTTCAAACCCTACCACCTCCCAACCAAGAGACCCCCTCTGTCACAAGATTTGAAGCCCTCTGCAGATCCAAAGATGCCCCACACAAATTGATTTCAGAAACCCACCTCCTCCTGTCAGACTCACACCTACACCAGATACCCCACTTCATTAGGTCATGGGAGATTGACTGTGGAATCATTTTCACAGACCCTCAATGGGAGAAACTCACGCTCCTAGCCCACAAATGTTCACCGTCTGTCAGAGTACAGGAGAATGCCTACAAAATACTGTCTAGATGGTACAAAGTTCCATCTGCCCTCCACAAAGCATTCCCAAACTCCTCAGAGAGATGCTGGAGATGCAACGCACATAAAGGCACATTCATGCACATTTGGTGGGATTGCCCACTAATTAAGAGGTTTTGGACCACGGTCGCCCAGATTATTGATTCTATTGCTGACCTACCGGTGCAATTCACTCCACAGACATACCTACTACATCACAACAACCACCCAACAAAAAAATACAAGCACTCACTCACAATCAAACTCATAAATGCAGCGAAAATGACAATTCCCAGACTTTGGAAGAACAAACGAACACCCACGATAAGGGATTGGATGGATTCAGTCGAGGAGTCAAGACAAATGGAAGAACTGACACAAATGACCCCAGACAGGGGATTGGAGAATTACAACTGTTGGCTTCCCTGGCTCCTATACTTGGAGACCGAAGAATGTCTGTCGGAGATTTCGGCTCTAGATTCTTGACCGCACACGCAGGACTAAACAGACGCGAGGGGTTAGTGTGGGCAGCCAAGAGGCTCACAATACAATGACAAGAAACCGCAGAGACGGGACATATATACCCCCAATGTACGGTCCCCAAGTGTTACCATGATACTGTTGTACTCCACAAATTCTGTGTATGTGAAAATCACCAGCTACTACTGTTTTGGATCTGATCAAGGGTCAGTTATGTTGATGTGTTGGTCCAAATTAGTTAGATATGATACGTGCACGGAGAGAAAAGACACTGACACACTATGTGGAGTCAAAGCAAATCTCTACTTTATTGGGTGTGATACAGCTTGATATACACTTCAGGAGATAGGAAGGGGGCGTCTATTGTACCACTAGTTGATTGGTTATATGTAGGACAATAGGTGTGCTTATGCAAATATACCCGTATCTTAGTAAAGCTGCACAAGCAACAGGGGGGAAGAAGGGGGGTTGTATTCTGTAAGGAAATGTCTCTATCTTCTAAGCACCGTTTTAACTGTTAAAACAAGCAAGTGTCCATTTTATGTCATATTGCCATAACAGTCCCCCCTTGGATCACTTGATTGTAGACTGTCCCTGACACCTATCGGGCCCTAGCTCATCTGTCCCAATGTGCCTCGGAACTTGCTGCACGTTAGACGAGTGATGGCTTGTCCATCACCCCCCTTGTTACAGACTGTGCACATAGGGAAGTCAGATGCTGTCCCTAAGGTGCTATGCTAAATAACTGTTACTGTTACAAATAACTGTTACACATATATCTAAAAGAATTCTTTCCAGAATTTGGAAAGAACTCTGCTGACAGTGAAAAAGGATTTGTTGCTTATATCTTGGCCTTGAACAGTGAGGTGAAAAATAAAAACTGTTTTAATGAGCTCGGGTGATAATAGAAAATAGTGATACTATGGCCTTTAGCCAACTTTTCTTCTCCTGGTCCTCCTAGTACTATTTCAAGGCTGAGAACTCTTCAGATAAGAGATGAATACATGTCTCTAATAAAATTAAGCTAAACAGTATCAAAGCGAAATCAGCTCTTTTTTTTATTTTATTTTTTAACCCTTGCTATCCCAGGTTAACCCTTCAGTTCCACTCTTTTATCCATATGCTTATATGAATAACTTAATTGCCATCTTTGATATATCATAGAGAAGGCCAGTGTTTCTGAAGGCTTTCTCTTGCTTGATTGTATAGCTTTAGCTCATTGTATGATTATATAAAAAGCACATATAACTACTATTAATAAAACAAAACACTTAACTATATTCTAACCATGAACATATTCCAAATGTTCAATCAAAACCTGTGGCCTACTTGAGATCTGTGACAACTTTTCTTATATTATTTAACTACTGTAGGATAAAATTAGTGTGGTCCGATAAATTAAAACAACATATTCAATCAAAAATACCACATCCATAATAAATCTTATAATAACCGACTATGGCTGTCCTGTTTTACCGGACTGCCTCAGGACAATACTGATTAGGTTTAGACCTTTGGCGACTGAGCAGACCTTGGCTTCACTCAGCAGAGATATTGGACTTACAATCTAAAAAAATTCATAGTATCTCTCTCTTAAATCCTGCCATAACTATCTAACTATGTTACATAATGTTACATAATGGCATAACCTGATGACCCAAAAACACATGTGGTCACAAAACTATATAATTTTGCACATAGAGGCACCAAAGATGTATTAAGAAATATATGTGCAAAGCAAACATTACATACTTGGTTTTGTTATTTAGGCTGGTACAGGAATGTTCTGGAGAATATACTGATAATAGAGAACATCTGATGCCCATGTCCTTGCCTTGAGATAAGATGCACATATCATTGCTCTTGCTGGAGCAAAACAAATTAAATATCTGTTGTTCATTGCTTCTCTTACCCTGCCTAATAAAACCCCTTTAGTATCAGTAAACAAAAAAAAACATATTATTCCGGAGTTTGCCATTCCCCAGGACTGTTGTTGACTAAATACTTTAAAGTGACTTGGAGCAAAGCTGAACATGCATTCAGAACACACAAGATGGCATACATTCAGAACATAAAGCGTCAGTCAGACAAAATGGCAGCGGACAAAACAATATGGTCTCCCATCCACGACGTGACTCCAGAGGCCCCTACAGTCCATTTAATATTCATACTCTTCTCCCCTTTTATTCTTAGAAATTGACATTGTCTGTTTTTAAGGATAACCATCAGGAGTTGCCTGGTCAACATAATCATTGTATCCAAGGTTATAAGGCACACTTCCTTAATTTCACACATTGGTAGGTCATCCAGCTTAGTTGCACTGTAAGCTTCCATAATGGGGAGTATTTGAGCAGCATCTTCCAGTCTTCTCGTAGGGGCATGATGTCAGTGGTCAGGATGCACTTGAGGATGAGACCCTTGAAACAAACAACATAAACACAGACAATTAGCAACACTGATATCACACATGCCAAATCACTTACAAGTTTCGCTCCAAGTGATCCTAGCCAATTTCCCAGTCCCAGGGGATCTCACGGATTACCTGTGAACACTTTTTAACCCGCTCCTTAAATCCATAATCCTTCTCGATTAAACTTTTTTACAAAAACAAACTTATTTTAAAATATCTGAAAAAACTTCCTAACATTCTCTATATAAAATTCCGCAAAAATACTATCAAAATACAATTTCTTTATAGGTCGACTCAATCCTGTTTGTTAGAGCCGGTCTAATTGTTATATTTCAAAATTTCACTATACTTCAAACATACCCATAATAACACAATTAAACAAATCTTTAACATAAAAATTACAAATCATCAATAACAATTTTATACATATATACTCAATGAAAATATACTTCCCAACAATGATGATCTGTTGTAGACTGTTGTATCTGTTGCAGACTCCTGGGTGATTTGTTTACGAGTTACCCATTAAGGTAAAATCTTGGCTTATGTTGGCTAGTGGTCAGGGATTATTATGCCCATCAAAATACTAAATTGCTGCTCCTTTGTTGGCCTGTTTGTCAGTACAGGAATGTGATTTACGTAAATAACGTGGATCCAGGAATTGATTTGAACAACTTTCACAACAATATTCCGATAAACTTTGTGAGAATCCTGTTACATGAATTGGAAAACTTTTTCTTCTTTTAAAAATAAACTTTTTCTTTAGAAATAATTATGATCAGCATTAGATTTGTTGGTGCACTTTGAACTTGTCTTTTGTTGGCTGTACAGCTTTAATCTATATGAAAATAAAACTCGAAAAAATTCCAGTTAGTAACATGCAATATTTCACTAAACATCTTATTAATCTTCACATTAACCCCTTAGTGACATGACTTTTTTGGCTTGTCCGACGCTTGGTGACATGGGCTGTTTTAACATTTCTGAGGTGTTTGTGTTTTGCTGTAATTTATTTCTGTCTCATTTAGTGTACCCGCACAAACTATATATTGTTTTTATCGTTATAAGAAGGGCTTTCTTTTGATACCATTATTTTGATAATAGCATATAATTTGATGTAAAAAAAATAATAAAATATGGCAAAAAAATTGAAAAAATACTTTTTTTATGACTTTTATTTAAAAAACGTATACTCATGTATAAGAGACAACAAAAAAACACTGCTAAAAAGTTTCTAATATATGTCCTGAGTTCAGAAATAGCCCATGTTTTTATGTTTTTGTGCTTTTTTATTCATGTTACAGGGCCAGAACTATAAGTGGTGCAAAGCTATTTTAAAATCCATTCTTTCAAAATTAGCGATAGTGACATTGTAACACTGATTTCTGTACTAAATCCATGAATGACCCCCAACATGTACATATTTTTGAAAACTAGACAACTCAGGGCATTTAACTTGGGGTATTTTGACACATTTCATGTAGCCATTTTACCACCAATCTATGCCAAAGTTTGCAGCAAAAAATCTTTTTTTTTTTAATTTTTCACATATATTGCAATTTAGGTAAACATTACCTTAAAATGTGAAGGGATATTTCCAAATAACACCTCAATATGTGTTCAGCAACATCTCCTGAGTACAGGGATACCACCCATGCATAGGTTTGTTGGTTTGTTTTGGGGCTAAAAGGCCACATTTAGGGGGTTCGCATTTTGGTTTTCCAACTTGGAATTCTGACATGCAGAAAACTTGTGCCCATGTCCCATTTGGGACATTTTTGAAGCCAGAAAGTGTATTCTACCCCACAAAACCATATATATTTTTAAACTAGACACCCTAGGGTATTTCAAATGGTAGTATTTTAACACTTTCCATGCACTAGTTATACTACCAGCCTATGTCAATGTTTTGGGTAGTAATTTTTTTTCACATACATTGTACTTTGGGCATGAATTCACAGATCCTGTTATATGTCAGTGCCAAACAACACCTCAATATGTGTTCAGCAACATCTCCTGAGTACAGGGATACCCCCCATGTATAGGTTGGTTAGGTTATTTAGGGGTTAAAAAGCCACATTTGAGAGGTGCGCTTTTTGGTTTTCCAACTTGGAATTCTGACGTGCAGAAAACCTGCTCCCATGTCCCATTTGGGACATTTTTGAAGCCAAAAAGTGTATTCTATCCCACAAAACCATATATTTTTGAAAACTAGACACCCTAGGGTATTTCAAATGGTAGTATTTTAACACTTTCCATGCACTAATTATACTACCAGCCTATGTCAATGTTATGGATAGTAATTTTTTTTCACATACATAGTACTTTGGGCATGAATTCACAGATCCTGTTATATGTCAGTGCCAAACAACACCTCAATATGTGTTTAGCAACATCTCCTGAGTACAGGGATACCACCCATGTATAGGTTGGTTAGGTTATTTGGGGGTTAAAAGGCCACATTTGAGAGGTGCGCTTTTTGGTTTTCCAACTTGGAATTCTGACGTGCAGAAAACCTGCGCCGATGTCCCATTTGGGACATTTTTGAAGCCAAAAAGTGTATTCTATCCCACAAAACCATATATTTTTGAAAACTAGACACCCTAGGGTATTTCAAATGGTAGTATTTTAACACTTTCCATGCACTAATTCTACCACCAGCCTATGTCAATGTTATGGATAGTAATTTGTTTTTCACATTCATTGTACATCGGGCATGAATTCATAGATCCTTTTATGTGTCAGTGCCACAAAACACATTAATATGTGTTCAGCAACATCTCCTGAGTACAGGGATACCACCCATGTGTAGGTTAGTTAGATTATTTGGGGGCTAAAAGGCCATGTTTAGGGGGGGTGCATTTCCAACTTGGAATTTTGACATGTAGTCAGCCTGCGCCCATGTTCCATTTGGGACACTTTTGAAGCCTGTCAAAGTATTTTACCCCATAAAACCATATATTTTGGAAAACTAGACATCCTAGGGTTTTTAAAATTGTGGTATTTTAACACTTTCCAAGTGCTAATTCTACCACCAACCTATGTCAAAGGGTTGGGATGTCCTTTTCTCCCCACACACATTGTAGTTCAGGCAGGAATTTTCAGATTCTGGTATTTGCCACTGCCAACCAACACCTCAATATGTGTTCAGCAACATCTCCTGAGTACAGGGATACCCCCCATGCATAGGTTTGTTGGTTTGTATTGGGTCTAAAATTCCACATTTAGGGGGTGCGCATTCCAACCTGGAATTTTGACATGTAGTCAGCCTGCGCCCATGTTCCATTTGGAACATTTTTGAAGCCGTCCAATGAATTTTACCCCATCAAACCATATATTTTTGGAAAAAAAACATCCTAAGGTATTTCAAATGGTGGTATTTTAATACTGTATAGGTACTAATTCTACCACCAGCCTTTGTAAAAGTTTGTGCTAGTACTTTTTTGGGAGGTTTTTTTCCACATGCATTGTACTTCAGGCATGAATTCACAGATTCTGGTATATGTCACTGCCAAACAACAACCCAATATGTGTTCAGCAACATCTCCCGAGTACAGGGATAGCACCCATGCATAGGTTTGTTGGTTTGTTTTTGGCTAGAAGGCAACATTTGTGAGATGCGCATCTCAAAATTCCAACTTGGAATTTTGACATGTAGTCAACCTGCGTACGTGTCCTTTATGGGATATATCTTTGAAGCCAGCCAATGTAATTTACCCCCACCAAACCATATATTTTTTTATCGGTAGACCCCCATCACTACTTGTGGCAAGGGCTCAGCAGCCACCGATACATCGCTAGATGATGTATCAGAAAGCTGAATAGGGTCAAAATCGAACCCTGAGTCCGCGGCCTCAGAATCAGTGCGTAAGCAGTGATCTCGAGCAAAGAAGGGGTTAATAGCTCTTAGAAGAGCCTATCTAGTACTGTAATACATTACAGTACAAAGAAATTAATCCATAAAACAGTGCAGACAGAAAAACATACTGTTGCTGTGCAAGATTACTGCTTACACAGTGATGAATGGCAGGGAAGGGGTTAATACACAGTGAAAGACTTTCATAAAACCTGACAATTTTATAAAATGTTATTTTATATCACTAATACTGATCTGTCTCTTTCCGTCACAAAAATGTAAGTGAGGAGAGGGAGGCAGATCAATATTTGTGAATATTGATCCGACCAATTTTGATCTGACCAGGGCGAATGGTGAGCTTAATTGAGAAATCACCAAACCGCCTTTGCCACTAATTCGCTGTTACTGATCGCTATGCGCTCAGGCAGCTTAAAAAAAAAAAAACTCAAATATTTTTACTTTACATGTAATCCCCTAGCGGGTATGTGTAAAAAAAATAAAATAAAAATATGCTGACAGATAAAAATTGCTTTGGCGTCAATATCATTGCGTAAGCAGTGATCGACGGCAAAGAAGGGGTTAATAACTCTTAGAAGAGTCTTTTTAGTACTGTAATAAATTACAGTACAAAAAAAATTAACCCCTAAAAAATGCACAAACGGCAAAAATAAATGCGCTGATGTGCACGATCACTGCTTATGCAAGATCAGTGGCAGGGAAGGGGTTAAACGCAGGGAATTGCTTTAATAAATTTTTTTTTATTGTTTTAATATTTGTGTGTTGTGTGTTTATTGTTTTTTTTTACTTTTAGAACTTTGATCTGTCTCTCTCCCTCACTAAAAAAATGTGAGGAGAGGAAGGCAGATCATAACTGGTCAGATCAATATAGGGTTAATATTGATCTGACCAGTCAGTGGGGATGTTCAGCAGAACATCCCCACTGCCTGTCAGTGTGCCTGGCAGTCACTGATTGCCTCTGTGAAGAGGCAATCGTGTGACAGCCAGAGAGCACAGGAAGCAGGTACTTCCTGCCTCCTGTGCTCTTGCCCTTAGAAGGGCAGCGCCATCTTGGTCACTCAGTGACCAAGATCGTGCATTTTTTTTTTGTGTTTCTGATTGCCTCGACTTGCGAGGCAATCAGGAACACTTTCTGAGCATAGGAAGCGAAAAATTCGCTTCCTATGCTCATTTTTTAATGCCCGTCGTTTTAAAGGCTCTGTGCCTTTAAAACCGGCATTTCGATCGCTCTCCGGAGCGATCGAAATGCCGACGGGCATTTTTTTTAGTATTGTACGATGCTTCCACACGGAAGCATCGTTACAATACCATCAGAGCACTGAAAGCGGAAAAACTCCGCTTTCAGTGCTCGTTTTGACACAGGACGGACTAGGTCCGTCCTGTGTCACTAACGCTTCGCCACACAGGACGGACCTAGTCCGTCCTGTGTCGCGAAGGGGTTAAAATATAATTAAAACATATTATTACTGCTAGTCTGTGTTGCAATATAATTATAAAAACTTGTCAAACTGTACCATTCTTGAAAAATTATTACCCTCTTAAAATCATAGTTGAATCAATTGATAATGTGAGAATATGTTCTCATACATAATAATCATGTATCTCTTTACCATTAGGACAAATACTGTCATGATTAGACTATATAACCATAGCACATAACACATAGAACTTCTCAATAACTAACAGTAACAGTAATTCTGGCCCGTTCTCCCCCTCCCTTCACAAAAAGAAAAAATAATAATTTTGCAGCTGCTGCTACAATTCTCTTATCTGCAAATAGACTGTCAGAGAGAAGGGGGGCTTCTGGGGAAGCTTTCTCTCAACTTCACTATTAACTCCTACAAACTTGTCTGTTTATAATACGACACTAAAAACATGACATTAAAAACTTGTCTTGCATCTAAAACGTTAAACAACTTCTCAATATTCTCTCACTATGTATCACATGAGGTACTTTGCCTTAATAGTAACAAAAATTAGAACGCAACAAATTAACATTATATCTTTGCACGTGTGTGCATTTACTGTATATAAATGTGATAGAATGCAAATGCTATCTCTGTGTCTATTTAAATACGTATTGCTCTTTACCTAGCAATCTAACATCCCTGTAGTGTGAATGTTATATTCATATAACACCAACAGTGTAAGTAGCGCTGTACACGAATTCTAGTTACACTAAATAGATAAAACTATTACAGTGTATGCAAGTTACCACAGATTATATCGGATGGGCAAAAAGTTGCTTTAAAACACTAATGAATTATTTTTCTTACTTAAAGATACATTTACACAAATGTAGTAGCAAATTAATTCCACCATTAAAAACACTTTCTGTTCATCCATGTCTATATCTTCTACTATCCACCTTTCCTGGTGAATTGCTCTAGCAACTCTGAATCAGGCTTCTGCTGTCTGTACTAGGTTATTGTCTTGTAACATTCCTTCTTTCCTTTCAACAGTCTGCGCCAGTCCTCTGGCTGCAGCCGTCCGCCGGTATTCATATTGATACCACATATCTTAGTTACTTTCTATGCCTTCCTTACTGCCTCTTCACTTTCTATTTCACTATATCACATGCTAAATTATCCTTGCTGGGTTTCTCTAATTTCGTTCATAGATTCATTGGCCTGTCTAAGGAATTCAGCTTGCTCCCCAGTTATGGTGCGTATTTGTGTTCTCAAGTCCTGTATTTCATGTTCAAGGTGTTGATCTGACTGTGATGTAATGGGCTATAGTGTTATGGGGTTGTAGGATGTGCCGCACTTCCTGGGGTACTAGTGTAGGGAGTAAGGTCTGCGTGTCTACTAGTATAGGGAATGGTTCCCTCATCATCCTCCCCCTCATCATCCTCAGCCACCATCAGCTGGGTTATGGGAGGTGGCGGTGCGGGCCGTGTACAGAAAATACCATCTGGATTAATCATGGGATACAGGTGATGCACCATTGGAGCGGGCTAGACAGGAGGGTAGGGGTTAAGGGGAATTAAAGGTCCAGCTGTGGGCGTCAGCTGAGGATAAGATGGCGCCGCTGCTGGGGCTTGGGGGACGTGCTGGGAAACTACAAAAGTGTGGCTATGTGGAGCACACGTAAAACACGTCTCTCTGGAAGAGGGGTTTTGCTGACCACATATGGAACTACCTTCTTCTTGTCGGCGCCATTATAGGGCGGTGGCTGCCTCAGCTCAGTGATTTTACCAGGTATGCAATAATGCCTTCCTGAATTCTCATAATATTTTTGCTTCCCTCCTGTCCTTTCAAATTCTTTACTACAGTCAAGCCACACCTCGACTGCTTGTGGCAAATTGTCATCTAGCAGTTTGCCTCTTTTATCACTTAACAATTGTCGCCATATGGTACTACACAGCGAGCCACCCTCTTTTGTCCGCCGTAACCCTTCGGGACACTTGCATTATTACCCGTTTCACTTAGTCACTTCCTGGGACTTTCTGTAACTTAATTTTGTGATTCACCATATATTACGTATATTTTGTTGAGTCAGAGTCTAATATGTATAGTTCTCCGTGACCATACACAGCACACCTGGGCTTACTCTGACCGCCTCCTCCCCATCTGTCCCCACGGGTAGACAACTGGGCTGACCCGCGGTACAGGAATTTTGAGGTAGACTTATTCTTATACGTAGATATAGGTTAGTCACTCCAAGTTCTCGTCATAATATACCACACATGAAGATATTTTCAACATATGGGGGGGTTCCGTAACTTAATCTTGTGATTCACCATATATTACGTATATTTTGTTGAGTCAGAGTCTGATCCGTATAGTTCTCTGTGACCATACGCAGCACACCTGGGCTTACTCTGACCGCCTCCTCCCCATCTGTCCCCACGGGTAGACAACTGGGCTTTTTTGAGGTAGACTTATTATTATACATAGATATAGGTTAGTCACTCAAAGTTCTCCTCACAATATACAACACATCAAGATATTTTCAACATATGGGGATTCTTACTGTCATGCCCACACGATGCCTCTGGCTGGCGTCACATCCTCCCTCGGACAGATATACGAAGACTACATCAAGTGACACATGTAGGTAAGATGATAAACTTCCTCACCTCAATCACGGGCTGCAGTCCCGGTGTCCGTTGATGTGTCTCGCCTCTGTCCGATGGTTTAGGGGGTGTCCCGCCAGGAGGTCTCTCGTGTGCCCCACGTTGGGCGCCAACTGTTTTGGATCTGATCAAGGGTCAGTTATGTTGATGTGTTGGTCCAAATTAGTTAGATATGATACGTGCACGGAGAGAAAAGACACTGACACACTCTGTGGAGTCAAAGCAAATCTCTACTTTATTGGGTGTGATACAGCTTGATATACACTTCAGGAGATAGGAAGGGGGCGTCTATTGTACCACTAGTTGATTGGTTATATGTAGGACAATAGGTGTGCTTATGCAAATATACCCGTATCTTAGTAAAGCTGCACAAGCAACAGGGCGGAAGAAGGGGGGTTGTATTCTGTAAGGAAATGTCTCTATCTTCTAAGCACCGTTTTAACTGTTAAAACAAGCAAGTGTCCATTTTATGTCATATTGCCATAACACTACTGTATTTACGATATTGTAACCGCTGTGACTCCCCGTTCCCATCCCCACTCCCCTTGCTCTCCCTCCCTTTGTTCCCCCCATATGTTACAAACTTATCAAAATGTCTAATAAAAACATTTCAAACAAAAAAAAAAGTGATAAAATGCACCTGCCTGATGTAGACGTTGTGCTGTGAATGCATCTGTTGTATAACAAGGATGCATGGTAATGCTGGTGGGAAATTGGTGATATAATCTAAATTAAAAGCTTAGCTGCAAAGTGTCCCTGGACTTTTTTTTCAAATGGTGGCAAGTTGGCAGCAGCCAAACCTCTACTAGCACACAAATGGAAATCAGCTCATCCACCTAAGTTAGTGCATCTTAAAGAGGAAATCGAATTTGTCCGGAGCATGGAGAACAGAGCAGCAGCGAAACTCCGTGACACTAAGTCAAATGCAAAAATATGGGACTTATGGATTCTTTATGCAATCCCTATTTGGACACCGTACTCTCTCCTACCACAAGCTCATTCAATAGTCCTTATTTTACCTGAAATTTGCAAACAGCAACACTAAATTCCCCTCTAAGGGCACCCCTATCAAAGTGAAGTAGTATGGTTATTGTGTTTATAGTGTTCTGTTTTTGTTTTCCTTTACGGTTTATTTCGCATATTTCTATGCATGATAATGATAATACTTTGTTGCATATACTTTTTAGTGGTATAGGTACATAGACTATGTACGACTACTTATCATTCCAAAAGGATGTTTATGTTTCCCCTGTACCCTTCCCTCTCCCCTGCATTTCTGCCCAAAGAGACCCCGAGGAGGTGTGCATATTTTTCTTCTGCGAAACTGAGCAGTACTTACCTCATCTATCAAGAAGACTTTGCAATATTAACCAAATATTACATGTTTTGTTTTTCTGATACTTGAATATCTTCTATATAAGTGTGCACTTTTCCTCACTCCAACCAGTCCCTCCTCATCCTCCCTACCCAACTACTGCCTTATAATTCTTCATGTATGTTAAAATTAGTAGCAATAAAGCTTTTGAAAAAAACAAAAAAAACAAAGACAAACAAACAATATATAATGTTAAAATAGCCATTGTCCAGAATGGCCAAAATTGTTTCAAAGGGTCTGTCCTTAAGAGGTTAATGAGGCAGTAGAGGACTTTACTCGGTCTTTAACAGACTTGCCAAGTATCCATTTCATATAAGGCAGAGGGTTCCAAAATATTATTGTAATTATGCATGTCATTTTATAGTGATGTAATGGTAATAAATTCATTTATTTCCTTATTCAGTTATGTACGTTTTTCAGTTATTCTAACTTTTTGTGATTATTAATGTTTGAGCAGTTACCGGTTTATGAAGTGTTATAAGCTGTCCATATAGTTAAACATGTCTCAGTGTTCTTACATTCCCTTCAGGAATCCAGATACCGTTGTAGATTGCACGCATTATAGCAAATGTAACTGTGGTATCTCAGACTCTGCAGAGCTGCTGGAGCATGCGGGGTGCTCACTCGTGCACTTTCTTTTGAGTGACTGTGCGCATGCACAATTCACAAAATTGGAAGCTCTGTATTCCTGGAGTTAGTCAGAATCCCTGCAATGTGCAGTGTGTACTTTTAGGTTTGGAGCATTTGGTTTCTTCAAAAATGCAGTTAAAACTATGCAAATGTTGTGGATCTCAAATTTAAAATATACATGGCAAATACTATGTAATGAAAATAACGTTACTACCAGAAATTAAATAGGAATTCGATATTAACTATTCCAGTTACAAATTCAATGCATTGAAATGAAATAGATTGGAATCAATACACCTAAATAAATTAAAATATATGAAGAATTACTACTGTTTTGAATCCATCGGTTTATTACTTGGTATTCGACTCATGCAACTTTTAGTCATGTTTTGCTACATCCAGCTCAACACAACAGTTGGCATTTCCCACTCAGACTCCTCCCTGTAACGCGTCTCTACCCTGCCAGTGGCCCAGGCCCTGCCTCCTGTCCTACTCTGACGTCACAGAATTCAATGCTACAGCTTTATAACTGCAGCTTGAGCCACTGTACCCTACACGACAACCGCAGACAAGGGCAACTGGAGGACTTCCTGCAAAAGAGGTCTCCCAAGATATTATTGTGCAGTATACTCTATCATAAAGATGTGTGCATGATGGCTGACTGCAATCTAATACTGCTCACTGAGTAAAACAGTGATAGTTAACCTTCAGTCCAGCAGCTGTTGTGAGCTATGATTCTTATGATGCACAGTCACTGTGGATCATGGGAGTCGAAGTCTACAGCAAGCTCAGTACCAAAGCTTAGCCATCGCTGGAATAAACGATTGAACAACAGGGGTGAAATGATGGCAGAATAATGATGTATACATGCTATATTTAGTAATGTGATTTTGCATGTACAGTTATTATAGAACGCTAGATATGTTCTCAATTGGTTACAGAGAAAAAAGAGAATGAATGTATTGACAGAGTTCAGTATTCAGTAGGTGGTTTTAACCTGATGTCACATGCAGTGTGATGCAAAATGAATATAATATTTTTATGATTAATAATATGAATGGATATGATTACATGTATTCTCTGACTATATTTAAAAGCAAACATCCATGACATTACTCATTATACATATTAACTCGTATATTATTCTGCATCTCTCTTTATGAAGGGGGTGTGTCGTTTGCATTGTTAGCCTGAAAAGTCAACTTCAAAGTCTAAGGAGAGAGATGGTGTTTTCCTAGAGTTGCCAAAGATCAATGGGACATACCGCTTTTTGTCAGTACAGTACACACTGGCACTTAATGGGTTATTAAATCATTGGAGAAAGAATGCACTACTCATATATTAAATGTGTTCTGTTTGGGTCACTTTCAGTTTTGCTTATCAGCAATGGGGATAGTTATATTTAATAGTGCAGGCACTGTGCATAATTACATTATGGCAATAAAGGGTTTATGTTATACCCGCACGCACTGTTAGATGTCTAGATGTGCTATAGGAGTATCTGCATTGTCCAGTATAAAAGGCTGTGTAGCAGGTTGCAAGAACTGATCATTGTACCATGCACCACATAGGCAAATCTGCTGTATTTATTTCATAATATTTTAACTACACACCATGGCCAACTGGTTTTCTTTTTTCTTTTTAGACAAATGTGCTATTTATGACAAGCACAAATTCTTCCAATCCCAAGATACGAGGAGCGAAGTGTGAATTCCGACTATTCCTAGGTTCAGAGCACATTTAACACAATGCCTGGTAAGCATGAGTCTTATTATAACTAACATTATCATGCTGTCTAATAATAATGTCATGTCTAGGGATAAGGTTTGTATTTTATCCTTGTGCGTGTATTCAGATATTTATGTAATACGGGTAAGGCAGTCTGCTGCAGTATATATTTGGGTCTAAAAAAGCAGATCTTTTTTGATCACAGTCAAATAGGACTTACATAATTAAAGCATCTAGTTTTACATATTGTGAATGGCACACAAAAAAGGGATACCTTCAAAATTTAAGTAGTGGGTGCCATAGCAATGACTGACCCCATTTGTCCCAAAGCAATATAATAAATAAAGGAAGAGAACTACACTCCAGATCATAGATTAAAGACCAAAAAATATTATTTATTGTTCAGCCTCTATTACCGTATGTCCCAAACATTTGCTGCACAATACATTTCCTTACTTTGGAATCTAGATAAGATTTGTTTCTGTGTCGAGTGGCCAACATAAAGGGTAAAATGATAAATTAGTAATCAAACTGATGAGTGTATATTGATTAAACTACTTTTAACCCCTTTGTGACTGAGTACTCTGCTGCATTTGATGTACTGTGAAGACCAAAATTGCATTATTTATGTCATATGTTTACTGAACTGTGAATTTCATTCATGTGTTCAGTCCACCCACATAAATTATATATCATTTTTTAAAGGACGTATAGGGCTTTAATTTGATACTATTATTTTCATTATATGATATAATTTACTATAAAAAAAATCTAAAATATGCCATAAAAAACACTTTTTCTAACTTTAACCTGATTTTTTTTTTTAAACAATTACAAATGTTAAAAAAGACGCCGTCTATATACTTCTAATATTTGTCCTGAGTTTAGAAATACCAATGTTTCCATGTCTATCTATGTTTTATTTCAACTAATAGGGCAATAAACAATATTAGTGTTTTTTTTTCTAACCATTTTCTTCTACATTGACCTTTTAACCCCAACCCTAAATTTACCCTAACCCTAAATCTACCCCCACCCCTTAATCTAACCCTTGTACTCACCCAAACCCCCCTGTAATCTCAATTATAACCCTAATTATGATCCTAACCCTAGATCTAGGTTTAGTAAATCAAGGGTTAGCGTTTTCCATTTATTTATTGATTTTATTTATTTTTTCTTTCAAACTGTAATATTGCTCACTGCCTCTAGGGGCAGTCAAGCAATGGTTTCAGAGCAACGGAAGAGATTTGTTTTTTTCTCTCTTCCGTCGCTCTCCTCTGGGCACGCTGTATTGGAGGAGCATGCTCCTCCAATACAGCACCCACCATGCCCAGGGGGGCACAGAAGGTGTTGCATGATGCCTCGATCAATGCATCATTGCAACACTTCACACACATAGGCAGGGATCAGCTTTCACTGCCTATGTGTGTAAAGCGCATACGATCTGAGAGTAGCTGCAGACATGTAGAATTGCGCTAAGGACCGCAACGCTACATGAAAACTGAGGACGTATACATACGTCCTTATGCATTAAGGGGTTAAATAGATTAATCTATAAATTTGTTTACCACTTGTGAACAACTGAATACTTTGAAACACAATTTCTTCAGAGTATGCTGCTTGACAGATCACAGAAGCTACGGATGCATGATTACTAAAAAAAAAAAAAAAAAACTGCTGCTTTTTTAATTGTTTAATATAGAACTATTTGGAACCATTTTCTGGCTCCTAAAAATAAATAGGCTCATGAATTGCCAAGATTGGCTCCTTTACTCTATGTGTCTAGTCCTCTGCTATTCAGTCAGAAAGCTCCTGTAAAGGTTAAGGGAAATTCCCATTGTGTTTGTACATGACATCATCGACACACATGCATTGGAAGTTGCAATTCATCTTGGAGAATGATTGGATGCACTGCATGTGTGAGTAACGCGTGAACCACACAGCACGTGTTGTTGAATATGTCGTGCCCAATGCTTTTCCTAATATTTTCAGGGAATAAAATGCTGAGAGTCAGAATATATGAAAGAAAATTGGGACAAAAGAATGCCCCATATGTATAAAATAAAATATTGGCGTGCTGAAGGGCCTTTTTGTTTGTCCACCCTATGGTGGCATATGCATTAGTTGTGTTTTTGAACCAAGAGATTCTGGCTTTAACTTTACCTTCCAAACTGCATTCTATAAATGTTGCTGTATAGTTTAGCACTGAAAGCACTGCACATGTGCATTAGGTATATCACATGTATACATACTGTATGATAGTATGTCACATATCAAGTGAATGGGGACTTACAATGTATATGCTTGTGCCTATGGCATTATGTGTATTTGACTTTTTTTTTGTATTGTGTTTGGATCAGAAGGGGACACTGGGCATGTTCAGGTAAGGAAAAGATGAGTTGGATGATGCTTTCCTGCAGAGAAGCTGCACAACACTGACATTGATTCAGATTTGACTAAAATAAAAATTAATGACTACATTCTGTAATCTCCTTTTAACCTCTTTGTGACCAGACTGTTTAAAAAAATATTGTACTCTTCGTAACAATGGCTGTTTTAACACTTGTGCAGTGTCTAGGTGCAGCTGTAATTCTCTTCTTTCTCATTTTATGTACCCACACAAATAATATATATTTTTTGGGCATTAGAAGGACTTTCTTTACATACCAAAGTTGTAATCATTTCATATAAATTAATTTTAAAATAATATTATTTACTATAATAACATTTACTATAATAAAATATTCTGAAAATTTTAAACAAATTAACATATTTTCTAACTTCTAAATGAAAAATCTTTTACACATTACAAGTGCCAATAAAAAAATAACTTGCTAAATAGATTCTAATATTTGCCCAGAGTTTAGACATGTCCACATGTTTTACTCTTGTTTTTTGCAAGTTGTAGGGCAATAAATGGAAATAGTGCATTGCTTTTTTTTTTTTGTTTTTTTTTTTTTTTTTTTACAAACAACCCTACCCCTTTCAATATGGCAAATGTGATTTCTCCGGAGTGAGATTGCATTGTACCCTGGCCAAATTTAGTGTCTATTTAAGTGCTGGGATAACTAAGAGATCTTTGATTTTACAGAGTTCCCCATTTATGAATAACTCTTTGCAACCAGAGCTATCTAAACAAACTAAAATAGTTTTTTTTGTGCTACTGTACCTGCTTATTTATCCATACTTGTCAAAGTATTATCACTACATCTCTTCAAAGGCTGGTATTACAGAACTCTACAATGTTATTTCAGTTCTCTATAAGAATAAAGCAGAACTGTAGCAATCAGCGTATAAGATACATAAGATTGATATAAACAGCTTAATTCTAGTGAAAATCGATAATGGCATTCCACGTGTGCTATTATTTGAACAGTACGAAAGAGATGTTTAAAGTTCAATGAACTTTCATGTATCATCAAACCAGCATCAGGACACACTGGGAAATGTGCATTTTTCCTGGTAGCATTCTATATATAAAAATTTCTAAATACAAATAAAAAAAGTTAATAAAAAAACAAATCCACATTCAAAAAGTTCCACATTTATGTTCTGGGACATCTATATTTCTGGGGAAACTATTTTATAATAATTAAGACATATTTATTTAAATAGCATACTAATAAAAATTCTGGTATGTCTTTAATTCATATCATGTACAGTTCTTTCCAACCTTTTTGTCATATGTAGATATTTTAGGACATTTTTTTAGTGGATGACCTGATTCTGGTAGTAAATCAATTTGAATACATCAAGAAGACCTTTTAACTTCTACTGATTAATGGAGCTCCCATCTGATAACACTTGAATAACAACTAACATTTTTCAGTGACTCCCATTATTTTATATATTACAGTATTGTGGGTCTGTAATCCTGTAGGATAAAGAGAGCTGACCACGTACACCATTTAGTGAAGGGGGTGGACATTTAGAGCATTTGGCCAAGATTATATAAAATAAATTAACTTATGCAAAATGTCTATATAAGGAATATCATGACAACAAAGAGTCCATGACAACATCTGTGGTGGTTCATAGGACATAATTAAATTATCCATCACAAAGTCCAGTTAATGTCCACCATGAACAATGTTGATCCCCATGAGCTAAAATTACAGACTAAACAGTTATTATAAGCCAATGACAGTAAACATGTTATTTGTTTGGGCTATTTGTGAACCATAAAAATGCCCCAGTGACCCTTATTTTGCTCAAATGCCATTATTTGTATAGATATGAGGAAACGCATGCATATACAGCAATGGGAAAACAAAACAATAATATAGCTTGAATTAAAATGTAAGGATAAAATCGTGTGATGTTTTGAGACTCCATATATCCCTACATCGCCCTTAGCAGAAGGCTACGAAATTAACAGTAGACCAAAATAATTTTGTAATTCGTGTGTACGTTCAAAGGGAAAACCCTGGTTTGTAGTCAGCATGGTATTAAACTTTTACAGAATCATTGAATCTTGGCCAACACCAGTACATTTGGCTCGTATTGCAGATGCTTTCAAACTTCCACAGTGCTCCACAGTTCACTGTGGTTAAGTTATTAATCGGATATTTTTAAGCATAAAACGTTCCTCTGTATTTAATGACTTTAGATATTAGCAGTGTTTTCACATTTCCTAGGCAAATATACCGTGGCAAGTGTTGTTTGTATTATCACACCACCACCATGACACGCAGTAAAGTGTGAGCCACCAGCTGATTGTGGCTGGCGTGCGAATGTTGCTGTGAACTGCTTTGTCTATGTTTTAACTGTTTGAAAGAAATTGGACTGAAATATTTTTTTTTTTTTTTTTTTGTAAATCATATTTTATTATTTTCAAAACATGTAACCAAATACAATACACATAATATAATAACATATGATGGGGAAAAAAGAGAGAAAGAAAAAAAAAAAAGGAAAAATATTTGGGATGGGGGCACATCCTAGGGTTACAGAAAATATAATATTGAATGTTAAGGGTGAACCTGGGGTGGGAATAACACAGAAGCTGGGTGAATCATCAGATTTCTATCATTTATATTACTCCATGACTTTTACTTCTCTTTTGGTCCGTGCAATTCTGATACATTGTTAAATCTGTAGACATCCTATATATTCCTTTTCCCCTTTTCCCTCCTTCCTCCCCACTCCCTTCCTCCTCTCCCCTCCTCTTCCTCCCTCTCCTCTCCTTTGCCAAAAATTAAGCAGTACATATATTCAGAGAAAAGAATAAGCATTTTCTGCATATTACTTATATTCAGTTTAAATTGATGTTTCACATCTTATCAAGTATTAGTTACCCCTTTCGTTAATATCAAATCTGTCCAATAAAACCATGTCTGTGTGTGTTTAGACAGACGATCAGACACCGAAGCCATTAGTTCCTACATAGTTCTTATTTCCTCTACTCTGGCTATCCACTCGGGTAGTGGAGGTGCCAAAATGTTTTTCCAGTATTTTGGAATTAGCGTTTTAGCCGCTATCAGTAAATGTCTACTAACTGATTTTTTAAAAGCTGACGGTGACATACCATTTTGGAAAAATAGCATTGCCTCCAGTGTAAATGGGTATTGTGAATTATCGATTTTGATTATAATTTTGTGGATCTGTTTCCAGTAATCCTGGATCACTGGGCAGTCCCACCAGATGTGTATATCTGTTCCCGTCTCCTTTTGACACCTCCAGCACCTAGGGTCACTGTCCACATACATATGGTGTAATTTAGCTGGGGTTAGGTACCATTTGGCTAGGAATTTATAGTTTATTTCTTGGTATTTGGAGGCCTTTGTACTTTTGTGCGTCCGCATAAATATGTGATCCCATTGTAGTGGAGAAAATGTACAAGATAACTCATCTTCCCATTTGCCTATGTATGGGGGTGGTAAATTATTATCAGGGGCAATTGTAGATATATCATTGAGATCCCATGTCTTAATTGGTTTTTTGAAGTACAACGGCTTTCAAACCAGGTGCGGTCTCTGGACAGATTGTGCTGTTGGGGCAAACTCTTCAGGAAATGTTTAATTTGTGTGTAGTTAAAATTATCCATTAATGTCGGGGAGTGTTCCGTGAGCTCAGAAATGGGTAAAAAATCCACTGAATTAACAACAAAGTATGTGTGTAGGGTCGAGCTTGGTTCAAGAGCTTTCAGTCCAGGGGTGTGTGTACCCGGTGGGAAGTCTGGGTTTCCCCTTAGAGGTGTCATTGGTGAGGGATAAGTCGTGATGCCCTGTGTTCTGGCTAGGGAGTGGAGTATGCGTATGGTAGGTTTGAGGGTTGGATGCGTCTTAGTCAATTTTCGAGCCTGAATCTGGGATATCCAAGGTAGAGCCTGTATGGGAGTGTTAATTGCTGAGTCTTGTATTAATATCCAATGTTTGTCAACATTATAGTGCATCCAGTCTACCACCCTTGTTAGATGGACCGCTTGATAATATTTATACATGTCAGGGAGAGCTAGTCCTCCTTTGTTTTTTGGTTGTGTTAGTACCCTATGTTGTATCCGGGGCTTTTTCCCCCTCCATACATATCTAGATATAATTTTCCGCAGATCCGAGAAGGTTCCGTGACCATGAACAACAAGTCATCAGCGTAAGCCGAAACTTTATATTCTGACTTGGATGTTTGGAAGCCTCTTATCCGAGGATCATCCCGTATAGCTTGGAGAAAGGGTTCTAGGGTGATTGCGAACAGGAATGGGGAGAGCGGGCAACCTTGGCGGGTGCCATTGCTAATACCGAACGAGGATCCCAGCATCCCGTTCACCCTTACCCTTGCACTTGTTGAGTCATATAATGAATTAATCCATGTCCGCAAATTGGGGCCAAATCCATAGTGCTGGAGAGTCGCTCTCATGAAATCCCAATTTACTCTGTCAAACGCTTTTTCTGCGTCCGTTGACAGGTAAAGTAGTGATTCCTTCCTCCTCCCGGCCATATGAATTATATTTATAAGTTTAGTCGGGTTGTCTTTGGATTCCCTGCCAGGGATGAAACCTGATTGGTCTGGGTGTATAATGTCCGGTAATATCTCTCGTATTCGTTGGGCTATAATTTTTGTAAATAACTTCAGGTCAGAGTTTAAAAGAGAAATGGGCCTGTAATTTTGGCAATAGGAAATATCCTTTCCAGGTTTAGGGATTACGTGTATGAATGCAGCTGTTGTCTGGTCATGTAGATGTCCGCCCTGTAGTATTGAGTTGTATGCGTCCACAAATTGAGGTCCCAAGATATCGGCATGTATTTTATAGTACCGTAAGGGGAGGCCATCTGGTCCGGGAGATTTGCCCGTATTAGAATTTTTAATTGCTAGTTTTAGTTCCTCAAGACTGATTGGGCCTTCTAGGGATTGTATTTGTTCCTCCGAAACCTTAGTTTTAGCATGTTTAGTTAAGTATTGTTTAATATCTTCTAGTTTTTGTGTTCTTTGGGATGGTGTGTATGGTTCTTGGATATTATAGAGAGATTTGTAGTGGAATGTAAATATGTCTAGAATTTCTTTGCTTTGATTCTGTGAACATAGTTTGTCATATGTTTATTGTGTAGAGTTCTAGCTAAGAGACGACCCGCCTTATTCCCGTTTTCATAAAACAAAACTCTGCTTTTTTGTGCCTGTCTATGTAGTCCAGTGTTTATGAGTTTAGATAATTGGTGGCGTTTAGCTATCAATTGTTGATATGTATTCGGATTCAGATCCTGTTTGTGGGATATTTCGGCTACAGCTATTTCCCCAACTAGCTTGGTGATTTTTTCTGTTCGTTCCTTTTTCTTTACTGACGCTTTAGAGATAAAATAGCCTCTTAGAACACATTTGTGGGCTTCCCATACAGTCAATAAAGGGGTTTCTATGGAACGATTCTCTTCAAAATAGTTAGTTATATGTTTGGATGTTTCTGTGAGTATTTCTGCTTCGGTTAAAAAAGAATCGTTCAAACGCCAAGATGACTGTGTTGATTTATATAGAGGGGACGTGAGTGTCATTATTATAGGGGCGTGATCAGACCAAGTAGTAATCCCTATGTCAATCTGTGTCAAGCATTCTAGCATATGGTGTTGCAGAAAGAAATAGTCCAGTCTGGTGTATACTCCATGTGGGCTAGAGTAATGGGAGTAGTCCCTATCAGTAGGATGCGTCGCTCTCCAGCAGTCAACTAGTCTATTGTTATGTAGGGACAAATTCGATTTTCTGATTACATGCTGTGGGATACTGGATATTTTCTTAGAGTTATCCATCATTGGATCTAGAGGAAGGTTGAGATCCCCCCCTAGTACTAGGATTCCTTGTTGAAATGTAGATAATGTACGCAAAATCCGACTAAGGGTTGTGTGTTGTCTTTTGTTAGGGAGATATATACAAGCAAACGTGTATTGCGTGTTAGCTATGGTAGTTTTTACAAATGTATATCTCCCTTCCTCGTCGTAAAGGCATTCAGGGTTACTAAGTGGGATATGTTTAGAAAATAAAATTGCTGTTCCCTTTGTTTTTGAGCCAGTAGTGTTTCCGCAAAAGGATTGTGTATAATAATTGTTTTTAAGGTTTGGCGCTTGTCCTTTTTTGAAATGTGTCTCTTGTACGTATATTATGGATGCTTTCAATGCCTTCCATTCCCTCAGGGCCCTAGAACGTTTTGCGGGGATGTTGAGTCCTTGGGCGTTTATTGAAATTATTTTCAATTGTGCTGGTTTCGCATCTGACATGACTCAATATTATCTAATTATGTCTTGTAACAATGTACTATATACCTCCCGTGTAGGAGATGGAAAAAATAAAGAAAAGAAAAAGAGAGAAGAAGAGAAAAAAAAAACGGGGGGGGGGAGGGGGGGTTTGTGAAAGCACGGGCAAAAGGATTAGGGAGGGAAAAGAGAATGGGGGGGGGGTAGGGTCCGTGCTCGGTCCACTTATGGGTCATGAAAAGGATAGACCGTGCCCTGTGTGGGGTGTAGTCACAATCAGCTCTGCTGATTCCGCCACCTCCCCACTGTCGTGGGGCACCTATCCAAAGGGGTTAACGTGGTTGTCCAAAACCCGATAACTAACCTAGATCCAATAATATCAATATGCAAATCAATAACAATAAAGTTATAACATCAATATCGTTATAACAGGTATATAAAACACAGAATTTTGGTTAGTCCGTTTCAAAACATCAATCAAACTATATATACGACATTTACCTTCTTTTCCCTTTTTATAACATAGAGGTGTGTACAGCAACCTCTCAGGAGGTAGGGATGTATCCCTACATAATAGATAGGATACGATCCCCATCTCCATACAGTTTCGCTATTCTGAAATCAGTACTCCTGTATCTGGTGGCCCTCTTTGTTTAGGCCTTTCTAGAAATCTATTTTGTGGGGACATGCTTGTCTGTCTTTTTCTCCCCTCCTCCCCTTTGTGTATTCCCTTCTCCCTTTCCCATTTCTCCTAAATTTTATTTCAATTTCCCTTTTATCTCTTTAATCTGTCAGCCCTGTATTGGTATATATATTTTTTTTTTTTGTCAAGGCCGTCCCTTGCTGCCTTTCAGAGTAACTTGTGTTTCCCAATTTCTCACATACATATAATGTAGCGTGTTAGACATATACGATATGGGAACCTGTATTGGTCTTTCAGTGATATGAGGCCCTTTGATCTTTCCTCTTTCAGCAGCAGGTAAGTCTTTTCTTCTGCTCTAGGAGAAACAGGGAGAAGTTCTCCAGTAAAGTCCCATCGGAAATCAACGGGTTTTTTTTTTTTTTCCTCCCCGTGACAATAAAATATCCATGGATATATCCACTGAGCTATTTTTGGATAGTTTGTATATAGTTATTGCAAAATGTTGTATCTCTTTAATCCATCTCACGGTTGGGAAGTATATGCTTTGATTCCAGATATTTTCATAATCTGAGCCCGATTTCGGTCACGATCAGCTTTGCGTGGAGAGGATTACTGATGCTAGCTGTTTATTCTTCTGGGTCCCCGGTGTGTGGTGTTCTCCGGATTGGAGGTACCGATGTTCGTCTTCGGGGTGGGCGTCTTACTCTCTGCGGTTGGGGTCTCAATGGATTAGAGATCTTGTTATAGAACTTTAATGAATTCCAGTCCTCTAATTGTAGTGGGGGGATACCCAGCTCTTCCATGAGGGCAGATGCATCCGTCCGTGATTTTATTACGTGCATGCCAGACTCCGTTCTAACTAACATGGCGAATGGGAATGTCCAGCGGTATTGTTGATTGCGTTCCTGTAATGCCATGGTGAGTGGTCTAAGCGCCCTTCTTTTGCTCAATGTAATACGTGATAGATCCTCAAAGATCAAGATTCTCTGGTTCTCGAAGGGCCATTCTCTGGCCTCCCTAGCCTTGCGCATCTTTCAGGGTATAGTCCTGTAAGCAACAGATCACATCTCTTGGCGGGCTGTTCAATGGGCCACGGGCTCTCAGAGCTCTGTGTGCTCTATCCAAAATTATCGGAGTGTCTGCCCCTCGTCCCAGGATGGTGTTAAACAAACGGGTAATTTGTGCTTTTAGATCTCTCTCGTCCTCCCTTTCCTGTAGGCCTCGAATTCGCACGTTATGTCTCCGGCCCCTGTTGTCTAAATCTTCCATAGTAGATAACATGTCTGCAATGGTCTTATTGACCTCCACATAGGCTGATTGTGATGCCGCCACTGTGGTTTGGACAGTTGCTACCTCTGTTGACAGGGTCGAGACGGCCGAGTCCAGTCGCGTCACGTGTTGTGTAAGGCCTACCAATTCCGCTTTTATAGCCATGCGGACTTCATCTCTCACTGCCTCTTTTACCTCTGTAACCAGTCGAGAGAAATCCTCTTTAGTGGGGCCCGATTGGAAGATGGCTTGGCTTGTGTTATCTGGCGGTACTTCTCTCCCCAGTGTCTCTGGGGAGGATGGCAGAGTATCAGCTGGGGAAGACGTCGCACTCATTGTGTCCGGGCCTGCACTCGGGTCTTGCTGCAACGTTAATATTCTCGGGGTTTGGAAGTATTCCAGAAGAGTCGCGGGTGGGGAGCTCGAGGGTTGGTTCCCAATTTCTTGCCCCTTCATAGTCCTTCTATTTCTGCCCATTATTGCAGGGAAAGGTAGTTGTAAACGCTGCTTTTGCCTTTTTTGAGACGGAGCTCTAGATCTAGGCTGCCATCACAGTCAGTGGTCAGACCACGCCCCGGACTGAAATATTTTTTACATACTACAACACCTGGAGGTGGTACGGGTTTATTTTCATATGTGCTCTGTGTGACCGGCATGGTACCCCAAAGGCGGAAGTATTCCCTCCCAATACAATGTGAGTTCTTATTTTAGTGATTATTGCTGCACTCATTGTGTTTGTTTCCCTAAACAAGACTGACCTTAAACAATATTTAATATCAAATGTAAACTGTAAACAGGGTTATGGTTTACAGACTATATTTTTTCCTGTCAATAAAACAGATGTAGCTTTGCCTAAAGCCGTAATGGCAAGTGTTTTTGGACCCAACTACTCAATCTTCCAGCAAAATGCAAGTAATGCACTACAAAGTACAAATAATGTGCACACATTTTATTACATTGTATATGTGTATGTATTACACTTAGGTCTTGCCCTATGTGCACCCACAGCTATTACCAGAACACCCAGAGTGCACCCACAGCTCTTGCTAGCGCACCCAGATTGCACACATAGAACTTACCCATCACAAAGATTGTTCACACAGGACTTGCCCAGTACCCTGAATGCACCCACAGAACTTACTCAGCACACAGATTACACCCGCAGGAGTTGTGCAGCACCGAGATTGCATCCACAGGACTTTCCCCACACACATGGAGCTTACCATGCCTTAGACTTCCCCAGTGTTCAATGGTAGCCAACTTAATCTTTGTGCGATGGCTATGCATAAAAACATCCTAACATGTTGCCTCTTGCTCTCTCCACTTGTCTCTGGAGTCTGAGCGCTGGGAAGTCACATAACCCCCTAGAAGTAAGTGTAAGAAACAGTCTGAGAAGAGCTGGGCAGCACACAGATATCAAACTGTCTGCCGTGTTCCACAGTGGGACTCGCTGCGTGCCCACTGTGGCACATGTGCCATGGGTTCACCACCAATAGCCTAAACTTAATAATTTGTCGGTTTTATTGGGCAGACTAGATGGACCGAATGGTACTTATCTGCCGACACATTCTATGTTTCTATGTTTACAATAAATGTTTCAGAATGTGTTTTTCATCTGGTATAATAATAAAAAAATCAAGTTACATGTAGTATTGCATTCAAATTTTCATTTTAACCCCTTTAATTTCCATTATAAACAGAACTTATTCCTATTATCTGTAATCTGTCTGTAGTCACTAAGTCTCTTTCAAAAATATATCGTATGGACTCAGAGACACCTAAGCTCAAAAAGGTTGTGATTCCTTTGTTGATCACATAAATTTTATATCTGCTCCTTTCGGCTGACTGAGTAAGGGGTTTGTTTACTTTTGCACAGGCTCTTCCTATTAAATAATTACTTAGTTAATATCAAAAGGTTGCATGTTTAGTCATGAACTGTTGCTAATTCATAAAAACTAACATAGTGCACCTTTATAATTTCTGTAGTTATTAATGTGGTTCATAAATTTCTCACACATCTGTGTACCCCACCAAGTGAAGTTAATTAAGGTAGAATCCCAGTAAAGTGAGTTTGAAGTCAGATAATTAATTGTGTTACCACACAGAAATACACATATAGGTTATTCACTATAATGCAGAGATGGTAGCTTATTCTGCCTCAGCAGGTAAAATGACTTTTCTTCACTATTTTACTGGCATGAGGAAGTGAAATTTAAAACAATAACCAAGGGCCAGTGTATTTGAAGTCCAGTGGCTGGCATTGCATTGTTGTTTTCACAATAGGGTTACCCAGTTATCAGTGCATTCTAAGTAACAGTGCTAGAGGTAGATTTAATAAACTGTGCAAATCTTTGTGGAAATTACAGCTCTTAAACATACCTGGGATATTGGTGGTCAGTGGTAGAGACTTTCTTGTATTCCTATGATTAAAGAATTGATTTCTTCCTTTTAACTATTAGGCGATCCAACACACTATTGTACCATAGATTCCAGTGTTCCTGTTAGAACACAAACATGGATCAGCAGGATCCAGGCATGCTTCACTTACTCTCTATCACTCTCAGACTACAGCACTGGCCTTGCAACGTGCCAAGCTTACAGGTCTGGGGATTAATATACAGAATTATTCTCTTCTTAAAATTTATGGACAAGGAGAGACAAGGGTAGCCAACGTGATTCTCAGCTACAAATCAATGACGGTTCTGAGTCATGGAATAAATCACTCAATGTGACAAACCACAGGAGCCAGGGAGCTATGGCTCCTACATTTTCAACTGCTAATATTTGTTCTTTTGTTTTACATAGAACCCTGAATAAGTACCATTTATATGTTACTCCTAAACATAACTAGACTGATTCTTGAATTGATCTGTTGTTCTCCTAAAGTCTATACATATTTGTCAAGCAATGCAAATGATTATATCAAATGGGAATTGTTTTAACGCTTCCAATGAATGTTAATCCTCTCTCATTCTAAGAACACAAACAAATATCCAGAGAGCTCTGCATATATGGACATAAAAATGTAACGCTGAAGAAAGCAAGGGTTAAACAAAACATGCCCTGGTACAGTTAAGTAAATCCGACGTGTATCTTAATAGATACACGCAGCTTTACTATCTGCTGTGTCTCACATGCGAGACACAGCAGTTCCTGGTTGTCGCTTGCTGACAACGTCAGCCAATCAGAGGGGGGGCTCGTTGCGCTCTGACAGCTGAATGCGAGGGTCTCACGCTGCTAGCGCAGAGAGAGACCCTCAGTTTTGCATGGAATTAGCAGGGGGACCTAGTTAAGGTCCCCCCTGCTGATCCCATGCAAAAACAAGGCTCTCTCTCTGCGTTAGCAGAAAGAGACAGTCGCCGACCAGACGGCTGCCTGCTTCCTATGGAATCATGGCAGCTGTCGGTCAGAGGATATGCTGGCTTGAACTATCAAAAGTACACTCCAGTTTATCCTCATACTAGGGACAACTAAAATTTCACTTTTGCTTCTATATTAGAAGCACAAGTGAAAAATAACATTTAGTGTCCGTTTAAACACATAAAAAAACTTGATGTGTCCAACACATCTCACTGTGAGTCCTTCGGCACAGTCTGTGAGTATTTCACAGAGACTTCGATTTTGCATTCCAGCAGAGCAGCCCACATCACTTCCTGTTCGAAGGTCTGATGTTACTGGATTAATGGATGTATATAAAACCACACTGATTTACACATGATTAGCTCTATAAAGACCTCATTGTAGGCTGAAACGTTGCTTGATACACCTGGAATAAATGTCCTCTTTATGCACTGGATGCTGGTCTCCCTGTACATTTTTCTGATGTTACATGTGACATAGGCTTTTCAAGTTACTTTTTAATTATTATTGACATTGTTAAAACATCCATTTCAAGTTATGTATGAAGAGTTCAAGGATAATTTTCTAATGGAGCTATTACTTAAACAGCCAGTGGAATGTTCCTGATGAATTGCTTTATAAAAAATAATTTTATGGACATGATTGGAGAATAGATCTCAGAATGTGAATGTCTTCTGCTTGACCGTTTTAAAAGTATCTCTCTGTATACTCCAAATGTACAAAAGTCAAGTGGAATGATTTGAAAATGGGAAGAAACCAATGATAATCAAGTAAGCTTAAAAACACTTTATGTAATGCTTGCATTCTGATAAATTGTTTTTCATGCTGCTTTCATTGCTTGACTTGACATTTTTGTTTTATGTTTATTTCTTAAGTGAAATTACAGACCTGTGATCTGATGTGTGCTCCTCCAGTCCTATTTATGGGACATCTTAAGGCACAAGGCTGGATTTCTAATAATACATGAGCTCAGTTTCCATAAGCTGAAGTTACGAACAGTCATAGCCAGGGTTACACTGTGGACTATATTCCTAAACAGTAAACATAACTAACAAGTCGTATGTTTGCTCATTATATGATTATCTTTTATTTGATCTTTATTTTTTTTATTTTCTGTAATATCTTTTTATTGTTTTTACATTTTCAAAGTGGTGGGTACAGAAAAAAGAAAAGGGAAGGGGAGAAAATTAGGATAGGGGTTAATTTGCACAATATGGCAACATCAGTACATCGAGATTGAAAACGAAGCACAATTTTATTATGGGATCCGGATGTTGGGTTGAAATGGGAATACATAGCATGTCACATAAATTCAAAATACATAGGACAAGTATGGGGTTTCCAGGGGATATAACTCCAGACATTCCCGAGGTTTGTCACCCATCAGGTAAATGTTACAGAAATACCTTATAGCTATGATCCAGATCACATCTTTTGGTCTCCGTTAGCCTTAGATTCCAGTTATATTAATATACATTAGTTGAAACATAGGAATAAAACTTAAAGTTATTCACAATACATATTTGGATAGAGCTTCCTCACATTGAGGACCATGTAAAAATTCAGACCAATAAAACCATTGTTGCAGACATTTACTTCCTCGTCCCTGTGATCTCCTCCACTGAGTCCATCCACTCCCTCAGTCCAGGGGAACGTGTCTTCTTCCACAATTTTGGGATCAGTAGTTTGGCAGCGTTTAGGAGATGGATCGTTAGAGAATTTTTGTATTTTGTGACAGAATATGTGTTATGGTGCAATAAAAATGTGAGGGGGGTCGAATGGTAAGGTGTCATCTGTGATTATTTAAATTATTTCAGCTATGGCTTTCCAATAAGGTGCAATGGTGGTACATGACCACCATATATGAAGGAAATCTCCTTTAGCCATTCTGCATCTCCAGCATGTATCTGGAACATTGGGGGAGAAGCGATGTATGACTGTCGGGACTTTGTACCATCTAGCCAAGATCTTATAGGCATTTTTATGGATCCTAGTGGATGCTGAACATTTATGAGTCAGAAGTGCTATTTTGGTCCATTTGGCCTGTGAAAGAATGGTCCCACAATCCACTTCCCAGGCCGATATAAAAGTGTTTTAAACAGATCGAGGGGAAGTATAAGATTCAGTGCCTCAGATTTGTCCATGTTAATCATAAAATTGGAAAGTTTGCTATATTCAGTCAGTTGGTGAAGCAAGTTGGGTATGGAAATTGCCGGTTGTGTGAGAATAAAAAGAAGGTAATCTGCAAATCCCGCGATTTTGTGGTGTTGTATACTGATTTGTATGCTGTGGATATCGCTATCAGCTCTGATCGCATTTATTAATGGTTCCAGTGTTAGGACAAACAGGAGGGGTGAGAGGGGACAACCTTGCAGATTCGACAGGGTGACCGGCCCCGATAGCACACCATTGACTCTTATATGAGCTGTGGGGCTGGGATACAGTGAGTCTATCCAGTTACACATTGCCTGTCCTATGCCAATGTGCGTAAGTGTATTTTTTATAAGGCTCACCCTGTCAAACTCCTTCTTGGCGTCGGTGGAAAGCAAAAAGGCTGGGACATGGTTTATAAGATTTATTACTTTAGTAGTGTTGTCCCGAGCTTCCCTACCGGTCACAAACCCTGCTTGGTCTCTGCGTATACGTTCGGGCATAACTGTCTTGTGCCTGGAGCTAAGAATCTTTGCGAAAATCTTTATATCTACATTGAGTAATGAGATGGGCCTATAGCTGGAGCATAGATCAGGATTTTTGCCTTGTTTATGTAACACGGTTATGTGGGCCTCTTGGGCTTGTTGGGGCAGCTTCTCACCTATCGTTAGGTTATTTAATGATTTAAGAAGGGGTGGTATCAGTATGGTTTGAAACTTTTTATAGTTTGTTATTGTGTAGCCATCTGCCCCAGAGCTTTTCCCGTTTGGTGAGGTTTTAATAGCAGCTGCGAGTTCCTCTGCCGTTATCGGGGAATCTAGCTTTTTTGCAAAATCGGGGGTGAGTTTGGGTTTCATATACTTAGGTAGGCCTGTATGCGGTTCTGGGTGTGAGTAGTGGGTTCATGTGTCGGAATATTATAGGTCATTGTAGTATTGCCTGAAGGCGTCTGCAATCTGTTCAGTTTGGTATTGTACCCATTATGATTATTAGGAACACAGTGAAGGAGTTAAAGCATGCGTGGGATAGACACAAGGCTATCCTAGCTATAAGACCAGGAACTAGGGACTAATAAAAGTATTTAGAAAAATTGGGCAGACTAGATGGACCGAATGGTTCTTATCTGCCGACACATTCTATGTTTATAGGTATAAAGGTGGTTGCTCTTTTAGTCCTCAAAGCCCTGGCTAACATTTTCCCTGGTTTGTTTTGTTGTGCATAGTAGCTTGTAATTTTTGGTTACATAAGACCGCCAGTTCCGCTTTTAGATTTGTGAGTTCAACAAACAGGTCATTCGACAGAGACTGTTCATGGGCAGATTAAATATTCAAAATTTTCTGTAACGTGTCGACTATGGTTTGCGCTCTCTGTCCTTTAAAGTAGGAGCCCATGCTTATGAGCTGTCCCATAATCACTGATTTGTGTGCCTCCCAAACTATTTGGGGTGACACATCAGCTGTTGTGTTCGTTTGAAAATAGGCGGTGAGGGCATCTGAAATCTTAGTTACATTGATTGGGTCTTTAAGCATGTGCTCATTAAGGCGCCAATTATACGGTCTCCGTGACATGGAGGGAATTGTTATTGAAATTGTAATTGGCACGTGGTCACTCCACGTGGCATGGGCCAATATCTGGGTCACTCGTCAAATGTAAATGTCGGTGTGAAAAGAAGAGCATATCAATACGGGAGTATCTATTGTGTGGGATAGAGAAGAATGTGTAGTCCCTGCATGAGGGGTTACATAGCCTCCCTTTATCTGCCAGTTGTGACTGCGTCAGTACCTGCTTGATTTTCTTAGTTTTGAGGCGGGAGAGAGCAGACGTCCCGGTGGAGGAGTCCAGGGCATGGTCACTCACCACATGGAAGTCTCCACCAAAAACAGTGATGCCTTCAGCAAATGATTCGAGATCTTCCAGTATAGATACAATAAAAGAAGATTGTTTTGACTTAGGAGCATAAATATTTGCAATGGTTATACATTCTGTGCCCAATTTACCCTTAATAAAAACCGCCCTACCATCATTATCAGACATAATCTTACATTAGTCATAGGGGGAGATTTTGCCATGTATATCGCAACTCCTTTGGTTTTTTGGAGGGGTGAATGTGAGAAGTATCCCTGGGGGAAATAATAATTAGTAAGAGATGGGAGTTTGGACCTGCAGAAATGCGTTTCTTGGACCATAAAGATATCTGCTTTTTTAGCCCGCATCTCTTTAAACATTCTAATCCTTTTGTTTGATCATTATTATTTATATAGTGCTGTACAGTTCTTTGGTAACACTGAATATCTTTAGATAATAGTATGAGCTGTTTTATTTGACATTGCCTGGTAGTATACCAAACCCAATTGACTATAGACTCTTTCGCCAACTTACAGCACTGTATGGAAGATGTGCACACTGCTACATAATAATTCCAATTTGTATGTGGAATTAATATTATAATAAAGGGTATTCCCCTCTTTGAATCAGAGCATAAATATTAACGTGAGCACAGAGTCATGCTTGTCTTTGTTTTGTTGTTGATTATTTAATTAATTTTAAGACTGATTACATTTCCATTGGAAGTTTCAAAATACATCTTCTATTTAACTACCCATCTTGACATGATCTATTACACATAGTCATACAAAAAATTGGTTAATTAGTAAGGTTATATCTGGAGATGAATTCACTGTCTCTATTAAGGCTAGTGATTAAGGCCTTAAACTGGCATATTAATTTGACCTCCCATATTTTTCTCTCTCTGTGTGCGAAACAATCCCATCAGTACCAAAAGCTTCACATCCTGGATACTGTGTCCAGGTTGACAGAAATGTTCTCCAACTGGTGCATCTGTTTTTTTTTCTGATTTTATAGTAGGTTTGGCCATTTCTCATTTATACTTGGGAGGACTGGTGGAGCCTCTGGCTCAGGCACTAACGGTGCTGCTTTTGATTGATATTGAGTCAACCCAGCCAGACATATTTTGTCTGAGCATCCGTAAACTTGAAATTATGGGTCATCCTGGTTTTCCCTCTTTTGGTATTTTGGGGAGCATATAGAGGGAGCCCACCTTTGGGTCTGTTGGCACTAGACCTTCTACCTGGTGCCTGATGTTAAGTGGCAGTCCGTTTCTGGAGTTTTTTTGTGTAGATGTATGTGGGATTATCCTGAAGCCTAACATAGTGTCTGTCAGTAGAGAGTTGTCTGTGTGTTTCTTCAATGTAATCCTTAGTGTCCATAATCACCACAGCACCCCCCTTGTCCTCTGGCTTAATGGTAATTTGCTAGTTGTTCTTAAATGCCTTCTGCTACTTTGTGGTTTGGTTGCTAGTCTGTTTGTGTTTGTCTATTATTTCTGAATTTACTCTGTATCTAAATCTCTCTATGTATCAGTCTACTGTGAGATGATATCCTAGTTTTGGAGTCCAAGTATATCTCTTTGTAGGTATTTTGCTGTATTTTTCAACACTGTCACTGGTTTCGTTGTCTGTTTTGTCATGACAGAATTCCTTGAGTCTGAGCTTTCTGAAGAATTCCTCCATGTCACTGCACAGTATAATTTTATCCAACAATCATGTTGACTCATTGCAAGAATATTGTTACATGAAACAAAATGCTGGAATGTTTCACTTCCTCTTTCAAACAGTTTTCTCTCATGCAAAACTGATTTCTGTGTTTTTTTAAAACTTTTTTAGTAACAGACCAAGCATTTGTAACACTTGTTACAAATGACATGTACTGTCAAGGAGCTCTGGTCCTTGGGAAATCAATAAGGAACCACAACACATCAAGGAAACTGGTGATAATGATAACATCACAAGTCACAAGGAGGATGAGGTAAGGACTTTCGGATTTATCTTGTTCTATAATTTATCATAACAATTGTTTAACTAAAATTCCTTTTTTTATTTACTTTGTGTGGCTGTGGCATTTGGCCAGTCACTTCACAAGGGGATGGAGGAGATTTTTGTATTTAATCAGGGCAATGATTTTTATTTTGGTGAGGGTAGAAAAGTACATTGGAGAATCCCCAGTTGCTCCCCAACATATTTTTTTTTAGAAAGCATGTTTTTTTTTTTAGCATGGATGATAATTTTTATTATCAGGTGTGCTAATGATATTACCACACTTTTTAATGATGTTAGCATTGAATCACCCATGCTTGTTAATTTACAGCTGACACCATTTTTTTCATTAATGAGTACCATAGAATCCAGGCCAAAATATATGTGTGGGCACATTAAATGAGAAAGAGAGGAAAATTACATCTAAACACAAACACAGCAGAACTGTAAAAACTGCTTCTGTCCTTAAGGGGTTTATGTTAAAAGTCTCAAAATAATGCTACAAATGTAGTACTTCTTTTACATTGATTTGTGCTTTTGTTTTTGCAGGGAAATCCTTACAAACATATTTGATGAAGTTGTTGAGGTTGATGTTTTAGACAGTGCTGATTCTGCACGTTTGTCTTTACTGAAGAGACCAGAACTCGGGATAACGTTCACTAAACTCCAGTGCTGGACTCTTACTCAGTACACAAAGTGTGTTTACATGGATGCAGACACAATTGTGAGTAAACTTTTTGTATCTGCCTCTGTGGATCTGTTTCTGAATTTTGATGGCACATTTTTTTGGGTGAAGGCACTAATGGCAAGTGCCTACTGAGGAACAGCTCACAAGCATTTTTGTTTTTCCTCGTTTGCGTCATTACATTTGTTTACTTGCGTCTGCTTATCCATCTCTTTTGTTTTAAAGGTCCTCTGTAATATTGATGAACTGTTTGATCGGGAGGAATTTTCAGCGGCTCCTGATTCAGGTTGGCCAGATTGCTTCAACAGTGGCGTGTTTGTCTTTAGACCATCCCTTGAAACATTTACCCGACTTCTTCAGTTTGCAGAAAATAATGGGAGCTTTGATGGTAAGTGTCTCCAATCCTTAATATAAAAAGTAGTAACTCTCTGCTGATATTAGTAACTCTAACATGATAACATTAACAAACTGCACACACACACACGTGGAATATACTTTCTAAATGAATAATCAAAAATGTAAGCTGTGATAATACATTTTACTGCATAACCTTTTTAGAAAAACACAGGCACTAGAGAGAGTTCCCACACCAGAAGGAAAGCTGTTCAACTTATCATAGTAACATAGTAATTTAGGTTGAAAAAAAGACCTAAGTCCATCAAGTTCAACATTTCTACCTATCGTTCCTGTTTTTGATCCAAAAAAAGGCAAAAACCCCTAAGGAAGCTATTTTGAATTTTGCCACTTAGGGGGAAAAAATACTTCTTGACGCCAAAAGGTAATCTGATTTCTCCTTGGATCAATAAGCTCTATATTTAATGCTTATTCTCCTATTAATAGCCCTGCATGTCCTACTTTTATGTTAAAAAAAAAAAAAAAAAAGTTTTAAATGCATCTATTGTATTTGATACACCACCTCTCTTGGCAGTGAGTTCCATATCTTTATTGACTGTAAAGCAACCCTTCCTTTGCTGTCTATGAAATCTTTGCTCTTCCACTCTACCGCTTCTTCTTTGTACTTCATCCGTACATTTCCTCATCACTACATTCAGCATGGAATAGTCTGCCTGTAAAATTGGCAAGTACATTTCCCCCCAATAAAAAAAGCTAAATAGACAAAAAATGTAAAAGAGGTAAGAGGCATAGATATTTCAAACACTTGGGGTTCCTTGTCCCAACACTGATACAAAGCAGCAGAGTGCACCTGTCTAGGATTCCATCTACCAAAGAATGGGAGTATGAGAGAAATAAAATGATGCATTGATATTTTCTGTAAATATAGGTAGGATCAAAGACAGAGGCCTCGTTATTGAAGAGCATCCACTATTTTTCCTGGTAGCTGTTATTAATAATAACTATGTAGCAAAAACTTTTTTCTTTTTTTGTATTCTTATGTCAGATTGTTTCTTGTTATGAAGATGGATAGCATGGTTAGTCTTTAACTATGAGATTATATTGCTGGAGTAATTCTGACCTTTGTAGCCTGGAATTCCAAGAATGTATCACCTGGCATTTGATTACTAAACAATCCTTGTTTTCTACTTTAAGGAGGTGACCAAGGATTATTAAATAGTTTCTTCAGTAACTGGGCAACCTCCGATATCAGCAAGCACTTACCTTTCATCTATAACTTGAGCATAAGTTCTGTTTACACCTATAAACCTGCTTTTAAACAGTAAGTACCATTGTTTTTTATTTATTTATACATTTTCTTTTAGTTATAGAAAAACAATTCAGATAAATATCACAAGTTCTAAATAAATAAAAACATGATATTTTTAACTGCCTATATACAATCTATAGCATTAAATCAGCCTTCAGTTCACAGCTAAAAGATCATGACAATCTGGTATCATAGCATCACTTCTAATTCCAATAATTAAATTCTCAATAAATATCCCAATGTTGGCAGGAATAAGGTTACAAATCATTCATACACACATTCAAACCTGTTCTAACAGTGAACTCTCTAGGTTCGCTACAACCTTCAGTCCTCCTTAAAGGGTTCAAGGGTTCAAATGGATCATAGAGTGGTCGGAACATAAATGTTGGCTTCTCCCCTCCATTCTCTACTCGGAGCAGATTTTTTCCATCTCTGACAGTTTTTCCCAAGGAGCCCATATTTCGTTAGATACCTTAAGATTGTTAGATAGATCAAAAACATTTCTTTCTATTTTATGTTGGTAGTTAATTTGATTTGTAAAGTAATTGGGACTTCCTAATCCTTCCACTCCTTTACCATGCATATTTTAATGCCAATACAACATTAGTTAGACTTATCTTTAGTCTCCCCTTTATGATGAGTTACACCTAGTTCAATATTGAAAAGAATCTTAAATAGTTTCCTCTATCTTTTGTTTTAACAGTACGAGTTTCTCACATTTCCACCATATATAAGACATATTTGCCAGCTCTACAGCTTGGAGTAGATTGGAACAGTTTGTATGTTGCTGGGTCATCACACCAAGGGTGTAATCATTTAAAAAAAATTGTTCATGAAGGTTTATACAATGAACCACTTTCCTCACTGTGGTCTAAGCTGAGAACCATGTCTCAATCCATTAGGAAATCTCCAATTCCACTTCACATTTAGCAATAGTTCCATATTTCTCATTTATTATTTCTTGCTCCACGAGGCCTACAATTTTTGAAATAAGGTTTTTTTATGTTGGGCGCCTAAAAATTAGTCCAGAGCGGAATGCAGATTTAAAGGATTAGCGGTCAAATAACTTTTAACCCTAATGTATGAACATTTTGATTTTTTTCAGAAGATCATATTTAGTTTGAAGTCCTTCTGAAGTCTGCATAGTAAAAAAAAGAAAGAAAAACAGTTTGCTATTTTTGTAATTCCACACCTGATCCAGGCTTTTAGCTCTATATCCTCAATCAGAGACCGAGGAACTCTTATGGGAGCCGCTGTTGTAAAAAAAAAATAATCCAATTGGAACCACATATTTCCAGATTCTCACACTTCCACTTCTCATAGTTATACCATCCCGAATTGCACTCTCTTCTAGTTCCCCACATCAAAAAGTGAACAACCACACATGCTTCGTGAAGTTCCTTCACATGAGGATAGTTGCGACCATCCTGATTGAGCTTCCTTTTTTAGATGAAACACAAAATTCTTGACTTTTTCTCCTTCCAGGTGTAGGAAGAAGAAATCAGCTCAAACTAGTGTAGAATTTTTGAAGGCACCAATAATGGGATGGTTCTGAACGATTAGTTCACATTGGGGAGGATATACTGTATGCCTTCATGACATTCAGCCTTCCAATTGACTTTATGTATAATGTTTTATCAACTGAACTTTTAAATCATTGATTAGATCATTATAGTTTCCAGTTATAATTTCCCCAAAATCATGATATTTTTTAATCCCAAGTACTCGATATAGCTGTTTTCCCAATTTATTGCAACCCTTTCTTTTATGTTGTTTATTTGAGTTTCATTCAAATTGAAATAACTAGCCTGCATTTTATCAAGGTTAAGTTTGTAATTCGAATAGAGCCCATCTTCCTTTTTCTCTGATAATACTTTTGGCACAGATATTTCTTGGGTAGTTGTATGCATATAGAGTAATTTTGTGTATCTGTAGTCTTGTTGTTATTCCATTAGTAGACTGCTGCAGAAGGCAGGTTCTATGGATAAGGCATATAACAGGGGGGGGGGGGGGGGGGGGGGGCAGTGGACACCCCTGGCTGGTGCCATTGCTTATATTAAAAAGTACCATTATCAATACAGTAAAGAAGCAGTTCAGGATGATGGCATTTCTGTATTAAGTATTTGTACATAACCAACCATAACATACAACAATTTTTAAAACACATAGTACATAAGCTTAAAGCTTTATTTTCCTTAAAGTAAAGCACACAATGCAATATTGTATATGTTGATCTAGCCTAATTGTCAGGAAAAGAAACAGATTAAAGTGTGATGCTTTGCCAAATCATGTATTGTTTTATTGTTCTGCTGTAAACTGACCTCATGTAGTTTCCAAAGATAAACATTGGAAAACAAATCTTCTGAGGTTTGAAAGCAAGTATTAGACATACATAAGATTTGACAGAAGTCTCCAATGGCAATCCTATCATTTCTCCATGAGTTTTGACATTGTTGACCTTTGCATGGGAATTTACTGTTGTGTCTAATTATGCATGTATTTTGATAAGTCATTGAAAATCAAATCTCTTGTATTGATTATTCCCAGATTTGGCTCAGAGGCCAAGGTGGTCCATTTTATTGGTACACAAAAGCCATGGACTTTAAAGTACAACCCACAGACCAAATGGGTTGTGGAAGATGAATCATTAAGTGGACATCAGCATCTATCATTTCTTGTCCTCTGGTGGGAAATTTACGTTTCTGAGATTCTGCCATTGTTAACAGACACAGACGCTATTGAGGAAACAAATGGTGAACAGGTAAGTCATTTGTTTGTATACCACAACTTTGCTGTATAGTTGTATCCTTTTAGCTTGTCCAAATTTTAGAAAACAAGGTGGAATACTGTTTGTCACCTGTATTCATGGCTTCATTTAGAAAATAAACTTGTTTTATGAAGTTTTACTGTACCTTTAAAAATATGTAAGCTGGATGATTACAGTCTACGGTATTCAGTGACATAAGGTAAAATAACTCAGGTTATCGAATGGGGCCCATTATCTTCAAAATGTATCACTTAATGGCCTTTTTGCTAAGGTTAAGTGAGGTATCTATTTTATATTCAAGGTTTGTGTAATTATAATTATAAGACTTGTAGCCAGGTCCCCCACAGGGCTGCAGAGGACCTGGTTCCTCCTCGCAGGCGGCCGGAATATGTCTGTGCTCTGCCACCAGACATCATCCGATGCTGCCCGACCTTTCCGCCGGGTCTTATGAGTACGAGTGTTAGGAAAATGTCAGGCAGCATTGGATGTCTGTGGAGGAGCAATGGCAAGTCCTGGAGGAGATTTCCCCAGCCATTGCCTCTGCGGTAAGCTGCTTTTTTTTTTTCATCGGCCAGATTAAGGCAAGGGCCCTGAGCTGCAGCCCTTGAGGCCCCATTTTGCAGGGGCCCCTGGGATGCATCCCCTAAACCCCATGCCTTAATCCGGCCAATAGTGGCGGGCAGCATGTCTGCGCTTCCCAGACGCACAAACAACCTACCATTCTGCCTTTTGCGCTGACCGCACGTTCCGAAGTCCACAATATTAATGATATATAAGCGTGCCATTCCTAGAAAAACAAGCAAATGCACTGTTTTCACCTTTTTTGCCATTTAGAAGCATCTGCTGCACATGTAATATCTGCAATCTTGCCTCCTAGCTTGGGTCGATCTCTGACTCTCCGTCTCAAGCACCCTGCAGTCCCACCTCTCAGCTCAGTGTAGCTCTGCCCCCAGTTGTCATGCAACTCCTCCCGTGCAGCTCTGCTTCTTATCCATGTGGACCCACAACCTCCCATGTAGCCCCGCCCCCTAGTGAGATTGTGCTGTTAATACAAGAATATGCACATCGCATGGCTTGTATACTTGTAACAGAGCTGCAGGTAGAGATATCTCCCTCGCAGCCTTGTTACCAGTATACAATCGATAGCACTGTTTCAAAATATTTATATAGTCTGACAAATTGTACACGGTAACACTGACTTGTGTTTATAGTTTGTTGCCTCATGGATATGTTTGTCCTCTTTAAAGGTACCACTTTTTCACTTTGATATCATTTCTTCTTCTTCTTCTCTCTTGTCCTTAAGTATCTTGGGCGATTCCATGTGATAGTAAAATGGGTAATGCAAGAACCTTCTTGTTTATCATTGAACCTGGTTTCATAGGTGGGATTAAGCCATATAATTTTTTTTTTTAAATACCATGTTAAATGGCTTCTGTAATACTTCAATTATAACGAGTTTAGACCAAATTGAAATTTTGTTGTAATACATTTATTGAGATGGATATTCTGATTATTTTAATATATTATATTATTATGCAAACAATTAACCCCCCCCCCCCCCCCCCCAATTCTGCAATTATCATTTTAGTCGTTTTCTCCCTCTATCCCTAGAATACCTAGTGTGGAGTGGTATTCACTCCGTGGCACTTACTTTTTGGCAGCTTTTTCCATTTTTTGCTGTGGCTTTGGTAATGTCCATTTTCTACCAACCTTGTTCCTTCCTTTCTCTCCTCAGAGGAAGGGGCCATCCGTTTTCCAGTATATGTTTATGAAGTTTCGTAAACAGTTGCATTGTGTATATAGTTTGTTGGAACTGTATTTCCACTCATCCATGGCTCATTTCAAGGAACAAACGCAATAAGGGTTTTGCTTAATAATTAATAAGAATAATTTTCTAAATGTTATTTTTCTGGCTTCAAAATCTTATGTAGAATGTTTTGAGAGATAGTAAATCTATTAAGCTATTTTATCTGCATGTAGCCCCTCTCACTAATTACTTTTAAAACCCATATTTAATTAATTGGTATTCACAGCAAGCACAGTACTTAAATATTCATATTTAGGTCTATGTCGTATGCTGGTAACCATTAAATTGAACTTGATTTTTCTATTAACTGTCAATTAAAACCACATGTATCAATACAAGTTAAGTAACCCCTAGGTGAAATGCTGGGGACCAGCAGCATTTCAGATAACCGAAACTTTCAGCTAACAGATTATTTCGGCAGCATCAGCCCTATAAATGTTCTACATTACGTAAATTCAGTGTGAGCAACTTACTTACATTGGATGTAGAACATTTATAGGAGTGGAGCTGCTGAAATTACTTGCTCCATGGCGCTGCCAAAATGATCCTCTCAGAGCACAGTAGTCCCTCCCCTCGCAGCACGGTGGGAACTACATTTCTCATGAGCGCTCACTTTCACAAACGGCACCCAGGAGAGAGGAATAAAGGAGCTTTGCACAGCGACTCCAGGAAGGTGAGTATCACTTATGTGAACTGACCCCTATCCCAAAAAAAATTTTCAGATACGGGATATGCAACCTGTATTAGTATATATGGAACGTGACACGCTTTGAAATTAACAGTTATTCCAGTATCTTTCTCTTCTACACCATGTTATATTTGATGTATGGTTTGATTAAGCTAAATATAAATTTAAAGGGACTGTCTAGTTGATGCAAAAATGCATCTTTCAAACATGAATGCATATTAATGTGCTTTCAAAGTACTTATGTAAAATACATGTCTTAATTTTTCATTGCTTAAAATATAAAATACTTACAGCTAGATGAAATTGTGAAATTACAGCAGTTTGCAAGAAACAAGGACTGCCCAGACTATCTGAGTAAAAGTAATTTCCTATTTTTTTTTTTTGCTGCAGGAACTAATGACAATAATGCCATTCAAATGAGTGGAATATCCTGTCTCTCTAGTGAAGTCCCTCAGACAATGTGTTACACTGTTAAGAGATCCTACTGTGTACAAGAGCAAGGTCACTCAGAGGCCACACAATAGATTCAATTTGAGAAGGACAAGAAGTGACTAAATGAAACAAAACTTTATATCCTCAGTGTCTATATAATCAGTGCTGCCGCACCTGCTGTAAACATGCAGAGTAATAACTGGGGAGGGCTTGAGTCAAATATTAAAAATGTGATTTATGCAGAATGTATTAATCAAATCGCACTGTAAAAAAGCCTGTGCACTATACAAACAGTAATCTTCATCTTCCACCAAAGTGAGTTTGGGGACTAGACTGTCCCTTTAAGGGCAGTTACGATATCGACAATCCAGTTTTTGCTATGGAAAAATAATAATTTAATAAATATCTTGTCATATGATTTATTTAGTAAATATGTTTTTACTGATTTTAAAGAAACATATCAAGGGGATGAGTAGGGGTGCGGGTACATAAGAGAAAAGCAGCGGGTCGGTGAGTGGGAAGGTCAGCTCAGCTTGTCATATGATTTGGATGTATTTATATATAATATTTGTGCTAGAAGCAATACATTTTAGTGATTATCAAAGAGAAGATTGATTTCAAAATACATTACATACCCCCACTTTGTGTAGAAGAACCACTATCACACAGTCACAAATTAATTTGCCGATGTCTCGGACTACTGCACCCGATAGTGCTCATACTTTCCCTTCCAAGACATGCCCCCAATGTACCATGCTGGCAGTGGGGCATGTTGGTAATTGTGATGTTGAACGGAACCCACTTGAGCACCTCTCATACTAGTTGTAGGTCATATGTACCATTACAAAGAAAAAGAATCTCCACAAGGATATTGGCCTACTCTCACTCATAAAGCAGTTGCATATCTAAAACACCAGCCAAATTCACTGTACACAACAAATCCAGTTTTAGCCCCTGACTTCCCCATTGACATACCATGGGCATGTCTCTAAGTATTATGTGGAAGTGTTTCATGTCTGGATCAGCCTTTAACCTTGGGGTTTATGGATTTCTCTTAAATGATCATATTGGTGAATTAACATTCAAAACGCTTTGTTATTTCATAAAATAGTGTGAGTTATAAGATATGTAACTGAGATTTTTCTTCTCACCTTTTCTTATTTGTAAATTTTCCTTGTGAATTTGTTTTGCCAACAGCATCATATTGGAAAGATAGAACTGCTAGTGAAGAATGATAACCCCTCCTCCATTTGCTCTGAAGATGCTCTTGAAGATAATGCTGATAAGACAGTAAGTTCAAACCACTAACTCGTCCCTTTAGAATTCTTGAACTCTTATAATCAGATAGCAGTCCTTCACAAGGTTTCCAAGATCCCAAGGTATTACACCAGTGAAGAACAAGGATATAAGATGTAAATGCCGGCATTGCACAAAATTGATACACTTTATTAAATTAGATGTATGACATATATAGTTAAAAATCACAGATTTTTTTTTCTTCATTGTGTAAATTTTTAAAGATTTTTTTCAACCAAAAAATGCTTGTTTATACTGTATACCACTTGATACAATCAAGAGAAATGTACTTGACTGATAAAAAAAAAAAATCTATGCGTGTTCTAAAAATACTGTATTATTTTGTTGTCATATCTAGTTTACATTTTGTCAGCTTTCAGTTAAAAATATTTGTTAGTCCTATTTTTTGAAGGCTTTATGGTGCTTATTTTTTTAATGCAAGAAAAGCGAATGTTACCTTAGCTACACCTGGAAAATCATAGCATACAGCTGCATTCTCAAAGGAGCTGTCTCCTCAGCCAATCAGAATGCAGTTTTTCTTCAGTGTCTCCATATCTATATTAAAGAACAATCAAACTTTATAAGAAATTTAAAAAAACATGTCCCCCTTCTCCAAAGTAAACCCGGCATGTATCTTTATTTGTCACTTGGGTTTTCTCAGGTAAGGCAGAGCTCATCTGAAACTGGCACATGCTGACACCCTGCTCATCTGATTGGGTTCTGAATTGTGTGGGGGACTCTCTCAGAGAGAGTCCCATGTTTCTTATATGGGATCAGCAGAGGGGACTTAGTTAAGATGCCCTTTGCTGATTCCAACCTGACCATGACAGCTACTTGTCAGGTGATATACTGGTCAAAAGTACATGTAAAAAAAGTTAAGTTGTCCTTTAATATATCCAATTACTCTAAAAAGCAGGACTTCATAACAGATAAATGCCAAAATATGCATAAAAGTATGCTGCTGTGTTAAAGAGGCATCTTTATTAAGACATTGATATTCTCTTTAAAATCACTGCATAATAAAGCATATTTCGTAGAAGACTTTAACCAAACATGATTGTTTACCCATGAAGGAAATGTATATTCTTTTTAAATTGTAGATCTTGGAATTAATCTGTAACATACATTATAATGTTCTTGAATAATTTAATAACAAATGTTAATTAAAAATATTATACAGAAAAACTACACAGGACAGTTCTGTATCTAACACTGCCACCTGCTGGCTAATGAAATATGCATCCACTAATTTTCCCTGCATCACATTCTGCTTTTTAGTAATGCTGATACAGATTTAGAGAACTAAAGGTCCCTTGATGTTTCCAATTAGGTAGATTTAATTGATATCCTACAATCTGCAGTGGTAGAAAATTTCCGTATGCGTATTCACCAAATGAATAATATGTGCCTAAGAAAGGATCCATTTGATAGTACTGTCTAACCTTCAGCATCCCAGATTTGGTGAACAAGCTCTCTGATTTGGATGGCTAATGATCATGTTGTTATAACTGCTGGAATGTAAAGGTTGGTCACCACTGTTAAAAAGAGTGGAGGTGAAGGTTTAGCTTTATAATAAATGTTTGCATACTGTTAAAGTTACTTATTAAGGCCCAAAATATTATCGATTTGATAAATGGCATCTTGTTGTCAGCATCCGAAAAAATTCCAAACATGTTATATTTGCATTGTGGATTTATTAACTTCAAATTAATTTGTGAATGTCAACAACAAACTGTCTTGCATCACGTTAAGCAACAATGCATATGGAATCATTTGCCAAGGGCTTTTTCACAAAAAAAGAAAATTGCAGGGAATTGAGAAGGGAATTTCAAACACAAGGCCAAAGTTGCTGAGTTGAAAAAAATCTCCAATTTAGCTGAATGGGAAATATTTTCCAACTCAGGTACTTATGTTTGAAATGCCATTCTCAATTTCCAGTTTCATTTCTAGTGTCTATTTGCTGAAAGGTAAGTTGAGGTGAAATTAACACTTTGTGTCAATGATTTAGCATCGCACTGTGCAGAGATAACCCTGGTGAGTTCCTCCTGCAAGAAGGCCCTGCTTATTGCATTACTAAGAAGTGTTTTTAATGATTTAACCCCAAAGACCAACTGTGCTCTTTCAGTAGAAGAAGATCACCAGGTTTTTCTTGCACAATGTAGAGATGAGTTGGTGAGATGACATGTTAAAATCACCTTACCTCACTGACAGTCTTGTAGTGAACAGACACTTACATCTACTTGTAGGAATGTTGTTGCATAAAGCCTCATTTTCAAGCTGAGAACTTTCCTGAGGTCCCCTGGAGATCCAGGGTTTTTAAAGGATCATTAAACCTTGTTTAACCCTTGCTTTGTTGAAGGAAGCAAGGGTTAAACAAAACATGTCCTGGGATTTTTAAGTAAACCTGATGTGTATCTTAATAGATACATTCGGGTTTACTATCTGCTGTGTCACACATGGACAAGGTTGCTCCCATCAACTGCCGGCTCTTGATGTGCAGGCCCATAGATCCACCACTCAAGGTACATACACATGTACACCACATCTGAATTTAATGCAAATGTAGTTGGCCACCTCTGGAATGCAATCTATGTACACACTACTGTACATCCATGTACATGGAAATGTGGACATGGATGTACAGTTGTATTACAGCTCTGTACTTGCACACTACAGTGATAGGAATGTGTAAACCCTCACAAGTTCAATAACTGGATTAAAATGCAATTACTTCAGCATGGGCTTGTGTTATGTAACTTATTCTGTAAATAGCCATGATAACTGCAGCGACGAAGTTCAATGAACTAAAAGGTGTTAATTAGTATTAGGAATTACATCTGTGGCGGCGACCAGCATTCTCCGAGGGTGGAATGTCCCAGAAGATGTTATCGACCAAGCACATCAGGAGCTCCTCCACAACCTGCTGCCCTTCCTCCAGTGGTGGCATTTGATGTTGCTGTCCATGGTCTGATTTCTGGTACCCAGCACGAAATGGCACACCTGAACTAACAACTGACCATGATGGTGTACAACCAAAAACTATGCCCATATGATGAAGAGGCAGGATCAGATTGTTAGTCACTTAGGTGTGGAAGTTGTTCATCTGGAGGATATCAAATTGATGCACTGTGAGGAGTATTAGGCTAAAGTTGAACACTGTAACCTAGTTTTGAGATACAAGCATGCTAAATTGGTCATGCAGTGCAGCCTGCTTTCTTACAGCCTAAAATCCCTCCATCAGCACAGGTTGTTGAAGGTCACTCTGGAGAGGGGGATGATGATACTTACACGACTAGACAGTTACTCCTCCTCATCATCATCATATACTGATGAGTAAATCAGTGATAAACTCTGCATTGCCCCCTCCCTGCACTGGACTTATAATATATGACATAATGTAATTAAAAGTAAAAACTAAATATTTTTTCTAACCAGTTTAATTAGCAATTACAAATAAAATAATAATTGAAATGTATCTTGTTGTGTGTGTTTGTTGTTATTCAGGTAAATACAAACCTCACACACTTCCAGAGTTCATGGTACCCTTTTATTTACACAATGTTATATCATTCTACATGTAAGGATACTCCGTCCCTTTCATTGAGGTTAATAATTGTTGTCTGTGCTTCACATGTATGCCATAATTCCATATATGTCCAAATATGATATTTTGAACAATATTGTAATGATGGAAATTTGTATCAGAAATGATATTAAGGCTTATATGTACTTTGTGCTTATATACTTTAGAGAGCTTTACAGTTGAATTCTCCAACTAAAATCTGGAGAATTGAAATAGGAGAATTTGGCCTATTTTTCCAGAATTCGGAGCATGTTCAGGGGTGATTAGCCGAAAATCTAGGATTTTTATTGAGAAAATGTCTCAATCTGAATGCTTCTGATGTTTCGATTCCCAATGACCCAAACAGCTGATCGGTTTCAAATTCAGGGATATTGTGTTGCCGGATTTCGTATATTTCTGAAATATGGCTAACTTGCCCGATCGGAATCCATTCCAGCTGGATCGGTCTGTATTGGGTAGAGAGTTCTAAACGTACAATGGACTTTTAGTTTCATACAAACAATGAATTTGAGTTCTAAACAAACAATAGGATTCTGATTATTGTTTCAGAATCACGGTCATTTTTGTTACTCATTTTTATGTCAGGGGTGGCATTCTTGCTTTGATTTTTTGTCTTTGTAATGTACTTTATCTGAAGACCTGTTATGTATGTCTGTTTAAAATACATTTGAAAAAATCTGTAGATTAGATATGCTTCTGACTGCTATTTTTCTAGCTACCAGATAATAATGCTGAGCAGCATATATTCGACAACAAAGTCCAAGATCAAGATCTACAACCCCCCCCTACTCCAGTGAATCCTCAACATCCTGTGACATGGGACAACACCCCTATGGTATAACCACTGGATGTTTCCACCAATCACCTGCTTCGTGCTGCCTGTGTAGTCTTTTAATTTGCTTTGCTATTTCTGACCAATCAAAATCTAATAAGATATAACCAATGAGAAGGATCATATATATTTGCTCACAAAATATATTTAGTTGTAACCAAATTTCTCAGTAGATGGGAGATTTTTCCATGCAATTTATGGCTTTATAGCAGTAATGTATAGTGTTTGAATGCAGTTGTCTTGACTTCACTCCTACAAATAAATTAATCAGATATTAACAGACTACACGTTATTTACAAAAGAGAGAGAAGATTTCAATAGATAGACAAATTGTTGTTCTTATGTGGAGTTTATTCTCTTCAATTGCATTAACTAATAGGAATCAAGGGCTTTCCTATTTTACATACATGGAGACACACCTGCAATTTATATTTTACTCTGGACACTATTTATGGAGTACCTCTAATGGAGGAGAGGATTGCTAAATACAATCCAAAAACTCACAGCATTTGATGTAATCCTGCTATAAAACTATAATTGTTACTATTGGAACAGTAGCATTTTTACATAGATATATTTTTCCACGTTACTTTCTGATTATTTAATACATAATTTCTTCTAATTTATGCATAGGTAGAATGTGCTCATTTATAATTTCCTTCTCTTCATTTTTGCTTTTTTTTTTGTAAATCATATTTTATTGTTTTCAAAACATGTAACCAAATACAATACAAATAATATAAGAACATATGATGGGGAAGAGAAAAAAAAAAAAAAAAATAATAATTTGGGATGGGGGTTCATTTTTGCTTTTTAATTGTTATTGATTGTAGCCATGATATTTTCTTCTAGCAGTTTCATTCCATTTATAAACTGATGCTTTTTACATTGTTTAACTTGTAAAGTTTCCTTTCTTATGTCAATGTTCCATATCATTGAAAACTGGAGCTGTATGGTAATAACAATATTGTCAAATCAAACTGTGTATTTATGTTTTCATTATATGTAATAGCTATAAATCAAAAATCTCAGTGAAACTTACAGACTGCAAAATCAATCATAGCTGGGAAATGTTCTAGATTTATTTAAAGTGGCACTAAATTAATTGTTTTAACTTATACTTCTTTGATAGATGTGTCTATAGCTTTGGCTGTAAATTTGTCAGATATTAAATAAAGATACTAATAACACCAGCAAATAGTTCACATATAAACATACTACGGTATCGTTATGTAAAATAGCACATTTAATAAACTGCTTTTTGCATAGCCTTACATGCCAGTTTAGGGTTAAAAGTCAGAGTTAATATTTTATTTCCTGTTCTCTTTATATTCTTCAAAGCCTCTGTATTAGTGTTGATAATATGTTTTAGCAGACAAATCAATATAGGTAAAGGCAATTAGAAACCACAAAGTCCTCCTGTCTCATTAATACATCCTTCACGCACTGCTGAAAGGAAACACAATGCGATGAATGGTATCTGGTAATTTATTAACAAGCATCCTACTGTTTGAATTTCCAATCAACTGTCATATATTAGCCCATTTCTGAATGATTAAAAACCACCATTAAAACAGTTCTCCTGTGCTTTGTTAAGAAGTTGATAGTCTTAAACAAGCTAAATATAAGGGGCTACCAATTCAGGGAATAACACTGTGTGGGCACCTGAGATACTGGCTGCCTTCTTCATTGATATGCCAGTCATGCTGCACGTAACCAATAGCTGCGAAGAAGATGAGCATTTCCTCCCAGCTGTAGGTGCATTAGGCACATAAGACATAGAACAGTTCTAGCTCTGTGACATTGCAGACAGGAAGTCAAACTTCAACTTCCAGGAAAGTAGAATTGGTCTTGATCAGTTCTTCATAGAACAATCTGGGGAGCTAAACACCACCAAATCAGTTATGAAACACAATGTTCTTCCTAGAATGAGCTGGGGCACTAGACACTACTAAGTCAGTTATAAAACATAATGAGGTTAAAGTCCTTGGGGTACTGCTGGACAACATTGTTGGATGGTTTTCCAATCCCCTCACTGATATCAGCACTCAGTGCAGTGCAGTGTAGAAGTTCATTTTCATAATGATAAAATTACTTAACTCAAGGTTGGAGCCATCTTACAGCCTTTTAATTGAATTCAATGCATGTCAATATTGTCACCCTTGGATGTTCGACTCCGAACAAAAATGTTTTTCATCTTTCTTCCTTACCATAATTGAAATTATCCATATCCACCTAAACATGACCCCAATGAAAGAGATGTTAACTTTGGCCATTTTGATATCTTTTCTAGGCTCACCTTGTGCAGTCTGCTTCAGAGTTGTCCATTCATGAAACAGAAGAAAAGTTAAGAACCGACGAAGAACGGAGAAACTGGGAACAGGGACATATTGACTACATGGGAAAATATTCTTTTGACAACATCCAAAAGAAACTTGACAGATTTTTACAGTAAATCTTCCTCTATTTTTAGGAAATAAGTAGCAAACTAAGCCCCCTTTTTTTTGCATTATTTATTGTGCAGTGCCATTTTTGTTTGTAGTATTTTATGCATTTCTGCCCATTAAAACAAACTGCAATATGAATTCTAGAAAGCCTATGACTAAGAGCTATTCAGTGTGTTTATACTGTCTTGAGGCCTACTTTGGCTCCCTTTTCTATTTCAACTAGAAATTTGAAACTGTGCCCAGAGTTCTTAATTAATTTCACTTGCTTCCTGTCCAGTATCTCTGGTGATGAGTGTTACTATTTTAATGGATTTAATTATTTTTTTTATTGAAGTGCTTTTCCATTTTTTCCACATTTGAATAGTTCTGATATTGTAACTCAACTTCTGTAATCTCTTTGTACAGATTTATTTTCAACAAAAGAGAAGCTATCATCACACTTTTATATCATCATATTTTTGTTTACACACAGACTTACATAGTTTAGCCGAATTTGCTATTTCATACTGGTGCCAATTTGAATAAAATGCCACAATTTTAATGGATGTACTTTTGGAATCTACTTCATTCTGGGTTCATTAAAAAGTGGGCTGTGGCAAATTGACAAGTAAACTATAAAAATCAGGCATTAAAACCTTTCGGTAGGCAAAGTAGAGAAGTGATGGGGACTTCTAGCTATTAAGTCTGATTTTTGACTTCCACTTGTCAGCTTGCCACAGTTCGATTGAATAGATCCCTCTGTCTTTTCTCCGTAAGGTTCTTTGAAATTGTTCTGCAATCAATAGATGGCAGTGATGAAACAAAATAACTAGTATGGGTTTGAGCACCTTTCTGTAGCCCAGGGGTGGGGAACATGCTCTAGATGTTGCAGGACTATATTTCCCATACTCCTCTGCAGCCTCTTAGCTGAAAGAGTATTATGGGAGATGTATTTCATCAGCAGCTGGAGGGTCACAGGTTCCCCACCCCTGCTCTATCCTGTGTAATAGAGGCAGAAAAGCTCTTTTTTGTTTTTTAATAGTGGAATGAGTGAAGCAAATTGTAGTTTGTTTCCATGCATAGATTTTCAGGGATCTATGCATGGAAACATTTCTTCCAGCTTCATGACGTGCCATGGGCTTTGTGTAGAATTCAGTTTCAGAGGGGGAAAGCATATGAATGTGTACTCAATGGTGGCAAAGATCAACTGGAAATCCATACCATTGTCGTAAAACAGAATGGAGGTTAGTCTAGCGGTTTTCTTAATTTTACTGACAAAAGAATGGAAATTTTAGGCATTACAGCTCATTTAACTAAATTCCACAAGGAATATAATGAGAGATAGTTGGATACCGTATATTTTATCAAAGAAGAAATTAATAAAGAAAAATTACTGGAATTAAGAGAATAAAATTAGGCAAGGATGATTGAAAACACAATATCAGGAAAAACAATAAGAGTGTTTAATATCTGAGCCGGAAAAAAAATAAAAATAATGAGAGATAGTTTATGCCATATTGATAACTTGTCAAAATCTGTTGAAGGAACATAGTTACATAATTCTAAAAATGATAGGATACAATATACACATGGACTTCCATTCGCAGACATTAAGTACATGTGCAGTAACAGAAATACTCATGTCATAGATGGCTTTTACAACTTCCTCTTCCTTCGTTCAGATCTGTTGTACGCCGACTGAAGAACTGATTTGAAATGGTGCCTTGTGAGTCTTGTATATAAGTTTCTACTGAAATGTTTTGGGAAAGTAAAAAAATATTTTTTTCTGCTGAGTTCTGAGGGCTTAGATTGCGTTTCCACCAAGCATTGGCTTACTTACAAATTTATGCATACATAAATCCTTGTTTTTAAAATGTGTTTTATTTTTAGGGTTTTAATAGTAAAAAATCAACACAAATAAGACAACAGAATAATCCAAAACAGTAATGATATGTATACAATTTCAACATAGTTTTTATAGTATAACTGTAGAACATACTAAGGAGAGCGAAAACAATTAAAGGAGAGTTGAAAAAAAAGTGTCACTAAGAGAGGTGAGAAGGTGGCCAAGCTAAAGGATTTGTAGACAAACTTCTGTCTTTATATTGAGTTCCTTAAGCTTTCTGAGAAAAGCTTTAGATTATTGGGGGAAGCAAGTGATCCATAGGGACCAAATCTTTTGAAAATGTTCATGTACGTGGTATAACAGTGCAGTTCTATAACTCTATAACTTCCTTGATTAGTTGTATAACTTTAGACAGCACAGCAGGTTGTTTCCCGGTTTAGGACATTTCAGCTTTTGTAAATGGTTCTCGAGGCTTAGAGAGTAAAAATGGCCAGGGAGAGAAATCCGGTGGTTTTGGCAAGATTTGAAGCGTCAGAGAGTGGATCTGATTCCAATAAGGTTTTATTGAAGGGCAGTTCCTACACGCTAAAGTAGCTCTTGTGAGAGACGCACTGTTTTCCGCAATTAATTTATTTGTCATGTACCAGTACAGATTGATAGTTGAACTATAGCCTGCAAAATATCTGACCACTCTTTATCTTCTAATGCTTCATCTATATCTGCCTCCCCTTGTGCAACATAATGCAATTAGGAAGATGGTCCCTACATTTAGTGTTTTTTTTATAGATTCTCAGAGGTATTTCTTACACTGGGGAGCCAGAATGGCAGCAAATCTCAAATCAAGTCAGTGGTCAGTAGAAGATAATGCAAAATTTAAGAGCTTTTATATAAAATAGAGCCGTTCAAATTCCAGGATGAATGCCTAGCGTGGTGGGGTAAAGTAAAAGTTTTGCCAACATGAGAATGAGCTGACCAGGTAATTGAGTGTATTTCAGAAGAAGACAGACCCCCAAAAAAAGCTTGATATGAGAGTAGCTGAGCGCAAGGGAAAAGGGTATAGTCTTTTGTAGAGGGATGTTGTACTCTGCAGATATCTAGGAGATTGTGTGTGGCTTAATAGCAGAATAGACACTAGCTTTTGGCAGTGAGCGGTCTAATTGTGGGCACCTGGTAGTGTTTATATAACCTCCAATTTACCTAGGAGTAGAAATTAAGATGGTGATCCAAAAAGTAATATCAGGGAATTCAGGGGCATACACATGTAGTAAGATTATGGAAGTTGTGATTTATGGCAAACATATCTACCCTCAGAATTTTTTTTTTTTTTTGCTCTGGTATGAAAGTCCATTTCTTGCTGATCAAACTGGCAACCTCTCATTTCTTTAAAGGGTTAGAAGAGTTCTAACTGGATAGGTAAATATGCTCCCTTCCCTGAGGCCTTTTTCTTTAATAAAAAGTGTAAGGCTATATCAGCCTTCATTTTTTTTTCAGGTGTGGAGGCTATGAGCATTAATGGAGAGGCGTTTTAAATTCACTGACATGTCTGGAAGTAATACTATAACACGACTCATATCGATATTGTATAATAAGTTCATAATCTGTGTAGTGGCTGGAAGTAAGAAAAAGATAAGAAGAAAAGCAAGAAAAATAAAATCCACTGGTCTTGCATACGTTGCAAGACTTTTCAGACGAGAAAACAAAACTATTTTAATCTGATCTCAAAATGTTTTTGTAAATGGGAAAAAAAAGTAATTCTTAACTGCAAAAGCTGTGAGAATCATCCTGGATCAAAATTAATTTTTTATAGTCCTGGATGCTTTTCATTGCTTGACAGATACTCAACCATTCTTTAATAACGTATTGAATCTGCCAAATAAACTTGTATTCCACAACTGAACTGCAACAACAGTTTAATTCCGTGCTTAAGATGACAACTCCTTGCTTGCAACCTTAAGGGATGCCTTCATGTTGTCTGAAAAGTTCAATTTATAAAGAGCTCTCCAGAATCTTTGTATTGACCAACATACTTGTAAAATAGAATCATAACATTATACCTTTCAATTAATCAATTATGTCGTCCATCTCTGAACCTGCTCCAGTGCCATTATGTCATATTTGGTACTGAAAACTGCACTGCATATGATAATTGAGGTATTCATAAAGATGTAGAAGAATGTTCTGATCTAATGTAGGTATTACCCCTTTCATACATGATAATAACTTTATTATGCAGTGACATATGTCCTTTGGCCTTGCATAATGCATTGCTATATGTTTAAATACCGGTATTGACAAAACGTTTATCTCACCTGCAATACACTGGTGAACAGCGCTCAATTTTATAATAAAAGATAGACTGCAAGATCTTGCAGATTGTTTTTAGACAATTTGCAGCACATTCAAGCTGCTTACAGAGCAAAAGTTATCGATCCCTGTAATAGACATTTTGGATTTTTGATGGATTTTTTAAAACATGGTTTCTAGTTAAACAATGTATGTCACCAAAAAAGCTTCTGAAGAATGATTTTGAAATAAAAAACCCATAACATTGAAACATTACATTATGGTGTCTTTTTACTAAAGAGTAAGCTGAAAAAGAACATTTCATCTCACTAAAATAATTATGTATTGTGTGGGACAAAGGTAGTGAGTTCCTTCTGCATGAAGAACAGAGTAGGCACTGCATAATGCATTGCTTAAACAAATTAGAGGTTTTAAAGATTTATTAATGCATTCTACATGACCAGCTGAGGTCTTATTCCAGGAGAAGCTCACCAAGTTTGGCCTACACAATGTACACTGATCAACCATAATATTAGGACCACTGACAGGTGGAATGCTGGTGGAGTCAGTGTGATGCTTTGGGCAATGTTCTGCTTGGAAACATTGGATCCTCCCATTCATGTGGATGTTACTTTGACACATACCACCTACTTAAGCATTGTTGCAGACCATTTACATCCTTTAATGGAAATGGTATCCCCTGAGGGGATTGGACTCTTCATCGCGTCTGCTTCCGCGCAGCCGCTTCACCGCCGACTCTGCAGCACAAGACAGATCGTCGCTGGAGATTTCATCGCGGGACACTTCTTCGCTAAAGGTAGGTATTTAACCTATTTTCGTTTAAGGGTGGTTAGAATTAGGGTTTAGGGGGTTAATTTTAAGTATTAGGGTTCGGGGTTATTTTTAGTATTAGGGTTTAGGGGGTTAGTATTAGGGTTTAGAAGGTTAGTATTAGGGGTCGGGGGTTAGTATTAGGGTTTAGGGGGCTATTTTGGCTTTGAAAGGGGACCTACACAATATTAGGCAGGTGGTCATAATGTTATGGCTGATAACCAGTGGTGTCCCGAGGGGGGTGCGGACCACACCGGGTGACACCGCCAGCGGGGAATTGTACAATTGTCACCTCGTGGGGCTCCTGTGTGTAGCATAATTAATGGTGGTCCCATGTGTGGCATAATTATGGGGCACTTGTGTGTGGCATATTTATTGGGCCCCATGTGTGGCATAATTATGATGCACCTGTGTGTGTGGCATAATTAATTGGGCTCCGAGGTGAGGCATAAATAGTGGGGCTCTGGTGTGGCATAATTTATGGGGCTCTGGTGTGGCATAATTTATGGGGCTCTGGTGTGGCATAATTTATGGGGCTCCTGTGTGTGTCATAGTTAATAGGCCATCTAACTGGCATTACTAAGGAATCTGTTTGGCATTGTATTGGAGGAAATCCAGGGGGGTGACACCATGAGTTTCCGCACCGGCTGACACCAACCGTAGTGACGCTTCTGCTGATAACGGTAATATTTGAGTAAGAGAGAGAAAATGTTAGTCTCACCTGACTCACCTTTAAGTAAAGACTCCTCTACATTTAATTTAAAATAACTAAAAGTAATGCTAGTACTAAATATGTGTACCATAAGAACTTAATATAACCATGTGTAGCTTACCGTTTTACAAAAAAACGGGTAAAGCTCCAAAGCCAAAAATGAGTAATATATTTTCAGTATATACACTTGTTTAAAAAAAGTTTATTTCACAAAGTTGTTATTGCAGTCTCAATGCCTTAATTATTAAGGCAAATAAATGTTGCTAAATGTGGGACATGGTATCTTCAAAGAGAACAATTACAACAGTTCTCAAAAATACATTGTAGACTTTACAATTCCCTTATTGAGACATGACCCAGAATTGAATAAAGAACAGTAAACACAGGCTGGTCCCTAACTATGCCTCACATCAGTTATGTTACAGTGAAAGTGATTTATTTGCTCTATAAAATATTTGCATTGATACTACTGTAGTTCAGGAGTGCCGAGAGCCTTTAATATATGTTATTGGTGAAAATGATCTGTTAGCTGATCCAAAAAACTTCTGGTTCCAAGCATTTTGTTATAAGGGGTACTCAACCTGTACTACCAGTATTTATCAATGCATTTAAGTTTCATTTTTGTTTTCTTTGTCACACCAGCAGAATGGAAATGTCCCACAGCATAGCTGTAGCCATGGTTTCCACATAATATTTGCCAATGATAACTGCTGTGGTACATTGGTAATTGTCTTTATATGCTCTGCTATTGCTAGTTCTATCTTATGAATTACTGCCTCATATTTGAGCTCCGACTGAGACTGCAATGGGTTAGATTCAGATGGGTCTGTTGAAAGTTCATATAACAAAGGATGTTCATGATGCGTTACATGGCCCCCCTCACAGGTACACATAAATGCATTATAGCATCCCACTGCACCTTTTGGATAGAAGACTGGGGTTATATAATGAGCTTTCCAAATGTCACCGCCTGAAAAACCAAAAACAGAATTTAAGAATGCACATTTACAATACTCAGGTATGTGTAGATCACTCAATCAATCTAGCACATTAGGAGAATCATCAGGACAGTGCAAAGATGTGTTTCATTTATTTGATGACTATTCCATTGACTCATGTGTCCACTTAGATCATACAGAAGGAAGGAAGATGGATAAAAAGGTGAGATACATTTACCCTTAGACCTGACTTTTGTTGTTTGAGGAGGCCAGGAATTATGTTATGTCTTGGGATGCAAGGTTGTAAAGTGAGTTGGGTGTATTGTTGTGAATACAATTAAAATAATAATTCAAATGACTACAACATTTGGTAATTTATAATTTACTGCAGTAGTATCTCCAGCTACAAGACAAATTCAATTTCAGTACAAGAAAGAAAAAATAAGTGCAAACATCAGATCTCACTCACATCCAATATTGGTGGTCAAGATTAGAAATAATCTCGACCTCAAACCTTGAACAGATTTGGAACCTGCCGAAATGAATGGGAGCAAGATGAAAGTCACTCCCATTCATTTCTATGAGGGAAGGGAAAAAAATATTTTCAGGCCAAGTCCAACTGTTGAGAAAAATCCTTCCCTCATATTAAAAGAAATGTATTAACCGCTTAAGGACAGAGCCTTTGAAACATTTTTGTCCATTCTGGACAATGGCTATTTTAACATTTCTGTGCTGTTTGTGTTTAGTTTTAATTTTCTTCTTTGTCATTTGCTGTACCCACACATATTATATATTGTTTTTATCAGGACAAGAAGGGCTTTCTTTGGATGCCATCTTTTTGATCATATCTTATAATATTATAAAAATATATGGTAAAAAAAATACACAAATGTCCTGACTTTTATTTTAAACATCTTCTCTTCATCGACAAAAGCAGACGAAAAAAACCTGCTAAATAGATTCTACTATTTCTCCTGAGTACAGTGATACCACCCATGCATAGGTTTGTTGGGGTGTTTGGGGGCTAAAATGCCAAATTTGTGAGGTGCAGTTTTTTGTTTTCCAACTTTTTTTACATGCAGACAGCCTGCACCCATGTCCCATTTGGGACATATTTGAAGCCAGCTAGTGTATTTTACCCCATCAACCCATATATTTTTTAAAAGTAGACACCCTACGCTATTTCAAATGGTGGTATTTTAACACTTTCCATGCACTAATTCTACCACCAGCCTTTGTCAAAGTTTGTGGTAGCAATTTTTGTGGGTTTTTTTTCACAAATATTGTATTTCAGACATAAATTCACAGATTTTGGTATGTGTCACTGCCAAACAATAACCCAATATGTGTTCAACAACATCTCCTGAGTACATGGATACCACCCATGCATAGGTTTGTTGGGTTGTTTGGGGGCTAAAGGGCCACATTTTGAAGGTGCGCATTTTAAACTTGGAATTTTGACGTGTAGTCAGCCTGAGCCCATCTTGCATTTGGGACTTTTTTAAGAGTAGGACAGTGTATTTTACCCAAAAAAGTATATATTTTGTAAAAGTAGACACCCTAGGCTATTTTAAATGTTGGTATTTTAACACTTTCCATGCACCAATTCTACCACCAGCCTTTGTCAAAGTTTAAAAGAAGAGAGACAATCAGGCTAAATAAATTGTAAGCACTTGTGTGAATAAAACACTAAAATATCGTGCAATAGAAGTACTTGGAATAAAGTGCAATATAGACTGAAAAAAGTAGTGAAAAAATGATAAATATCAATGTGGCAAATCTAGCAATAGATATAAACTGATAATAGAACAAATGTAAATATTACAATATCATGCAATAGAATGATACAAAATAAATAAAGTCCAAAAAATAGTCTTCAATAGCTTGCTCCAAAAGAATGTGTAACCTGAAAGAAAATAAAACAAAAAATAGTGTGTACCATAAAAATAGGTTTAATAGCGCATAAAAAAAAAAGTAACTTACAAGATACAGTGGAAAATAAGACGAATAGCGAAAAATGAACTTCAATGTGCAGCCTTCTCTCTTCAAACGAAGCGCTGGTGGTGATAAGCCGGCCGGACTAGTCACCGTGTAGATGGAAGGAGGTAGCGGAGTTGAAGAAGAGGCTTGGAGTTCATGAAACGTTTAAAACACTCCCACCCTACGCGTTTCGTGACGGACAACGTCACTTCCTCAGGGGCGATGGGAGTTGTAGGAAAATGAAGAACTTATATATGCACACATTCAATGCGTGTCTATTGCGATCAGGTGATGTAAATAAATCAATTAGCACAGAGAGTGAGGATACTCCCTGCTTGGTTCAGTTTTTTAACTCTTACAGCAAGCAAAACGCAATTATTATTCAGTATAGTTCAAATAGAAATGTTAAAAATATAAGAATACATATAAATACATATCAATTCTCAGTTAGAAAGATAGGTAAATAAACACAAAATATAAATCATTAAATATAAAAAAAGGACAATTATTACAAAAAATGAATACAATAAATATAGTAAAATATACATAAAGGGAACAGTAGGTATAAAATTGTTGTGCATGCTTGTTCATAGATAAATATAGGAAAAAACTAACATAAAAATAGACAGCAATGAGAATGCTAGACTGAAAAAATGTTAGCATAAAATATTAGTGTATAAAAAAAGGGACTTTATATGGCCATACATATCTACAAATGACAGATTGTTATAAGGGGAATGAAATAGAGGGACAATATATGATGAACATTCAGGAATCTTTAGTGAATGCTTTTAGTTCAAAGTCTAAATTTAAACCCCTGGGAAAAAGAGTATCCAGTCTATATATCCACCTGGCCTCAAATCTATCTAATTGGTCACCGAAATTACCACCCCTCCAATTATTCTTAACTAATTAAGCGTTTACAGCGTTTTGCTTGCTGTAAGAGTTAAAAAACTGAACCAAGCAGGGAGTATCCTCACTCTCTGTGCTAATTGATTTATTTACATCACCTGATCGCAATAGACACGCATTGAATGTGTGCATATATAAGTTCTTCATTTTCCTACAACTCCCATCGCCCCTGAGGAAGTGACGTTGTCCGTCACGAAACGCGTAGGGTGGGAGTGTTTTAAACGTTTCATGAACTCCAAGCCTCTTCTTCAACTCCGCTACATCCTTCCATCTACACGGTGACTAGTCCGGCCGGCTTATCACCACCAGCGCTTCGTTTGAAGAGAGAAGGCTGCACATTGCAGTTCATTTTTCGCTATTCGTCTTATTTTCCACTGTATCTTGTAAGTTACTTTTTTTTTTTATGCACTATTAAACCTATTTTTATGGTACACACTATTTTTTGTTTTATTTTCTTTCAGGTTACACATTCTTTTGGAGCAAGCTATTGAAGACTATTTTTTGGACTTTATTTATTTTGTATCATTCTATTGCATGATATTGTAATATTTACATTTGTTCTATTATCAGTTTATATCTATTGCTAGATTTGCCACATTGATATTTATCATTTTTTCACTACTTTTTTCAGTCTATATTGCACTTTATTCCAAGTACTTCTATTGCACGATATTTTAGTGTTTTATTCACACAAGTGCTTACAATTTATTTAGCCTGATTGTCTCTCTTCTTTTGGATATTTGGGAATGTATTGAGTGTATTCACAGATTTTATTCTGTATTTACACTTTTCCTCGCTTCTTCAAGGTATAGTGTAGTATACCTATACACAATCCCATCCAGATAAGATCTAACTGTTGTTTCCTGCCCTCCTTTCTATTCCCATTTTTGGGGTTAGTCCCTTTCGCATTTTTAATTTTTACTACATTGGGAAACAATTACTAGATCGAGAGCATGACTTGTATTAAGTTTCATACACTTAAGAGCGACAGGAATGCCTTTTTAAAGAATTTTATCAGCTCAGAACCAATTGCTGACAATTGTATCATTCCTGATACTCCTTTTAATTTCTCACAGAGTCTATATGAGCTAGGTAGACTCATGGAGAAAGAAATTAAGCTATGGTGGGATATAGCTTCTTTAGAATTCTATTTGAGTAATAAGATTGTACCAAGAGGTCTACGTATCTCTAAGAATACAGCCTATAAGGCTGAGGATTCTATCTTTTTGGGTAAATGGAATAGTATGCTGGATAAATGCTCTTGTATTCTGATCGATCTCCTCCTCACTGAGAAGAGGATTGATCTTTGCACTTTAGAAACAGAGATTAGTAAACTCCAGTCATTACTGACCCCTTATACAGAGGAACCCGAATATGTCAGGATTTATCGGGAAATCCATGAACATGCGTACCAACTAGAGCTAGATATCCGTAGAATTAAGAAAAATAAAATAGATAGAGATCGATTCGATTACGAAAATAACCTACAGAGAGATTGGAAAAAGAAATTCTCTAGACAAGACCCAGCCAATAAGACCACATCTTCATATTTTTCTCATCCAAAATCAAATAATCAACGAACCAATAACTCAATCCCACATCATAGACATAGACTTGATTCACAGTCTGCCACTCAGAGGGAGCTAGAACGCCCTCAAAAACCTCTCTATTCAGATGTGGTAAATAGAGACAGAGGTCGACCGTTAATCCAGTCACACTCTAGTAGGTACAATTCCTTTAAACCTCAACCAGTTAGGAAATATCAAGAGCCTTATACCCAGTCCAGGACCATTGATAATCCTCGTTCCCAGTTTACAATCAATTCTCCTTTTTTAGACAGGAGCCCACGTCCCTATCTCCCATACAGACCAAGGGAGAGGGACGTGGGAACAGAAGGAAACAAAAGGAGAAGAGAAGAACGCGAACTAAACAGGCCATCCCCTCCCAGAAAAGTATTAAGAAATTAGGTTCTAATATCTTTAACCTCTCTAGTATAGAACTAGATGACAAACAACTCGCTGTTCTGGACAAAGGCCTGAAATTTGCTCCCATGAACAAGACCTCTCCATTTAATGCTTACATCGACCTACACAAATTCATTAGGAAATTAACTTTGAGAAAATACTTTAGTGAAGAATCTAGAACAGTGAACACCAAACACTCTATATTTGACTATGAACACACTAACCTCCACCCCAAGTCAGGCTTCTATCCTAAAGAAAATAAGGGCCCATTTATAGAAACTTTCCAGAAATTAGTGGAAGGGGAACTAAAAGCCCTTAAACCTATGTCCCACACGAGAGACAATCTCAGCAAACAAGAGAGAAAGGCATTGAAGTTACTTATGGATAATAAATCTATAATTATTAAATCAGCAGACAAGGGTGGAGGGATTGTAATTCAAAACACAGAACAGTATCACTTTGAATGTATGCGTCTCCTAAGTGATACGAATACTTATCAGAAACTTCCATCTAATCCCAGCCAAGCTTTTAAAGTCGAATTAGAACATCTATTGCAGGATGGCCTTTTTCAAGGCATCCTACTCCCTAAAGAATTCAATTTCCTTATGATAAAATACCCAAAAATTCCATTATTTTATCAGTTATCAAAAATACACAAGTCCTTAACACAACCACCTGGACGTCCAATCATATCAGGCATCAATTCCCTTACAGCCAATTTGTCACTATATATAGACAAATTTTTACAACCAGAGGTTCAAAAATTAAAATCCTATTTGAGAGATACGACCCAAGTTATCAACATCTTAAGGGACCTTGTGTGGGAGGAGGATTACATCCTTGTCACGGCCGATGTGAGCTCTCTGTACACGGTCATTGAACATCTACAGGGATGCGAATCTATACAATACTCTCTGGCCAAATATTCGGACCTACACAATAGCCAAATTGATTTTTTGGTTAGATGTGTCTCTTTTATCCTCTCCCATAATTCTTTCTGGTATGAGGATAGCCATTATCTCCAGCTCGAGGGGACAGCCATGGGCAGTAGGTTTGCGCCGAGTTATGCTAATCTTTTTATGGGCAAGTGGGAGGATGAGTTTATCTGGGATGAATGCCCATTTGGCGCAAACCTAGTGCTCTGGCGCAGATATATCGATGACTGCCTTTTCGTTTGGAAGGGTGACTCTACCCTATTAGATACTTTTTTAGCTTACCTTAATAATAACCCTTACAAGCTTGTATTTACTCACAAGAGCTCACCAGTCTCGGTGGAATTTTTGGACCTGGAAATATATATTAAAGAGGGCACTATCCAGACCAAAACTTTTAGGAAGTCGGTTGATTGTAATGGGTACATACCGTGTGACAGTTATCACTATGCCCCGTGGCTCAATAACATCCCCTATGGGCAATTTAGACGCATCAAAAGAAACTGCTCTGAGGAAACTGTACTACAAACACAACTATCAGAAATGGCACAACAATTTAGGGATAAGGGCTTTAATAATCACCTTCTAAAAACTGCACGAGATAGAGTTCAGAGACTCCCTCGGAGCGAAATTTTAGCCAAAAAACCTATCAATCCTGTCGAACAGTCCAAAGATATAATATCTTACATCACTGAATATAGCGACCAGTCCTTACACATTAAAAATATAGTTAAGAGACATTGGAATGTCTTGAAAGGTGACCCCATCCTTAGAGATATTTTGACTCCCACCCCAAGGGTCATATTCTCCAGGGCACCCAACCTCCAATTAATGATTGCCCCAACAGATAGAAGGCCAACTACATCAACCTCAAATATGTTTAATTTACCTTCAGGTTTTTACAAATGTGGACGTTGTGTAGGTTGTAATAACAATACAGAGATACCTAGACACCAATCTAGTTTGAAGAATTTTTCTACCGGTGAAACCTTTGATATCAAACAGGTCATCACCTGCAGAACGAAGGGGGTCATCTATTGTGCCAGCTGTCCATGCTCTAAACTCTATATAGGGAGGACTTCGAGGTCTTTGAGTATTAGAATGTCTGAACATGTAAGGAACATTATAAAAGGTCTAACCACCAATGGACTCTCTAATCATTTTCTTACTTGCCATAGAGCGAACCCAACAGGGCTAACCTTCTTGGCAATTGAATTAGTTAAGAATAATTGGAGGGGTGGTAATTTCGGTGACCAATTAGATAGATTTGAGGCCAGGTGGATATATAGACTGGATACTCTTTTTCCCAGGGGTTTAAATTTAGACTTTGAACTAAAAGCATTCACTAAAGATTCCTGAATGTTCATCATATATTGTCCCTCTATTTCATTCCCCTTATAACAATCTGTCATTTGTAGATATGTATGGCCATATAAAGTCCCTTTTTTTTTATACACTAATATTTTATGCTAACATTTTTTCAGTCTAGCATTCTCATTGCTGTCTATTTTTATGTTAGTTTTTTCCTATATTTATCTATGAACAAGCATGCACAACAATTTTATACCTACTGTTCCCTTTATGTATATTTTACTATATTTATTGTATTCATTTTTTGTAATAATTGTCCTTTTTTTATATTTAATGATTTATATTTTGTGTTTATTTACCTATCTTTCTAACTGAGAATTGATATGTATTTATATGTATTCTTATATTTTTAACATTTCTATTTGAACTATACTGAATAATAATTGCGTTTTGCTTGCTGTAAGAGTTAAAAAACTGAACCAAGCAGGGAGTATCCTCACTCTCTGTGCTAATTGATTTATTTACATCACCTGATCGCAATAGACACGCATTGAATGTGTGCATATATAAGTTCTTCATTTTCCTACAACTCCCATCGCCCCTGAGGAAGTGACGTTGTCCGTCACAAAACGCGTAGGGTGGGAGTGTTTTAAACGTTTCATGAACTCCAAGCCTCTTCTTCAACTCCGCTACCTCCTTCCATCTACACGGTGACTAGTCCGGCCGGCTTATCACCACCAGCGCTTCGTTTGAAGAGAGAAGGCTGCACATTGCAGTTCATTTTTTGCTATTCGTCTTATTTTCCACTGTATCTTGTAAGTTACTTTTTTTTTTATGCGCTATTAAACCTATTTTTATGGTACACACTATTTTTTGTTTTATTTTCTTTCAGGTTACACATTCTTTTGGAGCAAGCTATTGAAGACTATTTTTTGGACTTTATTTATTTTGTATCATTCTATTGCATGATATTGTAATATTTACATTTGTTCTATTATCAGTTTATATCTATTGCTAGATTTGCCACATTGATATTTATCATTTTTTCACTACTTTTTTCAGTCTATATTGCACTTTATTCCAAGTACTTCTATTGCACGATATTTTAGTGTTTTATTCACACAAGTGCTTACAATTTATTTAGCCTGATTGTCTCTCTTCTTCTGGATATTTGGAAATGTATTGAGTGTATTCACAGATTTTATTCTGTATTTACACTTTTCCTCGCTTCTTCAAGGTATAGTGTAGTATACCTATACACAATCCCATCCAGATAAGATCTAACTGTTGTTTCCTGCCCTCCTTTCTATTCCCATTTTTGGGGTTAGTCCCTTTCGCATTCTTTGTCAAAGTTTGTGGTAGTAATTTTTGTGTTTTTTTTCCCACATACATTGTACTTTAGACACAAATTCACATATTTCATATGTGTCACTGACAAACAATACCACAATATGTGTTCAGCAACATCTCCCGAGCACAGGGATACCACCCATGCATAGCTTTGTCAGCTTTGTTGGGGGTTGAAAGGCTACATTTGAGAGGTGCGCTTTTTGATTTTCCAACTTGGAATTTTGACATGTATAGCAAGGAAGGGGTTAATAGCTCTTATAAGAGCCTTTGTAGTACTGTACAAAAAAATTAACCCCTAAAAATGCACAGACAAGAAAAAATGTTCTGCTGTGCAGTGATCAGTGGCAGGGAAGGGGTTAATACACAGGCTACACTATACAAAGGGTATGGCTTTTATAAAAGCCTTTGGGACTCACAATTTTTTAACATTTAATTTAATTTATTACAATTAAAACATTATATTATACAGATCTGTCTCTTTCCCTCACTAAAACTCAAGTGAGGAGAGGGAGGCAGATCCATATGGGTCAGAACAATATTTACCAATATTGATCTAACCAAACGAATGGTGATGCTCATCTGAGAAATCACCTTTGCCACGTATCGGCTGTTACTGATCGCTATACACGCGTTCAGACAGCTTCAAAAGGAATACACGTAATCCCCTAGTGGGTATAATTAAGCCCTAGCAAGTGTGACAAAAAAAAATGCTGATAGCAAAAAAAAATCCTTCTGCGACCAGATTGCTCCATATGCACTGCTTAGGCAGTGACCATATGCACTGCTTAGGCAGTGACCATATGCACTGCTTAGGCAGTGACCAAATGCACTGCTTAGGCAGTGACCATATGTGCTGCTTAGGAAGTGATATATGGCAAGTAAGGGGTAATAGCTCTAAAAAATTAACCCCTAAAAAAATGCACAGACAGCCAAAAATGTGCTGCTGTGTAAGATCACTGCGTACACAGCGATCAATTGCAGGGAAGGGGTTAAATACTGGAAACGGCTTTTATGAAAGCATTTGGGTCTCAATTTTATTAAATATATTATTATTAAAAACTTATATTATACAGCTCTGTCTGTCTCCCTCACTAAAACTCAAGTGAGAGGGAGGCAGATCTACACGGGTCAGATCAAATATTTACAAATATTGATCTAATCAGGCGAATGGTGATGCTCATCTGAGCAAACGCCAACCCGCCTTTGCCACTGATCAGCTGTTACTGATCGCTATACATGCGCTCAGACAGCAAAAAATTTTTTTTACGTTAAACGTAATCCCCTAGCAGGTATAATTAACCTGTGACGTGTGTAATAAAAAAGTTTTTAAAAAAAGTAAAAATGCTTCTGCAGCAAGATTGCTGCATTTGCGTCAGATCGCTGCTTAGGCAGTGATCTACAGCAAGCAAGGGATTAATCGCTCTTAAAAGAGCCTTTTTTATACTGTAATGAATTACAGTAAAAAAAAATGAACCCCTAAAAAATGCGCTGCTGTGTATGATCACTGCGTACACAGCGATCAATGGCAGGGAAGGGGTTAAATGGCTTTTATATAAGCCCTTGGTTACTAAAATGTATTAAATATTTTTAATTTTATTATTTTATTTTTTACTTTATCTGATCTGTCTCTCTCCCTTACTAAAACTAGTAAGGTGAGGGAGGCAGATCAATACTTGTCAAAGGCAATATTTACTAGCGAGGCACTTTAGCAACACTGGAGGTGCTTAGGAAGCTAACGATCGTTCGCTTCCAAAGCACATGTGTGCAGCGGGCGCAGCCCTTTTTAAATGGCTGCTACGATCACTCCGGGGAGTGATCGTAGCGCGCCCCTGCACTTTTTGGGTGTGTTGCACAATGCCTCTACCTAGAGGCATTGTAGCAACACTGATAGAGTAAAGAAGGCTGGTCGCTTTCTTTACTCTGTTAAGTGCATGACGTGCCAGGCATGTCACCTGTCGGCAAGTCCTCGATTTGCCGTGACGTGCCTGGCACGTCATCTGTCCTTAAGGGGTTAAAGTCATCCCCTGTCAAAAACTCCACCCGCCCCATAATTAAAACAGTGGCAGAACCTGCTGATGCTTCGATATTACTATTAATAAATATGGGAGGTCATGTTAAGTGGCCCTGGTCCTCCCCCGCTATTATTATTAAAGGGACAGTCTAGTCCCCAAACTCACTTTGGTGCAAGATGAAGATCACTGCTTGTATAGTGTACAAGCTTTATCCCTGTGTGATTTGATGCAGGCATTCTGTATAAATCACATTTTTAATATATGATTCAAGCCCTCCCCAGTGATTACTCTGCATGTTTAATGCAGGTGCAGCAGCACTGATGATACACACACTGAGGATATAAAGGCTTGTTTCATATAGTCACTTCCTGTCCTCCTCAAATTGAGTCTATTGACTCCTATGAGTGACCTTTCTCTTGTACACAGTAGGATCTCTTGTGCAATACATTGTCTGATGACATCACTAGAGAGACTGGAAATTGCATTAATTTGAATGGCATTATTCTTATTGGTTCCTGCAGCAAGAAAAAAGGAAGTGACTTTTACTCAGCAGTTCTCGTTTCTTGCAAACTGCTGTAATTTCACAATTTCATCTAGCTGTAAGTATTTTATATTTTAAGCAATGCAAAATGTAAGATGTGCATTAATATTTGGAAGATGCTAAATGGCTCCCAATTACTCCACCTATCATTAAAAAAATTAAGTTGGGGGAAAGAAATTGCGTCCCCAATTGATTATTCTAAAATGGGAATGGCATGGATAGATATTGCAAAACTGCTTCAATGTTCAGGATCTCCACTTTATTATCCTGAATAGGTGGCACATAGTCCACAAAAGATTGGATACATTTGGTAAAGAAGGGTCCAGCTTATGCTGGAGATGTGGGGAGCATTGTCTCAAGAGATTTAACATTGAGCTCAAGCTCCCTGGTGTCTAGCAACAGGCAGCATGGTGTCTGTGCGCTGCCCAGGCACACAGACATCCTACCATGCTGCCTCCTGTATGGTCTGAGCACCGACAAGTTATGTGACCCCAAATGCTGTGACATGCATGGGAAGCCTGAGATTCAGCATGGTAGGATGTGTGTGCCTGGGCAGTGCACAGATACCATGCTGTCTGATCACGCAGAGAGATTGATGAGGGGGATCTTTTGATCTGCCCAGCCAGCGCCTCTGCCGGCAAGCTTTATTCTTTTATCAAGGGGTGGTGCTTTTAGCTGCCCCCCTGGCAAGTGCCACCCAAGGCACTTTCCTTTTTTGCCTTGCGCTAAATACAAAGCTGAGTGTAGCAGAAAAATGATTTTCATACTTACTTTCTTTTTGGTGCCAGCGAACTGCATGTAAATTCCTTCCACAGTAATGGAACAAAAACTCATGCTCTGAATGAGATGTTTGATTTTTAAGTAAAGGAACTAAGCTTCTGCCATCAATTATCCTGTTAATGTAAAAAGGTACAAAGTTTCAAAAACCTACATTTCTTATTGGCACAGAGTACAGGAGAGTTGCATTACAGCCCTATCACCACCGTTAAAGAATGAGTTAGGCAAGATTAAGTCTCATCAGCTTGCCAAGTGGTTAATGTGCCTCTTAGGGATCTATTCACTAAAGGCCAAGAATAGTCCAAAGAGATCAATTTTCACTTTAAAAGTTAACCTCCCAAGACAACCTACTCATGATATTCACTAAAGGAAGCTTGACCTCCTGCTCCCCTTTCCTTCGCCAAAGCCAATTGCAATCTCCAATCTCGAACTCCCTTCAGTGAAAATCAATAGGTCACTAGAAACCAGACAGTTCCAATCGGGAGGCATCCAACCCCCCTACCACAACTCTCTTCCTTTACAGGTAGCAAGATGCATACAAAATGAAAAGTAATTAAATAATCCCTCCATAGATTGTTTTTTTGTGATAGGTAGATTGTTTAATTATTTATTTTTTGATGGCCCATTTTCCTGGGCTGAAGATGAAGAGAGATCGCTGATCATCAGGGGACATATTCAGGTATAATTTTATTTACGGGGCACCCTTTGTGTGCCAGAGGGCTGCCAAGTGAGTTTCATGCCACTCAGAGTGTAGGTTTTTTTCAGGTTTATCTAATAGAATACCCCCCCCCCCCCCCTCTACCTCTTGGGGGTTTTCTGGAATATTACTATAGAGTGCATGGGGGTTTATGAATGATTTTAATGATTAATGAGCTAGGGACCCTAGGCTAGTCCCATTTTTGGGGGGCTGGGAGCCATTTGCCAGGTAGCAAGCCCCATTAATAATAACAGGAGGGTTGGGTGCCATTTGGCAGGCTCCCATCCCTGTTAACAATAGAGTGTTTCCAGGGCCATGTGCCCTGGCCCCCATATTTATTATCATGCGAGTGAGTACTAATCTGTTGTGGAAATTTAAACAGATATAAATAAAGTAACCACATTCACAATAAGCCAGTGCATGCAATGCAGCAACAAATACCGTTTGAGCTTTCAGAATATATTTGTAAACACTGTGGGTTCTATTTATGCTGTAATTTGCGAACATTTTGTCAGTAATGCCAATAAATAACGTTCTGTATTTTTATTATTAATTAACAACAATTAATATTAAGTAAGATACAGGTATGTAATCTCCAATTACCCTTAATTATTCACTGATTTTCACTTATCTACATTATGTGAACAATGTACCTGTCTTTTGGTATTTCTCCACCTCCCAGCTGAACCACGGTGGGGTAAATATCCATAAGGCTTGTTGGTTCATCAATAACCGTGTCAGATGGAATAATATTTGGCCATCGGAATATTCCAGGAACGCGAATGCCACCTTCCCATCCAGCCATGCCTTTTCCACCTGTGCGTTTGAAGTCACATAGCATATAGTAATGTAGGCAAACTGAACCGGTCATCTACAAGAAGAACCCTTTACATTATTTAGAGCATTTTTTTTAAAGGGTTTGAACCACCGGTATTTGAGTAATAGTCAGCCTGTTGCTGAATTGTCTTGTACATTGTAGTACTGGGCATGAGAATTAAACTGACAAACTAGCAAATGTATAGGTCATATTCGGACTATATTAAAACAGGATTTGACAAAGTCCCATTTTCTTTAAAAACATTTATCAAACAGTATGAATTTTATAAGTGTTTATGTTTTTCATATATACCAGATATTTTTATACCTACTAAAGAAATGTTCCTATAACCCTCATCATTACCTTTGTACACTCCATTCCACCCTCCAATGTGGACTGTTCCATCAGTGATCTCTAAATGTCCTCCGTGGTCTGATGCAAAATAAACCAATGTGTTGTTTTTCAGTCCTTTATTATCAATGGCGTCAACTATTGCACCTAGACATAAAATGTCACTGATAAATGGATAGAAAGCGAAAACTGAAAAGATGGTTATTTCTATTGTATTTTTTTTTATTAAAGACACCATTCAAACATCTGTCAAGACTCAGTGGGTAGTGAATATTTATCAGTGTTAGAACTGAGGTGGCATCCAATAGAGTCCATATTATTACTTTAAGTTAATTAATATCATCATCTGAGAAGGTAATTAATGCTAAATGTAGCAAAATCTAGCAAATTATTACCTTTAAACAAACTAAAATGGTGCCTCCAGATTGCAGACTGATTCGGGGCACATGGGGACACGAATGTCAAGCTACTCAATATGCCCCGATGTGCCTCCAAATATGACAATTTGGACATCATAGCCGATTACACACCGATACCTGCCAAACTGAAAGCATCCTAAACATACCCAAAACCCACCGAACTGGTAGCCGCTATCCTCCCTATAGACTACCTTATCCAAACTCCTCTGATCCTTTTCAAACTGTCAATTCAGACCCGAATTTTGGGATATTTGGCATTTGAAATTCGAATAAAGGGCCCGACCCGAATCCAATCAGGAGAAATCGGTGCATATCAGGTAGACCCATATATATATACGGTATATCATAGTTGCCAAAATCGGCCATGTTTCCAGGGACACCAATGTGTTCCACATGCTGCAGACAGAGCATGCAAAGTTCAGCCCGGCAGTATGTAGAATGTATATACGCAACAACACAATCCAATTAATTAATCATGGTAGGTCTACACCTAATTAATCATGGTAGATCTACACCCTGATTAATTAATTGGATTCTGCCTGTGTGTATATGCATCCTACATACTGCTGGGCTGCACTTTGTATGGTTTGTCTGCAGCATGTGTAAAAAATATGTGTCCCTGGAAACATGGTCAATGTTGGCAACTATTATATATATATATATATATATATTGGGGGTTTTTTTGCTTGTTTTTTTTTTTGTTTTAAGGTCTCTGGTGTTCAACAGTGGTGAGATCTAATTTCCTGCTTATAAAATCACCCTGTGGCTATGAAAATTCCATATTTCCCATTGAAAATTAGTTAATTTGCAAATCAGGCCCCTGGTGATGTCATAAGCAGGAAACAACACAGACACTTTTAAAACATATTTCTCTTATTTTATGCATTTGCTTGCTATTTTTCTATCACCATATAGATCATGCTTCATCATTTTTGATTCTTCACATTATTATACTCACAGTATAAGTAATGTTAAAGACATTGAAGATAAAGACACTATTGTTTTTTGGTTATAGTACGTCAACACCGCTTAACCTAGAGCACTTTGATAAATACACTACGTATTAAGTGGTTTAATTTTAAATCTGTTATATTCATTTAAAGAACATTTTTGGTAACTTACCAACCATGAAATCCATTTCTTCAACATTGTCCCCATATATTCCATGTCTACTATTTCCAATAAATTTCTTTGTTGGTAACCAATGGGGTATGAACATGTAGGAAAGAAACAAAAAGCAGAAAGGGGACATTCTTATTGCTGAAAACCAAAAAAACAATAAATATTACTAAAAATAATTATGTGATTGGAATGCTTAATGATTAAAAATACCATGTTTTATAAATCTGTCATAAAATGGTTAAAAAGCAAGTTTGATATTCCTCATTAAAACTCATGTCCATCTTGATTTAATGAAATGTTTGTTGAAGAATGCTTAGCATGATGTTTAAAAAGATTCCATTACCTAAACAGTGTTTATACTGTGAATTTAGACAATAAAAATCATGATCTGTGGATTGAAATGCAAATTAAGGGAAGTGTGTAATCTGCATAGCAAGACACAGATGATGTCATAAACCAGAGACATTTCAAAAATGATTTTTTTTCTTAATTTACGTATTTCCATTCAGTTTTGCTAACACAAATGTATAAATCATTTTTTAAATTGTTTTTTCTACATTTACAGTAGAAGGAACGTTTAGGTGACACCATGATTTTAAGGGGACAAGAAGAGGAAAAACATTACTTTAAAGTGGCACTAAGTGTTCTTTGATATATGGACAAGTGGGTAAAAAAAAGTTTGATAGCTCTGTATGTACTCAGAAAGCACATAAGAGAGAAGCGTCACACTCTAATATACTATAGCTTGAAATCCATGTTATAAAGGACATGATGTAAATGTGGATCTCAGTCAGTTTATTTGATGTAAGGTGTATTACCTTGTAATATGGATACTGAACAGCTTATTGGGGTCTATTCAATAAATAGTGAACAATAGTGATGACATAGCAAAAAGTCAGGCCAAAATAGTCACACTGGATTAGTAGAGAAATGTTTCAGCTGTTATTTTGTCCTGATTTCTGCAATTCCCATCTCAATTCATCACAAATGTCTATTATTTTTATGATATTTAGTAGGGGAATCATTATGCCATTTTCTTTACAAAACAGGTGATATACTCAGCAAATACTTTTCAGGCATTGGATAACATATGTCTTATGAACAAAATTGTTACCTTGTATCTATTTAGTCTGTAACCAAAAGCAGCCGTAAAAACATACAAAACAGAGGAGTTAGCACAAAGCTCATTCCAGGTGCAATAAGCAAAAGTACTTTTTTTTTTTTTTTACAGGTATATCAAAATAAAGAATGTTAAACAATGACTTAAGTCTTCATATAGTTTTATTATTTCTTTCCAAAGTATAATTTGCTTGTGTGCTGTAAGCTCCATCGGTTTTGGCATTGAAAACCACGGTTATTCAAGGTGAAGGGTGTTTCCCATGCTGAATGACCTTACATAGTTAGATTATCAAGGTTATTGAAGGTGAATGGCGTCTTCAATGCTGAAATCGGTCAGTCGTACAGTACATAGATAAACCATTTTATGCTCACATTTCCGCAAATTATACTTTGGAAAGAAATATTAAAGCTATACGAAGATGTCAATAATTGGCGAAGAATTATGATATACCTATATAAGGAGTCATTTAGCTTATTTCTACTGGGATCAGCTTTTTACAAACTCTTCCAGTTTGTTATTTTTTTTTTATCAGCTGCTTCTGGTCACAGACTAAATTGATACAAGGTAAATTTTGTTCATAAGAGACAAATGTTATTCAATATCTAACATGTAATATCAAGGATATCACTTGTTTTCAGGGGAATATTAGTATATGTTACAATGCATAAATATACAGTGATGAACGAGACATTTTACCTTTCAATGAACTGATGTGCCTCTTTTAACATCCGAAGAGTTGTTTTTTCCACATCCATTGGTTGCTCGGTTATTTCATGGTTTCTCATGAGTATACAGTTCCAGTAATTTATGAATCCATAATGTATATACCAGTTAAGGACGTACATGAGACCAAACAAGGAACAATATGTAATTAATTTAATGGTTTTGGTTCTCAGGTTACTATATGTAACTACTATTAAAGTTGCTACAGCAACACCTATCATATGAGCGTAAAAACTAAGTGGAGATGAAAGCTGCGTATACAGTGGGCTAGGAGAAGATGTCTGGCATTCATCGATAAGTGAAAGTGGCATGCCATAAAAATAATTAAAACCATGGTTTAAAGGATGATGACAGAAATCATTCATTGTCTCACAATTCACACCTTGGTGCCATTTCCCTGAAATATATACATATATTCATATTTGAAACACATACAGTGGTTTTATAAAGAATATACACAAAAAATGTTAATGGAACACAAGATAAAAATGATCAATAGAGCTCCATTTTAGGACATTTAAATTAAATGGAGAACAAACGAAGTTTTTTTATTCACAGATCTATCACCAATTCATTTGTAAACCACTTCAGCATTCTCTCCATGTTCTAAGAAAGACTACCTAACTGAATAACCACTTAATTCTCAAACCCACAATCTTAAAATTTGCTCACTCCAACAAGAAGCTTGAATTATCTCTCTTTGAAGTACCTAGATGACTCAAAGTGCTTAGTATAGTATAGTGGTTAGCTGTGCAGATTAGCAGATAAAAACCCCATGGGCAATGCTGTGCCTAAACTGCTATGCCTTAAGTAGTAGAGCAGATGGTCGTATCATCACACTTTAGTTTAAGCATTTATTATAATTCATTACTTTACCTATAATCCCAGTAGTATAACCTTGTTTTTGTAGTATTTTTGCAAACGTTGTTTCATTGGGAGGAAGCCCACCAGATGAGCCGGTCCAAAACAGAGCACGAGCTGTAGCATAAAAATCCATCCCTAATAATAAATGACAACATTTTAACTGAAATAATACATTTTTTTCTTACTGTCACAAAAACAGAGGAGATCTCTCCATTAGCATATCAGACTAACCCCAACCATAAAGTCAGTCCAGATCTGAATTGCATGGCATACCGCCTCTTCATGAGCAATTTAATTGTTGTTCATTCTCAGATTGAGATGTTACTCCCACTTGGTTTGTCTCCAATATTGGGTTACAGTAATAAGAATCGTTATCGTTAGTTCCAATGCTGACTTTAAATATTTAAATTAAATAAAAATTTACATTTTCCTCTTCAGCAACCTAGATCTAGAAGCTTGTAGGTGTGTTTTTCAACTTCAAGTTATTATCAAGACTCTATAAGATTAATTCTACAAAAATATAGGTATCTTCTGGCCGCTGGAGGCACAGGTTATAAATAGCAGTACTATGACTCATGCAGAGTGCACATCCTGTTCTCAGAGTCCTCTTAGTCATACTTGGTTTAGAGAAAGTGCAAAGGAGGGCTACAAAGCTAATCAGGGGAATGGAACGTTTTAGTTATGAAGAAAGGCTGAAAAAGTTAAATCTGTACACGCTAGAGAAACGGTGGCTTAGAAGGGATATGATAATGTTATATAACTATATACATAGCCAGTACAAAGGGATTTCTAAAGATTTGTTCATTAACGGAACAGTACAAAGGACAAAAGGTCACCCGCTAAGACTTGAAGAAAGGAGATTTAGTCTATGACAGGGGAAAGGATTTTTTACAGTAAGGACCATTAAGATATGGAATTCACTGCCTAAAGAAGTGGTTCTAGCAAATGCCTTAGATGTGTTTAAGAGCAGCCTGGATACTTTTTTTAATGAGCCAGAGCATAGAGGGCTATGCATGTTAGTATAGGCATTAATATTTATTTAGAGCTTGTTGATCCAAGAAGAAATCTGATTGACATTTGGAGCCAAGAAGGATTTTTTTTTCTCAGCTGAATGCAGAATTCGAAATTGCCTTCTTTTGGATCAACAGCGGTAAACATGGGATAGGAAAAGGGTTGAACTTGATGGACGCAAGTCTTTTTTCAATCTAAACTACTATGTAATTATGTAACTAAGAAATCCCAGGAGGCGGTACAATTGTAACCAATGACATGGTGTTGTCTTTGACTCATCTTCTTTGTCCCACATGTTCAGTCCTTGGCCAAATCCAGTTGTTTGAGCCTAAAGAAACATTGCTTGCATTCACCCATTCTTCAGCAAAGAGGCTGCCAAAATCCCAATACACTCGCTTGTGATCTTTCTTCTTGACTATTGCAATACTCTCCTGAATGTCCTACCTCTAGTTAATTTTTGTCCCCTGCAGTTTATTAAAAACGCTTTGTCAGTCCATGTTGGCTGCTCCACTCTGCATAGCCCTCTTCTGGCTTCTCGTCTGCTCTTCGACTTTCAATTGTAATTTAAACACCTCATGTTCGTAATACAAACAGTAATTGACAATGGTTCTATACCTATTTAGAAGTTTAGTTTGTAATATAAAGGATTTTAAACAAAGATATATTTCCAATATATATTAAAAGGTGAAAAATCACCATAAATAGTTGCAAAATAGGGGGACAGTGAAAGGGTAAACCGGCAAGAGGTTATACCAAATATGTACCCAAATTAATACTAATAGATACAAAGGATATATTAAATCATATATCACAAAGGAAACCGAAAACACACACATACAAAAGGAATAAAAATAAATATAAATAGTGATAAAGGACAAAAAATGAAAAATAATAATAATAGAGCCCTATATAATAGCCTGTCTGTAAACAAGATACAGCCTGGGAGATATATATATAATTCCAAAGTAGTCCAACATAAAGTAGATGATGAAAAGAGGAATAATAGTAGGGGTGGAGTAAAATGGAGGTCCCTAATCTCAAATTCAAGTAATTCCTATCTAATGATTATAAGCTTAAATAGCGGGGATAACAGAAGATGAGAGAAAAAACAGCACAGGCTGCAAACTGGCGACAGGTCAGTAATCAGAAAAGATATTGAAAGGGCTAGATGTCAGCAAACAAAATAACAAAAGAAAAAAGAGAAGCCCGACGCGCGTTTCGCCGTGGTGGCTTCGTCAGGAGCATAAGCAGAACTAAACGGAGAGGAAGTTTAAATAGTGGCGCTGCAAAGTCGGCTAAAGAGAAATAGCCTATAGGAGATCAGTAGGTGTGTCGGGATAGCCAATCGGAGATCAGTGGGTGTATCCTAGCTGTCAAATGGCTTTAGACCGGAGGCGTGTCCGCCAGTTACAATCAAATTCGCGGTACAGCCATGGGCACTTGTTGTGCACCAAGCTATGCTAATTTATTTCTGGCATGGTGGGAAGATTTAAATGTGTTTACTGATAACATGTCCAAATATACCAAACATATAGCCAAATGGATGCGCTACATCGATGACATTTTCCTAATTTGGACAGGACCAGTCTCCCTCTTTTTGGAATTCGCTGACCTTTTAAACATCAATGATGTGGGTCTCGAATTGACTAAAGTTTACCACCAATCTGATCTGGTGTTTCTTGACCTGAACATCTTTATCGATCATGATAACTCTATAAAAACTAATTTGTTCCGGAAACCGACCGCAACGAATAATCTTCTATCATGGGAGAGCTATCATCCAGAACCGTTATGCCGCAGCATTCCTATAGGGCAATATCTTAGAGCCAGAAGAAACTGTTCATCTTTGGCTCTCTTCCAACAGGAAGCGAATAAATTACGCCAGATGTTTAGATCCCGTGGCTGCCCCTCCAGATGGCTGAAACAAGCTTTTCAACGGGCCCTTTTACAGGATAGAGAGTCTCTTATTCAGAAGAATTCCAATAAAATTTGGGAAACCGATAATAAGACCCAAACCATCAGATGTGTAGCCAATTTTGACTGCGGTTGGAATCCTGCCAAGACAATTTTACAACGCTACTGGCCTATTTTAAAAGCAGAACCATTGCTTCAAGGTGCTGTTTCGGATAATGTCAGCTTAACAGCCAGAAGAGGACAAAATCTAAAAGATCTGCTAGTACATAGCACTTACTACACTAACCCCAAAAAGACATGGCTACAATCTACTAAGGGATGCTTTCGATGTGGGAATTGTAAAGCCTGTCAGTTTATTGCTCCATCTAAAACCTTTTCCAGCAATAATAATAAAGGGGACATATATACCATCAATAGTTTTCTCAACTGTAAAAGCACTTTTGTTATATATTTGATTGACTGCGACTGTGGTGTCCAATACATAGGGAAAACCATCCGAGAATTCCGAAGGAGAGTCTTGGAACACATTAATTGTATCACGAGTCATCTAGACACCTCAATCTCTCGTCACGTCAAGTCATACCATAACTCTAATACCAATTGCCTACACTTTCGAGCTATTGATCACCAGAGGGTGACACCACGAAGAGGCAATAGGAATAGATCCCTGTTACAGCTTGAATCCAAGTGGATCTACAAGCTACAGACGTTGAGCCCCAGAGGTCTTAACGAGGGATTTAATTATACCCCCTTTATATAAAGGGTAATACCCTCTGTAAGGCTAATTGTATATTAAAGTAAGTGACATATGTTCTGGAATAAATGGTATATTCAAGTTCAGCCTATAAAATGTGCCACCTTTCTCATATTAGCACTCCAGTGTAGTTCATACAGTGGCACCATATTATACAACATATATATGGGAAATATGTATATTCTCTTTTGGCTTATACTCTGTAATTAACAAACCCACTGCTGTCCCTAGTATAGAATATACAACACTAGGGGTCAACCTCTGGTACTATGCTGTTAGGTAGACTCACTTTCTATCTACACCCATTATGAAAGAGAGAGAGATATATATATATATCCTTATTTCTGGATTCATTTGTCTGTTTATTTAATCTCCTCCCTATTGGCATCTGAACACCTGACCTACGTATCCCTTTATATTCATATATTCATATATGTATTAATGACCTCTTTTTACTTGCAAACGGCAATTTCTTCTGTCAGTGTAGTTCCGTGTAGCCCCTCCCACCCCTTCCCTCCCTCTCTGTAACTGGCGGACACGCCTCCGGTCTAAAGCCATTTGACAGCTAGGATACACCCACTGATCTCCGATTGGCTATCCCGACACACCTACTGATCTCCTATAGGCTATTTCTCTTTAGCCGACTTTGCAGCGCCACTATTTAAACTTCCTCTCCGTTTAGTTCTGCTTATGCTCCTGACGAAGCCACCACGGCGAAACGCGCGTCGGGCTTCTCTTTTTTCTTTTGTTATTTTGTTTGCTGACATCTAGCCCTTTCAATATCTTTTCTGATTACTGACCTGTCGCCAGTTTGCAGCCTGTGCTGTTCTTTCTCTCATCTTCTGTTATCCCCGCTATTTAAGCTTATAATCATTAGATAGGAATTACTTGAATTTGAGATTAGGGACCTCCATTTTACTCCACCCCTACTATTATTCCTCTTTTCATCATCTACTTTATGTTGGACTACTTTGGAATTATATATATATCTCCCAGGCTGTATCTTGTTTACAGACAGGCTATTATATAGGGCTCTATTATTATTATTTTTCATTTTTTGTCCTTTATCACTATTTATATTTATTTTTATTCCTTTTGTATGTGTGTGTTTTCGGTTTCCTTTGTGATATATGATTTAATATATCCTTTGTATCTATTAGTATTAATTTGGGTACATATTTGGGATAACCTCTTGCCGGTTTACCCTTTCACTGTCCCCCTATTTTGCAACTATTTATGGTGATTTTTCACCTTTTAATATATATTGGAAATAAAATTTGTTCTTTTAAATGTTCTCTTTGTTTAAATTCCATTATTTTGGGTTACCCCCGGCTTTCTCTATTGTGTAGCTTTGCTTCGCTTATGGTAATATAAAGGATGTAAACAAATATATTTGTACATACCAGATCTAAAAGGATATCTTCCTGTTAGGAAAGCAGCTCTGCTCGGAGTACAGATAGCTGCTGCTATGTGTTGAGTTAATTTTACACCTTCCTTAGCAAGTTTGTCAATATGAGGAGTCCTTAAAACATGAAAAAAACATGTTTAAACTATTAGGAATATTTATTAGAATGCTTTAAATTCATTATAATGTTTTGTTCCTTAACAGCAGCAATCTCACCTTATAAAAGTCAGAATGCATTCCTTAAAGGGACACAATATTTTTTTTCCACTTGTGTGTCGAACATAGAAGCAGAAGTAAAAAATGTAGTGCTAGCATGAGGATAAACTGGCATGTGCTTTTAATAATACATGCCAGCTTATTGTCTGACTGGCAGCTGTCTGGGAAGCTAGGGGGAGTGGCTCGTCAGTGACTCAAAGGCCCTGTCATTTTTCTGTCACACTGGCAAAAGTATCAAGGATCAGTGGTGTATTTAGGTATTGTGCTACCCTAGCTAGGCCTGACTAAACTCAAACACCCATCTCAGTCAAACAACCTACCAGTGCTAAATTTGTTCCCAAACAGCTTATCTGTGCCATCTTGGTTCCCAAATAAAATAGTAGGGTTTCTCAATATTTGGCCAGAAATAGAGTCTGATTTCACAAATCTCCGAATTTGGGTCCGAATCAGCTGTTTGGACCATTCAGGAATGAAGCACCGTAAGCATTCAGATCTGAACAATTTCGCTTTAAAAAGCATACTACCCAATATATCACCCCAGAACACATTCCAAAATTTGGGAAACATACATGAAATTCGCCCATATCAATTCTTCAAACTTTATTGGAGAATTAGATAGAAAATTGTAGACGAATTAAAGTAAACATATTTTAAACACAAAACTATTCCTATACGATTATAATATAGTTAGATTGTATAGTATAATCATATTATATTTACATAATGCATGCATTTTTACATTTGAAAACATATATTATTTTAAGTGCATCTACTTTATTTTTATGTATTTAATTAATGTATCGTTATTTTCTTATTTGTAATTTTTTTTTTTTTATCTTATTACACTTCGGGGCATTTGGGGAGAACTTCAGCTATTTCAGCAAAGTACTCCTTCTGTCTTCTATGGGAGGAATTCCGCTGTATTTGTAATAGGCATGGTCCTCCTGAATTGGCGTCAAAACCGAGGCAACTGCGTTGTTTTGGGTCATTTTGGTGGAGTTCGGAGTCGGGAGATATTAGTGTGGAATCAAAAGGTGTTAAAGAAGCAAAGAAAATATTTTTAAAATGTACTTTTTACTTAACATTTTTAGGTTGTTACTTATAACAGATAGGCATGTACAGGTGATCAAACACATGCATGTTGTTGTCTTGCATCTAAAGCTTACCTTATTGTATCATTGCCAAAGCAACCAATATCTCCAATCCCCAGATGATCAGCCATCATCAGCACAAAGTTGGGCTTGGAGCTCACTTTATTTGCAAACAGAAGAGCCATTAAATAGGAGATGACTGCTAGGAACCTGAAATGGCATGGAGTCAGCATATACAATGGGATATTTTTAGAATTAAATAATTTTCTTCGCTGATCAAGGAAACCCATCTGGTTTGGGGTTGAACAAAAATAGGAGCATCACCAAAAGAGTGGAAAGCATAAGCTGTGATTTGTGGCTTATTAACTCATAAATAGGAGACAACACAGACCCATAATGGAGATAAACGTTGTTTTCTCTAAATTCATACATTTGCTTGTAATTTTTCCAGCAGAACATATAGATACTTTGTATTCCCTGCTTTCACTGTGCAAACAATGTTTAGATAATGGAATCCCTTTAAGAGCTATGGTATTATTAGGAGTCATGTATTGAGGTTAGGACAAAATCGAAATAGCACTGATAGTGGCCCACCATGTGTGCCAGCGTATAATGTTATCTGGGTTATTCTGGCGCCGTTAGTACTGTTTCAGCCCATGTATATATATATATATACATTTTTTTTTTTAAACCATTGATAATCACCTGAAAACTACATCTTCTACTGCAGAAGCAAATAGTTGCAATAGATATATAAGGTGTCAAAAATTGCACCTTTTTTTTTTACCTTCCACATTATCTTGGAATAATAATGCAAGCTAAATTATTAGATCAGTGCACAGCACTGTGATATACAGTCAAGATGATGACTTTCAAAATGATACACATAAAATTAACTAAGACAATGTGCCTTTGGAATCACAGGAGTGATGGTTGCTGATAATGAGCTTCTGTATGCTTATCTAGATATTCCATTAAAATCAGATGTTTCCAGCTACAAAAGTCATTTACAACATTAACAATGTCTACACTGTATTTCTGATTCTTTTCATGTAATTAGGATGGACAGCATTCTTTAAAACACAAAGATATTTCTATGTGACCCTAACCTTTTTTATTTACACTCAAACTCCAGAGGCACTTGATTTTGAGTTTCTATTGGTGTCTCTTTCATGTGTTTTTAAGTCATCCTTGTGTCAGTTTTTCTTTGCATAACATAACCTTTTCATTGGTGCGAATTTTAAAATAACAGACATATCCACCACCTGTATCTCACAATCCCTGATTCTTCCTTATCAGTGTGGTTATTCTTTACTTGGAGCCCAGTGCTTTTTAGTGAAGACATACAGATCAACGTAAAACTATCAAATAGCAGCGGGAGGCGCAAACTGAGTAATCAGGAAAGATCCTTGAGAAAGGGTACCTCTTTTCTATCATATACATGTTCCTCTGTCTTACCCCCTTCTCTCCTAAACCCCTTCCCGTCGGATGGTGCTTTGGTCCTTAACCGATGGAGCCAGGAACACACAAGCAGGGACCCAATCAGGGTCTCTATAGACCCTGTCGGTCCCTTCCAACAGCCCACGATACTTTGTGACGTCACGTGTGACGCCACGGAGGCGTGCCCAAACCCGGATGTTTGAACGTTCGAGCATTCGCTACATGTTTGAGTGTTCGCTACATTTCCTAACTCAGACTGAGGCCACTCAAAGTGTCCCCATCTGACACTGGGGATCCTGCTGCAAGTCCCTGCAGATGGTTCTCAGTACAGCTCATTGCGGGGAGCTGTTAACTGCAGGTTTTTACTGTAGAATGGAGCTAACGCTCACTTTGAGCGTCAGATACATTTTCTGTGTCAGAGTGACCTGACAGTGGCGACCCCGCTGCAAGACCTCATCGCGGTGAGCCACAAGGAGCTGTTTAATGTAGGATGTTCCATGCCGTCCTACTAGCTTCTGGGCACTTAAAAGTAGGACAGCATCGAACGTCCTACAGGCGGGAAAGAGTTACGTTTTCTTTTCTTCTTTTCTGTTGCCCTATCTTCCCATCTCTCTTGGGCCTTCTTGCTTGTTTTTACGCTTTGCTATACTTCGTGACCTAAGCATTTAAATGGTAGTATATATATATATATATATATATATATATATATATATATATATACACACACACATAAAAAATATAAACTTAAATATTAAATATGAAATCTACATGTTCCCAAAGCTTCCTAATAATGTATATAATATGTATTTTGCAGTTATTCTGCCCTGAATTAGAAACTGCTATCAAGAAAAGGCTGCTATTATTAACCATTAAACCCTGCTGAATATATTGAACTGTTTTCAAGTTGCTGCAGATAAGAACCTCTCTAGGGCTTTACTGTGTGTCTGATAACAACTTTTTGTTAGTTGAACTAAGTTTTGCTTAGTTAAGTCCTACTTTAATTTTCAATACTACTACTTTTCTTTCCTATTCTCATGCAATCCTTGACATTGTGAGGATGACATTTATTCCATGCTCCAGTTGTATTTATTTATTTACAAAAAATAATAAAGTGTTGCGCAATAAAGAATTTTATAAAACAATAATACTTATCCAATAATTGGAGGGTTTTCGGGCAGAGTATATGCAAAAAAAACAAAAAGAAAAAGAAAATCCAATTGTGTAGTATAATACAAACGTATATATAAATGAATAAAATATGTCCCCCAATGAAATTAAACTCACATAATCCAGAGCCCAAATAACTGGCTCTGAGTATGAAAGGCAGGAGGACTTCTAGTACTATTATCCACACTGATGAAAAAGAGAGTGTAAAGTGAGTGTAGTGATGATCTTTCAGATCCAAATGTCTCCCAGGCGATGTACTCAGGGATGATATGCAGGAGATATATCTCAGAACAGAACACAAAATTGACCAAGCATAGTGAAGTACGCAAAATATATTTTAATGGCCCCCTTTAACACTGAGGCTTACATAAAAACTGATAAACAAAAAGGCAAAAGAGTCACCAATCCTCTTCCCGAATGTCTACGCTGAACTGGTAACGGATCCTCAAGCTGTGTAAACCACGGACAGGTAGCGATGCGGGTGCAGCTTCCGGGTTCGAAATCTCGTGTGACTTGTATGGGTGCGTTAAACTAAAAATGAAAAAATCATTCTGGCCTTCAAAGGTTTGCATCACTAAAAATCTATGGTCCTAAAGGGGTTAATTCCTTTTTTTCTGGGTATATCCCAGCATGCAAATTGCACTCACAGGACTTCTGTTTGTCTTTTCCTCTCCTCCCTCAAGTCAGTCTGTCTCTCTTTACTCTCCTCCCTCATGTCTGACTATCTCTCTTTACTCTCCTCCCTTGTGTGTGTAGACTCACTGTCTCACGCATCATTTCTCTAGGCTCTTTCTCTCTCTCCCTCTTAATTTCTATAGTCTCTCTCTCTCCCTACTCATTTCTATAGTCCCCCCATTTCTATAGTCTCTCTCTTCACCTCTCATTTCTATAGTCTCTCTCTCTTCTCCTCTCATTTCTATAATTTCTCTCCCACTCATTTCTATAGTCTCTCTCTTCCCCCTTATTTCTATAGTCTCTCTCTCTACCCCTCATTTTTATAGTCTCTCTCTCCCTAATTTCTATAGTCTCTCTCTTTCCCCCTCATTTCTATAGTCTCCCTCTCTCCCATCATTTATATAGTCTTTCTCCCCCTCATGTCTATAGTTTTTCTCTCTCTCCCCCCTCATTTCTATAGTTTCTCTCTCTCCCCCCTCATTTCTATAGTTTCTTTCTCCCCCCTCCTTTCTATAGTCCCCCTCTCCTTTCTATAATCTCTCTCTCCTCCCTCCTTTCTATATCCTGTCTAAAAGCCAAAGCTGCATTGGATTTAAGTTTGAAAGTCCCATCTCAATTCTCTGATATTTGCTCTTTATTGAGTAGACCTTTAGATAAATGTTAACGTGCCACACAAACACAATCTGACGGAATTTAATATAAAGATTAATTCTATAAAATGCTTAATACATCCAGCACACAAGGTATTCAACATAATATAAGCCTTGGCAAGTATACTGTGCAAATATAACAAAATATATCAGTTTGGAATCTGATCATTTCTAGAAGAGCAGGAATATATGTAAACCTTGGACCCATAAAATCCAGGATTATTAACAGTTGTGGAAAACGATAGTTAAATATTGACTGGCCGACGGGGGCATGACCGGAAGCGGATGTAGCGTGCGTGTTTTCTAAGCGTCCAAACCCCCAGGACTATGTAGATCTATGGTATACCCACGATCCTCCTCTCCACAGCGGGACGCTAGTGTAAGTACTCGGAGGGTAGCGGTGATGTAAGCGGAAGCCGCTAGAAACAGCAACTTGATCTCCGCATACACTCCTCAACGAACTAGATGACAAGAGATGGAATCAAACAGAGGACCGTGATTTGGACAAAACTAACCCCCTCCACATATAGCAAAACCTGTTGTTTTTGTGTCTTATGAAAAATGAAGGGGCTAGTTAATTGATAATCATTGCTCTTTAATACTGAAACTTTAAATATATGTATGCAAATATACGGACTGTGAGGGTTCTTTTCATTACTGAGCCTGCTGAAAATATCCTTCTCTTTATACTTGGTGGTGGTGGATGGCAATTTGGAGGGAATTTCCTCCCTGCAGATATTGCTAATTTGCAAAACCTTTTGTGTCTGGAGTTTTATGAAAAAATGAAATGGAGAACTAAACTGATACTCATTGCCCCTTAACAGTGAGACTGAAAATTTGCTAATGAAAACACTATACGAACTGTGAAGGTTTCTTTTTGTTATCTGGTAAGAGGGGGAAGTTAAACGGAGGCCTGAAATTAGGGGTAAGCTTCCTCCTTGCACATACAGCTAAGCCACATAACCCTTTTTGGGCTTGTGTCTTATGGAAGTGGCGTGTTAATTGATATTCATTGCCTTTCAACAGTGAAATTGAAAATATGTAAGTATAAATATGATACAGACTGTGAAGGCTTTTACTATAACTAAGCCTGTTGATGTATTTTTTGTTTGTACTTAGCACACGCCATTGGAGGGAACCAGTCATTTGATGCTGATTGCTTTAAATACCATTTAACAAACTAAGACAGACCAAATACAAATCCAGAGTAGGAAAATACTTGAAAAGAAAGTGGGTTGGAGGAAATACCCCTCTTTACACATGCAGCTAAGGTGAAAACCTCCCCCACTATATTAAAACATCAGGTGGAGTGATAATTGATATTTACTGCCCCCCCAATTGCGACGAGGCCCTCTCTGAAAATCTATTAAGAAGCTGAGCACTGATTTACACACCGGACAAGGTATTCCTGGGAAAGAAACAGACAAGATGGATAAAACCTAAAAAAAGGGAAATTCTCTCCCAGGCACCCCAAAGAAGGCCAAGAAAACTAACACACTTAATTTAAAATCATTTTTGGTTCCTTTGCCAGTCTCACCAGAACAACAAATCAATGAGTTGATCAGTGAGGGTATATGAGGATCAAGGTGAAAGTGTAAGTTCTCTTTTGCCCGTAAGCAAAGAGATTTAAGTTTCAGGGACCCAAAAATACAACTCTGCAGGCCAGAAAGAGGTTAAGACCTCTCACGGAGACACTCAAAAAAGCCGATATGCCATTTAGATTGCGATTTCCATTAAGTATAGTGCTGTAAAGGGGACGCAGCACTTACATTGTCAGAAAACCAGAGGATGTCATGAAGTTCTGCGAGGGTCTTCAGATTACTATACCAGACTTACCTGAACTAATAAATAAGCCATGGAAGAGACAGAAACATGCTGCTGTGGACATTGAAAATAGACATGGAGGAGGGAGAGGGGAAGAGAGAGATCCCTTTTTTATTCTTCTCCTTTCTCCTTTTATTCTCTCTCTTCTTTACACAAAGAGGATTTTGGGGTTGTATATGAAAGGAAAGGAACTGGGGGACGACAATTTACAAAATTAATAAGCACTAATTAAGGATGGAAGGAAGATAATAAGGGAATGGATAATACACTGTAAGATGGTGGATCCCCAGGACGTACATTAGATTTGGATAGCTAATACAGAAGGGGAATATATTGAAGTCACTAATAAATTGAGGATTAGGAGTAGAGATGCTGTAGACTAAGGGGGAATTGAGGTAAACTTGAAGGATACAAGACACACAGAGCTTAAAGTAGAAGTATAACCAAGATACACAAGGGTTGGGGGGAATGGTTAAAGGGTAAAGGAACAGGTTGGGGAGGGACACATACAGATAGGGGGAAGAAGGGAGGACTTTGTGGGGGGGGGGGTATTTTTTCTTCTTCTTTTTCTCTCTCTGTTATAATGTCTCTCTATATGATTTAATGGCTAAAACCTGGTCACCAGAGATAATGGAAGTATAGGAAAATATGGGTACTTGACTTAGGGAAATAAAAAGGGAAGGGATGAAATAAGATGCAACAGTTCTTGGGATAGGGTAAGCACATGTAGAAATAGATAAAGATAAAGAGGAAGATGATCTAGAGGAGGGGAGGCTGGGAGACAAGAGAATGGGAGGGCACTATGTTGGTAATCGGTTAGCTCTAAGGCAACTAGAGGCCTGTAGATAAGGGGGACGGTAGATCTTTCATCCAACCAGAATATTCCCCAAGGCCTAATGGTTCCAAAGGGAGGGGGAGGGAGGGAAGAATGGGGTTCCTTTGTTGCATATTGATTGGTGTTTCCTTGTGAGTATAGTATTTAAAAATGCACACGATGTCCTTCTGTATAAGAAATATTGGTTCAAAGATGACGTGATTAATAGTGACAATGGCTAATAAGATCAGTCTAAACTCAGAGACGGAAGGGCAAGGACAGAGCACTGTGATTGTCTCAATGAATGTGAAGGGATTAAATATGCCAGCTAAAAGATCTAATTTATTTAGGGATCTCTACTCTTACAAAGTGGATGTGGGGTTCATACAAGAGATACACTTTCAGAGAGATAGAGTCCCTAGACTAAATAACAAGAGATTTGAGCAATACTACTTTTCTCACTCTCCACCAGGGAAAACTAAAGGAGTAGCTATTCTACTTTCTAGAAAACTACATTTTAAAATGAAGGTAATCTGGTCATATGAAGATGGGAGAGCAGTTTTTGTGAAGGTAAATGTGGAGGAAGAAACAATTACCCTTGGAAACATATGCTGCAAATAAGGATCATTATATATTCTTGAGGGGTTTGATAAACAAATTGTAGGATTTTTCAGAAGGGTTGGCAAATTTAGGATGGGACTGTAATATTACACTGGACCCCAGGGTGGATTCATCATCGGTAGGTCGCAAATAAAATACTCAGGATATACTATACTCTAGGATTTGTATGGTATGTAGTAAATTATATTCTGCACAACTGGTGGACACTTGGATGGTATTACACCCAGACCGAAAGGATTACACTTTTTATTCTCCACCACATGCAAGATACTCTCATATCGACTATTTATTACCATCCCACAGGCATTTAAACTGGGTCAAAAAGGCTTATATAGGAAATATAACATGGAGCGATCACTCCCCTATATTTCTGGAAATACAAATCCCCTTCTTCAAGCGAGGTCTATCAAACTGGATAATTCAAGAGAATATACTTAAGAACCCTGACCAGGTTGCTAAAATAGGAGAAGTGTTGAGGTGTTATTTTGTGGAGAATGATCTAGAAGAAACATCACAACAAATAATTTGGGAGATATATAAGGCAGTAATCAGAGGCCAAATGATAAGTATTGCGGCATAGAAGGCGGATTAAGACTGAAGACTTAACTCCAGCAGATATCCCAGATAGAAGCCAGACACAAACTTTCTTTAGACATAATACCAAAACATCTTGGCACTAAGGTTTTGGCAACCATATACAATTCCAATACACAATATACTCACCTGATATTAAAAACTAATATGCACCAATTTAGTAATAAACCCAGAAAATACCTGGCAAATGCAATAAAAGCTAAGATGGCTTCATCCTATATACCCAGGATTAAAGACCCAAGTAATAGAATACAAAACTGTAACAATAAGATAGCAGAGACTTTTCATAATTATTATAAAAAGTTATATAATCTCGAAGGAGGCCTATCTGATGCGAGACATGCTGAAGGGTTGAAAGATTATCTAAATAAATATTTTACAACTGTTGATAAAAAGTTTTACTGATAGATTGGAAGTTCCAATCTCTGTAGATGAAATAAACCAGGCAATAAAGGATTCACCCTCAGGTAAAAGTCAGGTTCCGGGCGGCCTTCTCGAATTCTCGAACATCTTGGTCCCCCAGTTTATTAAAGATTTCAATGAACTGTCAAAGGAGGGAATGCTCCCAATGTAGGCGCAAGAGGCCCACATAGTAGTGATCCATAAAGAAGGAAAAGACTCCTTGTTGTGTGCAAGCTATAGACCAATCTCCTTGTAGAATAATGATATTAAACGGTTCTCTAGGATTTTGGTCAATAGATGAGGAATGCTTTGCTAGAGGTTATAAGAGGAGACCACGTTGGATTTGTACCACGTGGTACATATGAACAGTAGATAGGCGAGGTAGAACAGATCAGGAAGATAGAGGGACTTATATTGACAGTGGATGATAGATATTCGGAGAATATTAACCCCTACAGCGTTAGAGATCTTATGATGAGTTAACTCCTTGCACACCGCCAGCCTGATCGGCGGATTTCAGGGCATGTGGTCCCGTTAATCACTCGATCACCACGATAACACTTTGACTTTGCCTCTAATTCACTCCTTGTGCTTCATGTACTTAAAGTGAAGCACAGAGAGTGACCTGCAAGTGAAAAATAAAGAAAGAAAGAACATTTCCTGTAAAAAAGAAATATATAACCATTTCCTTGCTGATCACAGTTTGTTACAGTAATCAGTTTCCTTCCTCTTCATGGCACTCATTTTCTTTTTAAAAAAAATATTTTTGCAATTTTAAAGTTTTTTAAATCAATAAATGACATTGTAATATATTTATTTAATTAAATTTAACCCCTGCATGCCTGTTCCGTGATTCTTATGGATCTGATTTTTTTCAGTTTATTTTGTTAAGGGGGGTTTGGGAACCAATATTTTTCTTTTTTATTAGTTAGTTAATTAGTTGGGATAAGTGGGTTAGTGTTGCACTAGTTGTGTAGCTTATTATTGGGAAAATAATGGGGAAAATTTTTTTTTCCCAAAATGTACCTATTTTTTTTTTTTTTAATCTGTTTATTGAGTTATCCGCAGCGTTGTACATTACAATGAACATTAAAACAAAATTAAAACAAAATTTTTTTAAACAATAAACAGTGATTATAACTTTTGTGGGGGAGAAAAAAAAAACTAGAGATGAGATAGAGTAATAGTGCAAGAAGATAAAGAGAAGAAGAGGAGAGAAAAAAAAACATTATGAAGAAGGGGGCAGAGATGTTAACATAGTATAACCTATTCCACTGGTAAGTATGGATGTTAAGATCTAGCATATATTCTGTACGGCAACAGCAATGGTTGTTGAGTTATATGTCGTTGAGGCTATACTGAACAATATCCCATGATACAGTTTATGGGCATGAAGTGTTGGTAGCCTATAGATTTTATCTACATTGGATAAATCTAAACATCATATAATATATAAAATAGTATAAAAAAAAAAAAAGTGGGGGGGGAGGGGTAATGTAACATCAACATTTGTGACCAAGTCCACTGTTTGACATATGCTTATTTTGACACCTTGATATTTGGGGTAAAATGACAAAGAATTTATTTTTCATACTCCATGTATTTTCATCTTCTTTCAAAGTGTATCCTCGCCCAAATTGTAGATGGGTCAGGGATAGAAATGTGTGTACAGGGGGTTTAGACAATAAGTGGAGTTATAATTTGTTGACATTTAGAGGAACCAAGGAATAGGGACCAATGGAGCCATTTTGTCGATATTTTAAGTCCCTCACCTCTCGAGGTACCAATGAGTTCCTCCGATCTTCGGATGTCTTCCACTGAAGCAGCCCATTCCGCAAATGTTGGGGTTTTAGGTTGTTTCCAAAATTTTGGTATTAGGGTCTTTGCTGCTGTAAGTAGTGAAGGGGTAAGGGAGCGTTTGTATTTTCCAATAGGGTGTGTGGTGTGGTGTACGAGTGCAGCTCCACCATATATGTAGATAGGACCCCACGTGCGATTGGCATCGCCAGCAGGTATCGGTGTGTGAGGGGTGTAACGGATCGCCTGGCACCCCGACTGGGTACCTCCGTTGAAGGATGCTCCTAGCGCTTCCTGAGGACTCCAAGCACTCTGGCAGACACCACAATCACTGAACCGGAGAAACAAATAAATTCTCCCAAGCATATGAATGCTGTAGACAGTTGAATAGGAACCATACGAATAGGTTTACTCTCCTAGCAGTCAAACTGGAACAGCATACAATAAATCCTTCCCCCAATAATGAGACGACACTTCACTTTGAGGGTTAAAACAGGAACTCTCTGTACTGTCACATACAGTCTCTTTTATTCCCAATCCACAAACATAGTACAGCCCACAGGGCATTACAAAACAACCAATCAATCCATACAATACACACAGACACTCCGACACAGAATCCTCCTCTCTGCATGTGATATGATTACTGAACACAATGGGTAATCTCATTATCACCGGCAGAGGAATACAGTTTTTAAACAATATTTATAACTTCTAAAATATACATGTCACAAACATAAAGCATACATTTTCATAATCAATCCATTCAGGGCAACAACATATTAAAAAATGGCACGAATCAGACCAGGGGTTCAAAAGTTAAGGGAAAGTCCTTTGTGACCTAATGAAGCATGGCTTTCTGGCCCAAACCAGTTTCAGAGTCTTCTATCCTGGAGAATAATTCAATTATCTCCCAGGACAGACCCAAGACTCCATTAAGCACATGGTTGCAAAAAGACACAAAACACTTTAAAATACATAAAGTAACCTTTTCACATAACACACAGACATTTCACATATCCCCAGATAGCTGGGATCTGAGCGCACAAAACTACTGAAGAGCGCTCAGATCCTATTCACACAGTTCAATTGCTATGGAGCCGAAGTCTTTAACTACACAAATGGGCTCCATGGCATAGCTATCTGGGTTAACACATTCTCATAAAGTCTGGTCCATAGTCCAAAGGCAAGAGGCGGGCAAGCAGCCCCCTCCAAGGACACGTGGGAGCGGCCGATTTCGCCACATTTCTCCCCTTTACCATCCAGACTAACAGGGTATCTGACCTCCTGCCGGTCAGTGCCCTGGTTAGTCCAGCAACCCACCCACGAAGCACAAACAGCAATACAGCCCACCCACAATAACTGGTTACTACACCTGGATAAAATAGCAACTTGTCCATGTCCAGGTGCCTCACCACGGCTGTGCGGGGGGCTGGTAGACTGCCTTGGTGGGTTGCTGAGTGGGCAGAGACCAGCGGTACTCTGCCCGGGTGCCAGCGCTACCACTGAAGTAGCCTGGTTGGAGCCTGGTTGTGGGAGGGGGAGACCGACTGTCTCCCCTCTGGATACACTTCTCTGTGGCTGGGGGACAGGACCGACCGTCCCTACCCCTGGTGCTGCAAGTGCAGAGACTACAGTCCCATCTGCATAGTTGTGGGGCTTAACATCTCCCCTTGGTGGGTTAGGCTGCCGCTGGAGAGAGGGTGTAACAAGCTCCTCTCTCTGAACTGTAGACTGCCGCTGGGGAGAGGGGGTAACCTGCTCCTCTCCCTGACCCTCTCTTTGCTGGTGGAGAGGGGGACCAACTGTCTCCCCTTTCAATATTTTGTCCTGCGGCTGGGGTGCGAGACAGACGGTCTCTGCTTCCTGGGGTACACACTGCCGCTGGGGAGGAAGGACGGCACCTTCAGCTCCCTGGGGTACACACTGCCGCTGGGGAGGAAGGACGCCACCTTCTGCTCCCTGGGGTACACACTGCCGCTGGGTAGGAAGGACGACCCCTTCGGCTCCCTGGGACTCACACTGCCGCTGGAGATCTGGGCCGACCGCCCAGCATCCCTGTAGGGCCGGTAGAGAGACCGCCATCCCATCTCCACCTGCCATCTGTGGGTCTTCCCAGGACCAGTCTGTGAGGTCCCTCAACATTTGCGAGTAAGGACCACCTGCTTCCGCACCTGGCAACTCCGGCTGCTGCTGGGGATCTGGGCCGGTCCCATCTCCACCTGCCTGTTGTGGTTCCTCACAGGACCAGTCTATGAGGGCCCCTACTTCGGGTTCCTGCGGCCGCCTCAGGGGGGGACGGCTAGCCTCCTCGGATGCAGCCTCTACTCGGCTGCTGTAACACTCCTTCCGCTGAGCATACTCTCTCTCTTTCGCCGGACGGAATTCTCGGGCCAGCCTTGTGTTTCGCTCGGCCGTGACCTGGTTCCAGATCACCCGGCGTACCTCCATGGGTAAATCATCCCCATACTGGGCCACTCGCTGCCTCACCTCGGCCATCCAATCATCGCCAGAGCATTCCATACTTGTCTGCTCCAAGTCGCTGGATACCTCTGCTCCCAGGGGCGCTGCACGTGTGCTAGCGTTGCCCTCAATTTGTAACTCCAAACGAACTGTGTCTCTGAGCTGCTTTACCTCGCACTAGGACGCCATCCCACCGCTGCCACCAATGTAACGGATCGCCTGGCACCCCGACTGGGTACCTCCGTTGAAGGATGCTCCTAGCGCTTCCTGAGGACTCCAAGCACTCTGGCAGACACCACAATCACTGAACCGGAGAAACAAATAAATTCTCCCAAGCATATGAATGCTGTAGACAGTTGAATAGGAACCATACGAATAGGTTTACTCTCCTAGCAGTCAAACTGGAACAGCATACAATAAATCCTTCCCCCAATAATGAGACGACACTTCACTTTGAGGGTTAAAACAGGAACTCTCTGTACTGTCACATACAGTCTCTTTTATTCCCAATCCACAAACATAGTACAGCCCACAGGGCATTACAAAACAACCAATCAATCCATACAATACACACAGACACTCCGACACAGAATCCTCCTCTCTGCATGTGATATGATTACTGAACACAATGGGTAATCTCATTATCACCGGCAGAGGAATACAGTTTTTACACAATATTTATAACTTCTAAAATATACATGTCACAAACATAAAGCATACATTTTCATAATCAATCCATTCAGGGCAACAACATATTAAAAAATGGCACGAATCAGACCAGGTGTTCAAAAGTTAAGGGAAAGTCCTTTGTGACTAAATGAAGCATGGCTTTCTGGCCCAAACCAGTTTCAGAGTCTTCTATCCTGGAGAATAATTCAATTATCTCCCAGGACAGACCCAAGACTCCATTAAGCACATGGTTGCAAAAAGACACAAAACACTTTAAAATACATAAAGTAACCTTTTCACATAACACACAGACATTTCACATATCCCCAGATAGCTGGGATCTGAGCGCACAAAACTACTGAAGAGCGCTCAGATCCTATTCACACAGTTCAATTGCTATGGAGCCGAAGTCTTTAACTACACAAATGGGCTCCATGGCATAGCTATCTGGGTTAACACATTCTCATAAAGTCTGGTCCATAGTCCAAAGGCAAGAGGCGGGCGAGCAGCCCCCTCCAAGGACACGTGGGGAGGCCGGTTTCGCCACAAGGGGAACATCTGTTTTAGAGTTTTTGGGACCTTATACCACCTGGTGAGCAGTTTGAATGCGTTTTCTTGAGCTAGCGCAGAGATGGATCCCTTGTGAGCAAGGATAGCCATTTTCTGCCATTGAGCATCAGTAAAAATGGTAGAGCAGTCTGCTTCCCATTGTCTGATATAGTATGGCTTGGGGGTTGGGTATATGTTGGTAAGTATGTTTTGTATTGTAGATATGAGTTTTTTAGGCGTGTTTGTGCCAGTACAAAGTGCCTCAAAGGGTGTGAGAGAATCAGGATAGGTCGTTTGGGACAGTAGTGAAGTGATATAGTGAGAGAGTTGATTATATGTGTATCTCTGGGCCACTGTGGGGTGGTGGGTAACAGAGAGAGTTTCCAGTGGTTTGATTCGGTTGTCTGACAGTACGTGTCCTAGTCTAGGGTATCTAACTTCTGGTGGGAGGATAGATTTCAGGGTACCAGCGTGAAAACCAGGAGGGAAATTTTGGTTGTAGATTAATGAAAGAAGAGGGGAGGGGGAGTTAATAAGTCCTTCAGTGGTGCTAAGTTTGTGCCATATCGAGAGGGTTTGTGTGACTGTGGGGTGGTGGTGGCAGAGGTTTATCTTTTGTTTACGTGGAAGCCATGCTGCTGAGGGAATTGGGACGTCTAGTGTTTGTTGTTCTACAGCTACCCATGGCTTTCCAGAAGGTTTCGACTATTCTGTGATCTTCGCTAAATGAGTGGCTTTCCAATAGGATTCCACGTCTGGGAGTCCCATGCCACCCATACGTTTAGGTCTTATTAGGTAAGTATATGCTAGTCTAGGCGTTTTATCATTCCAGATAAACCTTGTCACCACTTTTGTATTCTTTGAAGAACATTGTCGGGATACTTATGGGTAGAGCCTATAAAAGGTATAATATTCTGGGCAGGACATTCATTTTGACCGAATTAGCTCTCCCAAACCAAGAAAGGGATTTTTTTGCGGACATATCAGCTTTGATACGATTCAGGAGAGGTACGAAATTAGTGGCATAGAGGGTGTTTAGATCAGAGGATATGTGTACTCCTAAGTATTTGGTTATAGGGTGTCTGCAAAAGTCTTATAATAGGGGAGTGTAAGTCCATCTGGACCCGGGCTCTTCCCTGTCGGGGACGATTTTAGAATCTTCTGAGGATATAGGTCGTTCGAGCAAAGACCTATATTCATCAGTGAGTGATGACTTAAAATTAGATTTAAGGTATGTGTCTATCTCCTGTGAAAATTGTATTTCTTCTTCCGGTGAGCGGTTGTTTAGGTTGTATAGATCTTCATAGAAGGTTTGGAATGCGTCAGCAATGTGTTTGGTTTGGTGTACTAGGTTTCCGGACTTTGTCTTAATTTTGGGGATAAAAGACAGTGAGTGTCTGGTTTTAAGGGCTCTAACTAGATATCTACTAGGTTTATTACCATACATTTTACTTCTGAGTATATGAAAATTTATTTGGGTGTGTTGCGTGCATAGGGTTGCTAGTTGTGATCTAAGGAGTATGAGTTCTTGGTACGAAGTCGGGGAGATAGTTAGTTTGTGTCTAAGTTCGATAGTTGCTATTTGGTCTAGAATAGACGCCTTGGTGGATTTTTTAATAAAAGAGGTGAGACTGATTATATGGCCTCTGATGACAGCCTTGTGTGCTTCCCATATCATGGGTGGTTTGACCTCAGGGGTAGCATTTTCTTCGAAGTAATCGAGTAAAATTTTGTTTAGGGATGATACATGGGAGGGATCTTTAAGAACAGTTTCATTCAGTTTCCAGGTTGGGGCATATGGTGGTATAGTTGGTATTTTTAGTGTCATCAGTATGGGGGCGTGGTCGCTCCAGGTGATGTTTCCAATATGGGTGTGTGTAATCAAGTGTAGGTGTCTGTGTGATATTAGTATATAATCTATACGGGAGTATTTAGTGTGAGGGGCCGAATAAAAAGTGTAGTCTTTAACTGTCGGGTGCATAATTCTCCAAGGGTCAGCTAATTGAGTTTTGTGTAATTTGTGTTTTACCTTTCGGATCATAGAGTATCTGAGGTGGGCTGCTCCAGTGGAAGAGTCCAGACGAGGATCAAGTGGCATGTTAAAATCTCCTCCAAGAATAGATATACCTTCTGCAAAGGAGGAAAATTTATCAATGAGATTACAGAGAAATAGTGATTGGTTAGTATTAGGAGTATAGATATTGCCAATAGTGACCAAATCTGATCCTAGTGTACCTTTTAAAAATACAGCCCTCCCTTCGCTATCCGACCAAGAGTCTTGAAGTATGAAAGGGATATGTTTGGATAATAATATGGCAACTCCTTTTGATTTTGTAAATGGAGAGTGTGAGAAAAACATGGTGTTGTATTGTTTGTCATAAAGTTTAGGCACTTTATGTCTTTTAAAATGGGTCTCTTGGATGAGTGCAACATTTACTTTGAGCCTGTGTAGGTCACCAAACAGTCTGGATCTCTTACTTGGATTGTTAAGACCCTTGGCATTGATAGAGTATATTTTTAGGGGTCGGGCGGTTGTGCTAGCCATATTTAGGGCATTACAGTGAAAGTGTTATATACAATAGATAATACATGGTAGGTTGAATTTCCCTTACAAGAATATCCGTGATGTCATACATGGTAGGTTGAATTTCCCTTACAAGAGTTTCAGTGGTGTCAGAAATTTGGTCAACATATAAAACAAAAACAGAAAACCAAGAACACATTAAAATCAATACCAATATCAGATTACGAAGTCCACAACGTGTGGAACAATAATCTAATGCTCTATAGAGAGCGATCGAGCCAAAGATGCGGGGGAGGGGGAGCCTCGGAGTGTACTCTACCGAGGTGGTTCCCGAACCCAACATACAGGGCATCGGCTGTCTGGGGGCGGCTTGGTGAAATGTCCGCTGAACTAATATCATTTTATTGAACATATAATGGGGGGGTGCAGGGGAGGTCTGCTCCCGCCCGATGGGGTTGTGAATAAGATTAGCATTTATGGAGAGATAGAGAGCCTTATATTTGAAAAAAGGGGGGGAGAGAGTAAGGCGGGATTATAGAAGTGTATAATAGGGTTGTTTTTTTTTTGTTTTTTGTTTCCCTTTTATGAAGGAGCTATGGGGGATATATATATATCTTAGGGGTAACGGGGAGGTGTATTATACTTAGGATGTTGAGAGTAGAGAGGGTTGAGGGCCCCTTAAACGTGGGGGAATGTTCCTGGAGCAAGCAATATAATACTTATCCCATGGCGGGTATATATCTGTTTCTAGAAGCTCCCGGCTAGTGTCAAAGCAAAGTCCTGGGCAGCTTGTATCCGTTGGAGTATTAGACTTTGGGCCTCAAGGGTTGCCCAGAGTCCAATCGGTTCATGCGTCAGTCCAGTCTCGGAGTCCCAACGATGTCGTGGTGTTAGGCGTGCGGGTTCGATGTCCTATTGGGTTTCGCCGTTTGCGTTGGGGACGAGGTTGCCAATCCTGGGTATGTGTCCTGGTTGCCAGAGATCCCATCTGGGTTGGTGTCGGCCAGTCAGGAAGTTGGATTGGAGGGATGTTCAGCCCTTTGCAGAAGTGTTCCACATCTTTCGGGTCCGGTACCGACAATACTGTCCCATTGCATCGGACTGTCAGGCTTAGTGGGTATCCCCAACTGTATAGAATGCCTTCTTTACGCAAGGCATTTGTGAGGGGTTGCAGGGCTTTTCTTGCCTGTAGAGTCATCCAGCCCACGTCTGGTAAGACAATAAAAGGTATTCCCTGGTATAGTAGGTCTTTAGAGCGTCTCGTTTTCATTAGCACTTCTTCCTTTTAGGAGTAGTAATGGAAGCAGCAAATTAGATCACGTGGCTTGGAGTCCGGTGGACCTCTTGGTCGTAGTGCCCGATGAGCTCTGTCCAGGATAATGTCCTTTGTGTATTCCGTGCCCAGTATGGATTGGAACAGGCCTTGTAGTAAGCCAGTCGGATTTTTCGTCTGGTGGCCCTTCAGGGATGCCTCTGATTCGTAAATTACACCTGCGTCCTCTGTTATCGAGGTCCATCACTTGGGTAAGGAGATTGTGTGTGGTAACAGAGTGTTGATGTAGGTGGCCATCGAGGGCCGATATAGAGCCTGTGAGCCTCAAGATATCCTCCTCTGCTTTGAGAAGCCGGTTACCTTGATCCTGCAGGTCAGCTTTCACATCTGCTAGCTCGTCCCTGCTTGAGTTGTGTCATTAGGTCATGCTGATTGTCCTTCAGCTGAGTCAGTAGGTGAGCGGAGAGGGAGCTCAAGTCAGCCCTCGTGAGTGGAGCGGGTAAGTCTTCCATGTCACCTTCATTTTGGGAATCCTGATCGTCAGAGGAGTCTTCCGCGATGCTTGGCTTAGGAGTCGCGGGCGCCATTTTGGGTAGGCCCATCGTGGAAGTTTTGCGGCAGGTATATAAAGTCCTGCAGCGACAGGTATCCTCCGATTTTTTTCCCCTTGGTGCAGGAGAGTGTGGAAGAGGGTGTTTTTTGTTTTTTGCCCATGTTTGGGTTTGAGTTGTGGCTCGTTTCTCTGCCGTCGGGCGGGAGCTCCTGGAAAGCACGTCTGCTCACATTCGCGTCGTGGCTCCGCCCACCAAAATGTTCCTATTTTATATGTATTTTTTAATACTAAAATGTAGATAATTGTTATGTATAGGGTATCAAAAAAAATCTCTAACTGTCCTTTAAAAAACAACACATAACTTGTATGGGTGCTTTAAATGAGAGAGAGCAAAAATTGTTTCAACAACCACATATCAAAAATTGAAAAATAGCCCTGTTCCTTGGCCAAGGAAAATTCCTGGTCCTGAAAGGGTTAAAAGGCTAGATGGGCACAATATCTGGAAAGCCCATTATTCAGATGATGTGACATGCAAAAGCTGAGGTTTAAGAAGAATACCAAAAGTTCAACAACTACTTATTCTATGTAGGAAACACCAACAGGCAGAGGCGTCTATAGGGGTGGGCTATTGGGGCCCCGAGTCCCCCCTTCATAGCCCCGAATGGAGATTATGGGGCTAAAGTATTCTTTAGCCCCGAGACTCCAGGGCTATAATTGTTTTAAAAAAATAAAATCCCCCGGTGAGCTTTCCTCCGTCTGGGACATGGTCCCAGAATTGGAGGATTAACCTCACGCGGGGCTGAGGGACGATCGGGAGGAGAGGCTGCTATAGGGAGCTCTCTCCCGAGCCTCTCCTCCTCGAGGTGCGGCCCACAGGCGTGGGCCTGTGGTGACCTCAACTCTTGGCCATAGAGACCACAGCGTGACGGGTGCAAGCTCCGCCCCCATCATGCTGTGAGAGCTGCTTGCCGGATGTCAGGTGACATCCGGCAGAAGTTTCTGGGTAACGGACCAACTATAAAAAATAGAATAAATGTGTGACTGTGTGTGGGTGTCTAGGTGTGTGTGTCAGGGTGTCTCAATATGTGTATGTGTGTGTCTGGGTGTCTCAATGTGTGTAAGTGTGTGTCTGGGTGTCTCCGTGTGTCTGGGTGTCTCAATGTGTGTAAGTGTATGTGTCTCAATGTGTGTGGGAACCTCAATGTGTGTGAATGTGTGTGGGTGTCTCATTGTGTGTGTGGGTGTCTCAATGTGTGTGTGTGGGTGTCTCAATGTGTGTGAATGTGTGTGGGTGTCTCAATGTGTGTGTGTGTGTGTGTGGGTGTCTCAATGTGTGTGTGTGGGTGTCTCAATGTGTGTGTGTGGGTGTCTTAATGTGTGCGTCTGGGTGTCTAGGTTTGTGTGCAGGGTGTTTGCGTAAGTGTGTGTGTGTGTGTGTGTGTGTGTGTGTAAGGGTGTTTGCGTAAGTGCATGTGTGTGTGTGTGTAAGTGTGTTTGCATAAGTGTGTGTGTAAGGGTGTTTGTGTAAGTGTATGTGTGTGAGTGTGTTTCAGGGTGTCTGTGTGTGAGAAAGAGAGTGACGTTGTGTGTGAGAAAGAGAGAGACGTTGTGTGTGAGAGAGAGAGACAGTGTGAGTGTGTGAGAGAGAGACGGTGTGTGTGAGAAAGAGAGAAAGAGAGAGAGAGATGGTGTGTGTGTGAGATAGAGAGAGACGGTGTGTGTGTGAGAAAGAGAGAAAGAGAGAGAGAGATGGTGTGTGTGTGAGATAGAGAGAGACGGTGTGTGTGTGAGAAAGAGAGAGACGGTGTGTGTGTGAGAAAGAGAGAGACAGTATGTGTGAGAAAGAGAGAGAGAGAGACGGAATGTGTGAGAAAGAGAGAGAGAGAGAGAGACAGTATGTGTGAGAGAGAGAGAGACAGTGTGTGAGAAAGAGAGACAGAAAGAGAGATGCGTGTGTGAGAAAGAGAGACAGAGAGTGACGGCATGTGTGAGAAAGAGAGAGAGAGAGACGGCGTGTGTGAGAAAGAGAGACAGAGAGAGAGACGGCGTGTGTGAGAAAGAGAGACAGCGTGTGTGAGAAAGAGAGACAGAGAGAGACGGCGTGTGTGTGACCCAGCTCATCTGGGCTCTAGCCCCAGATCATCCGAAGACCTAGCAATGCCCCTGCCAACGGGAATAACATGTATGGACGAAGGAGTGGGGTTGGGATGGGAATATGGATATTTAATGGAATCATTTATTCTGTATGTATTTTTTCATAAATTTATGAATAAAAAAAAAAAAATATATATATATATATATCAAAAATATTGACAGGCACACCACATGTCACAAAAGATTGGATTAAAAATAAAGCTGCTTGTGGCAAGATTGCACATGTACCAAGAAATTAGTAATAATGCATTCTAACCTATTCCCTTATTCTGCAGAATCTTGTAATACCTGTTTTTAATGAACGAACAGAAATTTAGAACGAAAAGCTGTTGGGAGTCCTCCCTTTATTAAGAAAAAGCATTTCTGACCAATGAAGTAAACCCACACACGATTCTTCAACATTCTGTTATTTTCGGCATCACAGGACTATTGCAGCTAAACAGGATTCTTTTATGCATACAGGCAACATAAACCAGGCAATCTAATACATGAAAAACACAGCTACTGCTGCAATACAGCAATGCAAACAACATAACAAATCTGTTCTCCTCAATACTAAGTTAATCATTATTCTGTTGTGACACTGTCTGTACCTACTTGGTAGATTTCATTGCTGCTTACTTCCTGTTTTTCTCTTTTCAGTTATTGGATTGATTTAATGTCAGCTGACCAGACTGGAATGAGGTTTTCATTAACTTTGTATGTGCAGTGATGTAATATAACTATATATGCCAAGTGCAGACAAATGGAGGTCTGACCATTGTTCTCTTCTGACATACTTTATAAAATGCATACTGGCTTGATCCCTCCGGTGATCTCAGAGTTGATGTTCAGTGTTGAGGGGCAGTGAGGAGCTGCTAACTTAGAAAATAGGACATTAAAGGGATTACCCAGTTTTGTCTAAGGTGTTTTTAAGAACAAAAACACCTTAGACACAACTGGGTAATCCCTAAATCCTGGACTGTCGGGTGGGCCATGAGGACTGGCTTGGGAACCACTGCCCTAACTGCTACATAAAGTACGGTTTTATAAAGAATACAGATTATAGCATGAATGGAGACAAAAAGGGAAGATAAATAGACATTTTAATAAGGGATACTTAATAAAAATTTGTATTTCAAGAACATACCTCCCAACTGTCCTGTTTTGCGCAAGACAGTCCCGATTTGGGAGCTATGTCCCACTGTCCCACCACGCTTAGGTTCAGTGGGACAGCAGGACTCAGAACCGCAATCTCGCTTCAGATGCCTGTTCATGCCAGGATCTAAAGTGTGTAATATTGTTACCGCACATGAGAGGTAGCACTGACACCCCCCTCCCCAGATCCCCCCCGGTGTCGCGATTCTGGGGGGGGGGGGGGGGTCAAGTTGGAAGGTATGCAAGAATTACATTCCTAAAATATGAATTTGGCAATGGTGGACACACTGCAGCATTTGATAATCACTATTTTTAGTTTAGGGTTTAAACATGAAACCGTTATTTTTTGTTAGATTTCTACTGGAATATATGTAAAAATTGTATTTTTATATGTTTTTTAACATAAGGGTAATGTGGAGAGGACCAGTGAGTTTGAACTCCACGCCTATTTAGTTTTTTTTTAATATATATATATATCCTTTGTATCAGATTTGACATTTGTTCATTGTTTTAATTATTAAGGACAGATTTATGTGTATAATACTGTATTCATTTTTGCACATAATTATATATAAGTGTAAAGTGCGTGTGGGAGGGTTCACAGCGCTTTATTTACATATATGTATTGGAAGGGTTCATTGGTAGGTACTTTTTGTAATTGTTCAATTAATATCAATCAATGATTTTTGTTACCTTTTTGAATTAAAGGGACACCAAAACTTACATAAGATGTAACTAGATTATTTGTGCATTTAAAACAAACACATATATGACATATGCCACAGTTTTTTTCTTCTGTGTCTGAATTACATATTTTCCAACGTCAGCCATGTTTCCAGGGACACATGTGTTCCACATGCTGCAGACAGAGCATGCAAAGTGCAAGCCGGCAGGATGTAGGATGCATATAGACACAGGCACAATCCAATTAATTAATCCTGGTAGGTCCTTTGAGATCTCGACCCTGATTAATTAATTGGATTCTATCTGTGCGTATATCCATTCTACATGCTGCCAGGCTGCACTTTGCATGGTCTTTCTGCAGCATGTGGAACACGTGTCCCTGGAAACATGGCCAAAATGGGCAACTATGGAATTAATTGCATATAAAAGTAAAAATAAAATTAGGGGTTTATCTCCAGCATCCATTGTGAAAATTTTACCCATGATGCAACACAGTGGTGTCCCGAGGGGGGTGCGGGGGGTGTGGACCGCACCAGGTGACACCCCCAGCGGGAGAGAGAGAGATGTCTGTGTGTGTATAGATATGTATTGTTTTAGAACTGTACAATTGTCAGCTCGTGGGGCTTCTATGTGTCGCATAATTAATAGCATATTTATTGGGCCCCATGTGTAGCATAATTAAGGGGCTCTGGTGTGTGGCATAGTTAATGGGCTCCTGTGTGTGACATAATTTGTGGGTCCTGTATGTGGCATCTGACTGGCATTACTAAGGAATCTGGCATGGTATTGAAGGAAATCAAGGGGGGTGACATCATGGGTTACCGCACCGAGTGACACCAACCCTAGTGACGCCTCTGATGCAACATTCTCCAAAATGCATCGTGATGTCATGAGATACAACCCCTGCTCTCTTGTTGGGTTCTGTGTATCATATTTCGCAGGACTAGGTGGTTGTGTACAGCTTTATTTACCTGCCTTCCAACACAAAGAGAGGAGATTGACATGATCAAACATGATCATAACCCGCCCCCTTGTGATGTAATAGTTACATTACCCTCCCATTCAATGCAAGTCTATGATCAGAATTCTGACTTATAGACTGAATTCTGTGTCGCCAGCCTCAAAGTGAGATACTAGTGTTGTAAAGTCTCTGGGAGAGGGGGGGGGGGGGGGGGTTTGGCACCCAAAAATACTGTATTTCACAAAATGGAGGTGCTCAGTCACACTTTTTTAGTAAAATATTTAATAAAATAAGCTCACTTAACAAAAACAAGACATATCTGAAATCAACAATGCAAAAAAAAAAAAAAAAAAAATTTTCATTTTTTGATGGGAGTGTCCCTTTAAAGTGGAGTCGGAGGGATTACTGACTGCTTACGAGTAAGCACAACAGTGCGAAATGCGTCAAGCATGTCAGTCAGCTGTGACCGGTTTGTAGTGTGACACTATTAATAAAAAATGTAATATTATATGTCTCTTTGTACTCTCATTATTGCAGCAATTGTAGGGGATACTGCATGCTAATATATCATCAAAGATCTGCAGCCACAATGCAAAACTGTGCTTGGTAAGTTGTGTCTACTGCCCCATTGCTAATGTTGTTATTGGGATAATCTAACGTTAACTTGCTGGTCGAATAATGTGTGGAAACGGTACACTAATCACAGCCATTGATTATTTGCTATTAGAAATGCAAAAATAATTACTGAAATCTCACTGGGAAAAATTGTTTCTCAAACTAGGAACAGGGCATAAATAGCTCACTCAAACAACCAGTTTTTTGATTCATGCAGTGCAATGTGAAAATAAATATGGATCACCTTTAAGATCAGAAATGACAAATGACTTACAAATGTGATTATGGTACACATTGTATTGCAATATAACCAGAAACCATCTAAACATTATGCAAATGTAAAAAAAAGTGCAACATATTTAATATTATAATTTTGATTTTGCATTATTACAAAAGGTAATGCATTAATTTGCGTTTATATAAATTAACAGAGATAGAGAAGTTTATTACTATGTGCTTGGAAGTTATATATTGCACAGGGCAGGAGTACTGGAGGGAGACAAAAAAGGGAACATAACAGCAGACAAAAAGGGAACATAATCAAACAAAATCTTCATTACATTCGGCTTCTTGAAATTCCATGCTGCTGAAATTGAAATCATTGTCAGTGACAGGAAGGCGCACAAATGGAAAAAACACTAATGACAGCTTCATGTCCACAATGCAAAACAGAGTACATGATCACACTTAAATAAAGATAGGAAAAGTTCCATCATTTTTCCATATATTTTGGAACCTGTATAGGCTCTTCTGCATTAAATAAACTTAAGTTGAAATGCGTCTTTTTAAGAAGCCTCGCAAATAAAGTGATTTTCCAAACCAAAAGGGGGCTATTCACTGAAAGTGAACTGAAAGTGAATTCCAAAAATCAGGCATAAGACCAATTGTATGTCCATGTTCGTAATAAAAAGGTTGTGTGCAACCAATAAAGAAAAAAGGCAAGCATTTTGTGATGTCTCAGTGTTTGCACACAGACTTGACCATCTAAATTATCTCTCCTGAAGAAAGTTCTGCAACTCTTGTAATTTTTGCTTAGGAGACTCATGTGTATAAATATAATCATTCAGTTGGATCTAGGTTCCCAGTTAAATTCAGTTAGGTCATTTATCGTCTTTGTTACACCAACACAGTGGAAATGTTCCACAGCATACTTGTAATTCAGGTTTCCATCTGTTGTTTGACCCATACAACTGTTGAGTAACGGGCTGTAAGGTCATATTATGATTTGCCACGGCTCGTTCTATTGTCTGTAGCACTTGACCATAGAGTGTAGAGTCATGTGGAATTGGAGAATTTTCTGAAGGGTCATTGGAGAGGTTATAAAGTAGTGGTGGAACATGGTAGATGACTGAATCACCGGAACACGAGCACTGTGTAGTCCCTTCTGGACTAAATTTTGGTGAAATATAATGAACTTTCCAAACTGTGTCCACTATAATGAAAAAAACAAAACAATAATGAATACAAGAAAATATATTTTTCAGACAATATCATTATTTATAATATATTCCTAGCCACAAACACATTCAAAGGAGCAGTCACTCAATTGTTTGCCATATAATATGTAGCCTAAAATGTAAAAAGAAATATACATATATTTTTAACGACATACATTAGAGACTTAATGGACCAAATCCTAACCTCCCTCATAACAGCCTCCAAGTAAACATTTTCACCAAGGTTTGCTTCTGTTTGATTGGTCTGTAAGGTCCCGCTATGCAAGGGTCATAGGAGAGCTGATGCAATAAAAATCTATTATTAAAGGGACACTACCACTTACATAAGATGTAACCAGATAACCTGGTCATTTAAAACACACACATATATAAATCAAATGCCTCTGTTTTTTTTATATGATTGATTTAATTGCATATAAAAGTAAAAATAAAATTAGGTGTTCGTCTCCTGGCTCCATTTTGTGAATATTTCCCATGATGCAACATCGTCCAAAATCTTCCACCCAGTCTCACTTTACAACTGTGGTCAAAGCCTGCATGATGTCATAAGATACTCTCCTGCTCTCTTACTAGCTCCTGCGTATCATAGTGGGCAGGACTAGGTAGCTGGCTGTGTACACCGTTTTTTACCTGCCTTTCAACACAAAGCAAGGAGATTAACCCGATCAAACAGGATCATAACTCCGCCCCCTTGTGATGTAATAGTTACATTACCCTCCCTTTCAATGCAAGTCTATGATCAGAATTCTGACTTATAGACTGCATTCTGTGTCACCAGCCTCAAAGTGAGATACTAGTGCTGTAAAGTCTCAGGGGTGGCACCCAAAAATTTTATATTTCACAAAATGGCAGTGCGCAGTCACCATTTAGTTAAATATTTTATTAAGCGTGTGTCGTATCTGTTTTGTTCCTGTCTCCCTGCTCGATGGTTTTATTATTCTTTTTTTGATTTAATAAAGTTACTATTTACAAACCAACTATGGATTGATGCTGTCTACCTTCCGGATGACTTCAGCTGGCACTACCTCTGTTTGTTCCTGTTGTCTGCCTGGGGTGTGAGTAGACCCCTTTTCTGTGCTACAGCACCTGGAAGCTAATCTTACTCACTCCACTGTTATTTGGGGCTTGAGCCGGTCAGAATCTGCTTGGAATTCCTATTTTATTAAATACAGTCACATAACAAAAACAAAACATATCTGAAATCAACAATACAATATATATATATATATATATATATATATATATATATATATATAAACATTTTCATTTTTTGTTGGGAGTGTCCATTTAAGTGAGTATTTGGAGTTTTATGTTATTTACTGATATAATTCACCAGGAATTTTCCCTTATGGGTTGTATCTTTATTGTGTGTTTATAATGCATACTGTGGTTCATTGAAATATAGTACTTACTGCTGACATCATACCACCGTGCTGCATGCAAGTAATTTGTGCAGTAATGAAACATGAATTCATGGTGTAGAGTGGAATGAAATCCTTGTAGCAGAGGCATAAGATCCTTCCCATCAGTTATCCTGGTGTGATGAAATCAAAAAGTATTATGCTTTGACCAGGGGCGTACCTAGAGCATTTGGAACCCGGGGCAGACCCTGAGTGTGGCACCCGATAATAATAAAAATGTAAGAAAACACCCACAATTATTAAAATTTTTGAAAATTGTACAATTATAGATACCAGGAATAGTGTGCCATTCAGAGCCCAGTAATAGTGTGCCACTCAGAACCCAGTAATATTGTGCCAGTCAAAGCCCAGTAATATTGTGCCAGTCAGATACCAGAAATATTGTGCCAGTCAGAGCCCAGTATTATTGTGCCAGTCAGAGCCCAGTAGTATTGTGCCAGTCAGAGCCCAGTAATAGTGTGCCAGTCAGAGCCCAGTAATAGTGTGCCACTCAGAGCCCAGTAATAGTGTGCCAGTCAGAGCCCAGTAATAGTGTGCCAGTCAGAGCCCAGTAATAGTGTGCCACTCAGAGCCCAGTAATAGTGTGCCAGTCAGAGCCCAGTAATAGTGTGCCACTCATAGCCCAGTAATAGTGTGCCAGTCAGAGCCCAGTAATATTGTGCCAGTCAGAACCCAGTAATATTGTGCCAGTCAGAGCCCAGTAATAGTGTGCCAGTCAGAGCCCAGTAATATTGTGCCAGTCAGAGCCCAGTAATATTGTGCCAGTCAGAGCCCAGGAATATTGTGCCACTCAGAGCCCAGTAATAGTGTGCAAGTCAGAGCCCAGGAATATAGTGCCACTCAGAACCCAGTAATGTGCCAGTCAGAGCCCAGTAATAGTGTGCCACTCAGAACCCAGTAATATTGTGCCAGTCAGAGCCCAGTAATAGTGTGCCAGTCAGAGCCCAATAATAGTGTGCCACTCAGAGCCCAGTAATAGTGTGCCAGTCAGAGCCCAGTAATAGTGTGCCACTCATAGCCCAGTAATAGTGTGCCAGTCAGAGCCCAGTAATATTGTGCCAGTCAGAGCCCAGTAATAGTGTGCCAGTCAGAGCCTAGTAATATTGTGCCAGTCAGAACCCAGTAATATTGTGCCAGTCAGAGCCCAGGAATATTGTGCCACTCAGAGCCCAGTAATAGTGTGCAAGTCAGAGCCCAGGAATATAGTGCCACTCAGAACCCAGTAATGTGCCAGTCAGAGCCCAGTAATAGTGTGCCACTCAGAACCCAGCAATATTGTGCCAGTCAGAGCCCAGTAATATTGTGCCAGTCAGATACCAGGAATATTGTGCCAGTCAGAGCCCAGTATTATTGTGCCAGTCAGAGCCCAGAAATATAGTGTCAGTCAGAGCCCATTAATTGTGTGCCAGTCAGAGCCCAGTAATAGTGTGCCAGTCAGTGCCCAGTAATAGTGTGCCAGTCAGTGCCCAGGAATATTGTAACAGTCAGAGCCCAGTAAGTGTGCCAGTCAGTGCCCAGTAATAGTGTGCCAGTCAGTAGCCAGTAATATTGTGCCAGTCAGTGCCCAGGAATATTGTAACAGTCAGAGCCCAGGAATATTGTGCTCGTTTCAATAACACTATTGTGCTCGTTTCAATGGCACTAAAAGGCATTGGTGAGAAAAAGCTGGCACTGTGACAAGTAATTTTGGGACAAAGCTGGCACTGTTGACAAGTGGATATGTGTTCTTTCCTCAGCTATTGGGGGCCCTGCTGGGGTCATTTGTTTTTTAGTTAGTTATGCGAACCTTAAAACGCTATTCACTAAAACTAAGTTTGCCTCCATCTCTCTTACTCAGCAAAGTTCAATTAGGACCTATTCACCTTCATTGCGTGCGTAAAAAGTTACTATTTACAATAAAGTAAGGGGATTGATTTTGTCGGCTTTGGGAAGATTTTGATGTGAAAATCATCCTGGGCAACTTGCCACCTCTAAATGACTTTCAGTCATTTCTTATTGCTTCCAATAAAATAATGGCTGTTCTTTCAGTAAAATTACTGCACCTGTTAAGTAACCCTCCAAAAATAAAAGAAACAAAATATGTGCCACCCTCTTAAATACAGAGGCCAGGGTTGTCGAAAAGGCCCCTAGCCCCCTAATAAATATTGGAGCTATGTGCCAGGCAAGCTGCCCATGCTCTCCCTTAATATAGGGCCCAGGCGCTGTGTATGATGCCCTGGGGGCTGGACAAGGTGTCCTCAGCTCCCCTAAAACAGGGACTTAATAATGAATAGAGTCGGGCTAATTGTCCCCTGCACCCTTACTTGTGCAGGCTTTTATTCCAGTGTGTCATTCTGCATAAATCACATTTTTAATATTTGACTCACAAGCTATCCTCCAGTGATTACTCTGCATGTTTACACTGTTTAGCACTGATTATATAGACACTGAGCATTTAAAGTTATGTTTGTGCATGCAGGATGCACTGTGCAGGAGACAGCCGATGAGCAGCATCCAGGTAAATACTAGGGAAGGGGGGAGGAGGGGGGATTGGCTGTGACATATTAACAAGCAAGTTATAAGTGGCAGGTTAATCAGCTAATTATCAGTGGCATATTAATCAGCAAATTATCAGTGGCATAATAAGCAGCAAATTATCAGTGGCATGTTAAGCAGCAAATTATCACTGGCATATTAAGCAGCTAATTGTCAGTGGCATATTAAGCAGCTAATTGTCAGTGGCATATTAAGTAGCTAATTATCAGTGGTATAATCAGCAGCAAATTATCAGTGGTATATTAAGATGCAAATTATCAGTGGCATATTAATGGATAAGCTAGGGGGACAGAATTTTTTTCAGTAAGGGGGCATGAAATTTCTGATGGCCCTGCATAGACCTGGGGTGGACTAAGGGGCAGGGGGGTGGTCTACCCCAGGTATATGGGTGCCTAGGGTCTAAAACCGTTTATTACCCCAGCCAATGGCACCCCTCTAATGCAGCCTGTTGGACATGGCTGGGATGCCTAGGGTCTAATAATCTGTTTTAGATCCTGGGCATTGGTGCCAATGGCACCCCTCTAATGCAGCCCGCTGGACATGGAGGTCTGTCCCGCCTGCAGCCAGGGCAGGCCCAAGACATTGTGCTGCCGCAGTCATGATAATTCAAACTAAAATGAAACTTATCAGTGATAATTTAATGCAAGAGCACCTTTCTATGTGCAAACTGATATGGCGCGAGAATTGTTGCAAGTCATGTTATAAGTCAGTGGTCACATATTATGTTTTGGGAAATTGCACAGCCCATTTTCATACTAATGTTTGTTTTACCATTTCTTTCTTTTCAACTTGTGGGTGAGTTCTTAGTAAAAAAATATTGAATTTTTATATGCCCACTAAAGCACTTCTTATTTACATAATAAAATAATAAAGAGAGTGATGGTAAATCATTATTATGATAATAGGCTGTGCAATTCCCCAAAACATAATGTGATGAGTGACCTATAACAAATTCCACATAGATATAGTCAGTGTCAGAGGAGTTAACCCCTTGTGTGGGCAGACCGAGGCTGTGTCGGAGTAGTTAACCCCTTGGGTGGGCAGACAGATAGAGGCTGTGTCAAAGGAGTTAACCCCTTGGGTGGGCAGACCGAGGCTGTGTTGGAGGATTTAACCCCTTGGGTGGGCAGACAGATAGAGGCTGTGTCAGAGGAGTTAACCCCTTGGGTGGGCAGACAGAGGCTGTGTCGGAGGATTTAACCCTTTGGGTGGGTAGACAGATAGAGGCTTTGTCGGAGGAGTTAACCCCTTTATCCACACATTCACTCACACACATACATAGATAGTCTGTCACTCACACATACATACACACACACTCACACTGACATACACTCACTCACACTAACACACACACACACTGTCAGTTTTTAACTTACCTGCTTCAGGCATCTCTGTGCTTTGAGCTCCTCATCTGAGCCAATCACATGAGGCTTCTGAACTCTCAGCCAATCAGGAAAATTGAGAGATCTCACATAATTGGTTGAGACCTCCTTTTATCAAGCCTCCCCTGACACAGGTTGCCGCCTGGGGCAGCTGCCCCACTCTGTCCCATTAAAGGACTGGGCCTGCCTGCAGCTGTAACAGCACCCCCAAAGACCCCACCCCCACACCAGTAACAGTGTTGGGAAACTAAGTTTCCCCGACGATGCATAATCTCTTCCTCCTCGACCCTGCACGTCGACGCAACCACAAGACAGAATGAAGCCTGCAGACCGGTAAAAAAAATGTTAAAAAAAAAATGTGTCAGTGTGTGAGGGTGTGTGAGTGTGACTCTGCATAAATGTGACTGTGTGAGTCTGTGTGTATGTGTAAATGTGAGCCTGTGTGTTTGTAAGTGGGAGTCGTGTGTGTGTGTGTGTGTGTGTGTTTACGTGTGAGTCTCTCTCACTGTGTCTGTGTGTAAGTGTTGTCAGAGAGGTATTGAACAGTAATATCAAGACTGGTACATATGAATAAAGCAGAAGCCAAGGATAACAAGATGGATGCAAGCAGCCTCCATTTTGTGACAGATTTTGGACATCCTTCTGTGTGTTAAAATCTTATTCTGTGTCCCTGATGCTAAAAGGAAAGTCTTCCACATTCCTAACTCTGTTATCTGAAAACAAATATTTTACTGATAAGTTCATAGTATCACCGGAACAGATAAGGTGGCTATTGTTAGTGGTTTAGGGATTATGACACTAAAGCCAAGCCTCATTGTATTGATGCAGACACAGCTGTGTACATACAAGTTGCTCTGCAACTTGCTAGCCCACCCAAACTGGCAGAAACTGACAGACACACTGAGATTAATTGGATTTTAGATTTGAAGAATCTAATAAGGGTTATTATAAACACACCTAGTTTATTCTAATTGCTCATTAAATATATAATTATATCACACCTTCACTAATAAATATGTAAAGTATAATTAATCCTACATATTAATTAGAATATTGTTTTTATTGTTTTATTAGTGTGATATACATTTTATTATAAGTTTTTATCTAATGTGCAATGATAAGAGCATGCTCCTCCAATGCAGCACCCACCCGCGATCACTGGGTGATCACGGTGCCCAGTGGGGCACAGAAGGTGTTGGATGATGCCTCGAGGCATCATTGCAACACTTCACACACATAGACAGTGATCAGCTTTCACTGCCTATGTGTGTAACACGCATACAATCACATTTGTAGTCACATTCGCAGCCGGACGAGTCAAGAGGAATCCAAGCAGGGAACTCTTTGCCTACAGCCATACTGCTCTGAGAGTGCCCAATCCCGTCCGACCTCGGAAGGTAAGCAGAGGCAGGCCTGGTCAGTATCAGTGCGGGACACTGATTAGGAACCACGGGTGCTGTAGGCTGTCCAATTTTTTTTTTTTTTTTTGCTGGCCTGTCTGCCCCCTTGGGTATTTTTGGGGGCCAGATGAGTCAAGAGGAGTCCCAGCAGGGCACTCTTTGCCTACAGCCATTCTGCTCTGGGTGCGGGAAGAGCTACACCTCTCAGGCGGTGAGCTCCGCCCCCTCCCTGGATCCACTTTTGCAGGCAGAGGTGGGGGGGGGGGAGAGAGATAGAACGGGGGGGGGGGGGAGACAGAACAGCGGAAGGGGAAGAGAGACAGAACAGAGGAAGGGGGAGGGGAGAGAGACAGAAACGAGTATACAGAGAAAATGCTCAATGGAAAGTACACAATACCTTGTTTGGGGAGGAATGAGGGGTCGAAGGGTCTTAGATGGGGTCGGCGATTTCGGCCAGTGACAAAGACTTTCTTTTTGATAACATAAGTCAGTGTTGCATGAGCAGCTATATGAGCTAATTACCTGGTGAAACTTTGTTTTCTTCACAGATTTGTTAAAGTTTAAGAAAAAGTAATTAAAGTATCTGCGAGATCCTAGATGGAATGATACGGGTGAGTGACACAGAAACCAAAGTTAATCAGAAAACTTGGTAATGAATGTAGGGATGGAAGGGTCCAGAACAGAGTAAAAACTACGATATAATCTACGTTAAACATGTCTTCGCGAGAGCAGGGGAAAGGTGTACAAAGAAAAAACAAAAGGTAAAAGGGATTATTACTCAAGTTTTTCTATGCATATGAATAATAAAAGACATGAAGCACATCTATTTTGAGTTTTCAAAATACTTTATATATGTGTGCACTGAAATTAGTACTGAACAAAACAAGATGATAACAAGTACATAATCATATCATTGACCTGATATAGATATATATAAGCTAATAGGAACAATAGTCCACTCTCCATCCATGTTTAACCCATTTACCTGGTGAAAGCCCACAGCTCCAGGAACCCAGCACCCCTCCCTGCTTCCCTAGTTTTCATGGAAAATTAAAAACATAAATAACGTGCCTACTTCCCTTTAAATACATATTAGCAAAAAGTGATCATAGCAGCACAGACACCGACTGAAAAATAAGCTCCTGTTGATGTACAGAAGTTTATAGCCACAGCTCCTATTGGAAATGAACCTTCACCCTGCATGGGATGAGGGCAATTGAATACAGAGTTCTTATGGACTACATGTCAATATTATGAACCCTCACCCCACTGCACATGGCTTGGTGAAAGTGCTGGGAGGTGTGGTTCCAAGAACTGTTTTGGTTTTTTTTTAAAGAGGGATGTGCATGGCTAGGTAATGGAATAGCGATAGAATTGTTGGCTACAGGTTATCTCTGGACCTCCAGATTTATATGGAGTGAGTGGGCCATAGCAGCCCATTGTAGTCTAATGCCTCCCACTTAATCTGGTGTGACAGCTGTGGGGTACCCTTAGTGCCATGAGGGAAAGTTACTGGCACACTTTATTTAAAAGGTAATTCCCCCCAACCGGTCAAGTGGTTGCTGGGATAGGTAGGGACACAATTAACTTTTTATTTATTTTATGGAGACTAGGGGCAGACCCCGGCTCCATTACAGACATGGGTGAGCATGAGGCACCTGACCAGCCACATGCCAAATTATTATCAGAGGGGCCCTGGTCAATTCATTATTAAGGTATTATTGAATGGCTGGGGGCATTATCGCCAGCCCTCATCCCAAAATTAATATTTTTGACAGGCTCCAGTCCCTATTACCATTAGGGGGAGCTATGGGTACATTGCCAGTTGCTGGCCCTATGGCCCCAAAGGGCCAGGGACATTATTGGCACCACTAAGACCCAGTATTGAGGGGGCAGGGGCATCTTGCCCATGTCCTGGCTCCAAAATTTATTAGGGGGTCTTTTTGACAGCCTAACCTAGGCCCTGTGTTTTTTTTTAACGGTAAATAATTTTATGTAATGGGTGAGGTAATGATTTTTACCACACCCATTACATATCGGACGGCATTTATCAATGAATGACATTTTGAAAATGTGAGATGGAGTATGTCGGATGGCTGAATCTGTCCAAATCTGGAGTTCAAGATGAGTTCTCACTTCAAACTCCAAATGTGGACTTGAGTGACTAGAACCCTCAGTGTCAATTTGGGTTAAATTTGAATTAGAATTTGAAATATAAATATATACTGGGTGTTTAAAAGCCTGGGATAATATATTTTGGCTCAGGTTAAGGCCTCAAACCTGAAACATACCTGTCTTGTGGCAACCTGCCTCCACTCACAGTGATGACTGTGGCAAATATATCCATAAGACTTGTAGGTTGATCTACAATGGTGTTAGCTGGTAGCACACCTGGCCACCGAAATATTCCAGGTACTCGTATACCACCTTCTAGGCCTCCTGTGCATTTTCCACCTATAATATACAGGTCAAGTCAGTCAACCGTTATATAGGGTCTATTCACTGGAATGGGAACTGATGTGAACTAAAATACAGTTTGTGATGCCAACAATTAAATAAATAATTTCCACGATGTGAGACATTGCACTTATTTCTTAAGCATAATGTTAACATTTATGTCATTGGTGAATGTGTTTACTATGTAACTTTTCAAGATCTAGAACTACTAAAAGAATATTTCCTTTGTCTACTTGTCAGCCTATAAGGCTTTACTATGAAAGCTAACCCAATTCCTAAATGTTATACCCAAATCTAACCCCAGAGTCTAGCCCTAACGTCCATCCAAACTATATTCCTAACACTAAAGCCTTACCCCAACATTCTCCCTAATTCTAACCCTAATGCTGTAACATCACCCCTAATTAAATCTAATGTCAGCATATTGATGCCCGCCTCTGAGAAATATATCATTAAGATAACGCACTCTAATGTCTATGTGTCATTTTAAACATAGATCAATATTACATGACCTTCTGACAATTCAATAGGATAGGTCTATAATTACTGTGGTTAAACACATAGAAAACACCCATTAAACTACTGTTCTACTTCAAATCAGACAAACAGTAAAAGACAAAAAAAAATAACAATTACTTGGGACTTTTAAACATAAGAATTGAGGGAAAGTAGTTTCTTCGTGCTATATTTAATGCCACTCTTTTGAAGTATATATAAAGGAATGCTTTAAATATCCCTAGGTCTCACCTCTGTAAATCCCATTGCTGCCTATTAGATCACGACTTGATTCCAAGCCTTCCCAATATGCACCATGATCAGAAGTAAAATAGGTTAATGTATTGTTAACCAAGCCTTCCTGGTCTATCACATCAAGTATTTCTCCTGAAATTGTACAAGATTTTCAGTGAGAACATTAATGACCATGGTAATGACTATGAAGAAAATATACTATATACTCATCTAACTCAGAGATAAAAATACACAAAATATAAACAGGGCTGACACTTTATACAGACATAAAGTCATATCTCACATTATACACAAAGATAGGATGCATGCTTTTTTCTAGATGCCCATTTTTTCCATATTAAAAGTAATACAATAAAAGTGTTTTTGTTTATGGCCATCTGCTGATGTGATGCTGCTTGGAGAGTTGCACAGGTATATATATATATACACACATACATACATACAGTGTTCTTCAGCCAAATTGGTCAAATTTGCTATGGTCCCTAAAGTAACAAACAGGAGGTTTATTACCGTATTTGCTCGATTATAAGACGAGATTTTCAAATTGAGGTCAGATTATAAAACAGGGATCCAGGTCCCCAGCAGAGCTGCAGGGGACCTGGATCCCCCTCTCTAACAGCACGGAATGTCTGCGCGATGAGCGCAGACTCCCCCTGCTGCCCCCCGGCACTACCGCCGGGACTTCTATGATGAAGCTGGGTACTTCCGGCTTCGTCATAAAAGTCCCGGCAGTCGTGCTCATTGCGCAGACATCCTCCGCTGCCCCGCTAGCCACCAGGGAGAATCTGGCAGCCGTGGGATGTATGCACGATACGTGCAGACCACCTCCATGCTGCCCGACACGACCGCAGAGAGACAGGGGGAGGGGGGGACAGAGCAACAAGGGGAGGGAAGGGGGAAGAGACAGAGCAACAAGGGGAGGGAGTGGGGGAAGAGACAGAGCAACAAGGGGAGGGAAGGGGCAAGAGACAGGGGGAGGGAGGGAGGCAGACTACCCTACTATAGGGTAGTCTTATATTCAGGCTTTTAGTTTTTTTCCTAAAGGAATATCCAAAGTTTGGGGGGTCGTCTTATAATCAGGGTCGTCTTATAATCGAGCAAATACGGTAAAAGCTTCCCAAGTAAGCTCACTGGTTTAGATAGTTTCCCCTAATATTATTAGCTGATTCCCCAGTGAGATGAAATTGTCAATTCTCCTGCATCCCAATTTGAGTAAATAACTCCCTATGGTACCACAGTCCCTACTGTAATACAAGCAAATATTCTTAGCAAATCAAATGCATACCTAAATGTCTAAATATGTTTTACTCACTTCAGTCTACAGAAGGGGGATACTTACTTGTGACTTCCACGTAACATCCATATATGGAATTTATTTCTGGGGGTTTTTAGTTCTGTTTTTTTTTAAACAATTCTTACCAACCATCCAGTCCATCTCTTCAATATTATCACCATACAATTTATGCTTGCTCTTTCCTTTAAATCTCTCAGTTGTGAAGAGTGGGGTGTGGATATGAAGAAAAGAGACAAAGAGAAGAAAAGGGCCATCTTGGTTCCTAGAAACGAAGAAATATAATTTTTTTAAGGATTTTGTTTTTAGAAATAAAAAAAAGAGATACAATACAATATTTTTGAAATGTCAAGTCCATGGGGTATAATCAATAAAAGTGAGGTGCGGGTGAATTGAAAAGAGGATTGTTTTCTCTCAACAACTTTGCTATGCATTGTTCATTGTCAAACCTAGTATGTTTCTGCTGTTAGACCAGTTTCCAGGTTTTTCCCTGCACAATTTATAGTTAACTCAGTGAGATGAAATGCTCATTTCACCTCAACTCACCCACACTTCACAGCTTCCCTGTTTCATTAAGATGACAAATACCACTTTTCAAATATTTACAACCATCATGATTGATGTAAACTAGTGCTAATGTTTACATTTTGGTTTTGGACGAGAACACCATAGACACATTTAAAATCTAATTTTATTGGCACAATTTGGGGAGGTGTGATGACGTAGTGACGCATGCTCTATTTTCCCTGGCCAGGAACTTGCAGCGGGATCCCTTCTTTCAGATGAGGCCACTTTGAGTAGCTTCAGTCTGCCATATAAAATGTAGCTGATGCTCAAAGTGAGTTCCAGCTTCATTTTACTAAAACTCTGTGCTATCACACGTGACGTTGCAAAGTCTAGCACTATTTTGGCAGGGTTTGTAAAGATCCAAAGATCCAAAAAATGCAGTTTTGGCACTTTGGTCCTTAACGACCAAAGCACCATAGAATTTGGTGCTGGTTGAATTGGTTAGAGTGAGTGACTCTGCTGCCGAATTCGTAGCTGGTGTCGGCCCCTCTGATTACCTCGTGTATTTCTGGGGGGTTGTGTTTTGTCTGTTCGCAGCACACAAACTCCCAGAAATACAGGATATACATTGTGCCCCTGAGTGACAGGCGTGCTCTGGACAGGCAGCACGGCTGTCACTCAGGGGCTTGATATGCCCCTGGTTAATAGCGGTCTAATTAACAATTTCTCTGCTTATGACATGGATATGAGATGTATTCAAAGTGCATCACATCTCTGAATGCCTTTTCACAACATCTGTTAAAGATGGAGGATGTCTAAGTCTCATAATGCTTGGAGGGCATGAATGCTTTGATCTATATAACTTCTGAACCAGAGTTTTGGGAGTTTTTAAACACTAGAAAGAAGTCATCCATGGTTAAGTGTATTGACTAAAAGCACACCCAGAGTCATATAAGATATATACCAAGTAACGGTAGTTATGGCCAGTGGATGCTCCATAGAGCAGAAACTAATATCTAAAAAGGAGAAGAAACAAGAGACAAAGCCTGAAAAGCAAATTTCAATTTTTTTTTTTATCCTGTCGATCCATGATATATATAATGACTTCCAGTTTTTAGAGATTGTTTTCTCTATCTCTTCAAAAAGACTCACGTAGTTCAGATTTACAATCTCAGATCTATTGAAACCAATATTTATGCCAAGATAGTGTATTTTTTTAATTTAACCAATCAAATCCGTAGCTCTGTCTCAAAAATTTCTCTTGCGATATGGAAAGATTAGAAACAATAACTTGTGATTTTTTAAGGTTTAACTCCTTAGTGACATGACCTTTTGACCTTGTCTTTCCCTTGGACACCAGGGCTGTTTTGATATTTATGGGGTGTCCGCGCTTTCATTAGATACCATTGTGCTCATTATATCTTGTAATTTACTACAAAAAAAAACATAAAATATGATGAGAAAAAAACAAACACTTTTTCTAATTACCTCTGGACCTAAAAAATAATTTACACAAATACAATCGGTAAAAAGACCCTGTCTAAAATAGTTTATAAATGTTGTCATGAGTTTAGAAATATGATTGTTTCCATGTTTTTCTCCCATTTTTGTGAGTTATAGGGCAATAACCAAAAATAGTGTTTTATGTTTTATAACCATTTTCACATCTTAACCCTAACTCTAACCCCTATGCTAACCTTTAATTTATTCTAATTCTAGTTTAATTGTAACCCTAACCATTATTCTAACCCTAACCCTAGATTTTAGCTAATTAAGTATTTTTCTTTTCTTTTTTTTCATTGCAGTGTTGCTGACTGCCTCTATGGGCAGTCTAGCAACAGTATCAGAACAACAGAGGTGAAGTTTTTTTTCACTTCCGACGCTCTATCCACAAGAAGGCAGCAGCCATATTGGAGGAGGATGCTGCTCTCCAATATGGCGCCCGCAAAACGCTTCTTGGGTGCCCCAGAAGAAAATTTTCAGTGCTGCCTAATGCCTCGACATCGAGGCAATAGAGCAGCACTGCCAGAATGGTTTTCACGATCGTTGATTGTGTTCCAGGCACGTCCTTTTTTGGCAACGGGATTCTTCATGTTTAGCCAATGTTAATATGATGTCATCAGTGTATAATATAATTTTATGGCCTTGATCTTGGTGGGGGATGCCCTTAATCTACATCCTGGTGTGGATAGACATTGCCAAAGGTTCAATGGACAAATTATAGAGCAAGGGGGCTAAAGGGCAGCTTCGCCTAGTTCCATTATTTACTCCAAACCAATCAGAGTCAACTATTTTTTTATTTTCTATCTCAACAACCAGATCTAACAGCCTATGCATGTTGTCACTTCCCGATCTTGAAACTGTGAATTCGGATTGATCTGGGTGGATCAAAACTGTTATCACCGTCTTCAATCTATCTGCTATTTTTTTTTATATCGTTATTTATTATACGGATAATGGGCCATAATTTGTAATATAACATGGATCTTTGTTAGACTTGGGAATTGGGGAGATTGTAGCTTGTAAAATCTCTGATTGGAAATCAGCTCCACTCTCTATGTCAGTAAACAGTTTAAGAAGCAATGGGGAAATGAGTGGTTCAAAAGTTTTATATAAAAGTGCCTTTACCAGACTAATTTAAAAATAGATGCCCTAATATTCTACCCTAATAATAATTTTTATTGGCTTACATTGAAGGTCTAGTTTTTTATTATCTAATTTTGGCAGTCCCCTCAAGGAACTCTCTCATAGCTTCGGTGCTACCCAAGGATCTTGTATATTATATAGATCTCTATAGTAACAAGCAAATGTCTGTCCTATGGATGTTGGTGACAAGTAAGTTGTGTTACCAGAGACTTTTTTTTATGCTTTATTTTCTCTGCCTAAATTTAATTTAATTTTTTAAGAATCTTCCAGATCTATTGTCCCCAGAATACCATTGCTGTCTCAGTGCCACTTTTGAGTTATGGACCTTTTCTTTATGTTTATTTTTAATTTACTGTTGGATCTCGTTAATCATTTTAGTTATAACTGGTGAGATTTTCCATTTGTGTTCTGCCTCCAGTTTGGCCAAGTGAATATATATATATATATATATGCAAGATCCTTCCCCTTCTTTTCTTTACATTTTAGCCTAGTTTAATCAACTGACCTCTAACATTATGCTGTTAAAATCGTTGGGTAGTGAGGGGAGGGGAAAAGGAAAGTGGGCTTATAGAACAGAGGGGGCGGGATAAGAGGGGAAAGAAATACTTTTGAAGATTATATTTAAATATATGGGAAGGATATAGGGAAATATCTTCCTGAACTGGACTTGAAATTAATGGATGGGTATACACTCTATTATAGATTATGATTGGCAAAAATAAAATGTTAATTAATATAGGTTGTCTGTGTGGAATGATACGGAGTTTACAGCTCTATAACTTTTAAGTTTGTATCGCTCAATGACCAGGGATTGAACACACAACAGAAATGGGGTTTCCGATATGACGTGTTAATTAAAAAAAAGATTGACATCGGTTATGTCCAGGAAACCCACTGGAAAGAAATGAAGTAAAATATGATATGATATGGCAAGATTTTAAAAAGTGTACGGATTATGAAAAGGGACTCACTAATTGGTGGGGGCGTGAATATAGTGGAGTTCTGTTATTATTCCAATTAGTTACAAAGAACCAAAGATATATTTCTTTTAGATAAACATATAAATATTTATATATATATATATATATATTTGTAACACGTATGCATTCTATGTCTAGACCCCTTTTGTACTCCATTTTATGCACCAAATATTAACCAATGATGTTACACTAGCCAACGTCTTTTTACTTCTATATAAGTGCTTGTCTTTACAATAAACAGCAGAGTTACTGAAAATGAACTGTGTGTCTGAATCAGTATGTCTCAAACCCCCCTCCAACGCTCACAACGCTTCCCTCACAGCCACGCAGCTTCAGAGCACCGGGGGACAGAGCAGGAACGAGGTAAGTGCTGGGGTCTGGGGGAGGAGGGTGGCATAACGAGCATACTAAGGGGCAATATCCTGGCATATTGGGGGCAATATCCTGGCATATTGGGGGAAATATCCTGGCATATTGGGGGCAATATCCTGGCATATTGGGGGCAATATCCTGGCATATTGGGGGCAATATCCTGGCATATTGGGGGCAATATCCTGGCATATTGGGGGCAATATCCTGGCATATTGGGGCAATATCCTGGCATATTAAATGGCATATTGGGGGCAATATTTACCAGTAGCTGCCTCATTTTCCACCCTAGGCATATACTCGAGTCAATATTTGTTCCCAGTTCTTTGTGGTAAAATTAGGTGCCTCGGCTTATATTCGGGTCGGCTTATACTCGAGTATATACAGTATTTTGCACCCAATACTGCCCCTTTGAGGTATGTGGGTTTTAAGCCCAACTGTACTGTTTACATGTGGTATGAGTGTCATATCACTTCTGCCGCATGAGGATATACATCTAACGGGGTGCTGACTGTCACCATTACCTCATTACACAACCCAAAAATAAAATGGTGGACTTCTGATAATTTAAAGTATTTCTGAAATTAAATGGAATACAATTGACTATTTTACTTTCATGACTCGATAGAACAGTAACACTGTGATGAATATCCTAATAAGCCATGATTCCTACATACATGCAAGACTTGGAACCAACTCATTTCATCTGAATCCATTTCAATCCTTGTGTTTTACCTGTTAATGAATGCCTTGGCCTCTTTCACTATATGAGCAGCTGATGTTTCCAGGTTCATTGGCTGCTCAACGATTTCAAAGTTCCTCATTATTAAGCAGTTCCAATATTTAGAGAATGTGTAAGCCATGTACCAGTATGTGAAGAATGTTATTCCAAAAACGGCAAAAAGAATAATCATTTTCCAGGGTATGGTGATTAAATCCAGTCGCTTACTGGTTACAATGGAGATCAGTGCAATAAAAAACAACTGTGCATAAAACCATAGCTCTTTTTGGAATTGCAGATGAATTTCACTTGGTTTAGAGTCTTCACAATCATTTAGAAGAGTAGAAGGCATGCCATAAAAATAATCAAAGCCATGATTTAATGGATGATGGCAAAAGTCATTTCTGGATTTACAATTTATTCCAAGATGCCACTTTCCTGAGAAATAATAAAAAGCGAACTATAGTTATTCAGCCTGGTGTTAGTGCTTTCTGACTGTGTACATTGTACAACGCCTTAACCCCTTCCCGACACTAAAGCATTAGATGCCATCCTATTTTACTGGTCCCAAAAGATGCTAGGATGGCATAGAACGTTCTGTGTTTAACAACTCTTTGCGGCTCCTCGCGATCAGCTGCACTCGGATCACCATGTGATCAGTGGCCAGGAGCAAACACTGGTGTTTTGGTGCTTGTGTCTTCTGGGACACAAACACCTTGCGTCATGAAGGGGTTAAAGGGATTGTGTCACCTACACAATGCTTAAATTCTGAATGTAAAGAATACAAAAAGATATTTGCATATTGTTAGCAGAATTGAAAGTAAATGCATGAAAACAAAAATGTGTTTTAAAAGTACCTGTCTCCTGTTTTTGACATGATCTTTATAAATCTAAAACAAAACTAGCGCATTTTTATTTTTACTTTCCATTTAATCACTGACTTTGTCTTCAATAAAACCCTTTTAGATTTTATCAGACTAACCGATGATTTTTATACTGTAATACATGATTAGAGAATTATTACAAGCGTAACTTAAAAGCAGAGGCAACTTCAGTCTGTGGGGCTGTAACATCTGTAACTTTGAGACTGAAAGCAAAACTCAGGGAGAAACCCCGAGAGCTCTGACAAATGTCATAGAATAAAGTGTGTAACAGGGGTAGGAGTTCTGCATGGTGTAAAAAGACATCATTAGACTACAATAATAGTCTACAAAATAGAGAAATCATGGATATATATTTTTATATATAGTCAGTGAAAGGGGGATGAAGAGGAAAGATCAAAATGCTTAATGGGTTTGGTGTTTTAGTAGAACTTTTAGTAGAACATTTTACTAATCATTGGCCTTCTCATTCTTTAACCCCTTAGTGACAGAGTTCTATGCTGCATTTGATGTACCTTGAAGACCAGATTTCCATTATTTTTGTCATATGTTTGCTGAACTGTGAATTTCATTCTTTGAGTTCAGTCCACCCACACAAATTATATATAATTTTTTTAAAGGAAGGATAGGGCTTTCATTTGATACTATTACTTTCATCCTATGATATCATTTACTATTAAAAAAATATAAAATATGATGAAAACTTTGACAATTACAATGGTAAAAAAGAAGCCATCTATATATTTCTAATATTTGTCCTGAGTTTAGAAATACCAATGATTCCATGTTTTTCTATGTTTTGTTTCAAGTAATAGAGATTTAATCAATAAAGGTGTTTTTTTGTTTCCTAGCCATTTTCTTCTACAGTGACCTTTTGACCCCAACCCTAAATCTACCCCCACCCCTTAATCTAATCCTTGTACTAACCCTAATTCTAACCCGAACCCACATGTAACCCTAATTCTAACCCTAACCCTAGGTAGCGTTACGCTACATTAAAACTCAGGACATATACACTTCCTCATGGTCCTCAAGGACCATGCTTTGCAGGACATATATACGTCCATAAGCGTTAATGAGTTAATGAGCCATGGGGCAACAAATCGGTTTAGCATTGTATTGCTTCCTTCGCCAGATTGTTTTTCCAGGAATGTAAGCAAAACCCACCTATAAGTCCTGTTGTATAACCTTGTTGCTTTAATATTTTGGGAAAAGCAGTCTCATTTGGTGGGAGCCCTCCAGAGGCAGCATTCCAGATTAGAACCATATAGCCTCTATCATGACCATTCATTCCTAAATAAGGTAAAAGAACAGGGTAAAGCGGGTTAATATAAGTGTTCAGTCACATTTAGTTACACCAAATACTAAAAAATATATACAGTGCTTAAACTTAAATTCTTCCTTTCTTCATACAATTTCCTTTACCTTTCTCTACATAAAAAGTTATCAGGTAAACATGCAAGAAACATGCTTGTAGAATGAAAAAGTGAGGCGATGACTAGTTTTCACTTCTTTTCCACATATTGGAAGCTAAATGATCCATGTGAGCATCATAATAACTGCACTCTCGATGCTTCTGCATAAAAAGAACAAATGATCTTACATGGGGTATAAAAAACACATCACTTTAACATGTCTTTCATCTGAGTGTTAATTGTACATCATTTATTAACTTCCAAACATCTGGAAAATTACTATTTCCTTCACAAATTCCGAGTTAATATCCATCTTAAAAAAAATTACTTACATCAGATGCCAAAATTATACCTGATCTAATGGGGTATCTTCCAGTCATAAAAGCTGCTCTACTTGGAGTACAAACAGGGGCAGCAGTGATGTGCTGTGTCAGCTTCACTCCTTCAGATGCCAATCTGTCAATATTAGGAGTCCTGAAAACCAGAAATGACATGGCAAACAAATATTAAAAGGGACAGTCTAGACCCCAAATTCACATTGGTGAATGGTGAAGACTACTGCTTGTGAAATTTACGATATTTGACTCAAGCCCTCCCCCAGTGATTACTCTGCATGTTTACTGCTGGTGCAGCAGCACTGATTATTTAGACACTGAGGTTATAAAGTTTTGTTTCATTTAGTCACTTCCTGTTCTTCTCCAATTGAATACATTGTGTGGACTTTGATAAAGTTGCTCTTGTACACATTAGGATTTCTTAACAGTGCAACACATTGTCTAATGACATAACTAGAGACACGGGATATTCCATTCATTTAAATGAAATTATTCTCATTGGTTCCTGCAGCAAAAAAAAAAAAAGGAAATTACTTTTACTTGGCTAGTATGGGCAGTCCTGGCTTCTTGCAAACTGCTGTGTTTTCACAATTTCATCTAGCTGTAAGTATTTTATAGTTTAAGCAATGCAAAATATAAAACATGCATTTTAAAGTACTTTGAAAGCACATTAATATCACTAATATTTGGAAAATGCATTTTGGGCACTAGAAAGTAGAGATGGGCAAAACAAAAATTTTCGTTTCGCTTTCGTCCATTCGAACTAAAACATTATTTGTTTTGTCCAAAACGAATTTTGTCCATGGATGCATTTGTTTCCGACGTAATTTGTTCATTTCGTTATATTAATTCGTACGATAATTCACCTAGGTTCCATAGTAAAAGGTTGGAGAATTCGGTTGAAAGAGTCAAAATCATCCGAATTTCATCCCCTATCTTATGCTATTGAGCTGTCGAAATTTGGCTCTTTCATCCGAATTCTCCAACATTATACTATGTATTAAATGAACATAGGTGAAATTTCCATTTGTACAAATGGAAATAAAGAAATTAATGCAGCAATGGCTGAAATAGCCTAAGTTCAATAGTAAGTGGTTGGGGAATTCGGATATAGAAGCTTATGGACATCATTTTGTTGAAATCAAACAGACAGGAGCATAGAAAATCTTTTAGTGGTGTAGTTTTAAACCCAAAAATGTACTTAAAATAATATTAATAAAAGTGTGTAAAAAATATTTGATATGCTGAATATTAATTTAAAAAAAAATAAAAAATCTGGGCTTTATATAATATCCACATTCGAAAGTTAACACGTTATTTGTTGGATTTAAAGGCTACTTTAGACTTAAGTTTGAAATTCCTTTCTCAATTCCCTACAGGTTCTCTCATGGAGTATACCCTTTAGTGACCCTCGTAAGCCACATGGTTCATGCATACTTTGACATGGGGGTACATTGACTGAGCCACCATGGATGAGGCAGCACTGCGCATGCGCAGTATTCAGTCTCCAGTGTCCCAGACACCAGAGAACAGATGAAGTACATGGTGTTTTAGTTTTTATTTCCGCTGTTCTGACAAATTCTACCTCTGTTCAGAAAAGCGGCACAGGATTAGAGCTCGGTGGGACAGCGTGACAGATCCCCAAAATAGGTGAAATGTCCATTCATATGAAATGAATAACGAAATGAATGCAGCAATGGACGAAAATGGCCTCACTTCAATATTATAAGGTTGGAGAATACGGTTGAAACAGTCAAAATCATCTGAATTTCATTGCTTACCTTATGCTATTGAGCTGTCGAATTTCAACTCTTTTATCCGAATTCCCCAGTCTTATACTATGTATTGAATAAATATAGGTGAAATTTCCAATCATACGAATTGAATAACGAAATGAATAGTAAGTGGTTGGGGAATTTGGAGATAGAAGCTTATGTAAGTTTAATTTTAGTGGTATATATGTAAACCCAAAAGTGTGATTAAAATAATATTAATAAAAGTGTATAAAAAAAATATTTGATAGGTTATAAAATAAATTTAAAAAAATAACAGAAAATGGGTTTGTTTGTTTTTTTCCTTTCACTTGCTATCATTCTCTGTGCTTCACAATCAGTATGTGAAGTACAGGGAGTGAATTGGAAGCAAAGTCAGTGTATAATATATTAGCATGTATAAATATATATTTAACATATAACATAGATTGTATTACTAAGTATTTTGATAATTATGGATGTGAAATTTAAACTTTTTAAAAAATACATATATTACATGTAATTTTTTTTAATAAATTTCACATCGATAACTATCAAAATGCTTAGTAATACAGGGCTCGACAAATACCGGGCGCCAGGTCGCCATGGTGACTAGAATCTGCTCCTGGCGCCCAGATCTTGTATCAGCAGATTTGTGTCTATGTATGTATTTGTGCCAGCATGTGTTGGTGTATGGATCAGTAAATTAGTGTGTATGTATGTGCCAGCATGTGTTAGTGTATGTGTCAGCAGATTAGTGTTTATGTATGTGTTAGCATTTACGTGTTTAGGTATGTGTTTGTGCATGTATGTAAGAGTGAAATGATGATGTGTTAGTGTTTGTCAGAATATAAGTGTGTGCTAGGATTTAAGTGCGTCTGTCTGTATATTTGTATTTGTGGGTGAGTAAATGTGTTTCAGTCAACACATTGGTGTGTTAACGTGTGTATGTATTTGTGTGTGAGCATGTGTGTGTATTAGTATGTGTGTATGTCATATATACATATTTATGGACCTTGACCCTTACATTTTCCTTTCTGACATAGAGTTTGGTGCTCCTAAAATTTGCAGCTGGCCCTTAGATTTAAATCAAATTTGTCAAGCCCTGTAGTAATACATTATACAAAATTGACAAATACAGACATACATACAATATATAGATTTTTTAATTCAAACTGAAAGCAATTCTCCAACCTTACACTAGTAGTATGTATGAGTTGTGGAATTCGTCCATTCATTCAATTCAGCTTTTAGGCTGTTGAATGTAATGCTTATAGCATTACAATACAACAACTAAAGCTGAAACTGAGTCGAATTTGAGTCGAAATTGAGTCCATTGGGTCTATTGACTAAAATTTGAATTAGCATTCGTTCATTTGGCTTTCGTTAATTTTTCATTTTCGCTATTCGGACGAATGGATGAAAATGCTATTTTCGACCGAAAGTGCACTCATCCGAAAACGAATGCACATGTCTACTAGAAGGTCCCTGTAATGGTGGACTATAAGTTCATCCTCTCAAGTAGTTGTGTTTATGGACACAGAGGCAGAAAACAAAAAGTCCCTGCTTATGTAGCAGGATGAGACCATCTTCCCTGACATCTCATTAGGATCCTACATTAATAGTTACATTACTTATTGGCCGTGTCTTACCCATGGTCACATGGGATGTTTTTTCTGAGTTTTTGGTGTTTAGTTGTAATTTTATTCTCTCTCATTTACTGTACCCACACAAATTATATATAGTTTTCATTGGCATAAGAAATACTTTCTTTAGATACCATTATTTTCATTATATATAATTTACAAAAAAATAAAATAAAATAGGATGAAAAAATTTAAATACCCCCACACTTTTTTCTATCTTTGACCTGAAATATCTTTTCCACAACTCCATATTGTAAAAAAAGACTAATAAGTCTCCTATAAGAGTCCTTGTTACCTGATATTCCCCAATTCCTTCATGTCCCTTCACAGGGACGGGTGGGTTACTGGACGGGGTTTTTTTTTTTTTCTCCTGCAGGTGTGGCATATTGGTTGTTGCCAGGGGGACCTCCACTAAAATCCGATCGCTGCCAGGGAGGTAAGTGGAGAGATCCAGCTCTTACCCTCTTCAGGGTTACAGAGCTAATCTCTTGTGCCGTTGGTACTGAGCATGCGCAGAACGGATCTCACTAAAAAGCGTCAAATTTGAACTTTTAAAACTGTGCAAAACCTTCTGACAGCATTAGATGCTTGTCAGGAAGGAGTAAATCGTGTAACCCAGTCACCACACGACTGAGAGTTTTAGTTATATTTTTATACTTAGCTTACCTCTATTTTTTATGCAGATTGATTTTTTATTTTACATTTTTTTCTTGTTTTCTTGGATTATGCAGATGTGTAGTCCTGCTTCTCCAGATAAAGAAAAATCAGTGGCTCCCATGCCAAAGAAGGCTATGTGTAAAACCAAACACGTATCTTGTACTGCCTGCATGGTCCCCTTACCAGATGGATGCAGACGGAAGCTTTGCGCTACATGTTCTGCGGACCAATTAGAACTTGAGAAACAGAAAGAAATTAAATCTTTCCTTGGTTGGTTCCAGGAGAACCTGGCACAAACTTTTGTTGCCTTTAATAAATCAGTGGCAGAAACCCCCGCTAAGCCTATCCTTAAAACTGTCTCTAAGACCACTGGCAGTCATAAGAGACAAAGATCAGCAGAAGGTTTCCCACAACCCGAATTTAAAAAATTTGTTAAAGAAGTTACCTCAACGGTTCAGGATCTGCAAGATATTCCTGGGAAAGTTATAGGGTTTCCAGTTCTACCGAGAAATATGGAGCAGATTAACAGAGAGTGGAAATATCCTGCAAAGAGAGCTTTCATTTCTAGGAAAGCGAAACAGCTCTTTAAAACCCAAATTTACGAACAATGGGAAGAAATCCCAAAGGTAGATGTGCAGATTGCGCAACTGGCTAATAAAACAACTCCCCCCATAGGTGAAGTGGATGGGCTGAAAGACCCTATGGATAGACGGGCAGAAACCTCCTGGAGGAGAATTTACCAAGCAATGGGTTTCCAATGCAGAGCAAGTTTAACCGGAACAGCTGTGGCAAGAGCTCAGAACATATGCTCCATTCCCTTGAAAGCGTTTTGGGGGAAGCTGATGATGGTAAGCCAGCTAATTAGAAACCTCAGACTCTCTAATGAATTTCTACTTGACATGACAGACAAAGTCCTAAAACTGTCTGCCAAAACAATGGTGTTATCGTCTGTTGCCAGAAGAGCCTTGTGGTTAAGAACATGGTCAGCCTCTAAATCATCGCTGTGCGATTTACCATTTGAAAAGGCAAAGCTTTTTGGATCCTCATTAGAAGAAATGATCAAACAGATGTTGGATACGAAAAAAACACTTCCACAAGGGAGGGGAATGCAGTGGCCGAGGAGATATCCTTTCAAACCCCAAAGTGCACCTCAAACATCTAAAAGATTTTGGAATTTTTGTCACCCCAACCGTGAATTCAAGTTTAATGACAACAAATTCAATAAGGGTGAAAAAAGAAGAAAATTCTGACAGAGTAGGAGCCAGACTTCACTTCTGGCAGAGACTATTCAACTGCTTCAAAAAGATGTCATAGAACCAGTCCCGCCATCACAACATTACAGGGGCACTTACTCCCGGTTGTTCCTAGTCCCGACGCCGGATGGATCCTACCTCCCAGTTCTGGACCTCAAAAGAGTCAACAGGTTCATACCATACGCAAGGTTCCGAATGGAAACTATCCTATCAGTCACCCACATCCTTCAACAGGGAGACGTCATGGGAACCCTCGATCTGAAGGATGCATATCCCCATGTCCCCATGGCTGTCTCAAGTCGGAAATTCCTCAGGTTTGCGGTCAAATCAGGTTCCAGAATCCTTCATTTTCAGTTCCGGGCTTTACCTTTCGGTCTGGCTTCAGCCCCCCGCATATTCACAAAACTTCTGGCTCCAGTCATGTCCTTTCTCAGAGAAGCAGGCCTGTACGTGATCCCCTACTTAGACGACTGGCTCCTGAAAGCAACTTCTCCAGCTCTACTTCTTTCCAACATTCACACGGCTGTTTCAACGTTGCAAGACCTGGCCTGGATTATCAATTGGAAAAAATCCAGTTTGTCTCCAGCATCAAATATCTGTTTTCTGGGTTTCTTAGAAAAATATAAAGGGAATTGGAATCCATTATCGGCCAGCCAGACGAAAAAGATCAGGAAAGGGATCTCAGCCCTCCAGGTGAATCCATCATGCTCCCTCAGAAGGGCCATGAGTATCCTGGGCCTATTAACAGCTGCTATACCTGCAATCTGGTGGGCGAAGGCTCAGATGAGACCCCTCAAGCAAGAAATCTTGAGAAACTGGTCTCGCAAAGAAGACGACATGGATTCAGAATTCAGCATCTCTCTGGAAGCTCGGAACCAGCTGTCATAGTGGAAACAGCCTCACATCCTAGCACGAGGGCTGTCATTTCAACCTATTCACTGGACGATTCTCACCACAGAATGCGCCTCTGAGAGATGGTGGGGAGCCCACCTACACTCCCTATTTCAGCAGGGTCACTGGTCCTCCCACGAAGCCTCCCAGCCATCCAATTTCAGGGAACTGAACTGTTAGCTCTGGCTCCATGGCTACAAGGCAAGGCAATCAAGGTGTAATCCGACAATTGTACTACAGTCGCCTATCTAAACGCCAAGGGGGTACAGGAAGCCTAACGTTACAGGTCCTATGTTCCAGAATTATGGACTGGGCTCAACAACATATTCTGGATATTTCAGCAGTGCATATCAGGTGCGAAGACAATTTGATCGCGGATGATCTCAGCAGAGGAAAGTGGACTCAGATCGAATGGTCCCTACATCCGAAAGTTTTTTACGACCTTACCAAAAAATTCAACTGGCCCACTATAAATCTTATGGCCACAAAGTCAAATGCAAAGGTCAGTTGTTTCGCCTCCCTTCATTCTTCGGACCATCCCTTCATCCTAGATGGCCTATCGATCCCATGGAAATTTCAGCTGGCATACATTTTTCCTCCAGTGGCACTAACTCCTCGAATTCTGCAAAAGATTCATACAGACCTGCTACAAGCAGTTGTCTCCTGAATCCCACCCTTGGTCTTGCTATGTCTCACATGTAGTACTGCCAATATACGCTAGAAAAAATATGAATTTTACTTACCGTAAATTCCTTTTTTCTTAGTATATTGGCAGTACTGTTTTCCCCCTTATTTTTATATATGAATAAATTGAGTTTTTTTGCAGTAAACCGGTGTCTTGTTATGGAACTGGGGAATATTAAGTAACAGGGACTCTTATAGGAGACTTGGGGGAGGAACTAATTATTTATCTTAAGTCCTATAGGTACCTTGTCCAAGGGAGAGTAAACCCACATGCAGTACTGCCAATATACTAAGAAAAAAATGAATTTACGGTAAGTAAAATTCATATTTTTCCTGAGGTTAGAAATGCCCAATGATTACATGTTTTTCTGTTGTTGTTTTTTTGCCAGTTATAGGGCAATAACTGAAAGCGGTGTTTTTTTTTTTGTTTCTTAACCATTTTCTCCTACAGTGACCTTTTGACCCAATCCTTCCCCTAACCCTAGCAGTAACATTAACCTTAATTTAACTCTTAACCATAACCATAATGTTAACACTAACCCTAATCCTTATGCTAACCCTAGAGCTAAGGCTAATTTAGCTTTTTTTGTATTGCAATGTTGCTGACTGCCTCTAGAGGCAGCCTAGCAACAGAGTGATGGAAGTGAGAACTGCTCACTTCCAAAGCTCTTGCCCACAAGTGGGCAGCTCCACATTGTAGGGGCATGCTGCTCTCAAATACAATGTCTACGTTCACAGTTACATAGTAGTTTAGTTTGAAAAAAAGACTTGTGTCCATCAAGTTCAACCCTTTTCCTATCCCATGTTTACCACTGTTGAACCACAAGAAGGCAAATAAAAACCCTTTCAGCAATTTCAAATTCTGCGTTCGGGGGGAATTCCTTCTTTACTCCAAATAGCAATTAGATTTCTCCTTGGATCAACAAGCTCTAATTAAATATTACTGCCTATACTAACATGCATAGCCCTCTATGCTCTGGCTCATTAAAAAAGTATGCATGATCCATTTGTGTTTTAATTTTTGAGTTGTTTATAGGTTGCTCCCTACAATCCATTCTAACCATGCCCCCAGATCCACCCGGGTACTAATTAAGTCGCCTTCCCGTCCTGTTCTGTCCAGCCCAGTGTTTATTGGTCCCTCCCCCCCACCCCCCATTCCTTATTTAAACAATCCTCCAACTTTCTAGCCATCCTATCCCCTAGCACATGAGCCCCTCTTACATTTAGGTGCAATCCATCACGACTGTAAAGATTGTACTCCAACAAAAAACCAGCCCAGTGCTCTAGATACCCAAAGCCCTCCTTCTTACACCAGGACTCCATGGAGCAATCGAAGGTGCCTTTGGAATGGAAATTTAGGTGTTGTTTAATGTCTCAACATCGAGGCACAGCAACAACGCCTGAGCGGTATTTGCGAACACCGACAGCTAACAATGTTTATTTTACGACATGCCAGGCACGTCCAATGTCACAAAGGAGTTACATTTTTGGTACAACGTTTTTGGTATCTTTGGTCTTTTTTCCTGAGGTGTGAGAACTTTGCCTTTGGTGTTCGTAGGATTAGCTAGGAGCTGTGTTGTGAGGGATAAAGCTGGAGCTATGTAGTGAGGTATAATGCTGGTTGGTTGTTTTTAGAGGTCTGAAACGACACTGATGGCTGGACATAGATGCCGAGAATCCCATACTAACCTGTTAACCTATGGTGGACAATCACTGGAGTAGCTCCAGGACTACAAAAAAGCTCCAGGATCACTAGAACTCTTAATATCTCTTGGTTAAATGCTATATAGATTCCCTTGGAGATCTGCTCAAAAGAAGAAGGGGTGTAAAAATACTAAGGGGAGACAAACTATGGAAAATGGGGCAGATTTTAAGCCTTTTTCCTATAGGGGAGCTTCAAATATACTTCAAGAAAATTTGACAAAAGCTAATGGAGGGAAGCAGAGAGAAGCAGATATTTAGGGTGTAGTATAAACATGAACATTGTAGGTAAGGGGAAAGTATTGAAATGAGGAGATGGGGACTAAACCATGAGAGGACACTGAAATATTTTACTAGCGGGTCAACACAATATGTGCAGATTTTTGGCTCCCAAATGCTACCTTCGAAGTCTGGATCTATTCAGATAACATCAGTGGCACAAAAATATAAGAATTTTGAACTACTCATGTGCTTTCGATTCAGTCTGCAATTCGGACATGATAGTTGAATGCACATTGATATTTTCCAGAAATAGTCAAAATATGCCCAAATGCATAGAACTAAAGTGGTAGCCTAAAACGCTGCATTATATCCTATGGGAGTTTGCGTACAAATAAAACATAGCCCAAAATGACCAAAGTATAACCGAAACGAAACCAAAAGATAATTTACAAATGCACACACATGTCATAGAATGATACTTTTTGAATGTTGAAAACCACACACAGCCAATAAGTGACAAAAACAGAGTACAAGTTGTGACACCACATACCACATCAGTACAGTTTATTAATTACAGTGCTAAATTGAAGAATACAGTTGAATTCAAAGCTTCATTATCTGTGACTATAGCAAACTGTGTTCAATGCAACTGTGTCAGGCAGCTTAGCCATATGCACCAATAACTTCCTGCAGTTCCATGTGTGACCACCAGATTGTGCTTTGCCTACTGTTTATCACATGATACTGGTCTCATGACCTAATTTTACACTGATGCTGCTGCAGCTGTCCTGCCTGTTATATAAATAGGTTATTTGCAGTTCGGCCCTTACGTTGGATGGGCATCTATAATCTGTTCCTGAGAGTTTATCCAGTGTTGCCCGTTGTGACCCGGATTTGGTTTTCATTCATTTTGACTTCTGGTTTCCTAACCTGGCTTGTACCTGCGCTGACCTGTTTTCCCCTGTACTCTGACCTCAGCTTAGATTTCTGACCATTCTTCTGTCTGCTCCACTTGAACTGGGATTACTTAAGGTTCAGGATGGATCATCAGTAAGACCCATGGAGGGTGAAGAACTCTGTTCTGGTTCTTAGAAGTTTCCCCGATACCTGTGGTTTTTGATCTTTGCTCCAGGGTTCCGGTTCTGCACGCTGAGTGTAAAAAAAAAGTTGAGTTAGAGCTGGCGCTCTGCAACCTCATGGCTTCAGCAACTACCCGTCGATCTGAGATGTCATTGACACAAACACATTGGCAGGTATGTACAATACATACATACATATGCTGAAATAGTCATCACAAAAGCTACAATTGCAAAGTAGATGTTCAGCTAACTCAAAAAAGGTTTTAATGTGTATGATCAATTACAAAATCAAGAACTTATGTAGTATACACATGCTGCATGAATACAAAAATAGAATCTTTCTCCTGTCATGTAGATCCATCCATGGAACATGTGGACAGCATCTTCCTGAGTCTGCAGTATTCCACTGTTGAAGATCAGCCAGCAGAAGATGTCCATGGTCAGGTTGGTGGTAGAGAATCCACACATAACCAGCACCTGCAAACAACTGAACAAGCCACGTATCGAACACATATCTTGGAGGAGATACATACAATTCGTATAGATTTAGCTGTGATAGTTGCAATGCTGTAGACACATCCCAACAGGATTGCCTGTGTTAAATAGTTAATTAATGTCTCCTTAGTCGCTACATCACCAGTAGAAAAATACCTAAATGTGCACAGAGGGTTTAAAGATAGCAAAGTTACACAGACACAAATAGAAGGTTGCCTAAGCAGTTATTCACATATGATATCCAAAGATAACTGAACTCCCAATAAAAAATTATGTCTGATTTACAATGTCCTTGTGTGTATGTCATTATCTCTAAACAATATACATCATACTCCCGTACACCGATGAAATGAGAAGTTATATCACTTAACAAACCTGTTAACATGTGTTCAGGACCCCATTAGCCTATCATGACATGAACCTCCTGGTAATAGTATGAAACTTTTGATAAACTACTGAGCTGAAGGGACACCAGAGGCAAACAATGTGTGTTCTGTGAATGAAGGGTACATTGTGAATATTCAATTGGGAACTGTAGGATGAGTGTACAGATGTTAGACAATTTACAGTAAAGTGCATAGCTTTTAGCCTCCTCCTAGCCTTCTGCATTTAATCACAGACCTTGTTGCAACATGGGCCCTGTTGTACCTGCATTCTGGTGGAGTCTGTGGGTTCCTCAACAGTGTAATGGGCCAAAGTGAACATCCATATCCCTTGTCACCTGTAAGAAACAGCATAATACATTGATTAATGTAATGGGTACATAGGAAATGGATAATACCATAGTGACGTAATGTTTGGATAGTGTACTTAACCAGGAGCCATTCATAAGGCATTTTACCATTGTCAAACTTGGTGCCTCAACATGCCTGCATCGTGACAAGAGCCAGGATGCCATGATTTTACAATCAGAATGGGCTGGTGAGCATTACATATGATCATAATATTCAGGCAGTGGTAATGCATTTCAGTATAATTCCTCTCTGCTTGACGGGATCCTCAGTGCAGCATGATTGTGGTCTACGGCCCCAAGATATTGCCTACCATCTTGTAAAAGACCAACATGACCTTGTGCCACTCTGCATCCTGGGTGGGAAAGACCAGGGCCCCTAGCACTTAATCATGGATTGGGGTGTGTATTGCAGCCCTCAGATCACTCTGACCCATGTTAAGGTATGCTAATCAATTTATCTATTTCATGTAATGTATGCGATTAGTGCATATTTGCAGCAATTTTCCTGTTCATGCACTTATTTCAATTGTTTTTCATATATTTTCCTTGTTAATCCAAAAGTTATGGTCTATGATTGTTAACAACCGTGCCTATAGAGATATATACACACATCTTAGTACATGTATAACCATTCACTCATGTGCAGGTTCATCCATGCATTTCAGTATCCTTCTTGCTTTGCTTTCTTTTTTATTATTTATGCTCATTCTTGCCCTGTTTCCATGTTTCCCTTGTTTTCTGTTCTTATCCATTTCTGGTCTGCCTGTCATTATGTTACAGGTTTTCTCTGCTCCCCTCTACCTTGTTAGTTCACTTCTATATAAACCACACCCAATTCTGTTCAGTCCTTTGCAGCTCAGTCTACAGGTATTCTGTTTGTGTGCAATGTTATTCTTTAATCTGATGTTATTCATTAGATAATATTAGTTAGGGATTTGCCAAAATGTGAGGTACCTTGACATGGTTGGCAAGCTTCATTTATAGTCATTATTTAACCAAATCCTCACTGTTACCATCTCTAGTGTTAGGCTAGTCCCTGTGAAAATGTTTGTATGTTCTCTTGTGTTCCTTAGCCCTGTGCTCTGTATGTGCCTCTCCCTTTGAGTTCTGTATCAATGCCCTTTGTCTGTGCCCTGCATTACATCTATGTTATCTGTAACCCTGTACCTTGTATTGTTTTTTTTAATTTAATCTCTATTTATTACGTTTTTATGCTTTAGGTAACATAAAATTAACACATTGGTGTACACAGGATTACATACGTAGCTTATCTCAACAGTTATAAAAATAGAAAAGAGATTGGGAATCTTGCTAGAAAGTATAAAACAAAATGTCACCATGTGCGGGGTTTTTTTTTTTTTTTTTAGAGAATGCCCTCTACAGGGAAGACATAGAACACCCCACTGCTAGCGGCGCAGTTGTGTTTTGAAACAGATCCTACAAGTACTGCGAATTCAATTTAACACAAATACCATAATTACTGCAGAACATGCACTGTTAAACATTGAACATTGATCATGCGTCTTACAGTCTAAACATATATTCAGCCATAAATAGGAAATATTACTTGGATTATGCTAGGGCAGTAAATTTGAAAAAATAAGAAAGGGCGTGTAGTGGAGCAGAAGAGCTAGTGAGAAAGAAAGAATAAATAGAATAAGAGTGATAGAGATAACAAAGAATGTAAGAAGGAAGGAACGAATGTTGAAAAGTGAAATAAGTAGAGGAGAAAAGAAAGGAAAATGAGCAGTAAGTGGCAGTCTGATATCAGTTAGGAAATACAGAGTGAGAAAGAAAAACAAAATCAGAAGAGTGGTCCAAGAGAGTATCCACTGGCAGCAACAAGAGATTGCTGCGGGAAGGGGGCACTGGGCCGGCTTTTGGACCCAGAAATCGTCATCTCCAACCGGAGGAGACTTAAATGCCCTGGGGGGGATGCAGAAATATTTAAAAAAAAGATTAGATGTATCACAAATATGCTGAGCAGTAGCATAGTGCCACCTGAGTCAATACCCTTAATCCCACATAAGAAGTAAGGCTGCCGCATTGCACCCAACCCAGCTTGAAAGGACACAAATTAGAGCAGAGAGGTAAGTAAACTTTCGGGGACAATGTTAGATAAGGCACAACAAGTTTAAGTATGGTGGTTCGGTGTTTCTTTCGGGAGGCAAACTTCTTAGGTTTCAAGAGGAGCAGGCGATCCTTCTCGCCGGTCCAGTTGCACTTGAGGGAGGGCAAAGGGTGTAGAGGACTCCCGCAGAGCCTGTGGTATGGGAATGTCCAAGCCAATCAGAAAGGATCGCATGTCCGCCAGATCTTCTATCACCAGTAACTTGTTGTTGTTATTCACTGAAAGTGACTGAAAAGGGCCCCATCTGTATCTGATCTCCAACGAGTTGAGGTAGTTAGGGGGGCCATACTCTTCCTCCAGCGCAGAGTTGAGGGCGGGAGATCCTCGAATATGAAAATGTCGGTGTCTTCATAGCAAGTGGTAAGGCGCTTGTGAGCTGCTGAAATAATTGCCATCTTGTCAGACACTGAACGCATCTTAACAATCAAGTCTCGTGGGGCATCCTTTGCGGCACCCTGGGCTTTCTTAACTCTGAACAGGTCATGAAGTGTCTGATCCATGCTGGTATGAGCCGCTCGGAGATGTTTAAACAAACCATGTATGTATGGACGGAGGGCAGTGGGCCCTACTGCCTCCGGGACTCCGCGTATTCTCACATTCGACTGGCGTAGCTTCCCATCTTGCATGGTGACCTGTCGTGTTAGTGCGTAGAGCTGTTGAGCCATCTGCTCGCTACGGTCTGTTATTATTTTTTGGGCCTCAGCCGATTTCTGCATTGCAGCTTTCAGAGAGGCTACTTCAGATCGCAGCTCTACCACCTCAGTTTTCACCTTGTCCACCTCTGACTTCCAAAGGTCCTGCATCTCTAACAGCATTGCCCGGATGTCATCTTTAGTTGCCAAAGTGTCACCTGCAGTTGAAGTTGCTGCTGCCGGTCTGGGCTCCCTCGCAGTCGGTACTGTATCGGGATCATCAGAGGAGCATTCTGAGTCAGTTTGGGTGTTAAGAGGAGTGTGGATCAATGTGGGAGGCTGCGGCCTACTCGGTCTCATTAAAAATGGTCCGATATCTGGGGATTTTGTAAGTTCTTGGTCTTTTTCCCCATCTTGTCTTTGTCCCTCTGAGCTTTGAGGTTTGCAGTTATAGGTGGTTTATTCATCGATTTATCCAGGTATATGCCTAATTGTCAGGAGCTCCTGGCAAGCACGTCTGCTCTCCTCAGCAGTCAGCTCCGCCCCCGTCCTGCTTTTGTACCTTGTATTGTTTATCCTTATTTTGGTGTCTGCTTTATTTTGCATCTCTACTGTAGTCCTGCACTCTGTATTTAGTTCTGTTCTGCCTCAGTTCCTTTTCCGCTATCTACATGTCCTAGCCTGCAAAATCCTGCTTTCCTTTCAAGGTTATGTTTCATGCCTGCTCCAGGATGTCTGCGGGTTTATCCAGTCCTAGCCACAGTATTCTGGACACAGCACCTACCTCCACAGGGTCACGGTAGGTGGGTGCACAAAACCTGGAGCCCCAAGCTATCAGATAAGTGCAGTTACCCGGCACCGGGCCCTGTGTCTCCACTCCACTCCTGCGACATAGCTCCTGTACACGGGCGCTCAGGGTACAATACCATCTGGGACCCAGTGCCATTCATGCGGATTTTACTTTGACTCATACCACCTACCTAAGCATTGTTACGGACCATGTACACCTTTCCGTGGAAACTGTACTCCCTGTACATTGCATTGGCCACTTTCAGCAAGATTATGCGCCCTGCCACAAAGCAAAAATGGTTCAGGAATGAGGAACACAACCAGTTCAAGGTGTTGACTTGGACTTCAAATTCCCGATATCTCAATCCAATCGAGCATCTGTGGGATGTTCTGAACAAATAAGTCCAATCCATGGAGGCCCCACCTTGCAACTTAGAGGATTTAAAGGACCTACTGCTAACTTCTTGGTATCAGATGCCACAGCACACCTTCAGAGGTCTAGTGGAGTACATGCCTCGATGGGTGAGGGTTGTTTTGGAGGCACAAGAGGACCTATACAATATTAGGCAGGTGATCATAATGTTATGGCTGATCAGTGTATGTAGCCATTTCTATGTGGGAAAAAAAGCACTACAAAATTTTGTAGTGTACTTTAAAGCTTAATTCTCCAACTAAAATCAATTCATACCTGAAATAAATGATACTGAGTAGCTGGATTTCATATATATTTCTAAAATTCGTCTAACTTACCCAATTTGTATCCATTTTGGTCCAGATCAGTCTATATTAGGTAGACTCTTTATAGTTTCAAAAACATTCATCATCATTGCCAGAACACATATGCAAAAACAGAAATCCTAGCTTATAATAAAAAATAAAAAAACGTTTTTCTTACCTGACTGTACTATTTCCAAAGCAACCAATGTCTCCGATTCCAAGATCATCTGCCATTAACAGTAATATATTTGGTTTGTTGGTTTTAATACCATTTATTGGAAGTATTCCAAACATAAAAATCAACAGTGAATATCCAGCCATTGGTGTCCTAATAACAAATAGTAATCAATTAAATACCAGCAAATGTTTTAAAATAAGAAATATAAAATGGATGAATTCAACTTAATATGTGTTTATGAATAGATAAAATCCAGCATGTTAAGGTAATATGTATAAATATATTTGTTTTACAAAACAAACTAAACAAAAACAAATTACCATCTGGATCAGGGTATCTCAAACTTTTGAGATCATGTCCCCTCATCAATTCTCACCAAAGTCTCAGACATACACTTGTCATTTCAAGCCCTATAGCGCGTAGTCATCAGTGCAATTAGATATATTGCATTAGGTGTTGGTGCTTTCCCTTCCCTGTGTTTAGCCCCCTGTTGGTTGTGATCCTGTCACTGCAACAATAAAATTAATAATTAAAAATTGGCCAACATTAAATCTATGGAGGCAACCCTACCCTGGACACATGACACTCTAAGTGATCTAGACACAAGGTCACAGCTCCAAGAAAAACCTAATTGTATATATATAGCGGCTGGTGATAGCTTAATGCAGCGTTTTTCAGATTTTGTTCAGCCATTATGATTACTATGATTACAGTTTCAATTCCCTCCAAGTATCTTCGATTGAGACCTTCATTCTTCCAAGGTATACAAAGATAGTAACCATTAATTTGTGTGATAGGAATATACATGAAAACCAGGAGTATCTATAGATACCCTTCCTGGTTAAACATAGTATCACGTGCAACCACACGTGCACACAATCACAAATGCAATTTCACATGCACACATAACCACACGTACACACAGATACTGTCACCGGTAGTGTATCTACCGCGAGGCAAACAAGGCGCTCGGCTAGGGCGGCACTTTCCCAGAGGTTGTTAAAGCACACTGGTGCTTTAAACCCTTCTGGTGCTGCAAACATTTTAAGTTTCTTCTCCGTCGTGTAAAAAGCTGTTCCCTGCCCTCCCTCTCTCTTCCCTCCCCTCCCTCTCTCTTCTCTTCCCTCCCCTCCCTCTCTCTTCCCTTCCCACCACCACCGCTCTTTTCAGTCTTCCCCTCACCCGGTGCCGTTTGTCATGATCTGGCTCCCTCACTTCCCCTCCCTTCGTTCCCCTTCAGACGTGCCAGTGTAAAGTCTCCGCCCCCTTGCCTGTCAGAGTACAGCAGAAGGTAAGCTGATTCAAATGGAAAAATGAAAACGTTGGTTGTGAGTGGGATGTGAGTATGAGTGTGATGGGAGTCAGTGTGATGTGAGTATGAGTGTGATGGGAGTCAGTGTGATGTGAGTCAGTGTGTGTGACTGAGTGTGATAAGAGTCAGTGTGTGACTGAGTGTGATGGGAGTACATTATACTTGCTGACTAGATGCATTAACTTGTCATTATCTAGACTACATTGAATAAAATATTTCTGGTTTATACTGCAAGTGTCTTCTAGTCCCATTTACATTTAGCAGTTGGGAACCTTTTTGTACTTTAAATGGCAATATTAATTTATTTCTTTGCAGCATGACCTCTGGCTCTTAAAAAAATGCAGAGAAAAAAAGGAGATACAAATGTTGCTGCCACACAGTTATATGAGCGTGTGACTGAGTGTGATGGGAGTGTGTGTGTGCGATTGGAGACAGTGTGTGTGACAGTGTAATGAGAGTCAGTGTGTGTGATGGGAGTCAGTGTGAGTGTGGTGGGAGTGAGTGTACAATGGGAGACAGTGTGTGTGACTAAGTGTGATGAGATTCAGTGAGTGTGATGGGAGTATGAGCGTGATGTGTGTCTGAATGTTTTGTGTGATGTGGGGTCATGGAATGGAGGTGACGGGGCATGTCGTGGGCGATGGGGCATGTCGTAGGTGTGTAACGTGGGTGTGCAGCTTGGGTAGGGGGGTGCCCAGATTTTGTCTGCCTAGGGCAGCACAAAATCAAGATACACCACTGACTGTCACACATTTGTGCTCACAGTCACACATACACACAGTCACATACACAAACAGTAGTAGTCAAAAAGTTTAACTGTCAGTATGTGCCTGCCTGCTCGCTCTTGTACCGTTCACTAGCAGTCCCTCAATGTATTTATCTGATCACCATGATGTCACGTGACACTTTTGGAAGCGCAGTGCAAGGGTGGTGGAACAACCAGTCTGTGCTGAAATATTTAGCACAAAAATTACCCCATCATGCACTCTCCACACCTCTTAAGTTGCATGCAGCCCCAAGCAGCATGGGACTGAACACAATAAAGATTTTTTTTAAACAAAGAGTACCTGCACTGTCTGCTGCCAGGATACATGTGTCTGGGGCAGCAGACAGTAGCCACCTCCTGAGCCTTTTAGGAGGCTTACTAAACAGCAGACTTAACCTGACTAATCAAAGATTCCCAGAAAAATAGGCATCACACAACTGTACCAATATTTCAACAAACAGCTGTCTCTCTTACCAGCCCATCTTGTAATATGCTCAGACCCAAAAACACTTCCTGTTCCTTCTATGTTCTACACAGAAATGTAGTTTTTTACTTTGAGAGACTACTTCCTGCACCATGCATCGAACTGTCAGGACACCTGTGTTAATATTACCCTGTGTGTACCCTGCCCTCTCATATCTGACATCATCAAGCACAGAGCAGGAGGCTTCAGGGTCCTAAATCTCTCTTCTCTATCACCTCTCCTCCAACCCACCAGGCAGTCACTTCTGTAGATCTTGGAGGGAAACTATTGTAAGGAGTGCAGTGGAGATCTGAACTCCTTGCTGACACTTAGAATGAAATATATATTTATTACAATATGTGTAAATGATTCATTATCAGACTGGAGTGGGTTAAAGAAGTAAGGGGATTATTAAAATGTACTTTATTGAAAGCAACAGAAAATTGTATACAGCTTGTCAGTAGGGTTGCCACCTTTCCCTCCAAAAAATACTGGCAATGCGTGGGAGGAGCTACATGAGGGAGGGGCCATGAGGAGTGGAGAAAAAAAGGGGCGGATTATCACTGAAATTATATATATTATTTGTATATCATGCCAGTGAGAAGCGTGTGTGAGTGTATATATATATATTTATATATATATCATATACACACACAAGCTGTCTCTCACACTCGCAAACAAGCTTTCTCGCACACACATGCTGTCTATCACACACACAGACAAACTGTCTATCACACACAAAGACAAGCAGTTGCTCACACACAGACTGTCTCCCTTGCTCACACACAGACTTTTACTCACTCTCTCACAGACTGTCACTCTCTCCGACAATATCTCCCAACCGCCCCACCTACCCTCACAAGCATGTTATCCCGGTCTAATGTAATATGAAGGGTGGTTGGGGGCAGTTGGTCAATATGCCAGTAATATTTTGCCACTCAATAAGTCAGTATTTTGCCACTCAATAAGTCAGTATTTTGCCACTCAGTATGCCATTCTTTTGCCATGTAATATGCCAGTATTTTGCCCCTCAGTATGCCATTCTTTTGCCATTCATTATGCCAATATTTTGCCCCTCAATATGCCAGGATTTAGGCCCTCAATATGGCAGGATTTTGCCCCTCAATAGCGTTTAATAGCCATTTAATATGCCAGGATTTTGCCAATTAATATGCCAAGGTTATGCCAATTAATATGCCAGGATTTTGCCAATTAATATGCCAGGATTTTGCCCTCCATATGCCAGGATTTTGCCAATTAATATGCCAGGGTTATGCCAATTATTATGCCAGGGTTATGCCAATTAATATGCCAGGATCTTGCCAATTAATAGGCCAGGGTTATGCCAATTAATATGCCAGGATTTTGCCAATTAATATGCCAGGGATATGCCAATTATATGCCAGGACTTTGCCAATTAATATGCCAGGGTTATGCCAATTAATATGCAAGGGTTATGCCACTCAATATGCCAGGGTTATGCCAATTAATATGCCAGGGTTATGCCACTCAATATGCCAGGATTTTTTCAATTCATATGCCAGGGTTATGCCAATTAATATGCCAGGGTTATGCCACTCAATATGCCAGGGTTATGCCGATTAATATGCCAGGATTTTTCCAATTAATATGCCAGGGTTATGCCAATTAATATGCCAGGGTTATGCAACTCAATATGCCAGGGCTATGCCAATTAATATGCGAGGGTTATGCCAATTAATATGCCAGGGTTATGCCAATTACTATGCCAAGGTTATGCCAATAATTATGCCAGGGTTATACCACTCAATATTCCAGCGTTATGCCAATTAATATTGCAGGGTTATGCCCCTCAATATGCCAGGATTTAGCCACTCAATCTGCTCGTTATGCCCCCCTTCCCCATACCCCAGTACTTACCTCCTTGCTGCTGTCCCCCGTTGCAGGTCCGTGGCTGTGAAGGAAGCGTTGTGCGCTCCCCTCCAGCGCGCGGCTTCAATAAAGTTTGTTGGAAAAAAAGTTTAAACAAACTTTATTGATCCGTGCGGCTGGAGGGGAGCGAACAACGCTTCCCTCACAGCCACGGACCTGCACAGGGAGACGGCAGCAAGACGGCAAAATATCGGGCTTTGCCGGGGCCGGCTGTGCCGGTAAATTACGATACTGTCACCGGTAGTCAGTAAGATCAAAAAATTAAGAAACCGCTCTAGTACTAACAAAACAAAAGTCATTGTGGTATGATGGGATACCCACAAATTATTAGAATAGCTTAGTGAAATTCCTATTCAGACTGCTTGCTCGCCTTTGGCTGGCCTTTTGGATGACAAGAGCTTGAACACCTCTGCTCAACCTTAGACTTACCACATGCTCCAGAGGCCCTGGCCTACTTTGTGGCTGCTGGACTGGATAAATCATACTTTAACTCTACAATCACAGTGGGATCCTTTTGGGGACACTCTATGTTCTATTATAAAAATCCTTTACCACACGAGACTCTCGTTGCCATCCAAACAAAAAATGGATACTCTCTCTTTTAAAAAAAAAAAAATGTGTACCTAACATGTGTACCTAACTTTATACACACAAACACCCTGTAGGGCAAACCCTTGTGCCATAGGTTTTTTGTGCAGGAGAAGGTTTGGTCACATCTGTGAATTTCTGTGGTGTATTTTTATTTCACCGCAAAGGCAAAGTTTCGACCCAACTGGATCTTTGTCAAGCCATAAACTATGTGTAAAGTGCAAACAATTTATACAAAATATGTTCAAGGAAAGGGTGGAGTTAACTGATACAATTTCACAATCAGAAATTTAATCAGTTAACTCCACCTTTTCCCCTAACATATTTTGTATAAATTATTATATATTCAAATTTGATTTCGTTTTAGGAGCCAGACAACAGCACATCAATTAATCAAACATACAGTCACACACACACAGAGACACAGTTACACACAGTGAGACATTAGCACACACAGAGACCGTAACACACACACAGTCCCATACACACAAGTCAGCAGTTTTTTGGGGGGTTTTTAAAAAATAAAAAAGTTAATCTCTCAATGGGTTTCCACTGCTGCATTACCTCATTGCAGGGGATGGAGAGGGTAAATTTCTGCTGCAGCCTGGTCACACAGGCACAGACTATCTTCATTTGCATTTACATTCAATGTGATACCCAGAGCTCAGACACTAAAGCACGATGCATGAGTTGGCAGAGCTGGCAGTCTGTGCAGCTGGCACTGACACACACACACTCACACTGACATACACACACACACACACTGACACATACACACACACTTAACTTACCTGGTCCAGGCATCTCTTTGCTTTGAGCTCCTCGTGTGAAGGAGAGACTGAGCCAATCACTGGATGCTTCTGAATTCTCAGTCAATCGGGACAGTTGAGAGGTCTCACCTGATTGGCAGAGACCTCCTTCTATCAAGCTCCCCCGGACACAGGGGGGAAAAAAAGTCCGCTGCATGGAGCAACAAAGTACCACCTCTGCCAGGCTGCCACCTGGCGAAGCTGCCCCATTAAAGGGCCAGCCCTGCAGACAAGGATTGTCTGACCGACGTAATTGAGATGTAGTGATCCGAAGCCTGAACTTGGGTTTCAGAAAGTGAGGAGTGAATTGAGAAGGTGTGAAATTCAAAATTACAAGGGAGGATTTGTGAGAGATTATTCTTTACAAACTCAGACCAAAGAAGGACCTGGGTCCAATCAGGTTGATGTTGGTCAACAAAATGTAATTGTTCAAGAGACTGGTTCTTTCTGTAATGCTATTGGTTTAGAGATCGTAAACAAACAATGATATTCCTATGGAGGAGTAGAAGGATTTTCAAAAAACAAACTATAAACTAAACTCGCCAATCAGATACAATTTGGAGAGGAAGACCATGAAGAAGAGTTCTCAGCTAAACACAGGCATTAATTGGAACAGACGGCAATTTATTGGAACAGACGGCAATAATATTTAAAGGAATTAGGGATTATTCTAGCCTCGGTGTAGAATTAATCTAAATTTTATTAAAGACAGGAGGCGAGTATTTGCATAACCTTCTTTACTGTTTAACCTCCAGCAGCAAAACAGTTAACAGTTATTGGAAGAAAACAACCAATCAGAACACAGTAACACAGCATATAAGGAAGCAACCATCCTCTTCACTTCCTCTTTCTTTGATGCGCTGATCAGGATGATGAAACGTAGCCACATAGAAGGACTAAAATCCGGACCACACGACAAACCAAACCGAGTGCATCCGATGATCGGTGCTGAGGCAAATCAGGCTAGGAAAAAAGAGGAGACATCGTGAAAGTAATTTGTTCCTCATGACAGTTTCATCAGAAAAACATCATTCAATAATAATCTGAGATAATACTAGAACTAAACACCTAGCGCAGAAATATATACATGGTCTGACATATTATAGTATAAGACGTAGTAGGAGAGATAATGTACTTAGGGGGGTTAGTATAGAGCAACACATGAAGCGACATAGGGTGGGAAATACTCGCCTCCTGTCTTTAATAAAATTTGGATTAATTCTACACCGAGGCTAGAATAATCCGCATGAGCCCGCGGGCGAAAATAGAAAGTGCAGAAGGTCGATTCTCTAGACCAGTCTGCCGCCACCAAGATATCAGACACTGATCCCCCCAGTTCCAGAGCCGCGGTTGCCGCCGCACCACGCAAGGAATGTGCACCGAAGGATCCGTCAATGCCTGCGAGACGAAGGACCCCTTTAATCCATCGTGCTATGGTAGGGGTAGAGACCGGCCGAAATGGGCGCACATAGGAGATTAATAGTTGACCTATAGGAGAAGGGCGAAAGGATGCCGTAGATGATAGGTAACAGCGAACACAATGAGCAACGCAGAGTTTAGGGCGATCTGGAAAATAAGGATAGAAAACCGAAGTCGAGAGGGACTTGGTACGACTTGAAAGTGCAACCACTACTCCTTCTGGGGAGAAGGAAAAGGAATTTGCGTCGAAAGCCCTAACGTCCGCGACTCGCCTAAATGAGACCAGGCAGAGTAGCAAGGCTACTTTAGCCGACAGTTGCCGAAGGGAGAGAGCATCGTTATCCGACCATTCTTCCAAAAAACGTAGAACCTTGGACACATCCCAAAGGACTGAATATTTAGAAGATGGTGGTCTAGCTGACCTAATTCCCCGTAAGAGGCGACAAATTGTGGGATCCTTCCCCACATTCACCCCTTGAACAGGAATATGAGCCGCCGAGATCGCCGACCGGACAATGTTGATGGAACGGTAGGATTTCCCTTGATCAAAAAGGGATGCCAGAAAATTAAGGATAGCCACTACAGGGGCAGTAAAGGGATTAAGATGTTGTCCCAAACACCAGCTATTCCAGGTTCCCCATGCCTGAAGATAGGATTTTCTTGTACCGGGCGCCCAGGAGTGCGAGAGGAGGTCTCGAGCCGCCGCCGATAATCCAGACATATCCCAGGCACCCCTGAAACTGTCCAGGCCACCAGCTGAAGGCGATCCTGGAGGAGCAAAGGATGGGGGTTCCCCTGGGGGTCTGACAAGAGATTCCGAGACACAGGGAGGAGAAGAGGGTCCGCGCAAGAGAGTTCCAAGAGGAGTGGGAACCAAGGTTGTGTCCGCCACAGTGGGGCGATGAGGAGAACTGTAACACGTTGACACATCAGGAGATGCAGAGACCGGAGAATCATGGCAAAAGGAGGGAAGGCGTAGGCCCCCACGGGAGGCCATGTTTGAAGGAAGGCGTCCACCGCGAGAGACAGGGGATCCGGCATCCAGCTGAAGAAGGCTGGAGTTTGGCGATTCGTCCTGGATGCAAATAGGTCCAGGTGAAACGGACCCCTGAGGAGATCCAGAGCATGAAAAAAACCTGAGGCTGGAGTCGCCAGTCGCTGGTGTCTCTCCAGTGTCTGGAGAACCAGTCCGCCACCATGTTGTCTTTCCCGGGGAGATATTCTGCCCGAATGGAAAGATGGTGTTCCAGGCAATATTGGTACAAGTCTTTGGTCAGTTCCGTCAGGAGTTTGGACCGCGACCCTCCCAAGCGGTTGATGTATCGTACCGCTGATACATTGTCCATTCGGAGAACCAGGGAGCAATGGGTCGTATTTTTGGTAAAGCTGCGTACTGCGAAGGAGCCTGCTATAAGTTCCAAACAATTTATGTGGAGCCCTCTTTCTTCCGGGGTCCAGATACCCCCTGTAGTTTCGACCCCGCAAGTCGCGCCCCAACCAAGGAGGCTGGCATCTGACTCCAGTGTGAAGTCTGGAAGGCAGCCAAAAATGGCGCGGCCGTTCCACGCTGCCATATGGGTCAGCCACCATTGTAGTTCGAGACGGACCTCGTCTGTAAGAGGGAAAGAGTAATCGTAAGAGCCCGTAGCTCGAAGGTGATGAGTCTTTAGCCGTTGCATGGCGCGGTAGTGCAACGGACCCGGAAAGATAGCCTGGATCTCCCGGAGGGAGACCCGAGGAAGACGTAGGACACGCCGAACGGCTTTCCGAATGGACGCAATTTTGGACTGTGGAAGTTTGAGAACCGCCGTTACCGAGTCCACTGTGAACCCTAAGAATTGGATAGATTGCGTGGGGCATAGAACCGATTTTTCCGGATTGATGATGAAACCGAGGTCTAGTAGAAGACGTACAGTGAGGAGCGTGGCTTCGTAAAGGGAAGAGCGGTCGCGAGCTATGATGAGAATGTCGTCTAGATAGACTATGGATCGAATTCCCCTGACCCGTAGATATTCCATGACCGATTTCAGAAGTTTTGTAAAACACCAGGGCGCCGAGCTGAGCCCGAACGGCAGGCAGGTGAATTGCCATAGCTTCTTTTGCCAGAGAAATTGGAGGAAGCGCCTGTGTTCCCGGTGAACGGGTACGGTTAAGTAAGCATCCTTCAGGTCCAGATGGGAAAACCAGTCCCTTTCCCGTAGGAGATCGCGAAGGAGATGAATTCCCTCCATTTTTAAATGTTGGTAGGAAACGTGTTGATTGAGGGATCGAAGATTGATAACCGGGCGGAATTCGCCTGACTTCTTCCGGACCAGGAACATGTTGCTGATGAAACAAGGATTTCCGACCGCAAGTTCTATGGCGTTCTTGTCCCGAAGCGATGTTAGTTCCTTGTGAACCAAAGAGAGATCTTTTTGAGACAGAGGAATAGGGTGCGGGGGCGCGCGCTGAAGTGGAGGGGAAGAGAAGTCTATCAGAAAACCCTTCACAGTTTGGAGGACCCAAGGATCCTGAGTTATAAGAGCCCAATGGTGGCAGAAGTGACTGAGTCTGCCTGCGACGGGTATGTGAGGTAATAAAGGGTGTAATCTTACCTGTTGGAAACTTCGCCCTGTAGGAAGACGATCCTCTAGTCCTTGGGTGCCCACGGTAGTAGGGGGTACGATAGCTGGTGCGGTTAGAGAATCTGTAGGTAGATGCCTCCAGGAGACGGGGCCTCGAGTCCGTGAAGGCCGCTCTGCTGGTGGCACGGCCCCTCTGCCGACCAGCTCTGTGGGAAAAACGATCCCTTGTTTGAAAGACGCGTCTCAGAGAAAATTGCGCTTTATTGAGTGACGTGAAGATGTTTACGCGATGACTCATATTCTTTAGGAACTTGTCCCCGAAGAGAAGACCTTTAGCTTCCGGGCCCAGTTCTTTGGGAGCCAGCTCCGCCAGTTTGCTATCAAGTTTAAAAAGAGCCGCTTTCCGGCGTTCAGTGGATAAGGCCATGTTGGCATTGCCCAACAGGCACAAAGCCCTTTGAGCCCACTCCCGGGCCAGATGTGGGTCTATGTGCGAGCCCTCAGTGAGAGCCTCATCCGCCATAATGAAAAGCTGCGTCAGTGGACCTGACACATCCAGAAGTTTGTCTTGGGTGGAGCGGAGCCCTTGTTCCAAGCCCTTGCGGGGATCCTTCCCATTTTTCATTATGAATGTGGCAAAGGTTGGGTCAAAATCGGGGGTTGAGGAGACTTTGTCTGGGAGGGTTGGACGGGGGCATTCCGCCCGTAATTTTTGACGGACCTCTTTTTCGAGAGGGCGTCTCAGCCAGTAGCGGAGAAATTCCGCGATATGTTGCGGCGGTGACCATTCTGCGGAGCGAGGGTGGCGCAGAGTGCGCAGATCAAAGAGCGGGAAACCTGAGGAGTCCAGTATCTCCACCGGTAGATCTGAGTTTTCGGTTTGGGAGTTCCTGGGGAGCTGCGAAGGCAGGTAGTCCGGTGATCGAGATCTTGAGGTGCCGGGTTTTGAGTTTCCGGCACGGTACTCATCCAGAATTTGGTAATCCTCGCGGGCGGAATCCCGTCGTTCTGAGGGTGGGGGTATAGATGGTAGTAGGGGCAGTGAACCGCTTTTAGATTTTTTAGCGGGGGCTTTCCCTTTGCCAATCGGGGTGTCTGACCACGGTCTCTTCCGGGTACCTTCAGCTATTGCTGAGTGTTGGGAGTCCTCTGAGTCCGAGGAAACCTCGCTTGCAATGGGGTGTAGGGACCGTTGAGAGTCCTGTAAGGCAGCTAATGCCGAGGGAAGGGAATCTGCTAAGGCAGAGCGAAGCCACTCTTGAAAGCCTGCCGGCATGGCATCAGGGTGTTGGTCACTCATGTTTGGCACACTTCTGATGTTCTGAAAAAAATAAAAATATAGGAGCTTGCATCAGCGGGGGTCACCCGTTATGTCTGGAGGGGGTCACCCATCCAGCAAGGACAAAAAGACCACTAGGGACTCGTCCTATTTAAGGGCTTTTTTTTTTTTTTTTTGATGTTAGGAAAAAACAGGGGGGGGGGGAGGGGGTTCCCCCAACAGTGATTGATATTGTGGAGGGGGTCACCCTCACTAGCCCTTTAAATTTCTGATGTACTGATCAGATATGCAGGGGCACGGAGGCCTGTTATGGGGGTCACCCAATAGCACAGTATATATATGTATATATATATATATATGTGAGGAGCAAATTGGGGGTCACCCCTTTAATATCCGTGTACCACACGTTTACCCTGAATGAACCTGTTTGAAGGGAAAAGAATTAGGAGAAAAACGGAGAAAAAACAATGGGAAGGGAAAGTGATAGGTCTGAGGTGAGGCCGCAGGTAGCGGTGAAATCGCGCCACGTGGAGTGCGCGAGCATTGAGAAAGGGAGCTGAATCGGAAAAACGGATCCGATGCGGAGGCCTAGTGTGCGCTTCCGTCGATCGGCAGCCACGAGGGGAGGCCCTAAAAAAGCCTCCGTCAGGGGTAAGGCCTGGGAGAGCTCGCGCGGGAAAGCGTGAGCTGGAAATACAAACGGGATGGTGTGGCGATGCCGCGATGGAGGCCTAGGCCAGTGACGGTGCCTCGATTGCTCACGCGTTGCAGCGTGAGCGGGCGGGAAGGGAAAGGGCGGGAGACAGAACAGCAGAGGTATGGGTGCCAAAGCGAGCAGCGACAAGCCAAACGGAGGTGTTTAGAAAGAAACGGGAGTATGCACAACGGGAGTAAGTGGCAGTAAATGTGAAGGCTAGAGACACAAAAGTAGTGAAAGAACAATTACAGTAATCTAATATAGGTATAGTGAAAGGAAAAGAAATAACAACACACTATATAGGCAAATGAAATGAAAAACGCTATATATATAATGCAATGTGGGTATAGATTTTAGGCAACACATAGAGATAGCCAAAACAGTCTATAAATACATTTAAGATAAACCCAGAGCAAACAAATATGGATTGAACTCACCTGGAGGTCAAGCAGCAAAGAAAGAGGAAGTGAAGAGGATGGTTGCTTCCTTATTTGCTGTGTTACTGTGTTCTGATTGGTTGTTTTCTTCCAATAACTGTTAACTGTTTTGCTGCTGGAGGTTACACAGTAAAGAAGGTTATGCAAATACGAGACCTCCTGTCTTGCCATAAAATTAAATGTGTCATCTTAGAAAAGTGATCTACAACAAAAAAATAACCATATTACCCATGATGGAAGGTTAACAATAAAATCCATTGCCTAGAGAAACCACAGAAAGCTGGGTACAGCGAAGGAATGAAGACCTGCTGTATGAGCATGAGAGGATTTGTTAGTAGCCCAGGGAGTACATGCAACCACAAATTTAACCTCTTAGGGACATTGACTGATTTTGCATTTCTGCGGTGTTTGTGTTTAGTTATCACTTTCCTCTTACTACTTTTTTGTACTTACATATATTTTTATTGCCATAAAAAGGGCATCATATCCTTTCATTAGTAAAGCATATGCTAAACATCAAAGTTTTTCCAGGCTGACAGTGCAAGACAAAGCAACAAGAATAGGGCTCCACTAGCTATCCTTGTATAACCTAGTGAAAACGAGTGTGTATCCTGATAAGAGAGGGCATTGAGGATTTATCAGTCGATGTGTCATAATGATGCCTGCCTGTCTTCAACATCATGGAGCTTTTAGCCAAGTAACTTAGTGTTTGTATTATTCTTGCTAAGGAATGGTATGCTGCAGAATGGCATGCTTCAGATGGCGGTATATGACAGCCCATAATTATTGTAATCCCCAATATAGTTTGAATTATACTGAAATATTCACAGGTCAGTAAAACTGGAGACCAATTTCAGGGTGTCCTGTTGTGAAACAGGGGAGTGGTTTTGAGTTTAACACTCCACAGTCTGCAATGAGATCAGTTGAGGAAAGGGGTCTGGTTACAGCTGTCATCTGGGATGCTCTTCCAGGATGCTCCAGCATCGGATCAGAAAGGCTTCAATCCCAGGCCTCTTTCATTGCTTCGTAGCTGACTTTCACCTCACGTATCCAGCTCTGAACTAAGACTGAAACTAAAATGGATTTTGGAATATATCCAGCCATCTACTGGTCACTACACGAAAACTGCAGGGTAGTAAGTGTCAGCAGAACTTACTGTGATCCAAGAGAAGTTACATATACTTTTTATTCAATTCTCCAAATAAAATCTACAGAAATGTTTGAATTGTGCCTATGTGTCTTGATTTTTAAGCATGTTTGGCTGTGATCAGCGCATATTGGGTAGCTGAAAGTGTGTGTTTTTTATAGCAAGCTTATAGGATATTGAGTAGCCAGAATTCGTGGTTTCTGAAATTCAGCTAACTTGCCCAGTCCAAATTTATTTCAGGTCAAATCAGTCTACATTGGGTCAACACTTTAGTTTGGGAAGGAAGTCCTCTGGCTAAGCCCCATGTGTCTGTGGAATTCCCAGTTTATGACATCACCAGTTGATTGGTATGCATATGAACTGGTTTTTAATGAGAAATGTCAAATATGCATACCAAGCTACAGGTGATGTCATAACCGATAAGAGGTGGGAATAGAATCAAGAGGGGTACTTTAATATTTTAAGAAATAGGCTTATGAATATGCACTGATATAATTATAAAAGAAATAGGTAGAAGTAAGACCATCCTTTTTTTTTTCTTCTTTCCTCTTCCCTCCTTCTGCCCCCTCTCTTCTTGGTAGATAATTCAAATAGACCCTTCCCCCCACTATTTATCTATCTCTCTCTTTCACCCCCTGAACCAAAATTTTACTAAAGCACTCCTGTGAAATTGATAGAGGTATACAAAGCCTCATTACTGTGAATTAGTAGTGGTTATTGATCCCCCAGGAATTCGCCTCATGCAATAGGTCTTGAGACCTGTTTTTCTTTTTTTGAATACACAGTATTCAAAGCCATAGCACGGGAGTCAGGCGCGGAGATTTTTGTCATTGGTTTTATGTATGTGAAATATTGTCACGTTTTTGTTAAGGATCACGCGGGGTGGAAGGGCCTGTGAAGGATGGGGGAAGGAGCAGAGGGCGGACATAAAGATAAGGGTTAGATATCTATCATTAAATTCCCAGGGACTAAATTCCCCAAATAAGCACTCATTATTAGTAAAGCTATTAAAGAAAGAAAATATTGAGATTTGTATTCTACAAGAAACACACTGGATAAAAAGAAATATAGAGAAGATAAAACTCCTTGGATATAAGCTAATTGCGGATTCAAGCTTTGAGAAAGACAAAAAAAGAGGAGTCTCAATTTTATTCTCTAACTCGCTTAGCTGGGAGACGATGTATATAGAAAATGATAAGGAAGCGAGATACAATATTTGGGTAGGTACAATAAATCAACAACAGATTACTATTGTAAATGTCTATGCTCCAGCAAACGAACAGATGCACACATTAAACAAAATAGCAGAAACAATAGATAGAGTTAAAAAAGGACAATTAGTATGAGCGGGAGACTTTAATATGGTATTAGAGCCTAGCTTAGATAAAAAGATCCCCAAAGGAATGACTCTCTCACGAGGAGTATTGAACCATGCTCAGCATTTTAAGACGTTTATAAAAAATAATTTTCTGTTAGATGTTTGGCGAGTAAGTCATTCAGATGGTAGAGAATACACACATTGGTCAGGAGCACATAATTCATATTCAAGAATAGACTTGGACTGATGGATTTGAACCAGTTTAAATTAGTAGATAAGATAAAAATTGAAGAAATTTCCTGGTCTGATCATAATATTATAATATGGAGTACAAGAGATGGATTCGATAGACCCACAAGAGGTCCATGGAAATTAAATAATGAATTAATAGACTCAGAGGAGGACAAAAACCATATTAGAGAAACAACTAGGAGAGAAGATAATTAGGTTAAAAGAAGAAATAAACATTAAACTTTTGGAAGAAGTTAAAACATTTTTAAAGAAATTGAATCAGACGGTATATACCAAAGGAAACAGAGCGGATAAAATCCTGACAGCAAAAATTCAAAAAAGATGTGCTACTCATAGAATTTACAAGATTATATCTAAAAAAAATTGTTATACTCACCAGAAGAAATAGGGAAAGCATTTGGCAAATACTATGAATCCATGTACAACTTAAATACCCCAGACATAGAAAATCAGATCCAAGAATATCTAAAAAAAAAGTGTGAACTTCCAACCCTGACGAATGAACAAAATGGGAAATTTAAATTCCCCCTTTGAGGAACAAGAAATTAACATAGCCATAGATAAAATTTAAAAAAACAAAGCTCCCGGACCTGATGGCTTTACTGGACTTTTTTATAAAATCGTTAAAACACAGATAGGGAAACATTTAATGCAGGTCTTTAATGATATTGTTAGAGATTAAAAAATCGCCACTGAACTACTTCAAGCGAATATTATGCCAATACCTAAACCTAACAAAGATTGTACGCAAATAGGTAACTACCGCCCAATATCTTTAATTAATGGGGATATTAAAATATACTCAGCAATAATTGCCGAAAGACAAAAGTCTGTGATCCCTAGGTTGATAGGTGAAGAGCAAGTGGGTTTTGTAACCGGTAGAAAGGCTACTAACAACATTAGAAGAATTTTAAACTTGATAGATCTTTCCAAAAAAAAGACAATTCCTGTGGGCATTATCTCTTTAGACGCAGAAAAGACGTTTGGCCGCGTTAAATGGAAGTTCCTATCTCAAACATTGAATATGTTCGGCTTCAGGGGGTGGATTTTCCAAGCCATAATGGCACTCTACACAACACCATCTGCAAGAATTATAGGTTCAGGAATACAATCGCCATGGTTTAATATCTTAAATGGGACACGCCAAGGATGCCCATTGTCACCCATTCTCTATGTCCTCTCTCTAGAACCTCTAGCACAACATATTAGGAGGAACGACAAGATTAAAGGAATAAAATTTGGAAATAAAGAAGCAAAAATAAACCTTTACGCCGATGATATAATTCTAACATTAGTCGATCCAGAAGTGTCTATAGAATACCTACTGAACGAGATTAATTTATATAGTATGCTCTCTAATTATAAACTTAATATCTCCAAATCTGCTATAATGGGTCTGAATCTAAGTGCTCAATATATACATATAAAAACAAATTCAAATTTAAATGGGTGGAAAAATATATTGACTGCTTGGGGATTAAAATTCCAGATAATATAAATAATTTGACTAAATCCAATTTTGATACATTGCTTGCCCAGACAATTAATATGTTAAATGAATTAAGAAACCAAGAAGTTTCATGGTGGGGTCGAATCAATATAATAAAATCCTATATACTCCCGAAATGGAATTATGTATTTGGAACAATCCCATTGAATTTAACTGAAAGACAGCTGATAGAGATTCAAAGAAGCTTCCTGCAATTTATATGGAAGGGCAAGAAAGCACGTATAATTCAAAATGTATTATTCAGGAGCGTAAAAGAAGGGGGCTTAGCGTACCAGAAATTAAGATTTACTACAAAGCAGCTCTGATCAAACATCTATCAAGCTGGCTTGATACAACTACTACTGAATCTTGGAAAACTATTGAAAGTGAAATGCTCAACATTAAAGATATATCTCTTATACTCTGGATAGATTCTAAAGATATAGGAGCAAATAAAGATAGAACATATAAACGTCTCTCTAGGTGTTGGGTAGGTAATACCTTAATTAAATTCTGGAATAAATTTAAAAAAGAATACAACTTAAATTGGACTAAAGTAGTCAGGATTTCTAGCAGCATCGATTTATTGAGCCATAACATCGAGGATCTAAACTTACATAAATGGAAACAAAAAGGCATTCAATCATTAGACAACTTAATTCAACAACAGGAAATAAAAACATTTGGAGCCCTAACTAACGAATATAATCTCCCAGCGGGAGAAATAATATCTGAGGATCAAGAGTTATCTCTCCGGTCTTATCTTTAAAAATGATTATGAAATAGATGGTTTAAAACATGTTGAAATCAGATAATAGACAAAGGAGCTTAATACAAAGCGAAATCTTCGAAAATAAGGAATTCTCCGTGGATGAATTAATATCTCCTATATTAAATAAATGGAAATTAGATATAGAGGGAGAATTAAAAAGCAATGAGTGGCTTACAATTATTCCAGAAACAAAAAAAAACACCCAGTGTTTAAATCTTATTGAAATGCAGTACAGAATCATTACACGGTGGTATATGGTCCCACAACATATATGTAAGATGTATCCAGACACATCACATATGTGCTGGAGATGTAAAAAAGAAAAAGGAAGCTACATACACATGTGGTGGTCCTGTCCTGTACGTATAAAATTCTGGAGAATGGTCTTTGGTGTAGCTCAAGACATGACTGGGATTCTAATAGACTTTTTAGCCTAAAATAGCACTACTACACTTGGGAATATACAGAATAGCAAAAAGGCAGAGATTCATTTTGATACAGATCTTGCTGGCAACTTAAATTAATATCGCTAGGCTTTGGGAAAAAAAGAGGAAATCCCCAATTGGCAGACGCTAAGGAGACAAATATCTTATCAATTCGATATGGAAAAAGACAAATATGCTATGACTTTAGAGGTAAGAGAGGAATGGGTTAAGCTAATAGAATAAGATCAAACAACCCTGGGAAAGTAGGAAAGAGGAAAAAAGGAGAAAAAAAAAGGAAGTATTGACTTGGTCCGCCTAGCTGCTCTCCCTCATCCAATTTATACCTATGATAGGTATGGTAATGGAATGAATTGGTGAAATACCCCGCGCGAGCCTTTGTTTGTCTATGTTTACGTTTATGTTTTTATTCTCTAAATGGATTAAATGAAACAAGGAAACTCTCACAATATATGTCAAATGATGACTTGATGCACTTTATTCAGTGAATTATTGTACAGATAGGTAATTCCGCTTATGGAACTGCGATAAATTGTAACAGACTTGAACTCATGAGAACTTTATGTAAATCTTTATATGATTATGTAATTCACAAAGAGAAAAACAAAACCCGAGGGACACAAGATATTTATGTGAAGAGATTGTTGGATGCAACTCATTTGGAGAAACATTGTATAAGTGGTTTTAATGTGTTTTTATATTTTGTATTCAGAACATTCAGTAAATATTAAAGAATGATAAAATATGCATACCAAGCTACAGGTGATGTCATAAACTGTTCTAATTAACCACCATACACAGTTAAAATAATATTCCTGGGGCTTTAAATACTGGTGATTATGTAACAAGACAAAAATTGATACAAGGGTCCTTGACACAAATGTCACAATGTTAACACGATTGATGATTCTATTCATAATTTGCACCTGGGTAATTGATCTTACCCTTTGTCATGCCAAAGCATGAGTTGGCATTCATATAATTTGTTATGTTTATTTTATAATAGCATTTATTGTAGGCTTTGATCCACCACCAGGCCTAAGCCATAAAGTGTAACTAGTAGATAGCCATCACCAGAGTTGGACTTCGTGAGCTGGGGTCGTAAAAGGTAGTGGAGCGTGTACTCTGACATTGGGTGAATCAGAGGACAACCAGAAAATATGAAATATGGGGAACACGTGTATATAGTGTGTGAGGGTCCAGTGTGTGTGTGTGTATATATATATATATATATATATATATATATATATATATATATATTTATTTTTATTTATTTTTTTCCAGATTGTCCAGGTTGTAGTCTTTTGTTTGGTACCAAACATGGCCAGCGGAATGTGTTACTGTCACGAGAACCAAGAATGATTACTTTCCAAACTGTTAAAACATCCATGTTTGGTGTCTAAATACTCCTAAATATATAAGGAATGTGATACATGACACGTTTTGGTAAGCTTATTGTGTTTTTAGGTAACTATCCACACTGGTGCCCTAGACAGGTATGATGGAGTGGGCAATAAACTGTCAGGCCAAGCCCCTCTGATCCATCCAGGGGGGCTGGTCTCTTAGAAAATCACCAGGGATCCATATAATCAGCAAGTTGGATTATCCAAGAGAGATTTCATTTTAACAACTGTATGGAGAACTTTACCATCTGAATCTCCCACAAGGATTATATATATATATATCGGTAATTATATGTAAGGATTTCTTGTGTTTTCTCCTATTTTATTTTATGGACTGTTTTGCACTTGTACTTTGTATTTCTGTATGTCATCTATTTCTGTATTTTTGTACAAGCACTGTAAAGCCTTTTTTCAGATTAAATGTTTACTTAATCAGCTCTTGTCTTTGTTCTCTAATATGAACTCAGTCTTCTGAGGATAGCTCAGGTAGAACACATTACCAGAGGGTTAATTATATATGTATCTGATCAGCAAAGTAAGGTTGTGATACTATATTGTACTGTGTTTGGGGTAACCGAAGACGCCCGGATATAAAGTCTTGGTGGTGGCAGCAAATTGTGTACTAGGGTAATAGTGTAGGAGGTATTGCAGGGGTTAATTTAGTGGCTGCTGGGACTAGCAACAGGTAACCAGGGATCTGCATAAATTGCATTTTTTAATATTTGGCTCAAGCCCACCCCAGTGATTACTCTGCATGTTTACTGCAGGTGGAGCAGCAGTGATTATATAGACACCGAGGATATAAAGTTTTATTTCAATTAGTCACTTCATGTGCTCCACAAATTGAATACATTGTGTAGACTGTGAGACTTGCTCTTGCACACAGTAGGATCTCTTAACAGTGCAACACTTTCTCTGATGACATTACTAGAGAGACAGGAAATTCCATTCATTTGAATAGCATTATAAAAAAAAAAAAAAAAAGGAAATTACTTTTACTCTAGCTAGTGTGGGCAGTCCTGGTTTCTTGCAAACTGCTATAATTTCACAATTTCATCTTGTGGTAAGTACACTGAAAGCACATTAATATGAATATTTGGAAGATGCATTTTGGGCACTAGACAGTCCTTTTAAGATGGTTATGATGTCAGACTTAGGGAGAGCTTTGCCGCCAAAAGTTAGACACCCTTTATCACCTCCGCCAACATAGAATACAATAATAACTGCAAAAAATTGTGGTATGATTACACTTACAAAAATAACCATATTTTAAATGCCAAAATATTGTGGTGGTCCTGCCCTAGAATATGACCCTTGGTCATAATTCAGAAGGTAATTCCTTGGAAATCATTTTTCATCATACCTTCAAGCCTATTTCACAATACAAGACTTGTCTGTCCACCCGCCTACTGAATAGAGCGCAGTCATGGATATCTGGAATCTAGAAACAGACAGACAACTGGCGTCTTCTTTTTTTTCTTTTCTTTTTTTTTAAGACTTGGTGCAAAATATTTGAACACACTAAATGGATGGACCTTATCGTAACTGGTAGAGAAGCTGGAGTTGACCACGAAACACGCTGGCTGCCCTGTGAACCATGGAATAATTAAGTATCCTTGCAGATTCATCAGCCACTTTAAACAGTAGCGGGAATTTTGAGTAAACTCTGGTATAGTTTAATTGATGTGTAAAATACACCAGTAACTAGTGGCCAATGTCAGTTTCCATTTGGCTGGCTTACCAAATGCTAATAAAAAGGTCATACCCTGGAAAATCATGTTTAATTGACAGATAGAATCAAGCGTAGACAAATATAAATGCTGTATTGAAGGAATAAAAAATGAAGTACCTTATTTATATAAAGTACTTCAATTTGTATGACTTCATTTCAGCATTTATATTTAAGTCTACACTTGATGCCATTTTTATTTGCTCTGTATAGCGCTATCAGGGGACTGACATTTTATTTAGAATTTGGGGTCAGAGGAAGAAAGATCTGACTCAAGATTATAAACATGTCTGCACCCTGGTATAGCTACCTGGAGCAAAGAGGTACATTTGTATTTCTTTTATTGAAGTATTTCTATATGAAAACCATCTACAGTAAAATGCAATCCTTCAATAATAATTTTTTGTGTGCGACAGATGTCCTTTAAATTGAATTAGCTCACTTGTAGAATGAGTACCATAAAGATCTACCAAGCCTGCAGCCGCAATGCAAAACTATGCTTGGTTAATTGTGCCTACTGACCCATCAATAACCTTCTTGTAGACCATTCATTTATAAGCAGTATACCAATCACAGGGATTCATTGTTCGTTATTAGGAATGCAAAAGTATATATTTTTCACAGAAATCTCAAAAAAAAAAAAAAGTTTCTTACACTAAAAATTGGAACAAACGGCTCTCAAACAGCTATTTTACTGATGTAGCACAATGTGATATTATAAAAATGGATACATAGGTTAACATTTTAGATCAGAAATGGCTATTGAATTAAATTAAAAAAAAAAAAATCTTATATGGCATAAATATTTTATTGTAATATAACCAGAAACAATCTAAAAATTATGCAAATGTAACAAAGTGAAAAATATTTAGTAAATTATTGTGATTATAACAAAAAAAATAAGTTTGTACTGCATTAATCTGCCTTTATATAAATTAACACATGTATATGTGCTTGGAAGTTATATATTGCACAGGACATGAGAACTGAAGTGAGACAAAAAATGGGAACATAACTGACACATTGAAACAAAATCTGTCTTCCAAGTGGCTTCTTGAAATTCAGATCATGGTCAGTGACTGGAAGGTGGACAATTGGGGAAAAAAAACAGTTATGACAGCTTCCTGTCCACTATGCAACAGAGTACATGATCAAAATAAGGACAGGAAAGTTCCATCATTTTTCACTATATTTTGGAACCAGTCTAAAAAGGCTCTTCTTCAAAAAGTGAACTTAAGATGAAATTTGTCTTTGTAAGCAGCTGCACAAATACAGTGATTTCCCAAACTAAAAGGGGGCTATTCATAAAAACAGAACTGAAAGTGAATTACAAAAATCAGGCATTAAAATGTTACCAACTCAGCTATTAATGTTTTTATCAATTGTCAGTTGACCACAGTTCACTTTTAATTTAATAACCCCTACAGTGTTGGTAATAATGCTGTGTGCAACAACAACATCATTTTGTGATGTCTCAGTGATTGCACACAGTCTTGACCATCTAAATTATCTCTCCTGAAGAAAGTTCTGCAACTCTTGTAATTTTCGCTTTGGAAACTCATGTGTATAAATATAATCATTCAGTTGGATCTAGGTTCCCAGTTAAATTCAGTTAGGTCATTTATCGTCTTTGTTACACCAACACAGTGGAAATGTTCCACAGCATACTTGTAATTCAGGTTTCCATCTGTTGTTTGACCCATACAACTGTTGAGTAACGGGCTGTAAGGTCATATTATGATCTGCCACGGCTCGTTCTATTGTCTGTATCACCCGGCCGTAGAGTGTAGAATCATGTGGAATTGGAGAATTTTCTGAAGGATCACTGGAGAGGTTATAAAGTAGTGGTGGAACATGGTAGATGACCGAATCACCGGAACACGAGCACACTTTTGACCCATAACATGCCTTAGCTCCTTCTGGACTGAATTTTGGTGAAATATAATGAATTTTCCAAACTGTATCATCTACAATTGAAAAAACTCAAACCAGTAAATATATGTTATTTAGACACAAATATTAAATATAATATATTACTAGCCACAAATCACATTTATACACCAGATAAATGTTTTTATTGTGTTTCATACATCAAGATCATGTTTAGCAACAAAGCAATAAAAAATTTTTTTTACAAATGTAAAAAAATCTTTTTGACTACATAATTTAGAGTTTTCATGAACCAAAGAGGAGAGGCACACTGTCTTTTTTTTTATTTTTTATTAGTTTTTGTTCTTCTAAAAATTATATATATACACATACACACACACACACACACACACACACACACACACACACACCTTTCACTGTCATCAAACCCTAATCTTCTGCATAGCAGCCTTCAAGTAAAAATATATACCAATGTAGTTTTCTCCTATTAGATTGATCTGTAGGGTCCCGCTATGCAAGGGTTATAGGACAAGCCCCGTATTACCTGGAATATCGCATAAAACAGTGCGCTTTTAAAATATATAATGAAATATTAAATATTTTTCTGCTTTGTTGATGCAATAAAGTCTGCAAAGTTGTATGGGATTTACTGAAATATGACGTGATTATAATGCTTACTAAACAACAGTACTTACTGCTGACATCATGCCACCGTGCTGCATGCAAGTAATTTGTACAGTAATGAAACATGAACTCATGGTGTGGAGAGGAATGAAATCCTTGAAGCAGAGGCATAAGATCCTTGCCATCAATTATCCTGATGTAATGAAATGAAATAGTATTAGTAAAGTATTATGCTTTGACAGATCTATCAAAGATTAATATCTCTAATGGCCTATAAAGGGACAATTTGATTTTAGGCAGTGGATAGAAGGAGAGACTTAAGCCTGGAACTGGCCAAAGGCAAGTAACATGTGGGGTACTGGAGCTGGCACTGTTGTAAGGGTGCCTGCTCAGGGGCCCTAAAATAAATTATAAGCTTGCCTGCAGAGGGGCTAGCTGGGGAGATAAAAAGATGTCCTGTTCCCAACCGGCGCTCATACTTCAGACCACATGGAGAGTGTGAGCAGCAGCATGATAGAATTTTGCACAGACACCCAGTTGCTTGCCTCTAGACCTGTCTGTGCTATGTGGTCGCTGGAGAACAACTGTGGGTGTGCAATGTCGGTGGTGGCTAGTGCATGATTGCAATGGGGCCAAAACGTTTCTAATTATACCCTTGTGTAGACCAATATGACTAATACTAACCTCATATCCTGAGCTCCTAAAACAAGATGGATAGTAAGGAAGGAAAAAACAAATAAACAAAAAAAAAAAAAAAAAAAAAAAAAACTAGATTTTGGTCCAAGAGGGAATTCCCCTTCAAAATAGGAACAGTAGGAACACAATTGTTTATGGATTTTGTTTATAACTTAAGTACCGTAATTGTTTTTCTTTAGGAAAATTATGGTGATTAAAATCACTATTAAGATTAGCAGTTGTAAATACCGCTAATAAGAACTAAAATGTACACAATGCATGCCTTTGGGTTTAGAATTGAAATACAAAATATACACACTGGATGTTCAAAAGAGTAGGAAAGTATATATTTTGATGTGGGTTAGGGCCTCTAGCCAGGATTTCGCTGACTATGAAAATAGGTAAATCATTAGAGCAACACTATTCCTTAAAGTTACTGGATTTATAATTCACAGTGAAACATACCTGTCTTGTGGCAACCTGCCTCCACCCACAGTGATCACTGTGGCAAATATATCCATAAGGCTTGTAGGTTTATCTACAATGGTGTTAGCTGGTAGCACACCTGGCCAACGAAATATTCCAGGGACTCTTATACCACCTTCTAGGCCTCCCATGCCTTTTCCACCTGGAATATACAATTCAAGTGAACGGAGGTCAACAGTTATTTGATTTCTATTTACAGTGATGTGAATTGACAAAGCGTTGCAAAAGTCAGGCCAAAATAAGTCAACTGAGCTAGAAAAATAAAATGCTGCAGAATTGTTCAAACTCTGCTCTTTCCTTTGTTTTGTAACTTGGCTTCATGATTTCATTCATTGTATTGTATAGTAAAAATAGATCCTATTTTGTATTAATAATAGAAAATGTTTATGATGGCAATAATTCAATTTGCCCAATGTGAGATATTATACTTTAGCACAGTGCAATTAAAAGGACAACCAAGTTGCATCAAGTGTAGTTCTATCTTTAAAAAATTAGATTAAAAAAAAAATAAAGAACACAAATATAAGAACTGTGTTGACCTCTCTTAGCACCATATAAACCCTATCAGGGGGCGGTCATCTTATTCAAAATCCTGGGTCACATCTTCCTTCATTGGAAACATTGTGAAGGGAGCTCAGTCTCAAATGTGTAAACATGTCCTCCACCTGATAGAGTTATACACAGAGAAGGCTGAAGAAAATACTTTATTTGTAGGCTTTCATTAAAGCATTTATGTTCAATTAAAAGATTGTACCAAGTGAAGACCCCTCAACAAAAAAGCAGGTAAACCATCCTCTCCACTAGTCAGACTGTCACAGTAATCAGTGCCAGTTTCACTGTTCCATATTTCCCCACATCACTCTCCATAGAGCAAGTTTCAACCAAATCACTTGCCACAGTGACAAGTTGCCATCCACACCACTTACCACAGCTACATGTATGTGCCACAACACTCTCCATATTTAATGATGATCCATTCATACATAAAGCACATAACTCTATTAGACGGTATTTTAAAAACAAACATACACTACCATTCACAAATTTGAGGTCACTTCAGAAATACAGTATAGTCATAGTGAATGTTGTAAATAACTAGTGTAGCTGGAAATGCTTTTTAATGGAATATCTACATAATAGTGCAGAGGCCCATTTCCAGCAACCATCACTCCTATGTTCCAACACTGCGTTCCCCATTACAAAGGTCATCAATTTAGGAAGAAGAAAAAAATATATACATGTCTTGACTAGAGTTGAGCAGACACCTGGATGTTCGGGTTCGAGAAGTTCGAGCGAACTTTGGAAAAAGTCTGGGTCCATATTGAACTTGACCCCGAACCCCATTGAAGTCAATGGGGACACGGACTTTTGGCCACTAAAATGCCTCTAAAATAGTAATGGAAAGGGCTAGAGGGCTGCAAAAGGAATTAAAATGTGGATAAGAGTAGGACAAGTGCCCTGCAAACAAATATGGATAGGGAAATAACTTCAAAAAAATAAAATACATAAGAATTAAAGATACTGTACTATTTACCACCCAAAACAAATTAGAATTAGGTTCTATTTGACTCTCAGATGTAATACTATTGCTATTCTATAAACCGAAATCAATTGACCTATTCTTATGAATGGGGACTCTATTTCGGTTTATAGAATAGCAATAGCATTACATGTATTCCATAAACCGAAAGACATTCGGTTTATAGACTTTTGGTTTATAGAATACATTTAATGCTATTGCTATTCTATAAAAAGAAAGTCTATAAACATAATGCCTTTCGGTTCATCGAATACATGTAATGATATTGGCTATTCTATAAACCGAAAGTCTATAAACCGAATGACTTTCGGTTTAAAGACTTGCGGTTTATAGGCGAACCTCGAACTCCAACACGGACATACAGTGAAATGTACGGGTTCGTGGCACGGACACCGTAATGTCTGGTACGAACCTGAATAGTGCGGTCCGGGTTCGCTCAACACTAGTCTTGACTATACTTCCTATTCATTTTGCAAGTAGAGTTTCATGGAAAAAACAAGTAAATTTCTAAGTGACCCCAAACTGTTGAATGGCAGTGTACGTAGTTTTGCATACAATTTAAGTTACACCTCAGTATTTCAAACTGCAAGTTCTGATTGCAGCTCATTTCCTTTTTAAAAAAAAAAAAGGGGGGGGGGCTCATTTCTATACCACAGACTACATTATACAATATAATGATGAATGCATTTGTCATCTAAGCATTCTTGACACTTTTGTCCACAATATATATCTATATTCCACATACACACACAATAAATGACAATATAGTAATCACATATCTGTACGCATGTGTATAACTAACTATTTCAGGAGTATTTATAAAAGTCGAAATATGCTTTAACTATCTCCAGTTCTCACCTGTGTAAATTCCATTGCTGCCTGTTAGATCACGACTCAATTCTGAGCCTTCCAAATATGCACCATGATCAGAAGTAAAATAGGTTAATGTATTGTTAACCAAGCCTTCCTGGTCTATCGCATTGAGTATTTCTCCTGAAATTGTACAAGAGATGTTCAGTGAGAACATTAATGACCATGATGAGGACTATGAAGAATATTTACTCATATATCCCAGAGATTAAAAATAAATAAAATAAAAAAAAACCACACACAACACAAACAAAAGGGTACAAGTCCAAAGGAACAATCGTTGACTGTCAAGCGGAGAAAAAAAATAAAAAATTATATTATAGATATATATATATATACACACACACACACACACACACACACACACATACAGTCCAGACACAGTAACAGTTGAAGGCGAGTTTAATCCTTGTGAAAATTTAGCTTATTTGCCAGACAGTGCGACCTCCTACCCAGTGAGCAAAATGCCTTCGTGTTTTGCGCCAAAACTTGGCACTTTCTTAAGGCTAGCCTCCTAGAGGTGTGCACTTCTATTTAAACACTTTTTGTTTTTTACTTAAATGCGTGAAAGTGTATTCTGTGAAAGCATACATATGGAGGATTTAAAGTGATCCGTACATCTATTAGACATACAGTTAAAAACATGGATGAAATATACAATTGTACATAATACAATGGAAATACACCTAAATAAATGTATTAGACAACAGCATTAATATCTTAAAGGGATTACATGTAAGCAAAACAAAATTAGTGTGCATGCATCTCAACACAGTCCACACAGCTTAAAGGAGAAAGGAACCTGTATATATGCTGGGTCAAGAACAATTGTTAGACATAATGTCCAACATATGGGAGACATGATTGAATGATCTTTCAGTGAGAACATATCAAAAGGGGAATTATAATAGTCATAGGGAGGAAAAGGATTCGACTCATACATGCTCAAATTTTGGATAAGGAGAGAAGCAGAGAAGACCGCAACAGCATTTCATATGTATTAATATTAAAAAAGAAAATATATATTAATGTCTAAAAATATGATTAGGATCCCATTCTGAATTTAATCCATTTGGTTGTCTAGTCTGCAGTCTGTAAATCCAGAACATTTCTCTTTTATTTAAAGTGTCTTGTTTGTTACCACTTCTTAATGGATTGGTAATTTTTTCTATGCCCTGGAATAAAAAGTTGGATTTGTTTCCACCACTACAGGTTTGAAAATGTCTGTTAATTGTAGATTTTTGATCATTTACTGTGGTGTCGTTGAGGAGTTCTCTTATTCTTTCCTTAAGAAAAATATGGACAGGGCCACTTTATACAACATAATTCATAGGTCATATTAAAATACAGAGTTAAGATATATGCTTTTTCTAGATGCCAATTTTTGCCATGTTGAAAGGAGTACAATAAAAGTGGTTTCGTATTTTTTCCCCCCAGCGTTTGGAAATCCTATTTGTGATGCCGTTAGTTAGAGCTTTGTTCAAAAATAGGGCCAAATATGGTTAATTATTGGTTTTGCAAACAGTTTAACTCAAGTTAAGCTCACTGGTTTAGATAGAGCCCCCTATTATTATTAGTGGATTCACAAGTGAGAACAATGGTTTTTTTTTTTTAAAGATAACTATGTTCTTTTTGCTGAACAAAAAACAGACCAGATTTGCTTAAGTCAGGGAGATCAAATGTTCAACTCACCTGCATCCCACTTTGAGTGAATAGCTCCCTATGGGAAGCATGCGGTTGCATTACAAATGGCAAAGTGGTTTTTTTTTTGTGTGTGTGTGTTTTTTTTAAACAAGCTAAAACCTGGAGGTTAGTGATTTTTCAGACTTTTTCTTTTGAGGCAGGCAGCATTTAACCCCTTAGTGACAAGACATTTTCAACTTGACTTTCCCTTGGTGACAATGGCTGTTTTGACATTTCTGGGGTGTTTGTGTTTAGCTGCAATTTTCTTCTTTTTCACATACTGTACCCACACAAATTATATGTTGTTTTTATCGTCATAAGAAGGGCTTTCATTAGATACCATTATGTTCTTATAATTTACTACAAACAAAAAAAAAATCATAAAATATGATTCACCACTGTTTAGTAAACAGACCCTACTGTATTCGATACAAATACTCTTCATAATCAAATGCATACAGATAAATGTCTAAAATAGGTTTAACTCACTTTCGGATGTCACAAATAGGAAAATTGAATTGCCTTTTAATCTGTGAAGCCTATTCACCGTTAAGCACTAAGGTGTGACCTGTAAGTGAACCTATCACTTGCCGGAATTAAATTTATTCCAAAAAACATTTTTTGAACTATAACTTTTCTTACCAACCATCCAGTCCATCTCTTCAATATTATCACCATACAATTTATGCTTGCTCTTTCCTTTAAATGCCTCAGTTGTGAAGTGTGGGGTGTGGATATGAAGAAAAGAGACAAAGAGAAGAAAAGGACCATCTTGGTTCCTAGAAACAAAGCAATATTTATTTAATATTATTTTTTTAGAAGACAATATTGTTGAAATGTGTAAAAAATCCTGTTTTTCCAAGTCTCTCACATTGAATACACTCACAGTCCATTCACTAAAAGTGAGGTGCAGATGAACTGAGGTGAGGGATATTCTCCCTCAAAGACTTAGCTACGTATTGTGCAGACACAAATGAACCTGGTATGTTTCTCCTGCTAGATGAAGTATCCAGGTTTGTCCCTGCCCAATGTATAGTTACAACATATTACCATAGCTTTCTCAAATTTCTTTAGAAAGACACAGGAGGTTAGTTACACAGAGATTCTAAAGAACATCCTGCAATAGATTTTTTTAAACTCTGTTAAATTATTAAAGGTTTCATTATGGTGATAAATACCACTTTTTAAAAACATTTTTCAACTGCAGCTAAAAATAGAGAGAGGCATAATACACCGCTAGATTAATTTAAACTTGTGCTATGTAATGTTTATATTTTGGTGTTCCTATTATAAGTTATGTTTTGCTTACTATTGACCCTTTCGGTGCAATAAAGTAAGAAAAAGCAACATAATACACATAGTGCAGTGCTAACAGAACGTTGCCTCACATTTTGGATTTCTACAAAAGATTGTAAAGCTCTTGTTGGAAATGCTTGGACCAACATTAACATGTGTCATATCAGTACTGGCCCATGAGGTTATACATCTAATGGGATGCTGACTGTCAGTTACCTCACACTACTACCCAAAAATTAAATAGGGACTTGTGATTTCTTTAACAAATATTTTTGCCATGCAGTGGATTATCATTGATTGTTTCACTTTCATGACTCGATGGAGCAGTAATCAGGTGACGAAAGTCCTAGTAACCCATGATTCCTACATATAATGAAGACTTGGAACCAACTCATTTCATCTGAATCCATTTCAATACTTGTGTTTTACCTGTTAATGAATGCCTTGGCCTCTTTCACTATATGAGCAGCTGATGTTTCCAGGTTCATTGGCTGCTCAACGATTTCAAAGTTCCTCATTATTAAGCAGTTCCAGTATTTAGAAAATGTGTAAGCCATGTACCAGTATGTGAAGAATGTTATTCCAAAAACGGCAAAAAGAATAATCATTTTCCAGGGCATGGTGATTAAATCCAGTCGCTTACTGGTTACAATGGTGATCAGTGCAATAAAAAACAACTGTGCATAAAACCATAGCTCTTTTTGGAATTGCACCTGCATTTCACTTGGTTTAGAGTCTTCACAATCATTTATAAGAGTCAAAGGCATGCCATAAAAATAATCAAAGCCATGATTTAACGGATGATGGCAAAAGTCATTTCTGGATTTACAGTTTATTCCAAGATGCCACTTTCCTGAGAAATAATAAAAATAGAATTATAGTTATTCAGCCTGGTGTACAGTACCTTAAAAATGGACTGCATATTGCTTCAGCTATGAATGTAAAAAAAAAAAAAAAAATCAATAAATACATAAATAAATATCGATACATTGTGCATGTTCTTGCATTTCTGCTGGGACAAATTTGTTTTAAAAAAAAAAGGTGTCTGTAGTGTCCATATTTTTATCACCTGTGTTCTGCTATTCACAGTGGGGGTTATGTATAAAGGTCAAATTTTGGGGGCAAAGTTCTAAAAGTATTCTAGTCACCACGGAAACCAAAATATCAGAGGAAAATTGAGGAATCTGTATTCTATTTTTCAGAAGAGATAATGTGATGAGATTGTGTATCCCAGACGTGAAAATCCAATATCAAAGAATTAATGATGACTAATAGACGGGATCAAAAACCTGTACAAAGAAAAAAAAAAAAAAAAGCAGAAAGATCATGAAGAGAAAAATAAAGATAAGCCAATAACAGTTTTTTCCCCATCCATTTGTACAGAAAGGTAAAAGGGTATTCATCTCTCTCGGCTACCCCTCAGGCAAAACCTAGTGTAGGACTAGGATACTTCAATCCTATAATAGAATTTGTCAGCTGAATCGAATTTAAGATACATAACACCAGAGTATTTGAAAATTTGTCTTGATGGCCAAATTAAAAATGATAAAGTCTGAGATTTCAAAGAATGCATATAAAATACAAACAGAGGTTGCACAGATAAAATACAAAATCACAGGATATAAAAGAAAAGTTGGACAATATTAAGAGGTTATTTGGAAATTTAAAACGTGATTCTATGGAAGACAAAATAAATAAGAGGTCTTAGAAGATAAAAACCACAGACCTAGAGAACCGTTCCAGAACAATCTCAGGTTCATGAACATAACAGAAACGGTGGGATCTAGCCAACTGGAGAATTTCTACTGGACTCAAATTTTTTATTAGACCAAGAGATACAGATATACACGAGAGAGGTCACAGTACCTATAGATCATCTTCTAAAGGGGAAGTAGAACAACCACACAACATGATTGCGTGTTTTAAATCATATAGACTAAAGATGCAAATCTCGGCACCAATCAGGCAGATCGATCTGGTGGTGGTGAAGGATATAAAAAAAAATATTTATAGATCTTGCCTTTAAAAACAAGACTGGCACAAAAATGTTTTTCTTTTCCCCCCTTTAACTGAAGTTGGGTTCTCACAGTATCCTCTTTTTGAAAATGGACATAGGAATATATTTGCCAATATTGGAATGTTTCTATAAAATGATTCTAATTTATAATGGATAGAGATTTGTATTCTTGTAGGATCCTTTGTTAGTAGAACGTTACTGAAATATAGAGGAATTCATAATTGTGATTATTTTTTATATATAAGTTCATGATGGATATTTGGAATTAGTACTTTGAGCATTTGTGAATAAAAGGAAGTCACACTAGGTGGAAAGATGAAAACATTTAGAAACATATCTCTCTCCAAGTGTTATCTATTAGTTTTTCACTTTATGTATAAATTGTATGGTGAACAAGTCTCAGACACATTAGTAGAAGTAGTATTTTTTTCCTCTCTCGTTTTTGTAATATTTGGATAACCTATGGACAATGGGAAGAAGCATTTTTTGGGGAAAGACTGGATATTATAAAATTAGAATTAAAGATATTTTCAAGAGATACGAGTGATAAGGTTCATCTTAGGGGTTTCTACTAGCTACTCTCTCACTATTTTAACAATCTTTGTTCAGATTTAATTTATGGAAACATCTAATATGAATTTAAGGACAAGATTTAGGTTAGCACCTGCACAATATAAAAGCTTTTGCCTAGCTCAGGATGCTAGAAGCATCTAAAAAAAACTAAAAATGAAATAAAACTTATATTAACATGATGCAGAGGGCAATATCGCAAAAGCTAGCTCGTCTAGGTAAAGAAGATTAAAATATATTGATTTTATTGTTATAAAGATGAAGGAGAATAGGGAGTATTGTATGAAGTTCGTCTGTGATGGCTAAATGTCTATCTTTAAAATAAATTCCCACATAAATAGATCTGTTTGCAGGAATTTAACGAAGAATAAAAAAAAGGAGTAGACATTGGTTTCTTACAAGAAACCCATTGGAGAAAGAAAGAGGTTAATAAAATGAGATTGTTAAGATATGGTTTTTTATTTATTTTTTTTAAAGTCCATCTAATGAACAAAGAGATATAGTCGTTACGTTTGCAGATAGTTTGGGTTTAAATGCTAAATATACAACAGCCAGAAGCTGTAGGGTCCGAAGGGTATACTTTTTTACCCATTAATGTGCTATGAGACACAAATCAGGTTGAATCACATTCAATGATTTAGCATTTGAATTGTTTTTGTTCTGGCTTGATTTTCCAAGAATGTAAACAAAACCCACCTACAAGTCCTGTTGTATAACCTTGTTGCTTTAATATTTTAGGAAAAGCAGTCTCATTTGGTGGGAGCCCTCCAGAGGCAGCATTCCACATTAGAACCAAATTACCTCCATCATGACCAGTCATTCCTAAATAAGATAAAAGAAAAGGATAAAGAGGGTTAATTCAAGTGATCAGTCACTTCGTTACACATAATACTAAAACAATTATAAATACAAAATCACCAATGTGAACAAAAAAAAAAAACCCCAATACCAATTACCAACAATACAAATCCCTACATTATGTATTCATCTTTTAAGAAATATTTCCATCGCCTCAGTTTTCATCTCACCATCCCCTTCTCTTTTCCAGTCGCCATTGATCCATCCGTTTATCAATTTGATTATTCACTTTCTCCATTTATTGTCTCCCATCGCTTAATATCATTTGTCAATTAAATGAGTTTTACCTCCAATTAAATTTTCAAACTTCATTTTTAGTACTTCCTCTATTTCTTTGAATTTTTAAATTTTTTTATGTTCCTCCTTCATAGGCCATGAGTGCACAAGTATAGCTGCACTCTAGAGGCTTGTGCATAGGAAGAAAACTTATTTTGGTGTTGCACATTAACATGACTATCATCTATTTGAAAGTCCACAGTACATAATTTATCCACTTCCAAGTATTTGGCAAATTCCAATTTCCTTCACAAATACTAATTTAAATATCCATCTCAAAATAAATTATTTAAGGGAGATGCACAAACTATACCAGATCTAATGGGGTATCGTCCGGTCAGAAAAGCTGCTCTACTTGGGGTACAAAGAGGGGCTGCGGTGATGTGCTGTGTCAGCTTCACTCCTTCAGATGCCAATCTGTCAATATTAGGAGTCCTGAAAAACAGAGATGACATGGCAAACAGACATTCATGATGGACTATAAAGCCTTTCAAGATCTTCCTCTCCAAGAAGTTGTGTTTATGGACACAGATGCAGAAAACAAAAAGGCCTTGCCTATATGTAGCAGGGTCAGGACTTCTTCCCTTACATATATTTGGGATCCTACATGATTGTTTTTGTACAGCAGGTATCTGCGTGAGAACTTTGCCTTTGGTTGGCTAGTGCATTGGCTGGAGCTGTGTAGCACGACTAAATTATTTTTGGTTATTTTTTGTACAAAAAAAAAGGAAGGCCTAGAAATGTGGTAGCTTATTAGAATACCGGAAAATATGTATAGCTATTCTGGGTACTCTCAGGGGACACTGGTGTCTGGTTCTAGCTGTCAGGAACCCCATGCTAACCTGTTAACCCATGATGGACAATAGACCCAGGGCCACCATCAGGAATTGGGGGGCACCAAGTAACCCAGTTAGGTGTTCAGAACTTATGTGGGCCTGCAGTGGTGGATGTCCACAAGTATGAATATATATGTACTAGTAAAATATTTTTTTCAATAGGGTCACCTGATAATTTGTTTTTTCGTTTTTATAAAATTACAATCAGGTTGTGCATGGGACTCTAGCAAATACGGTATGTTTAGGAGATTTTATTCCATGTGGTGCAAGTCAAGTAACTGGTACCACTATCCCGCCAGGAGGCACGGTGCACGCCTGTACATGGGGCTGGGCACAGAAATGTCTCCTTGTTGGTAGGGCATGGAGGTATAGACTACTGTTCTGTTTGGTGCACACAAGGGCGAGCGGATGCACACACATCCTTTCCACACCAGCTGGAAGAGAGGTCTTCATAGAAATTGTGAGCCTGTACAAATTATCAGTAGCCTAGACCCCCAGGGACTGGGGGTTATATTTATGGGAGGGCAGAACTTTTGTTCTGCAAGGGCCCTAACATTTTGGATGGTAGCCCTGAATAGATATTTTCCTGGTAAAGCTTCAGAATCACAGGCAGGGCCGGACTGGCCTACCGGGATACCGGGAAATTCCCCGGTAGGCCGGCTGTCCTGAGGCCGCTTTGAAGAGTGGCTGCAACTGCGAGAGAGCAGATGGTCTGTCGGCACAGATTCATAGCATTGGGAAAGCAGTGAACCATTTGACCAATCATGATGCAGGAAACAGGTCACATGCCCTAGCCAGCCAATCACAATGCTGGTAAAGTGACACTTGCCCCTCCCCCCGTCTTCTGAGACAGCGGACCTGCATTCAAGAGCTTCTTGGTAAGGAGACACGAGCCAGCATGCTGCTCTGCAGGCAAAGGGATTGGACAACGGGAATCCATACAGCCTAGGTACAAGGACCATGCAGGAAGCCTGCAGGAAGGTTGGGGAGGGGGCAGCCTAGGTACAAGCACCATGCAGGAAGCCTGGGGAGGGAGCAGCCTAGGTACAAGCACCATGCAGGAAGGTTGGGGAGGGGGCAGCCTAGGTACAAGCACCATGCAGGAAGGTTGGGGAGGGGGCAGCCTAGGTACAAGCACCATGCAGAAAGGTTGGGGAGGGGGCAGCCTAGGTACAAGCACCATGCAGGAAGCCTGGGGAGGGAGCAGCCTAGGTACAAGCACCATGCAGGAAGCCTGGGGAGTGCATACAGCCTAGGTACAAGCACCATGCAGGAAGCCTGGGGAGGGGGCAGCCTAGGTACAAGCACCATGCAGGAAGCCTGGGGAGGGGGCAGCCTAGGTACAAGCACCATGCAGGAAGCCTGGGGAGGGGGCAGCCTAGGTACAAGCACCATGCAGGAAGCCTGGGGAGGGAGCAGCCTAGGTACAAGCACCATGCAGGAAGCCTGGGGAGGGGGCAGCCTAGGTACAAGCACCATGCAGGAAGCCTGGGGAGGGGGCAGCCTAGGTACAAGCACCATGCAGGAAGCCTGGGGAGGGGGCAGCCTAGGTACAAGCACCATGCAGGAAGCCTGGGGAGGGGGCAGCCTAGGTACAAGCACCATGCAGGAAGCCTGGGGAGGGGGCAGCCTAGGTACAAGCACCATGCAGGAGGCCTGGGGAGGGGGCTGCCTAGGTACAAGCACCATGCAGGAAGCCTGGGGAGGGGGCAGCCTAGGTACAAGCACCATGCAGGAGGCCTGGGGAGGGGGCTGCCTAGGTACAAGCACCATGCAGGAAGCCTGGGGAGGGGGCAGCCTAGGTACAAGCACCATGCAGGAAGCCTGGGGAGGGGGCAGCCTAGGTACAAGCACCATGCAGGAAGCCTGGGGAGGGAGCAGCCTAGGTACAAGCACCATGCAGGAAGCCTGGGGAGGGGGCAGCCTAGGTACAAGCACCATGCAGGAGGCCTGGGGAGGGGGCTGCCTAGGTACAAGCACCATGCAGGAAGCCTGGGGAGGGGGCAGCCTAGGTACAAGCACCATGCAGGAGGCCTGGGGAGGGGGCTGCCTAGGTACAAGCACCATGCAGGAGGCCTGGGGAGGGGGCTGCCTAGGTACAAGCACCATGCAGGAGGCCTGGGGAGGGGGCTGCC